>CM046387.1:1254089-1388312 GCA_025413485.1 Ficus microcarpa
ACCTCACTAAGAACAAAAATTATAGTTATCACCGTTAGTACCAGATGGAGATTGACATATAAAATCATATAGAATCAATCTGGATTATAGTTAATATGTGAATTCAAAAGTTGATATGTGAATTTGTGATTACTTGAAAAGGTATTAAAAATTAACATAAATGATGTATAGATTTGCTCCTAAATACTAGATGCACACCAGTTTGCTCGCAAAATAAATAAATAAATATAAATATAATTTATGTATTACAAGTTAGCACCATATCATACACGAGTAAATTGAGTTGTCAAATATATTTTCGTGTGTGGTTATCTCGCTGCGGCTAAACGAAGCGGTTCAGAACCTTTAAGTCCAAAATTCAAAATCTGAGAGGTTTTCTTTTAATGTAATAAAGTAGATATGATATATATAAATATATGAAGAAAATTATGAGAAGTGTACCTCTAGAGGAGAAGATTGAAACCAACTCGCGAGGGCTTGATTGTCATTGTTGAGATCCGTGTCTCTTTTCGGTGCGATGATTAAAAGATAAAAATTTGGATGATTTCCATGAATTCTCATAATAAAGAATGAACTTGTATTTATAGCTATTTGGTTTCATTTATGAACAAAATCAAAGCACATCTATCCACATTAATTAAGAACCTATAATGGATGTAGAGTTTCTATGTGCTATTTCAAAAAGCTGCAACGTTTAATTAATATTTAATATGTCAATCCAACTTCTAGCTTAGTACTTTTCAAAATAAAAAATAAAAAGAGAGGTGATCAAATTTGATTCGTTATACTATATATGTTATACATATAGAATTCTATATGGTATGTGATATCACCTACCATGTGGTATTTATAATTTTTTATTTAGAAACTTGTAACATTAGTTGACTTATATGTAACTTCTTATTTGAAATTTTATTACATGATATTATTCAGATATTGATGTAAACGATAAGCATCACTTTTCATATAACTTTTAAGTGTTACTGTGTTACATGTAGGTATGCAACAAAAAAAAGTTGCATGTTAATGATGTTAGTGTCATATGCCAATACCCAATATTACATATACTGACTTCAATTGGTGAATGAGACAAACAGATCCGACACTTGTGGTAATACCGGACCTGAGACCATTCTTGATGACTTTCAAATAGGCACTGATGGTTCTGTACTAGCTTTATGGGAACCATTTTTTCAGAGCAAGCAAAACAATGGAAGAACAAAGTTCTCAGATAATAACGAATATATATATATATATATATAAACAAAACAAACTACCCAATTCATTTGAACAACAGTTAAGAAAATTTTGCAAAGAGAGAGTTTCAAAAACTTCCTCTGCAGTTTACCTAAATTCAGGACAGTTAAGAATAGTATTCCTATTTGTGCCCCCTAACTTTATACCTATTACCACTTTATCCCCGATCTCTGAAAACTCTCACTTCATTATTTGAAACTTTAAATTAGTGTCAATAAACACCCCCCCCCCCCAACCCACCTTAGTGTCATAAACACCCCCCACCCACACAACCCCCCCCCCCCCCCCCCCCCCCCCCCCAAAAAAAAACAAAAACAACCACCTTAGAGTTTCCATCATGAACAGTTGGTACAAATAGAAGAATTTCAATGAAAATATTTTGAGAAGTTTATCTCCTTGGAATTCAAGAATTTCTACACCAATTGAGAAAAGCCAGAACAAACACGTGAAGTGAACAATTTTATAAACTATGACAAGTCGGTCAAATCGACAAACCAAAAATTTCGAGGATTCTTCATCTGATGAGGACTTGTTGAATTGATGAGGAAGGAAGACGAATACTTCATGGGTACTTAAACCTCTTCCGTAATCAAAATCGAACAGTTTCTCCATCATTCTTTCCACGGGTAAACCAATTTGATCCCCGCCATTCTTCTTGTGACGTGGTTCTTCATTGAAAATAAATTTGACTTGGGCATATAGGAAACGAATTTGGATTTTGAGATTCCACTAATTCGCAAATTTTTCAAAAAAGTGTTCTTCAAATTTCTTCAAACATACACTCTCCCAATCATAAGTGAATTCCTCCACCATTTTTGTAACGCCCGCCTAGCGTAGGCTGCTACCGTATATACTTAATTTATCTTACATATTTACTTACCTAGCGTAAATAGCGAAATTTTTTTGTTGTACGATGTGAACTCACATGAATACGTACTTACTTATAAATGTTTACTACATAAGAACGTTTGAACATTAAATAAACAAAATGCGTAGCGGCTACCATCCTACATTTCACAGCTAGCAGTACCATGCTCCACCATCTTGCATCAGAGATTGCCAGTAGGTTGCTTACCTACAACATAGACGTAAGACGTGAGCTTTCGCTCAGCAAGTACAATTTTAACATCTGTAACATAAAACAAAACATAACATATCATAACATAACCATGCATGAACCGTTTATGCTTCATTATGCTTTCTTATTCTTTCTTAACTTAACATACTATAGGCCCCTTAACATAAGTGTCCGTACCGTGGCGTGTAGCTATGGAGTGGTTGGGGCGGCTAGCTCAGTCCAACTCAAACTATAGACCTAACCCGACCTAATGTGGGTCGGTACGACACAGGCAAGCTTGCTTGCCATCATACTTTCACTTTCTTAAAACTTGTTATTGTCTTAAAACATACTTATTAAGCCATTTCATACTTGGTCTTAGTCTTATCATATGAATTAGTGAACATGCTTCATGATGTCACACATAAATAAATCATAATCGTATCATAACAATCTTATAAACTTTAAACACATCATACATCATATCATATCATTGCATACAATACATCAGGCGGGTAACACAACAAAAAGCCTATGTTGTAGGCAGAGTTGTACTTACCTCGGATGCTATGTCCTATGCTGTGTTGTTCCAAGTCAGGGTGCAACAACAGGCGACCTCCTGTTATAATAAAAGGACATAGGTAACGATTCTATAAATCATAACCATAAAATGTTGGTAACCTAACCAACATTCTTACATGACCTTAGTTATATGTCCCCCGTAATATTCTTTGATAACTTATTTGGTTACTTCAAGTAACCCTTGGGTTCATGGCCTACCATACTTAGATCGCATCTTATTAGGTTACTTAGAGTAACCTTGGGTACTAAGCCCAAGTATACATGAATAGTTGTTAGGTTACTATTCCTAATTTGGGCCTAAACCTTATCATATTCAATCCATAATCCATTAGGTTACTAGGAGTAACCCTAGGTTTTAGGCTCACTAACAAACTTAGTATCTTGTTGGGTTACATTGGGTAACCCTTGGTGTGAACCTAAGTTAACTTGGGTCAAACTTGGGCCAACTCTTATTAGGTTGCTAAAGCCCAAACTCATAAGTTGTATCCTATTGATTACTATAGGTAACCTTGGGTTTTGAGCCCAATCCAATAACTCGGGTATTCTTCCCGATTACCGTTGGTCATCACTTCGTTATCAAGTTTTTAAGACAACTTGTGGTCTAATACTCATTTTTCTTTGCTTTGGAAAAACTTAGTTTTCTTTGTTCAATTCTTTATATACAAAAATCCTTGTTCAACTTATCCAAAAATTGTAACTCTTTGAGTAGGACTAGTAAAAGTTATTAAATGTTGGAACTACGTTTCAAACAGTTTCCTATAGCCAATTTATTAGTGTATGTGTAAGAATGTCCTTTTCCTGCACTGTCTTAGAAAATTCTGTGCAGGAATTTCCTGTTTCATGCACAGTTTTTGAAATCCAATTTTATTTAAAAATCTAGGTCGAATCCAAAAAAGTTTCCTTCATGAAAGTTTTAGACCTCAAGTACAACTTTGGTGTTTTACTTGAGACCCAGTTCAATCTCTAGCCTACTCATTTCTCTTGTTGAACCTGCCTGACTATGCATGAAGTCTGGGCATGATCAGGTTCAGATTTTTGTAAAAACCAAGGCCATTGGAGCCTTATTTTCGAAAACTATCCATGCTTCCCCATAGTAATTTCCCTTCTTTATAACTTTCATGTTTTAAATTTTTCCAAATTCAGCCTCTAAGGACCTCAAAACCAGCTTTCCAAAAAACTAGCTAGTTTTACCCGAACTGACTGTTTCTTGCTTAAGTCCATTTTTACGTCCTATTTACGTGCACACGAACTCAACCAGTCTCACTAGGAGCTTACAACAGTCATGCAGTACTTTCTAACGTAAAATCTCATCATCATTCATCCATATATTCTCATGCAAACCCTTGGGTGTTTTTGCACCAAGCTAAGGTTTGTAAAACTTTTGGGTTTGTATATCCATTCATCACAAGCTATCAACCTAACATGCATAACCTACAACTTCCTTAAGCATATTAGGGACATACAACCACATCATAAAACATGCATGCAAACCCTAGAATCATGCAATCATAAACACATAATCATGCATAGCACATAAATCAAAAGCACCAAATCACCAAATCAAGCACAAAACCTAAAATCTGAACTAGGGCAATAGAAATAAAAATGAACTTAAGCTCTTACAATCCAACTTGAAAATACACTTAAATTTCCAATTGAATCTCAAATTAAAAAGCTTAGGGACCAAAGGGGATTTACCTTAATCAACTCGAAGGTTGTGCTAGGTTTTGATCCAAACTTTGTCCCCCATTTGCTCTCTACCACAACCGGCCTCCTTACCTTTGTGGGTTTCAAAATTTTCGGCCACCCTAGTTGGTGCTTTACCAAAATCTGACCACCACCTTGCTCCCTCTTTCTTCACTCTTTTTTTTTTTCTCTCTCTCTTTGGGGTTCGGATTTTAATGGGAGAGAGTGAGAAAATATTTGGGCATGATTTTAGGGTGTTTTCTTATTTTTGTGAAGCAAATGAGCTCCCCCCCCCCCCCCCCAATCACCTATTTATAGGTAATAAATGATTTTCTTTTTTGATTAATTTTTAATCGAAAAATTGCTCATAAGTCCTTGAAACAAAAATAATTACCCATACCCCCCTACATATGGTCAACCATGGATGGTTGTCTTGGAGGCCAAGACATGATTTCTTTTCACAATTTCATTAAATCCAAAAATCACTTAATTATCCTTAGATGAGGTGTCCTCCCTCTTAGGCCTTTTTTGGCTTTTCTCTTAATATGCAGTCCATTTTCATGCTAACACAGATATTTCTGATACTGTTTTTACTAATAATACAGTATTGTTATACTGGACTACAGTCCAAAATTTATCTTTGTATAATTGGATTGCGTAAAAATTTTTCTTATAACTTTAAGCCATTTAACCCTTATTGTACTAAATATTTTGCTTGATTTTTCTATAGTGGTTTTGAATCTTATTCTTACTATCTTGTTCATAATGACGGTTTTTCGCAGTATATTTTTCATACTGCTTGCTTATACTTGCAATACCGTACCATTTGACTTTTCTGGTCAAACTTTGACCATTATAAAATCATAAAATTTTTTCTACCTTTTTGCTCAAAAGGTCATATGCTTGACTAAGCAATCATTATTGAGTCTTATAATTCATAAGAACTCACAAAATTAAATAAAAACCCTAATCAGGCTTTTTCATGAATACCTTCATAGTACAGCTTAAATTTCTTTAAAAAGGAAATGTGATATCGTAAAAAGCTAGTCATTACAATTTTGCTAGTAATGTATGGTGGGTGCTTGGATAAAGCATTGACTGACATTACCCCTTGCCATCTCTTATTGAATATTTTATTTTAGTTTGGAACTTTCAAGTTGATTTTAGTTGTGTATCTTTTTTTTTTTTTTTGTGGGAATTACTTGAATATTGCGATCCTTTTAATTTCTAAAATTTCATTTTACTACTTTGATGAATTTTAAATGAAATTTTAAGACTCCGGTGTAAATGTATCTTATTTTTTCAGATTTCATGATCTTTCCCACACTTTAAAGCTTCTGTCTTGTTCACCAGTTGGAGATGAAATTTTTAAGTTGGAGTTGGTCGACTTTCTAAAAATTAATTATAAATTTTGTTGATTTTTCAGAAAAAGACAAAAACTGATATGAAAGAAAACAGTTTAATTAGAGTTAAACTTAAATATCAAACAAAACCTAAATAAAAATTTTCAAAATAATCACCCACCCGATTTTGGGTCGTGACAATGTGGATAACTAACCTAATAGGTTTTCAGAAAAAGACAAAAACTGATATGAAAGAAAATAGTTTAATTAGAGTTAAACTTAAATATCAAACAAAACCTAAATAAAAATTTTCAAAATAATCACCCACCCGATTTTGGGTCGTGACAATGAGGATAACTAACCTAATAGGTTTTCGAAAAAAGACAAAAACTGATATGAAAGAAAATAGTTTAATTAAAGTTAAACATAAATATCAAACAAAACCTAAATAAAAATTTTCAAAATATTCACCCACCCAATTTTGGGTCGTGACAATGAGGATAACTAACCTAATGGGTGTAAGACACATAATGCTTCAAAGATAATTTTCTATTAGGAAAATTTCATTTGTAGACCTGTGACGCCCCCACCTACGTGAGGTCGTCTACGTGCATACTTAACTTAATCTTTCTCTAATACCAACTGTGACGCCCCCACTTACGCAGGGTCCGTCTGCGTGCGTGCTTACTTAACTTATACATAAATACTTAGTCATACATACTTAACTCACTGAAAATTTCAGAGTAATTTTTTTTTTTCTTCTTCTTTTTTTTTTTTTTAAACTTATACTTAACTTAAACCATCAACTTGATATCATTACATACATACATAAACTTGTGCATACGGGTAAACTTTATCATGCCTACCCATTCTTGTTGTGCCGATTATAAGGTCACACATAAACCTTTTAATCCGGACTTTTAAAACATTACGTGGTACATATTTCTTAATCATACATGTATTACTTCATACTTAAACTGTTTGCGGAAAATCTTGCGTAGTGGTATCCCACACCAACCTTCACTCGCCGCATCGTCTCCAAGGCCAACCAGGTAAAGCTGTAAGCTTCTTACTTTTACCTATAGTATGAAATGTACAAATGAGTTTTCGCCCAGCAAGTACAGACATATTCTCACAAAACATGTCAACATCATATAATATATGCATGATCTATTTATGATCGATCTGAATGTCTTATGCTTTATTCTTGACTTGATCTTATTATCTTGCGTAACATGTGGGCCCCTTGTGTACGTACCAAAAGCGCGTAATCCTTAGAACGTCAGGGTTTGCAAGGCCCTTGATAATTCTGGAAAACATGAATGCCTTCACAATCTGGCAGAAGGACTTAGTAACTTGAACTTGAACATGAATCCTCCACCTGGCGAGAGGTTGGTATGACACCTTACTTGTATGTTCTTACCATGTGGTTTAATATTAGTAAACATGCCTCATAATGTCAGTATATCATAACATATTCATACACATAGCATACTTGAACTTAACATAGCATACTTGAACTTAACATAACATATTTGAACTTAACATAGCATACTTGAACCTAACATGGCATACTTGAACCTATCAAGGTTCATGGCATACTTGAACTTATCATGGCATACTTGAACCTATCATGGCATACTTGAACTTAACATGGCACACTGGAACTTGTCATGGCATGCTTGAACTTGTCATGGCATAATTGAACCTATCATGACATACTTGAACCTATCATAGCATATTTGAACTTATCATGGCATACTTGAATTTAACATAGCATATTTGAACTTATCATGGCATTCATATCTTGTCATACTTGAACTTATTATGGCACTCATAAAATCATAGCATATATTTGAAAATAGTTTTTACTATTTTCCATACTGTATGTGAGGTTTGTACTTACCTCTTGTACTTAATCTTTAGTTCCGAGTTTTGCCGAAACACAGTAACAGGCTATTTTTCTGTTTCCAGAAAAATCATGGAATAAGAATCATTTTATCTTAAATGATTCAAACTTGTGTTAATCTAACTTAATCCCATAAACTTGGTGGTTAGTGTGTGAAATTGACTTGTCTACTTTGAAAATCCGTTTGAAAAATGACCATACCCTGCACAGCCCTAGAGATTTAGGGTTTTCTTCAAAATTTGTTTTGAATTTCAGAAAATTTCCTTCATGAAAGTTGTAGGCAACACCAAATCTAAAACTTTGGTTTTTGAACAAAACCTTGAATATGTCTCTAACCTACTCGTTTCTTCCTTTGAAAATTCTTAACCATATTTACTAACCCTAAAATTTACTCTCGGGGTTTGATAAAAATAGAGGCCTTAGTAGCCTTATATTTAAAAACGGTTCACGCTGTCCCCTAGAATTTTGCATTCTCTACAACTTTGCAGTTTTGACTTTTTCCAAATTCGGCCTCTAAGGGTCTCAAAATCTTGTTTCCAGAAAACAGTTCATTTTAACCCAAAAGTGGCAGATTTTCTTTAAACAAGTTCCTATATAATTTTTTATACGTACTAACTTGATGGGTTAAAACCGTGTGTCTATAACATCCTGCAGGGTATTGCCTAACTTCATTGTGATCATGTATTCATTTTTATATTCATAATATCCTTGTGAAATCCCAAATGGTAATCTATACCAATTAGGGGTTTTTAGGGTTTTCACCAACCCTAATTGCAACATACATATCCTTTTTCGATTCATTCGTAAAACATTATTCTTGAGTATAATTCAATACATGACAAGCAGTTTGTAGGCCTTCACATAGCCTACTGACATTTTCTTTAAAAAAAAAAATCATAAACTTGTATTAATTTCAAAGCTAGAGACCACCAAACTTTTACCAACCAAAATCAAGCACTTAACCCTAAATCTTGGTGCATGAAATTTAGAGGTGAGCTTAAGCTCATACATAACCAACACATAATATTCTTAAAGCTTAAACCTAAAGCTTGATCAAGAGATTAGAGGGTTAAAGGCTTACCTTAATTTCACGAAGATGTATAAAGGTTATGGCTGAAAAATCTCTCCACACTCTTTGAAAACTACCACCGGATCACTTGCTAACACCTAGCACACTTTCCTTTTTTTTCTCTCCTTACTTGGTTCGGTTTTAAGGGTGGAATGAGGGATAAACAGCACACTCTATGGCTTTTCTAAAAGTCCTCCAAGTGATACAGCTCTCACCTATTTATAAGTGAAACCAATTGTCCTAAAAATTGCTAAAAGGTCATCATAGAAATTTATAATTTTTCATGGAACCCAATGAGGTGGCTGCCATACTTTGTTCTATCTTGCCAAATGGCAATGCTAAAAGGTTTGTTCAACAAAGCTAGGGTCTTAAGGTGTCATCCCCTTGGTGTTGGCTGTCCAAATGTTGTGAGGTGCATGCCCTAGCTTGCTAAGTAAGCAAGGCTATATGCCTATTCATCCAAGCTAGTTGATATTAGGTGGCAACTCCTTGGTGTTGGTCAGCCATATGTATGAATATTTGTTCCTTAGAAGCTTGTTCATCCAAACCACCTAGCATGAGGTGTCAAGTTCTTGGTGTGGCCGGCCTTTAGGTGATGGGTGTGTATGGCTTTGCTAGCCAAGTATGCAAAACTAGTGTAATAACCCGCCTAGCACAGGCCGTTACCTTATATACATACTTACTTAACACAACACAGTGAATTTTTTTTTTTTTACCGGAATTAAAAGCATGCATCATATATAATGTGTCTTAAATAAGCATATTCAACATAATATAAGTACATAAAGAACGAAACGCGTAGCGGCTTGACTTCCCACGATTTCACAGTATGCCCCGCCACGCTCTGCCATCTTGTATCACACATTGCTAACAGGTTGCTTACCTACAGCATAGACGTAAAACAGTGAGTTTTCACTCAGCAAGTACAACTATCTAATCCGCGTCATACACATAACCTCATCATGCACAATCTAACTTAACGTAACCTGACGTCACATATTAACTCATAGCATTATTCATCATAGCATAACCTAACATTGCCTAGCATATGCATGGTCCAGTTATGCTCATATTTTACTTTCTTTACTTATTCTGATCTTATTTTCATGATTATCTAACTTACCTTTCTTATATTTCTTTTGGGCCCTTACATGAGTGTTCGTACCCAGCGTGCAATTATGGAGTGGTTGGGGCAGCCAGTCCAAGTCCAACTCAATCCATAGTCCAACCCGACCTCGGATGGGTGGTACGACACTGGCAAGCTTGCTTGCCTTCTTTCTTCCTTTTCTTTATCTCTTTCTTGAGCTTATTAGTCTTATAAGAATTAGTAAACATGAATCGTGATGTTACCTATTCTTAATTCATACTAACATCATTATCTTGCTTAACATACTTTCTTACCTTTTGCACATCATATTAATATCATGCTTCAACATTTAATACGGCATAAAAATTCACATATAACATGGCAACCAGCACATCACATAATAGCACAAAGCATATAGTTGGCATACACTCCTAGCATACATCTAGCATACTTAGGTAAGTACCAATTAGAGCCTATGCTGTAGGCGGAGTTGTACTTACCTCTCTTACTATGTCCTACTTGATGTTGTCCTTCCACTGGGCACAGCTGCAGGCCTCCTCCTACTTGAATAGGGACATAGGTAAGAGTCTAATTCTCATTGTGGAATGTTGGTGTCTTAACCAACATGTCTATAAAATCCTAATTGTATGTCCCCGACACTTGATATCTTACTTGGTCATAAATAGTTATCCTACTAATTAAGAATAATCGAACTTTGATTATTCCTTAAGAGGCTACGTTGGATAACCTCTTGAATTAGGCCCTTGACATACCACTAGGTTTTCTCTAAAACCTTGGGCTTTTATAAATTATTGGGTTATTTCAGTTACTCCTCTTCTCTTAGCCTTATTATAGGTTTTCGATATCCTTAGGGTTACTCAACCCTTAAGGCTATACTTTAAATAAATGTTAGGTCAATCAAAGTCAATATTTAGTCAACTAAGGTCAACCCTTTAGGGTCAACCTTGGGCTTTGGGGCTAAGCCCAGTAACTCAGATACTATTTCTAGTTACGATCCGTAGTTGGCTTGTTTACCCATTTTATCTTGAAAATACCATTTGCTTACCTTTTTTGACATTTTGAGTGATTTAGCCTTAAAACCCTTTAACCTTCAAGTAAAAATTCATATCTTTGAAATGGATCTTGATAAAAGTTGTTTAAGGTTGAAAACTGCCTTTGGAACAGTTTTCATAATTAAAAACAGTGGTTTTAAACCAAACACAGTTTTTCAGAATTGTTTTTTTTTTTTTAGAAATTTCTGTACAGAAATTTTCTCTTCCCTGCACATCCTTCGTAAAACAGTGCCAGTTTAAAAACCCACTCCGAATTTGAAAAACTTGTCTTCACGAAAGTTTTAGCTCTCGAAGAATTCTAAAACTTTTATGTTTTATGAAAAATCCAGTTCCACTTATATTTTTGTCAGTTTTTGTTTGAAACTGGCTGATCGTGTTAACTGGGTCTTGGCAGACCAGCCTCGGATTTTTATAAAAACAGAGGCCATTAGAGCCTCATTTTGGGATTCTGCCCATGTGTTCCCCCAGGAAAAATCGTTCTGAACAACTTTTGTGTTTTACGTTTCACTCTGTTCGGCCTCTAAAGGCCTTAAATTTTTATTTTCCCGAAACTAGCCAGTTTTAAATCCGAACTGGCAGCTTCGGTTGTTAAGTCCAGTTTATGCCATAATTCGCGAAGTCTAACTCGACTGACCACTTTGGGAGCCTACACAGCAAACATGCAGCATTTCTAATGTCCTACATACACCCACATGCAGTTCGAATGGGTCCATGCAAACCAAACCCGAAATGCTCAAAACCTAGGTTTGCATGATTCTAAATTTTGTATCTCATTCAATCAAGCATCAAACATACACCCTTAAACTAGCAGCCCATCATGCACTGCATAGGGCAGATTTTGGGCCATAAATCAGGGGTCATAGAACCATTCACATCTAGCATGCAACCTATCAACCAACAAGCATAAATCAAGAAAGCAAAGTACAAACTCAAACCAACCACCCTTAATCACCTAATCAAGCATATACTAACCAAATTAGGGCAAGAAATTAGAATGGACTTATGTTCTTACAAAACCAACTTGAAACACAATTAAAATTCCAAATTGAAATCAATGGAAGGATTAGGACTTTGGAAGAATTACCTTGGCTCAATTTAGGGTTTGAAAATTTCAACTCCTTATCCTCCCTTGGCTTCCCTTTGCCCACAGCTTTCACCCTAATTTGGGTACCAAAAATTTTTGGTTGATTCCTTGGTTGATCCCCTCCAAAACCGAACACCAGCACCAAGATCTCTCCTCAAAAATTCCAACTTTTCCTCTTCCTCTTCTCCTCTCCCTCACTCTCGGCCACTATACCCAAAATGGCCTAAAAGAATTTCAAACTTTTTTCTTAGTTTTCTTAGAGTAAAACCAAACTCCCCTAAGCAAAAGCCCTCAAAAAAATTTTTGTTTTTCTCTTCTCTTTCTCTCCTCCTAAGCTGCGGATTTTCAAGAAGAAAATTGGCAAGAATTTCCACAAATTTTTGAATAAAAATGAATAGCAACCACCCCTATTTATAGAGATTGAAAACTTTTGAAAAATTATGAGAAAACCCCAACATTTTTAATATTTGCTTGAGGAGATGGTGAGGTGGCCAGCCAAGGGGTTGCTAGAAGGCTCCATGAATTCTTTCCAAGCCAATTTAAATGATTATGATGTCATAATTCAAAGGCTTGGTGAGGTCATCCCTTTAAAGCCTTGTTTGGCTAATTTTCTTCAAAAATAGTCCATTTTTGTGTCACACAAATATTTCCAATACTGTGCTTCACTAATACACAGTATTTTTATACTGTACCACAGTACAAAAATCTATCTATGTCAAATTGGATAGTATAAAATTTTTTCTTATTTTTCCGAGCCCTTTTTACGTTTAATCTTAACTTGGTGTGCTTGATTTTCTAGGGTGGTTTTAAGGCTCACGAAAATATTTTTCGCAGTATACTTTCCATACTGCATTTCAAAATATTGTAAAGTCAACCATTTGACTTTTCTTAGACAAACTTTGACTTTTTCGGTCAAAGTTGACTTTTTGGTCAAACATTTGACCAACGTAAAATTATATACTTTTTCATCCTTTTTGACTCAAAAGGTCCGTTTCTAAGCTAAACAATAAATTTTGAGTCTTATTGACCCATAAAAACTCACAAAATCGTACAAAAGCTTTAAATCGAGCTTTTTCATAAATACCTTCATAATGTGAAATTAAGTCCTTAAGAAGGAAATAAGAACATTGAAAAATTTAGGTATTACAATCTATCCCCCTTAAAAATTTTCGTCCTCGAAAATTAGAACAATTCGGGGTAGTTCTTTCTCATTTCATCTTCTAACTCCCAGGTTGCCTCTTTAACTTTGTAGTTTCGCCACAAAACTTTAACTAGGAAAATGGTTTTATTCCTTAAAACCTTTTCTTCCTGATCCAGTATTCGAACTGGTTTCTCCTCATAGGTTAAGTCAGTTTGAACCTCTACCGGTTCCTGACTAAGGATATGGGAAGGGTCTGGAATGTATTTCTTCAGCATTGATACGTGAAAAACATTATGCATCGACGCTAATGCTGGCGGTAGGGCAAGCTTATAGGCCACTTTGCCAATTCTTTTAAGGATCTCAAACGGTCCGGTATACCTTGGACTAAGCTTCCCTTTCTTACCAAATCACATTACTCCCTTCATAGGAGCAATCTTGATGAACACCGCATCTCCAACCTGGAACTCCAGCGATCTTCTACGTTTATCGGCATAACTTTTCTAACGGCTAAAAGCTATGTCGAGCCTCTGCTTAATTTTTTTGATGTCCTCAGAGGTCTTCTTAATGAAATCGGTGGTTTGAAGCTGTTTCTGCCCAACTTCTTGCCAATGGATTGGTGATCGACATTTTCTCCCATATAATGCTTCAAATGTAGCCATTCCGATTAAAGCATGATAACTGTTGTTATACTAAAATTCGATCAATGGCAGCTTTTGATCCTAATTTCCTCCGAAGTTCAAGACACATGACCTTAACATGTCCTCTAGTGTCTGGATGGTTCTTTCAGAATGGCCATCGGTTTGGGGGTGAAATGCCGTACTAAATTTCAATTTCCACCCCATGGCAGCATGAACACTCATCCAAAATCGTGAAGTGAAACGTGTTGGGATCTATAGGTGCCCTAAGGATAGAAAATCAATATTAGAGATTTTCTGTAAATATGATATTTTGATATTAATAAGAAGAAATTATTCATGTTTAATAAGTTGTATCCTATTTACTTTCATTTGTTGATTGTATAATTATTTTGAGCAAACATAAAATACTCCTAGGTTGTTGGTAATATATCGAATTACCATATGTATACGGGGTATGCATAGAAGACGTGGTAATTTGATAACAGTCTAAATAAATAGTCCGCAATCAACGGAATAAGATTTGCGGATCTTATTCATGATAAGATTGTAAAGGTTGTCTACTTTCTTGGAGGGATAGTTTGTCTTGACCATCAGATAGGTTCCGAGTAGAAACTTTAATGTATACCAGTATTGAGGTATGATATTGGACTGGACCTAAAGCGTTAATTGATTCGGTTTAATAATTCCATTTATAAGAATCAATGATACTTTGATTATCATCCTGCATTAATCTTAATCCTGAAATGATTACTTTAGTTCGCATCCATGACTTATGTACTTTGATGCACTAAAGGTGAGACACTGTTAATTCATGGTCAACATACTTGTGTTTTGGGTGCATGACTTATGGATGGAGAAATCAAGATTCATAGATACGGAATCCATAGCTATCTTAATGATAGTAAATGTTATCTACTTAAAGGTATTATTCGGGGATTGAAAGATAGTATAACAAGATCTTGGCCATCGGTTTACTTTGTGTTCTCTGGTGGTTTTCCAATTGTATGGTTTTACAATTGGTGGTTCTTTCAATGGAGAATAATTGAACTTTAAGTTAAAATGATTGAAAAGGTAAAACGGAAAAAGTCCTTAATTCAATCACGGATAACATATGGGGATTAAGCAAGCGATGAATAAATCATGGAAGAAGCACTACGTGAGAGAGCTTTCGTAATACGGTATGTAAACAGGAGTTCAGCTTCAAACTTTTAGTGGAATAGTTTTGAAGTTGATAATTGATGGATAATTAATCTGAGATTAATTTTTCACAATTATAGGAGTCTCTTTACATATTTCCATCGGGTCCCTCTATTAGCTCATATAGTTCCACGAAACATCTCGGGATTTGTTCCTAATGAGATCAGTAAATTGTAAATGGAATTTTGTAATATCTATTAAGACATGGTACTCTCTAACATGCAATCCAGAAAGGATTGGACATGTGAAATTTGTAGACAAATGATTTGTCAACATGTGATTGGTTAATTTGAATTTTGAAAATAAGATTGTGTTTGAATTTTGGAAAACAAAATTTTTCTCTCCTAATTAAAAGTGGTGCACGTTTTTTAATTGTATGGATGGAAGAAAATTTTGTTTCAAAATTATTTAAATATATTCCTAACATTTAATTATTAATTGGTTTAAATAATGGAGATTATTTCATGAATTTTTCTTTCCTAATTAAATAGGTGCATGGTTTTTGTGAGGAAAGAAAATTTGAAATATTTCATTAATTTAAATTAATTAATATGGATAATGTCTATGGAAAATATTTATTCAAATATGTGAATCATATTTAAATTCGAAAAGGTTTAAAAGAAGTTTGAATTTAGATAGGATTAGGATCTTTTGACTAGTCTAGATTCTTGATTTAAAATTTAAACCACCAATCAAGATTCTCTCACTTTGTGGCCGAATTTTAAAGGGGATTTCCTCTTGAAAATTATTTTTATGTTCAATGAATCTAGCCCTAAAGTTGTATGATCTTTTGGTTGAAGATTTATCCGGAAAATAATTATTAATTATTTTTCAAGTAGGAGATAAATTTTGAAAATGATTGGAATACTATATAAAGGCTAGGAGTTCTTGAAAAACTAATTTTTGATTTTTTTTTAAGGAGAAAAACGTTTTTTAATAATAAAAAAAATTTTGTTTTTCTTCCACATCAAAAATTCGGCTTTCTTGTAAGAGAGAAAAAGAAAGAAAATTCCACTGAACCAAAACTGCGAGGGAGGTTAAACCGGGTGATAATTTTTCATAGGAAGTTAACCGGTTCTTGTTTTGTAGTTTTGAAGAAAGAAGTTGGATCAAATTCTCAACGAGGATCATCGGAATTGAGAAGGAGGGATCTAGACTTCGGAAAGTATTACCGGTCGCTTGGATTCATAAAACGTGTGCTCACACACACTCTGAGACGTGGAACTCGAGAATAGTAAAGAAGACACGTTGGTCAAACGCTCTAGCAATTCCGGAATCCAAGAAATAAGGTACGCTTGATCATGAATTAATTTATTGTTATATGCATCATGAGCTTCTTTTCCGGAAACAGCATAAAATTTTTAAAATTTCCGCTGCGCCGTAACTCCAATACCGGATCCGATTTTTCCAACAACTGGTATCAGAGCCAACTCATGATCATGCATATAACATAAATTAGTTGATCAAATAAGTTTCTCTCTATGCATTAATGAAATATTTTAGAGAGTTGGCACTCTAGGTTTTATTTTGAGTATGTTAAATATATTATGAATGGATGTATGGATGAATGCTTTATATTATTTTGATAATATATGATGCTTGTTCAATTTTACCGGTCATGATTTCATAGAGGTTAGAATTTGTATTTAGGTTTTTCAAGTGTAATAGATGCGGTCTATAATCACCGCTAGGTCGTTCTTTCAATTCCTAGAATTTTTGTAAGCCGGAAACGGCATAGGAATTTTTTGTAAAATTCGGGCTACAATGGATTCAAGGAGATTGAAGATGAATGAAGGTATGGAAATTTTCAAAGGATGTGATTTTTTTAATTTTTGGAATTTTTTTTAATTAAAAAACGTTTTTTTGTATTAAAAAAAATCACAAGAATCTTTTGAAAATTTAATTTCCAATGATATGTGATTTTGATAATTTGGAAATCAAAATTGAAAATTTAAATTTAAATTTAATGGATATTATTATGAATTTTAAAATTTTTTGATTTAAATTTGAAATTTGGAAATTTGAAATTTGGAAATTTCAAATTTTAAATTTTAAAATTTAATAAACCGGATTTTTAATTTAAATTTTGATATTTTGTAATTTTGATTAAAATTAAAAATCACATATAATCTTTTTTGAAATTTAAATTTAATTTTAAATTTAAAAAGATGTGACATTGGAGAAGGAAGACACATTGAAGAAGGATACATGGCATGGATTTACAAATGAAGGTCGATATATGTTTCGGTTAATTTTTGTAAAGTTTGCAATTTTCTTTTCTCTAGGATGGAATCATGATCCACGGCTATTTACATATTTGGCTAACCATGGATGATGACTTGCTATATGAATATGTTATACTATTTCATGATGTATTGATAACATGCCATATAGACTAGGGAGTGCCACTCAATAAATATTGTTTATGCATGAAAAACAAAAACCCTAATTTAAAAGATTGAGTGGGAGAAGGTTTTACACACTAAGACCTACGGCCTCCATCGTTGGTCCAATAGTTACGCATGGTAGTGCCTACTACTCGGTTTCGATCCGGGAATTCCCTTCGGATAGGTATCTTACCTAGAGCGCACACAGATTTGGATTTCCGAAAGGATAACAATTTTAGGCATATTTTATGTTTAGATCACCCCTCGGTGGCGGATGTAAAATATGGATTCAAAATTGAAAACGATGATTACACACTCAACTACTTTATTTATTAACCCTCCCTCGAGGCTCTGTTATGTAAAGTAGTGGCCAAATAAATGATAGTTAATATATATTTAATGGAGTTTGTTACATGGATGAATATGTATTAATCAGAAGGGATTCGTGTTCTTGGCTAGTTATTCTATGACTACCCCTCGGTAGCTTAGAAAGCGGTAGCTAGGAATTGTCGTTGTAAGGTTTGTGTTTTAAGGGTTTTACACATGAACATTTAGATTGCATAAAGATCTTTTTGTTTCATTACAAAATCATATTTTATAAACTGATAGGATGTTTGCTCATACTTATTACATGTTTTCTTATTATAGATCAAAATGTCAAGCCCTTTATCTGTGATACTTACGCAAAACAAATTAACTGGCGAGAATTTTAATGACTGGAAAAGGAACTTGCTAATCGTCCTAAACTTTGAGAAACACAGTTTTGTCCTAACCCAACCTCGTCCACCTACGCCTGCGATCGATGCTCCTGATAGGGATTTTGTAGTGCTTGAGCGCTGGGACAATTCTAACCTTAGTGCCATGTGCTATATTCGGGCGAGCATATCTAACGTGCTCCAGAAACAGCATGAGGAACATCAAACTACTAGGTAGATCATGGATAATCTGGAGGAAATGTTTGGTGAACAAACTATCCAGACTAAGACCGATGCTATCAAAGGTCTCATGAACTGCAAGCAGAAGGTTGGAACTCCCATCACGGAGCACATGATGACAGTCATGGCTTATTTGTCTGAAGCTCAGGCAAATGGGGCTGAGATCGATGCTGCAACTCAACTGGTTATGGTTTTTCAAACCTTATCCAAGGATTTCGATTTGTTTCAGGCATCCTACAACCTTAACCAGAAGGAGATGTCTTTAACGGAATTGATGAAGGAGTTGCAAGCCTTTGAGAACATTTTTAAGGGTTCTGGATCTAAGGCTGAGGCAAATTTGGCTGAACCTAGTTCGTCTGCTCCTAATCCTAAAAGGAAGAAGGAAAAAGGGAAGAACAAGGGGAATAAGTCTGCGGTGAATGCACCTGCTTCTAAGAAGTCTACCAAGACTAAGAAGCAAAAGGTGGACCCCAAAAAGGTTAAGTGCTTTCACTGTGGGAAGAAAGGACATTTCAAGAAGGATTGCCGAGATTTCCTGGCTTTGTAAAAGCAGAAAGGTAATTTCAATGTCCTGTATCTTGAGGGTTGTTTAGTGGAAGAATCTAAGGACAATTGGGTTATAGATTCTGGAGCTACGAACCATGTTTGTATTTCTCTACAAGGGTTCAAGGTAACGAGAAGTCTGCATGAGGAGGACTTCACGTTAAGAACCGGAGATGGGACGTTGGTGCAAGCTGAAGCAGTGAGAGAAGTGCATCTTTATTTTGATGAATTTAGGTTTATTGTTTTGAGACATTGTTTTTATGTTCCTAATTTTAAGAGAAACCTAATTTCGGTAGCTTGTTTAATTAAAGATTCTTATTCAATGTCTTTTAATAATAAAGTTGTTATTAGGAAAAACAATTCTCTTATCTGTAATGGATGGATGCATGGAAATCTTTATTTTATCAAACCTAAGATGCACTCACTGCTTGATACAGAATTGGAAAAGAACTCTAAAAGACATAAGTCTTCTCACTCTAACAAATCATATCTTTGGCATTTACGACTTGGTCACATAAGCCTTAACAGAATTCAAAGGATGGTAAAAGATGAATGCCTCGACTTGTACGAGGTTGAACCTTGGCCACAATGCGAATCCTGTTTGGAGGGCAAGATGACTAAACGGCACTTTGCTGCCAAGGATGGTCGTGCCGCGAAACTTTTAGAACTTGTGCATACAGATGTTTGTGGTCCCATGAACATAGAAGCACGGGGTGGGTATGAGTATTATATCACTTTTATTGATGATTACTCAAGGTATGGATATGTCTATTTAATGACCCGCAAAAGCGAAGCCTTTGACAAGTTCAAAGAGTTTCGGGCTGAAGCGGAGAAACAATTAGGCAAGTCCATTAAGACACTTCGATCGGATCGAGGTGGGGAATACCTATCGGATGAGTTCTTAGGATATTTGATAGAGAATGAGATACAATCCCAGTTGACTGCACCTGGTACTCCTCAACAGAATGATGTAGCTGAGAGAAGGAATAGGACCCTATTGGATATGGTCCGGTCTATGATGAGTTATTCCACTTTACCTTTATCATTTTGGGGGCACGCCATACAAACTGTATGCTATCTTCTGAATAACGTTCCCTCCAAATTGGTTCCTAAAACTCCTTATGAGTTATAGACAAGTAGGAAACCTAATTTGAATCATATTCGAATTTGGGGTTGTCCGGCACACGTCCTGGATAAGGAAGCGAAAAAATTGGAGTCACGATCAGAAGTGTGCTTGTTTGTTGGCTATCCAAAAGGGACAAAAGGTGGTCTGTTCTATAATCCAAAGCAAAATAAAGTCTTTGTTTCAACACATGCAACATTCCTTGAGGAAAGTTACATGGAAGACTTTAAACCTCGTAGCAAAGTAGTGCTTGAGGAGATGACTTCGGGTTTGGATGTTCCTAAAGTCACAGAAAACCCTACGAAAAAATCACTAAAGAATCAACAACCACAGGAGCTTCGTCGTAGTGGGAGGATTATCAGGGAACCTGAAAGGTACATGTTCAGTGGTGAAGTTTATGAAGCAGAATCCATAGAACATATTGATGATCCAGCTACGTACAAGAAAGCTATGGAGGATGTTGATTCTAGTCTTTGGCAAAAGGCTATGAACGCCGAGATGGAATCTATGGATTCCAACGGAGTCTGGAAACTTGTAGACTTACCCCAAGACATAAAACCGATTGGGTGTAAGTGGGTATACAAGAGGAAGAGAAGTGTGGATGGGAAAGTGGAAACTTTCAAGGCAAGACTTGTAGCGAAGGGCTATATGCAGAAAAAAGGAATCGATTATGAAGAAACCTTCTCGCCTGTAGCAATGCTTAAGTCAATCCGCATTATTTTATCCATTGCGGCTGCTCTCGATTATGAGATCTGGCAAATGGATGTCAACACACTTTCTTAAATGGCTCTCTTGAGGAAGATATCTATATGATACAACCAGACGGGTTCAAGGCAAAAGGTCAAGAAGACAAAGTATGCAAGTTGCTTAAATCCATTTATGGATTAAAGCAAGCATCTCGTTCTTGGAATATTAGGTTTGATCAAGCGATCAAAACTTATGGATTCGAACAAAACATTGATGAACCATGTGTTTATAAATGTATCAAGAACGAGAAAGTGGTGTTCCTTGTACTCTATGTGGATGATATATTGCTTATTGGAAACGATGTGGCAATACTATCATCTGTCAAAGTTTGGTTAGCCAAACAGTTTGACATGAAGGACTTAGGAGAAGCTAGTTATGTTCTTGGTATTCAACTCTTTAGAGATAGAAAGAACAAAACGATAGCACTCTCCCAAGCTTTATACATTGATAAAGTACTTGAGAGGTTTTCTATGAAGGATTCCAAGAAAGGTGCTCAACCTTTCAGGATTGGAATCAAACTTTCTAAAGATGACTGTCCCAAGACATCGGAAGAAAGGGAGTGTATGAAAAATGTCCCTTATGCATCAGCGGTAGGTAGTCTTATGTACGCTATGTTATACACTAGGCCTGACATTTGTTTTGCAGTTGGAATGGTAAGTCGATATCAGTCGAATCCGGGACCGAACCATTGGGCTGCGGTCAAGCATATACTCAAGTATCTACGGAGAACGAGGGATTATATGCTAGTGTATTCTGGTCAGGACCTTGTTCCTATAGGATATATAGATTATGATTTTCAATCAGATCAGGATTTAAGGAAATTGACTTCAGGATCTGTCTTCACCCTTGGAGGTGGTGCCGTTGTGTGGAGGAGTGTTAAGCAATCTTGTATTGCTGACTCGACCATGGAAGCCGAGTATGTGGCAGCCAGTGAGGCATCAAAGGAAGCGGTTTGGCTCCGCAGGTTCCTTAGTGACCTTGAGGTCGTTCCTGGTATGGATAAAACTATGGTGCTCTACTGTGACAACAGTGCAGCAGTAGCTAATACCAAGGATCCTAGGCATCATAAGAGGAGTAAGCACATTGACAGAAAATATCACATTATCAGAGGCTTTGTTGAGAGTGGAAATGTGACGGTTTGCAAAATCGCATCGGAGAACAATCTTGCTGACCCGTTCACGAAGACTTTGGTGGCCAGAAGATTCGAAGAACACGTCGAAGGCATGGGGATGCGTAATATGTCACATTTACTCGCTTAGGGCAAGTGGGAGATTGTTGGGATCTATAGGTGCCCTAAGGATAGAAAATCAATATTAGGGATTTTCTGTAAATATGACATTTGATATTAATAAGAGGAAATTATTCATGTTTAATAAGTTGTATCCTATTTACTTTCATTTGTTGATTGTATAATTATTTTGAGCAAACATAAAATACTCCTAGGCTGTTGGTAATATATCAAATTACCATATGTATACGGGGTATGCATAGAAGACGTGGTAATTTGATAACAGTCTAAATAAATAGTCCGCAATCAACGGAATAAGATTTGCGGATCTTATTCATGATAAGATTGTAAAGGTTGTCTACTTCCTTGGAGGGATAGTTTGTCTTGACCATCGGATAGGTTCCGAGTAGAAACTTTAATGTATACCAGTATTGAGGTATGACATTGGACTGGACCTAAAGCGTTAATTGATTCGGTTTAATAATTCCGTTTATAAGAATCAACGATACTTTGATTATTATCCTGCATTAATCTTAATCCTGAAATGATTACTTAAGTTCGCATCCATGACTTATGTACTTTGATGCACTAAAGGTGAGACACTGTTAATTCATGGTCAACATACTTGTGTTTTGGGTGCATGACTTATGGATGGAGAAATCAAGATTCATAGATACGGAATCCATAGCTGTCTTAATGATAGTAAATGTTATCTACTTAAAGGTATTATTCGGGGATTGAAAGATAGTATAACAAGATCTTGGCCATCGGTTTATTTTGTGTTCTCTGGTGGTTTTCCAATTATATGGTTTTACAATTGGTGGTTCTTTCAATGGAGAATAATTGATGCACTAAAGGTGAGACACTGTTAATTCATAGTCAACATACTTGTGTTTTGGGTGCATGACTTATGGATGGAGAAATCAAGATTCATAGATACGGAATCCATAGCTGTCTTAATGATAGTAAATGTTATCTACTTAAAGGTATTATTCGGGGATTGAAAGATAGTATAACAAGATCTTGGCCATCGGTTTATTTGTGTTCTCTGGTGGTTTTCCAATTGTATGGTTTTACAATTGGTGGTTCTTTCAATGGAGAATAATTAAACTTTAAGTTAAAATGATTGAAAAGGTAAAACGGAAAAAGTCCTTAATTCAATCATGGATAACATATGGGGATTAAGCAAGCGATGAATAAATCATGGAAGAAGCACTACGTGAGAGAGCTTTCGTAATACGGTATGTAAACAGGAGTTCAGCTTCAAACTTTTAGTGGAATAGTTTTGAAGTTGATAATTGATGGATAATTAATCTGGGATTAATTTTTCACAATTATAAGAGCCTCTTTACATATTTCCATCGGGTCCCTCTATTAGCTCATATAGTTCCACAAAACGTCTCGGGATTTGTTCCTAATGAGATCGGTAAATTGTAAATGGAATTTTGTAATGTCTATTAAGACATTGTACTCTCTAACATGCAATCCAGAAAGGATTGGATATGTGAAATTTGTAGACAAATGATTTGTCAACATGTGATTGGTTAATTTGAATTTTGAAAATAAGATTGTGTTTGAATTTTGGAAAACAAAATTTTTCTCTCCTAATTAAAAGTGGTGCACGTTTTTTAATTGTATGGAGGGAAGAAAATTTTGTTTCAAAATTATTTAAATATATTCCTAACATTTAATTATTAATTGGTTTAAATAATGGAGATTATTTCATGAATTTTTCTTTTCTAATTAAATAGGTGCATGGTTTTTGTGAGGAAAGAAAATTTGAAATATTTCATTAATTTAAATTAATTAATATGGATAATGTTTATGGAAAATATTTATTCAAATATGTGAATCATATTTAAATTCGAAAAGATTTAAAAGAAGTTTGAATTTAGATAGGACTAGGATCTTTTGACTAGTCTAGATTCTTGATTTAAAATTTAAACCACCAATCAAGATTCTCACACTTTGTGGCCGAATTTTAAAGGGGATTTCCTCTTGAAAATTATTTTTATATTCAATGAATCTAGCCCTAAAGTTGTATGATCTTTTGGTTCAAGATTTATCCGGAAAATAATTATTAATTATTTTTCAAGTAGGAGATAAATTTTGAAAATGATTGGAATACTATATAAAGGCTAGGAGTTCTTGAAAAACTAATTTTTGATTTTTTTTTAAGGAGAAAAACGTTTTTTAATAATAAAAAAAAAATTTTGTTTTTCTTCCACATCAAAAATTCGGCTTTCTTGTAAGAGAGAAAAAGAAAGAAAATTCCATTGAACCAAAACTGCGATGAAGGTTAAACCGAGTGATAATTTTTCATATGAGGTTAACCGGTTCTTGTTTTGTAGTTTTGAAGAAAGAAGTTAGATCAAATTCTCAACGAGGATCATCGGAATTGAGAAGGAGGGATCTAGACTTCGGAAAGTATTACCGGTCGCTTGGATTCATAGAACGTGTGCCCACACACACTCTGAGACGTGGAACTCGAGAATAGTAGAGAACACACGTTGGTCAAATACTCTAGCAATTCCGGAATCCAAGAAATAAGGTACGCTTGATCATGAATTAATTTATTGTTATATGCATCATGAGCTTCTTTTCCGGAAACGGCATAAAATTTTTAAAACTTCCGCTGCGCCGTAACTCCAATAGAATGCATAATATTCAACACATATGAGTAATTCAAATGTAACATGCTGAACAACTGGACCAGGAATCCTGGTCCAGTTTTTCCTTTTCTCGGAAACTAGTTTGAGATGATCGATTTCGGCACTCCATGCAGCCTGACGATCTAAGCCACGTAGATCTCTGCCAATTTTTCTACTGAAAAGGTGGCTTTTATCACGATAAAGTAGGCTAATTTAGTCAATCTATCAACAATGACCCAAATTGTGTCGTTCCCACTTGCAGTCCTGGGTAATCCTACTACGAAATCCATAGTAGTTTGCTCCCGTTTCCATTTTGGGAGCTCTATTTTTTGCAAATCTCCTCCAGGATGTCGGTGTTCGGCCTTAACTTTCTGACAAGTTAGGCACTTTGACACGAAATCCGCCACCTCATTCTTCATGTTTGGCCACCAATAATTCTCTCGGAGGTCTTTGTACATTTTAGTCACTCCTGGATGTATCGAATATGACGTCTTATGGACTTCAGACATTATCTGATCCTTCAATGTTTCCACGTTAGGAACGTAAATTCTCTCTTCAAAGTAGACAACGCCATCAGCAGAAGTCCTAAACTCCTTGTCCTTTATGCCAAAAAGTTGCATTTTCAGCAAAAAGGGATCCTTTCCTTGATGTGTCTTGATAGAATCTAGCAGATCGGATTGAAGAGTCAGAGCAGACAATCTCCTGGTCAATATTTCTAAGTTAAACTCAGAAATCTCCCTCTGTAAAGGCTTAGGAAATGCTTCAAAATGCATGAACATGCCTACTGATTTCCTACTCAAAGCATCAGCCACCCGGTTTACCTTACCAGGGTGATAAAGGATCTCACAATCGTAGTCCTTTACGCGCTCCAGCCATCTAGCTGCCTCATATTTAGCTCCTTCTGAGTGAAAATGTATTTGAGGCTTTGATGATCCGTGTAGATTGCACATTTGTTTCCATACAAATAGTGCTTCCAAATCTTGAGCACGAAGACTGCCACAGCTAGCTCCAAATCGTGCGTAGGATAATTCCTTTCATGATTCTTCAGTTGTCGTGATGCGTAGGCTACTACCCTTCTATTCTGCATTAGGACTACTCCTAACCCATTTTTAGAAACATCACTGTAGATCACGAAGTTTCCTACATCAACGTTAGGAATTATCAACACTGGTATGCTGGTCAGCTTCCTTTTGAGCTCTTGGAAATTTTCTTCGCATTTCAGAGTCCATTCAAATTTCTTCTCCTTCTGAGTGAGAGCTGTTAGTGGTGTAGCGATCTTGGAGAATCCTTCGACGAATCGTCGGTAGTATCCAGCCAATCCAAGAAAGCTCCGTATTTCTGTAACGTTCTTGGGTGCTGACCACGAACTGACTGCGTCCACTTTTGCTGGGTCCACGGAAATTCCTTTTCTTGACACCACATGCCCTAAAAAATGTACTTTCTCCAGCCAAAATTCACATTTTGTGAACTTGGCATATAGTTGATTTTGCCTTAGCATATCCATTACCAATCTCAGGTGATGCTCATGTTCCTCCTTGAACCTTGAATAAATTAGTATATCGTCAATGAAGACGATAACGAACTTATCCAAATAGTCCTTGAATACTCGGTTCATGAGGTTTCTAAAAGCAGCTAGGGCATTGGTTAGTTCAAACGGCATCACTAAAATTTCATAGTGCCCATATCGTGTTCAGAAGGCCGTCTTGGAGATATCTGCCTCCTTAATTCTGAGCTGATGGTAACTTGAGTGCAAGTCGATTTTTGAAAACATAACTGCTCCTCTGAGTTGATCGAACAGGTCATCAATCCTCGGGAGAGGGTACTTGTTCTTGATCGTAATCTTGTTCAACTCGCGATAGTTGATACACATATGTAACAACCCATCCTTCTTCTTTACAAACAAGACAGGCGCTCCCCACGAAGAGTGACTCTGTCGAATAAATCTCTTATCGAGCATCTCTTGCAGTTGTACTTGGAGCTCTCTTAGTTCAGCGGGTGCCATACAGTAGGGCGCTTTCGAAATAGGTGCAACTTCAGGCAGCAATTCAATCTCAAATGAGATCTCCTGTTCCGGTGGAAGTCCGGGTAAATCCTTCAGAAATATATCTACATATTCCCTCACAATGGGAATATCTTCCGGTCTTAACTCCACTTCTTGATCTTTATCCACCATGTTAGCTAAATATCCTTGGCAACCATTAGCTAACATTTTCCAAGCCTTCATAGCTGAAACATATCTGGTGGCTGAGCTCCGGGGTTGTCCATAAAAACTAAATTCCTCTTCACCGTAAGGGCTGAACGTTACACACCGCTTCCGGCAGTCAATCTTTACGTCATATTTCCCTAAAAAGTCCATCTCTAAGATCACATCGAAATCATGGAGCTTGATTGCGATGAAATCTACAAATAATTCTCTGCCACGGATAACCACGGAAACATTTTGAATCCAAAAATTGGACCACAAAATCTCTCCGGATGGCAAGGAAGTTTTGAAGGGCTGCTCTAATCTATCCACACCTCTTTCTAATTTCCGGGCGAACTCCAAAGATACAAACGAATGAGTGGCTCCAGAATCAAACAACGCAATAGCATCATGAGTGGTAAAAGAAATCTTATCTGTCACCACGTGTGAAGCCTCCGCTTCAGCATCTCCCTTAGTGTATGCATAGATCCTGGCTTATGGTTCGGGAGCCTCCAATCTGCCTTAAATGATTGAGGGTCCTTCCAGCCTGGCCTGAACAGCATGCAACTGGTGACTATTAGCATTCCGGCTGGGGTATGGAGGGTTCTGGTTCTGGGTGTTCTGAGGGCAGTCTATTGCATAATGCCCCTCCTTGCCACACAAGTAGCAAGCATTTGATCCCATTCGACACACTCCTGGGTGTTTCCGTCCATACTTCGCACAAGCGGGATAATTGGCGCTGTTCCCCTCATTTCCCCGGTTGTTCCTCTTTTGGGGAAAATTCTTTTGCTGGCCCTGGTCCGAGAAATTCCCTTTTTGCTTGTTCCTCCCAAATTGTTTGGAACTTTACGCAGGGTTACTCGATTGGCCCTTCTGGTATGTTTCCGAACCTTGTCAGGGCTGTGTGGGCTTTGCTACTGCCTTCTCCTCTCTCTTCGTCTTGAAGATCTGGACTCTAGCCTCCATGTCTTGATTGATCCAATACTCAGCCCTTATTGCCCGACTGATGCAGTCAAACACCAAGGTAGGCGGGCTGCTGCCGGCACTCACCTGCTTAGCAATATCGGTCTGGAACATCTTCATCATCCTTCGCACCTTTTTTGTTTCACTCGACACCAAATCCGGACATAACCGAGCTAACTGTTTAAACTTCTTTACGGCCTCCATGACCGTTATCGACCCCTATCAAAAATTGGTGAACTCATTTTGTTGGGCAGCGAGAATCTCTCGGTTATAGAACATCGTCTGGAACTCAGTCACAAAATCTTGCCAATTCATAGTTGTGACATCTCGGCGCATTTGCACCATCATCCACCAGTGCCGTGCATCCTTTTTGAGGGCAAATGAAGCACAGAGAACTTTCTCCTGTTCTGTTAGCCTCATGAAATCCAATATGACTTGGATATCAATCATCCAATTATCGGCGGCGATCGGGTCTGTCGGCCTTTCGAACTCAGGCGCCTTCATCCGCCTGAATCGTTCGTACAGCAAATCCTCTCTCACCGGCGATAGGTTTGGTTATACTTCGACAGGTGCCATGGGAACATTGACATTCGGAGAAATTCCTGGCTGAACCTCCAGTCAAACTTCCGGTTGGGCTTCTGGTACTGGTGGTACTACTGGAGGTATTGGTTGAGCTAGGGGTGGGACCTCGTTAATTCGGGGTCCTTGATTCATTTGGGCTATTTGAGCTCGAAGTCTTTCTGTTTCCTGCTACTGTTCTAGCAGCTGCCGTTGTAGATTAGCTACAACGGTTGCGAGGTTTGGCTCTGGCGGGTTAAATGGTATCGTTCTTCGCGGACGTACCATCTTCTAAGTCCTATCATAAGAAAAGATATCCTCATGCCATTAATATCCTTTCTTTCATGCATAACTTAACTCATCATATATTAACACACCACGTCATAAAATCACCATAATCGGCCATAACTTGCATAATATAACATAACTTTCATAATATAACATACTCATGTTATACATATCCCGTGTCTGCACGATCTCTTTGTACATTTTCAAAACTACATCAATTTTAATGTCTCATATGTACATACTAAGTACATCGTAATTTACAATACTGTAATTACATATAAATTTTATTAAACTGTACATACATATCTTTATATACAAGGTCAAAAATACATGATGGAAGTGTCTATCACTTTACCATCGTGCCGTATATACATGGCCAAAAAATGTGACGAGAGTGTCTATCACTCTGCCATCGTACAATATATACATGATCAAAAAAATTGTGGTGGAAGCATCTAATACTTTCCATCGTACATAATCAGAGCTGGGATAGAAGCATCTAATACTTTCCATCCTACATAAATACATATAATCCCAAGTCAAAAATACATATACAAACGCTCCTGAATCTAAACTATGACCTCGAGTGCATACACCGAGACATCGGAGTCTGCGTTAGAATCCGGATCCCAATCTCCGTCATGAAATAGGACTTCCTCCGATTCGTCCTCAAAATCCTCGTCGATGTCTATTACCCCATCTTCCTACCCAGCCTCAGGCTCCGCGTCAACCTCTTCATCCTCATCATCACTAGGGATGACAATAATTGGAGGGTCCTCTGGTATGTCTATCAAAACAGCCACATCATCGTCTGCCTCCTCGGCCTCCCCATGTTCCTCGGCCCCTATACGGCCCTCGGCCTCTGTGGCTGGAATCTGCTGCTCGGGGACTGTGGGAATCGGATCTTCGGGAAACATCGGTCCCGGCTCATACACGGGCTTTCCCTGACCAGCGTCATCAACTGGTACCTGATACTGGTCCATGTAGGCGTCAGCCTACGCCATGTGTGCGATAATCTCGGCCTCTATGATAGAGTCCATCATCTCTCCAACCGTCCTCCCTAACCTGGGCTCCAGGACAAATCATCGGATCTGAGGTGGAACTCCGTTCCGTAGTGTCACTAAGGCCTGCAGCTGTGGGTGCGATAGATCCTGGGGAATAAGAGGCTGCATGGCCTCCTGAAACTGTCGATAGTAGTACAGCATCGACTCATGGGGATATGCATGCCAATCTGCCGCAAAACTCTGATATCGCCGGTGATGCATGTCCCAATAAATCTCGGGATCTCGATATTGCTCCACGTCTCCAGGCCCCTTGGTAGGGATCGGCCCATATCGTGCCAGTACTACCGAACGAAAATATGCCCACGTCCTACCAGGCATCTGACGCTACCCATGGGCCATCCACCATAATCTGGTGTCGGCGATCAAACATCGACTAGCTAACGAGACCTGTAAACGGTCCTTAATGTGACAAGTATAGAATATCATCTCCATATCATAGAGCCACGCCGATATCGTGACCGATCGTCCCGTGCCGTCGTATAAGAGAGTTCGCGACCCATAAAATGCCGTAACTACCTCGCGATCAGCATCGATCTGGTCCGGGTCCATACTTACGCGTCTAACATCATATAATCCCAATATAAATACTTACGCACATAAATATAAAACAGAAATTTAACTTACATTGATGGTGGCGATGGCAGGCAAACTGTGAAATTTTTTATCGTAGGGAACCGCTCTGATACCAACTTTGTAACGACTCGCCTAGCACAGGCCGTTATCTTACATACATACTTACTTAACACAACACAGCGGAAATTTTTTTTTTTTTTTACAGGAATTAAAAGCATGCATCATATATAATGTGTCTTAAATAAGTGTATTCAACATAATATAAGTACATAAAGAACGAATCGCGTAGCGGCTTGACTTCCCACGATTTCACAGTATGCTCCGCCACGCTCTGCCATCTTGTATCACACATTGCTGACAGGTTGCTTACCTACAGCATAGACGTAAGACAGTAAGCTTTCGTTCAGCAAGTACAACTATCTAATCCGCGTCATACACATAACCTCATTATGCACAATCTAACTTAACGTAACCTGGCGTCACATATTAACTCATAGCATTATTCATCATAGCATAACCTAACATTGCCTAGCATATGCATGGTCCAGTTATGCTCATATTTTACTTTCTTTACTTATTCTGATCTTATTTTCATGATTATCTTACTTACCTTTCTTATCTTTCTTTTGGGCCCTTACATGAGTGTTCATACCCGGCACGCAACTATGGAGTGGTTGGGACGGCCAGTTCAAGTCCAACTCAATCCATAGTTCAACCCGACTTCGGACGGGTAGTACGACACTGGCAAGCTTGCTTGCCTTCTTTCTTCCTTTTCTTAATCTCTTTCTTGAGCTTATTAGTCTTATAAGAATTAGTGAACATGCATCATGATGTCACCTATTCTTAATTCATACTAACATCATTATCTTGCTTAACATACATTCTTACCTTTTGCACATCATATTAATGTCATGCTTCAACATTTAATACAGCATAAAAATTCACATATAACATGGCAACCAGCACATCACATAATAGCACAAAGCATACAATTGGCATACACCCCTAGCATACATCTAACATACTTAGACAAGTACCAATTAGAGCCTATGCTGTAGGTGGAGTTGTACTTACCTCTCTTACTATATCCTACTTGATGCTGTCCTTCTACTGAGCACAGCTGCAGGCCTCCTCCTGCTTGAATAGGGACATAGGTAAGATTCTAATTCTCATTGTAGAATGTTGGTGTTTTAACCAACATGCCTACAAAATCCTAGTTGTATCTCCCCGACACTTGATTTCTTACTTGGTCACAAATAGTTATCCTACTGATTAAGAATAATCGAACTTTGATTATTTCTTAAGAGGCTACGTTGGATAACCTCTTGAGCTAGACCCTTGACATACCGCTAGGTTTTCTCTAAAACCTTGGGCTTTTATAATAAGAATTAGAACAACTTTCCGAACAACTTTGTCCCCTAGGAAAAATCATTCTGAACAACTTTCATGTTTTACATTTCACCTAGTTTGTAATACTTAGAATTTCTATGTCACTATTTCCTTTGCAAAAGGAATTATATGCATACCATGAAGGTATTTATGGAAAAGCTCGGTTAGAAGTTTTTCATACTCTTTGTGAGATCTTATGGCTCAATAAGACTCAAAAGAGGTTGCTAAGGTTAGCAAACGCCCATTTAAGTCGAAAAGGACGAAAAAGTACGTAATTTCGAAAAAGTCAAAATTTGACCGAAAAAGTCAAATTTGACCAAGAAAGTCAAAGTTTAACCAAGAGTGGTCAACGGGTTGACATAGCAGTATTATGTGATGCAGTATAGAAAAGATACTGTAAAACTAGATCTTATGGGCAAGATAGCTCAAATAGGCTTTAAAATCACCTTAGAAAATCAAGCACACTTAGTACAGATCAAGGGCAAAAAGGACTTGAAAAATTAGAAAAGAAGTTATACTGTCCGTTTTTACACAGATAAATTTTGGACTGTAGTACAGTATAAAAATACTGTGTTTAAGTGAACACAGTATTAGAAATATCTGTGTAGCAGAAAAATGAACTGAATATTGAGGAAAAGTCAAACGGGGCTTAACATGGATGACATAATCCTATCCTCAATTTATGACATCATAATTGGATTAAATAAGCTTGAAAAGAAAGCCAAGAACTCTCTAGAACATGGTGACATGGCCGGCCACCTCAGGGGCAAAAATGTCAAAATTTTATCTTTTGGAGCAAAAGTGTAAATTTTGAAAAATTGATGATGTAAGCATAGTGATGTCATCAAGATGAGATAAGCTTGGCTTGAGCTCCAAGCAATTGACCGACCACCTAGGGGCAAAAGTGTAAATTTTGAAAAATGCAGAAAAACAGCCAAACTCTTGCAAAATTTTCTCCCAAAAATCTGAGCAAGAGAAATCAAGAGAGAACTAAGAAAAAAATTTGGAAATCCAAGGAAGATTGGATTTAGGGGTGTTCGGGTTTTCAAGCTAGGAATCACGAGAAAATTTTGGAAACTTGGAAACCCATTTTTCTGGGTTGTGGCCGAGTGAGGGAAAGGAAAAAAGGGAGAGGAAATTTTAGTGGAAAAATTGATTAGTGGCCAAAAGTGAGGAGAGATCGCCAACCAAGAAACCAAAAAGGATTTTGGTACCCTATGTGAGAGTGTGTGTTCGGCCAAGGGTGAGCAGAAAAATAGGAAAGGAAAAATTTAAGTGAAAATTGGTGTGAGAGTTCGGTTTTGGCTTGAGACAATCACCAAGTGAGGGGAAAAATTTTGGTGCCCAATTGGACGGTGACAGCCGTGGGAAAGGAAGAGCCAAGAGAGGGTGAAATTTGGATCCACCAATCCTAACCCATTTCTAGGGTTAGCAAAGGTAAATCTCCCATAAACCCTAATCTTTTCCATTTAATTTCAATTAAAAATTTATGTGTATTTCAAGTCAAAGTTTGTATGAGCATAAGCTCAAGTTTTGATTCAATTGCCCTAGAACTAGGTGTGGTGCTTGATTAGGATTTTAAGGGTAGTTTGGCTATGGCTTTGATTTTGCTTTGATTTCTTTATGTTTATGCTTGCTTGCATGCTAGGATTGCATGATTAGATAGTTGGTATGTGCCTTGTTTGTGCAAAGCTGGTTGTGGCTTGTATGCTAGGTTGCTTATGCTAGCCAAGAATGGCATGAAATGGATGAATGGAATGATGCAAACTTAGAAATCATGCAACCCTAGGCTAGGGCAGATCTGATTTGGGTTGCATAGCTGCGTTGGAATCACATGATGGTTCATGTGGGATGTTAGGAAACGCTGCGTGTGTACTATATAGGCTCCTGCGTGTTCAGTTGAGTTAGTTTCCGTGAAATAGGACGCAAAATCAATATAAGCACAAAAACTGCCAGATTCGGATAGAATCTGCCCAATTATTTGAAAAGTGAAATTTGAGGCATTTAGAGGCCGAATTGGGAAAAACGTAAAACATAAAAATTGTTCAGAAGAGTTTTTCCCAGTGGAAAGCATGGACGGATTTTCAAAATGAGGCTCCAATGTCCTCGGTTTTAGTAAAAACCCGAGCCTAACCATGCTCAGTTTTTATGCATGGTCAGGTGGTTTCAAGCCAGGTTTTGGACGTGATAGAGTTCGAATTTAATTTTTCATAAAATCCGAAAGTTTTAGAATTTTTTGATAGCTAGAATTTTCATGAAGAAAACTTTTTCAGATTCTAAACGGATTTTTAAACTGACACTGTTTTCTAAAGGCGGTGCAGGGAGCAAAAAATTCCTGCACAGCATTTTCTAAAAACTGTGTAGAAAATGTATTTTTCCAAAACGCATTGTTTTAACTATGGAAAACTATTCCAAAGGCAGTTTTCAGCCTCGAATGATTTTATAAAACCCTAATCCAAGAGTTTGGATTTTTATGATTTAAGTGAAAGATTTTTAAAGTTAATCTACGAATTTTCCAAGTTAAGGAAAATGAATTTTTCAAGCTAGGGTTTAGTAAGCGAATAGTCTACGGATGGTAACCGGAAGTTATACCCGAGTTGCTGGGTCAAGCCCAAGTCCCAAAGGTTGACTCATCGGGGGTTGACCATAGTTGACCATAGTTGACTTTGGTTGACTAATAACATTGATATAGTTTGACCTTAAGGGTTATCCAATGTAACCCTAAAGGATGCCAATTGAAATAAGATAAAGGATTAATGGATATAACCCGATGATTTATGGATTAAGGATAAAGCCCAGGGTTGAAAGACGATCAAACCTTAATGGTATATTATGGGCTTAGTACACATGGTTACCCAATGTAACCTACTAAGATATGATTGGTCTTGAACCATAAGATTACCAAGTGTAACTAAGTAAGATGTTATGCACAAAAGGACATACAACCAGGATCATGTAAGCATGTTGGTTAGGTCACCAACTTTTCATAAGTTTAATTAGACTATGTCCTTTATCGAGCAGGAAGTCACCTGCAACTGTACTCGGAGGAGGAGCAGCATTACATGGGACATAGCAAGAGAGGAAAGTACAACTCCGTCTACAGCATAGGCTTTATGTTGTTACTGTAACACCCGAAATTTTTATGGACTTACGATTTCCTTTTTCATAAGAAATATGTGGTTATAAGATGTTTCATGGAAAATTATGAATAACAAGGTGAAATTCATAATTTTATTAGCTAATGTTAGAATCCTTATTAAATCCGCTATGAGACTCAAAATGGGATGCCAGGGTTAGCAACGGCATTTTGGGTCGAAAAGAACGAAAAAGGATGTAATTTTACGAAAGTCAAATGTTTGACCAAAAAGTTAAGTTTGACCAAGGACGGGTCAAAACGTTGACTTCACAATATGATGAAATGCAGTACAAGAAGAGACTGCAAAAACTTTTTATGGTCAAGATAGCAAGAATAAGCCTTAAAACCACCCTAGAAATCAAGCACACCGAATTAAGATTAAGGGCAAAAAGGTCTCCGAAAAATAAGAAAGAAGGTTTTTCGGTTCGATTTTACACAGAAAAATTCTGGACCAAACTACAGTACAAAAATACGGAGCACAGTATTGGAAATAATTGTGTGACACAACAAGAAATGAATTAAATTGGAGAAAAAGACAAGAACCAAACAAGATCCTTGTTTTAAGGGATGACCTCATGTGGGTGACCTCACAAGGATGAGGTAAGCGTTGGAAAGGAATGGCTCATGAACAACCACACCTCCCTTACACCAAATGAGTGCCACTTGGCCTCCAAGAAATTCGACCACATCATGGGAAAGAAAAGGAAAGGCTCAAGAGCCTCCACATCTCTCCTTAGCCAACCACACCCCTTTTTCACTCAATGGCTGCCACATACCCCCAAGAAATTCGGCAACACCATCCCCCTCCCTCCTCTATAAATAGTCACCCTAAAAAGACCCATTTTTAATCACAAAAGGCAGCCAAACTCTGCCAAATTTCCAGCAAGAAAAACCGTGGGTTGAGGGTGAGAAAGAGAGGAGAAATTAGAAAAATTTTAGAGGGCTTTTCTTCCTTTAAGTGTTCGGGTTTGCTAGGGAGAAAGAAGAAAAATTTTGAGAGCTTGGAGACCCATTTTTGGGCAGCAAAACCGTGGGTTTGGGGAAAGGAATAGGAGTGAAAAAGTTGGAAAAATTTGGGGGAAATCTTTGGTGAATGTTCGGCTTTTGAGAGGAACTAAGAGAAAAAATTTTGGTGGCCAACCAAGGGTGCAGCCGTGTGGGTAAGGAAGCCAAAAAGGAAGGAAGAAGTTTTGGGATTTCAAACCCTAACTTGGGTTTAAGGTAAACTCTTAAACCAATCTTGAAATTAAGTTCAAATCTAGCATTTATATGGTGATTCAAGTTGGTTTGTAAGGACATAAGTCCATTTAAATTTTCAGCCCTAGATTGTGGTGTGTGTGCTTGATTAGGGATTAGGGTTTGGTTGGCTTGACAATGATGATTTGCTTGCATGATTTTATGCTTGAAAAATGGTTAGGATGCATGCTAGATGTGGTTGATATGTTCCCTAATTTTTGGTCAAAAATCTGCCCTAATGCAGTGGCTGATTTGGCTGCTAGCTACGGGTGAATGTGATGCTTGATTTAATGGAATGCAAGAGCTAGAACACCATGCAGCCAAGGACTAGGGCTTTCGGTTTTTGGGGGCTGCATGGGTATGATGGATTGGCATGAATGAATGTATGGGACATTAGAAACGCTGCTTGATTTATGTATAAGCTCCCGATGTGATCGGTCGATATAGATTCCGCGAAATAGGACGTAAAACGGAATTAACAACCGAAACTGTCAATTCGGATTCGAAACTGGGCAGTTTCAGGAAAGTGAAAATATAAGGCCTTTAGAGGCCGAACTGGGTAAAACTCACAACATAAAAGTTGTTCAGAAGGGTATTTCCTAGGGGGCAACATGGATAGTTTTCTAAAATGAGGCCCCAATGGCTTCCGTTTTTACTAAAACCCGTGGCTCATCCCCAGACCCAGTTTTTCAGGATCAGCCAGTTTCAAACGAAAACTGGTACGAATCTAAGCAGAACTGGATTTTACACAAAACACAAAAGTTTTAGAATTTTTCAATAGCTACAACTTTCGTGAAGAAAATTTTTTTAGATTCGGATTCTATTTTTAAACTGAGACGGTTTTCCAAAAGCTGTGCAGTGAACAGAAAAATTCCTACACAGGATTTTCTAAAAACAGTTTAGAAAAACTTTATTTCTCCTCAAAACCACTGTTTTGACTATGAAAACTGTTCCAATTGCAGTTTTCAGTCCTTAATGATTTTATGAAGTTTTGTTTTAAGAAAATGAATTTTTGCAAGTTAAGAAAAGAGTTTTTGGGATTATTCATCTAAAGTTTTCAAGTTGAAGAAAAATGGAATTTTCCAAGTTAAGGGAAAATAAGATTTTTCAAGTTAAGAAGAGAAGTGGAATTTTAAGGGATCAGATTTGAAATTCCACATTTTTCCAATAAGTAAAGAAAATGGGATTTTTAGCCAAGCATTTTCAAGATTAAGGAAGTAAGAATTTTTATAAGCAAATTAAAGGATTTTTGGAAGATAGTTATACGATATTTTCCAAAGGTAAGGAAATGAGTTTTTAAACTAAAAGTTTAATAAACAAGTCGACTACGACGGTAACTGGATATTATATCCGAGTTACTGGGTTAAGCCCCAAAGCCCAACGTTAGACCCAAAGGGGGTTGATCTTAGTTGATCACATGTTGACTTTGGTTGACCAAAAGTTTAACCTTAAGGGTTACCCAATATAACCCTAAAAGGATACCAAGATTAATGAATTGGGCTAAAACTTAGGGTTATTGATAAGATAATAACCCAATGGATTACGGATCAAGTAAAAGTAAAATATAAGCCCAAGAGAAGGAAGTGACCAATCAAGTTTTACAAGAGGTATTAGAGGGGACATACAGCACATACAACTAGGATTGCTCATGGATGTTGGTTAGGATACCAACATCACATATCACGATTTATAGTAAGATAAGATAACCTTATCTTACACCTCCATTGAAACAGGAATAGGAACCTATTGATATATCACGATGAACGATACGTCAAGAGCGTAGGACCTAAGGTAAGTACAAACCTCACCTGTGTTATGGAAATAGTAATGTATTTTCAAATATTAAATGCTATGTTTTTAAGGATGCCATGTTCAAATGCCATGTTTAAATGCTACGTTTAAATGTTATGTTTTTAAGGATGCTATGTTTTAAAGATATCATGTTTTAATGAGGCCATGATTTAAGGAATTTCAAGTTTTAAAAAATGCCATATTTTAACGATGCCATGTTTTAAAGCGGCCATGTTATGTTAAAATATGTCATGTGCATGTATAAGATATGATCTTGTGACATCATAAAATATGTTCACCAATGATAAACCACTTGGTAAAAATACACAAGTAAAGTGTCGTACCAACCTCCCAAAGGTGGAGGGTTTTTCATGTTCAAATTATGGATTATCACCCTCTCGTTGATGCGGGAGGGTGTAATCAATTATGTTTCCCAAAGCAGTTAGGGACCTTGCAAACCCTAACTGTATCTGGAAGCGCGCTATATGTTATGGTACGTACACTATGGGGCCCATATGAAAGATAAGTATAAGTTAAAAAGGAATGCATAAATGAACATAAATGGTTCATGCATATGCATATGACAATGTAAGGTTTAAAGATGTTAAAAATGAAAAGTGTTTTTGTGAGATTAAAGTTTGTACTTGCTAAGCGAAAGCTCATCAGATATATTTCATACTGCAAGTAGAGATAAAAAGGCATGTAGCCTTACTTGGTGGGCTTGGAGACGATGCAGCGAGTGAAGAACGGTATGGGATACCACTACGCATGTTTTCCGCAAACTGTTTTGGATTATGAAATTTTACATGTATGTTAAGTATCAAGTTAAGTTATGTATGAAATGTTTCAAAAGTACAATGCACAAGTTTGTGTATCGGTTTCAAGTCAAGATTTTAAAATGAAGTCCAAGTTTTCAAGTTCCAAAAGAAGTTTTAAAATGATGTTCAAAAAAAAAAAAAAAGAAGAAAAATTTTATCCCGAAATTTTCTACAAGGTTTAAGTCAAGCAAGTAAAGTAAAGTAACGGTGACGGTCCCCCATCCGCGTGGTCGGTCCCACATGGGTGCTAGGTGGGCGTGGTCGTCACAGTTACTTGCCAAAGTATATTAGATGTATGCTAAGGGTGTATGACACATTGATTTCTATGTAATGCTATGCTTTGCTTATGCCATGTGGTATGGTAGATTGCCTGCTATGTGTTGTGATGTATTATATGAAATGATGTGTTATGATATGTTTACGTTATGGATTATGTGAGTTATGATACGAGCCATGCCAAGGTACGTTCCTTATGCATGATATGATATGCTATGATGATTATGACATGAAGAATGTAAGTATGTATCACGAAGCATGTTCACCTAATCTATCAAGAATGATAAGATTAAGTATGACAAGAAAGTAAGATGGCAAGCAAGCTTGCCTATGTCGTACCACCCATCCGAGATCGGGTTGGACTATGGTTTGAGTTGGACTGGTCTGGCTGCCCCAACCACTCCATAGTTGCGCGCCGGGTACGTACACATAAGTAAGGGGCCCATAAGTAAAATAAGCTAAAAAAGTAAGATAGAAGGGGTTAAGAAAAACATAATACGAGCATAACCGGACCATGCATACATTATGCTTTCATATGATAAGTGTGACATGATATGTTACAATATGCTATGATGCCATGTTATGTGAGATGAATATGCTATGTTAAGTATGAAATGAATATTATGTTATGCATGAATAGAGGTGCTATGTTGCGAATGGTATGTTCTGTACATGATGGAAGATCATGTTTTATATTGTTGCGGTATAGATAGTTGTACTTGCTAAGCAAAAGCTCACTGTCTTACGTCTATGCTGTAGGTAAGTAACCTGCAAGCAGTTGCTGATACGAGATGGAGGTGCGAGGCAGGATGAACTGTGAAATGTGGAAAAAGATGCCACTACACGTCTTATTCTTTCTAAGTATATGATTTGATATTTGTATATCATTCTCTTAGTACAGTATGTGCTAGTTAGCACTGTATAAAAAAAAAATTTCCGCTGCATTTCACCACATAAATAAGTACGATAAGTTAAGTAAGTAAGTATGTATATATAGTAACGGCCTGTGTTAGGCGGGTTGTTACACAATTCGGCCTCTAAAGGCCTTAAATTTTTACTTTCTCAAAATTGGCCAGTTTTGAATCCGAACTGGCAGCTTGGGTTGTTAAGTCCGGTTTTTACCCTAATTCACGAAGTCTAACTCGACCGACCACTTTGGGAGCCTACACAGCAAACATGCAGCGTTTCTAACGTCCTACGTACACCCACATGCAGTTCGAACGGGTCCATGCAAACCAAACCCGAAATGCTCAAAACCTAGGTTTGCATGGTTCTAAATTTTGCATCTCATTCAATCAAGCATCAAACATACACTCTTAAGCTAGCAGCCCATCATGCACTGTCTAGGGCAGATTTTGGACCATAAATCAGGGGACACACAACTATTCACATCTAGCATGCAACCTATCAACCAACAAGCATAAATCAAGAAAGCAAAGCTCAAACTCAAACCAACCACCCTTAATCACCTAATCAAGCATATACTAACCAAATTCGGGTAAGAAATTAGAATGGACTTATGTCCTTACAAAACCAACTTGAAACACAATTAAAATTCCAAATTGAAGTCAATGGAATGATTAGGGCTTTGGAAGAATTACCTTGGCTCAAGTTAGGGCTTGAAAATTTCAACTCTCTTTCCTCCCTTGGCTTCCCTTTGCCCACGGCTTTCACCCTAATTTGGGTACCAAAAATTTTTGGTTGATTCCTTGGTTGATCCCCTCCAAAACTGAACACCACCACCCAGATCTCTCCTCAAAAATTCCAACTTTTCCTCTTTCTCTTCTCCTCTCCCTCATTCTCGGCCACTATACCCAAAATGGCCTAAAAGAATTTCAAACTTTTTTCTTGGTTTTCCTAGAGTAAAACCGAACTCCCCTCAACAAAAGCCTTCAAAATTTTTTTTTTGTTTTTCTCTTCTCTTTCTCTCCTCCTAGGCTGCGGATTTTCAAGAAGAAAATTGACAAGAATTTCCCCAAATTTTTAAATAAAAATGAATAGCAACCACCCCTATTTATAGAGGTTGAAAATTTTTGAAAAATTATGAAAAAACCCCAACATTTTTAATATTTGCTTGAGGAGATTGTGAGGTGGCCGGCCAAGGGGTTGCTAGAAGGTTCCATGAATTCTTTCCAAGCCAATTTAAATGATTATGATGTCATAATTCAAAGGCTTGGTGATGTCATCCCTTTAAAGCCTTGTTTGGCTAATTTTCTTCAAAAATAGTCCATTTTTGTGTCACACAAATATTTCCAATATTGTGCTTCACTAATACACTGTATTTTTATACTGTACCACAGTACAAAAATCTATCTGTGTAAAATTGGACAGTATAAAATTTTTTCTTATTTTTCCGAGCCCTTTTTACCTTTAATCTTAACTTGGTGTGCTTGATTTTCTAGAGTGGTTTTAAGGCCTATTCTTGCTATCTAGCTCACGAAAATATTTTTCACAGTATACTTTCCATACTGCATTTCAAAATATTGTAAAGTCAATCCTTTGACTTTTCTTAGTCAAAATTTGACTTTTTCGGTCAAAGTTGACTTTTTGGTCAAACCTTTGATCAACGTAGAATTATGTACTTTTTCGTCCTTTTTGACTTGAAAGGTCCGTTTCTAAGCTAAACAATAAATTTTGAGTCTTATTGACCCATAAGAACTCACAAAATCTTACAAAAACTCTAAATTGAGCTTTTTCATAAATACTTTCATAATGTGAAATTAAGTCCTTAAGAAGAAAATAAGAACATTGAAAAATTTAGGTATTACAGCTAGAAGGCTTGCTCTTGAAGGCTAGCATCTTGAGGTGGCTGCTCCTTAAGGTAGCCGGCCATGACTTGTGAAACCATCGAGCAATCTAGTGGTTAAGTAAGCAAAGCTACATTGCTTACTAACCTTGGCTAGTATGTGAGGTGTCAAGCTCTCACAAGCTCCAAACTTTCTTAATTTGCATAATGGTCCACAAAAATAACATTTTTACTCTCAATACCATGAGGTGGCCGGTTCTAATGAAGTCATGTGGCTAGGTAGAAATGTGCATTTTTAAAACCTAACTTGTTTCCTTGGTTTTTAACCAAATCAACTAAGTTTGTAATGGATAGTTGGCTTAGTGGGATCCTAGTTAGGAAAATCTGTAATTTCAAAATTTAATATACCTATTCATGATCTTACAACTTTCTTAATCTGCAAATAAGTCCCTAGAGACAAAATATTTGCATTTTAGTCCGTAAAGACAAAGTATTTTGCATTTTACTCCTTGTGTAGTGGCCAGCTTAGGTAAAGCCATTTGGCACACATTCCTTGCTTATTCATACACCTAAAGACTTTCTTAGTAATTAAAAATTCATAACCTTGAACTTTTCTTAAAACTGCATTTTGGCCCCTAAAAATAAAAAATTTACATTTTAGTCCCTGTGGCCAAAAATTCCTCCAATGATCATCAACATACATGATTCAATCTTAGCTTCTCTTTGTATCTAAGGAAGTCATTAAAATTTCGGGTTATTACAAGACCAATGCAAAATCAACCAAACGGTGTAGATCTCATAGATAGAAAAGCCAAGACCGTGGTGGGATACGAGAACTTTCTGTTGAGAAAGATGCTGAACAATGAAAATGTCGTTTACTTCGTACCTTTGTGGTCAAGACTTTACGAACACTTTTCTTTGTTTTCCTCTCCCTTTCCTTCTTTTTCTCTCATGTGGGCAGACGATATGCTTTCGTTTGTTTATTTATGAAAATATATTACAGCATATCTAATACAATACTAAATTATTGCATCAATGATAAATTTTGACATTCATATAGGAAAAAAATGATTTCTAATAAAGTACTCTCTTTGCTCCTAAAATTAGAACAAGGTAAACTTTGTGGAAAATTATCACAAAGTATAACCAATACCAAATTTAATATTTAATTTTTACTAGCTGGTGCCTTTATTTTTATATAATCATTATAATCCTTTTATTTTTAAATTATCTAAATACTAAAGTTCACTTTAAATCTTTTAAAAAATTCACTTTTACGATTCCAAAAACATAATAACATGACAAAATTAGAGCCCCTTCAAGGACGTTTCGTAGATGTGTTTTTGTTTGAAAACCAGATATAGTTTGGAAACGTATGCTTGGAGGAAAAATCCTTTTGGAGTGACAAAGTTTAAAATCTTAAAAATATGTTCGAAAAAAAATACATCAATATGAATATTATTTCGTTCGTTTTGAAATTCTATACAGTTTTTTTTATAAAAAAAAAAAAAAAACCATTTCATTTAGACTAGAAATAACAAAGTAATGAACGTTTAAAATTTGACTTTATTGTAAGTGTTAACAGTGAAAAATTATTTTGAGTTGAAGAAATAGACAAAAAAAACATCTGTCCACCATACGGGCCTTCAAAGTAGATATACAATAAAAAAAAATTATATATTAGAGTATAAAATATAATAATGCTCTTTTCATATATATATTTTTTCCGTATTTGTTGTAGTGTGTTTCATGCATCGAGCGTGAAACAGGTTTTGATTCTACTTTTTTTTTTTTTAGGCCAATTTTGTTAGGCCTCTTGGCACTGGTCCTCCTTTACGGATCAACAGTAATTTTAGAAAAGGTAACCCTCACCGGCAGGATGACGTACAAGAGGAAGATTTGTTATTTGGGATAAATCTAAAATTGGTACATACACTCTGCCGGTGCTTCAACTTGTTGTCCTTAACAAAGGTCCTCATATTCATAAAGAAGGTCATGTCATATTAATGTGATGTGAGTAATTTCCCTCGATTTTGACCTCTTTTTTGCAAAAATAAAAAAATAAATAAAATAAATAAAATTGTGGACCACACTAGCACCAAAAGCCAATATTCTTGAAAAATTGATGGGGTGTTTGAGGTGTTAGTTTGAGTTGAAATATTTTAGTTTAGTTTGAGTTAAAATAAGTTTAGTTTAAAAGTTGAGTGTTTGGTAAAAAGTTTGAGTTGAAAAGTTTGAGTTGAGTTGAGTGTTTGGTAAAAAAGTTTGAGTTGAAAAGTTTGGGAAAAATAAGGGTCCTGTTTGGATGTTAAAAAATTGAGTTAATCAATTTTTTTGAGTTTCGCCCTCAGTAAGTTATCTTAACTCCAACTAAATGGTACTTTCTCACTTCAATTTTTTCCCTTTACTAAAAATCTAACAAAATTTATATGCTATATAAATTTGTTGGAACCATTCGAACTTTAATAAAATTTTAAACTCAGTTCAGAGTCAACACAATTTAACATTCTATTATTGGTTCCATCGAACGAAAACGTAATAATTAATATACGTTGAATTAATATCACCAACTGAGTTTTTTTGGTTTTTTGTTTTTTTTTTTACTTATCAAACTAGAGCTCCAAACTCCCCCTTTGAGTTAAAAAGTTGAAGAAAAATAAGAACCCTGTTTAAATGTTAAAAAATTGAGTTAACCAATTTTTTTAATTTTAATTCCAACGAAGTGGTTTTTTACCTCAATTTTTGTATTTTTGGAAAGATTCATTGAAACAATTTTTGTCTTTTTGAAAAGATTCATTGAAACTTACAACTGGAGAATGCCATGGTCTTCAAAAAATACCTGTCGTTTTTGGCAAAGACAAGAGGATCATTACTTCTGTTGTCGTTTTTGGCAAAAACAATAGGCCATCTATTCATGTTGTCGTTTTTGGCAAAAACAAGAGGCCAACATCATATATGTTGTCGTTTTCTTCATTATATTTCTGGATGTTTCCAAAGGAAAAAAAAAAAAAAAAAAAGGCAAACCAGATGGAGACCCAAAAATAAACAACAATAGCTCTCTCTCTGTCATCTTCCTCTCTCTCCCTCTCTGTTTGTTCCTCCAGTTTGAAGGTTCTCTCTCTCTCTCTCTCTCAAACAGAAAAACCGTCTCCACAGTTTTCCATTTCCATAATTGTTTCCCGCTTAGCAGCCAATGAAAGAAGGATGCCTGTACAGTGCACCCAGAGGAGGGCCAAAAAAAAAAAAATTGGCTGCGAATAACGTAAAGGTGAGATTTCTATTAAACTTCGATTGTTTCCTTTTTTTTTCTGCCATTCCCGAGCACAGCCAAAAATGGCGACCACAGCCAAAGTACAAATGGGCGAGATGAGAAGTTAGACTAGAGAGAGAAACTACAGAGAGAAAATAGAGAGACAAAAACGACAACGTGGTAGGGACCGTTCTTAGTGCTCGCCGGAGGGGATGCTCGCCGAAGGTTGGAGAGAAAACGTGGTCGATGGGTGGGGGCCGAAGTTTATCACCGAGGGGCTGACGAAAGTTTATGGTTTTAGAGAGAGAGAGTTAGAGAGAGCGTGATGGCTGATCGTTAACCTTGAGTTAGCGTTATGTGCGGGAAGAGAAACGGTATTTGGAGTTTGAAATATCGAGCCATTCTGCCGTGGGTTGCCTGTGTGGGAAGAGTGGAATCAACCCATGTGACCTTCCAGACGAACAGTGCACCCGAGTAATGGAACTGTATAACGTTCCAATCAACCCGTTGGGGCTGAACTGATTGCCAAACATCATCAGCTCAGTTTGAACTGAAATGGGGGAGTTTGATCTGATACCCCAAACGGACCCTTATAACTAATTTTTAAAAACTCAACCAATTACAACTTAAAATTTTCATTTCTAACTAGCGAAACCAAACTCAAGCTAATTGTTTGACATCTTTTTTTTTTTGGTGAAACATAATTGTTTGAAATTTTGTTTTATCTCGCAACTGTTTTTTTCTTCAACACCACAGATTTCTCCCAAAATTAACTTACCACAAATGTACAGAAAGAACGCCCCCTACGAAACAAACTGTGATCCAATTTTAAATTTTGACGCTTCCCGACGAATTATTTTTTAGAGGAAAAAAATATTCTTCATAATGGCGTGAGGGAAATAGATTTTTCCCATTAATTACATGTTGTAATTGATTATTAATACAATCGTTATGTAGTTTATCTCTCTCTCTCTCTCTCTCTTTAAATAGCTTTCCATTTTCTCCATGGTCGTGTTATTTAATTGCGACGGAATTTTTCTTTTCCAAATTTTCAAAGGAACTTTTTCAAAAATATCCATGATTTACTTTTCCCTCTAACAATATCACTATTATATGTATCGTTTACTAATGAAAATAAAGTAGTGAAATTATAGTTTGGTATTGTAAAATGTCGGTTTCATCTAAATAGCAATGTGAACCTGTTAGGACTAGAGGAAAGGTTAAAACATGCACTGTCTAGATGGAACATCACACTTGTACTGTGCAGTCACGAGAATGAAAATTGTAAAAAAAAAAAAAATACCTACAAAAAAACTATCAACACAATGATATGGTTGTTCAACTTGATAAACAAAATTCCTTAATAAAAGGTTTTTTTTTTTTTTTTTTTTTTTCATTAGACACCAAGCTTCTATTACTTGAAAAAATAAGATAAGAATTTTCATCTTAATAAACCATACTACAGTAAATTTTATTTATCATTAATTAGTGTATTTTATAACTATATTAAACCGTCGGTGTTTCTAAATATTAAATCTTTGTTGTAAAATCACATATATATTAAAATGAAAATATATCTAACTTATAAAAAAATCTGATATAAATTTGGCCATTAAAAACAAATTACTCTAAAATATTTTGTTTTCTTGTCATAAAATACTTAGCTCTCGTGTCTTATCTTCAACAGTCATCCATCGCACTCTAGTGAAATGACCTGCCAACTGCCTTCCTTATCCACATTTTAGCCAGGAATACTATCCAGTGCTCGACTCTCTACGAAAAAATTTATAAAATGAAATGAAATAATAAAATAAAAGGTTATTTATTTGTTTAATATTTGAATTATGTACCTTCTATCATTTTCGTCCTGTATTTTTTATTTTAAAAAATTTATCCTTGAACATTTAATTTTTAACAATTTTGATCCTTGATATTAAAATTGATCAAATATTTTTTTTTAATTTAGTTTAAATAATCTTATTTCAACTTCATGTTAACATGAAATTCTACAAAAGTAATTAAATTGAATATAAAAATTTCATCTTTATTCTTACTTAAAAAATAAAACTTTTTGAACTTAAGTATAATAATTTCTTTGAAATTTTTTTATTATTATACAATAGGAATACGATGATCTGCATCTCAAATTTCAGAAATCGCTCGTCAATTTTAATGTGAGATCAAAATGGCAAATAATAATAATAATATTAATAAAAGTTCAGGAACTAAGGGTCCATTTAGTTGGTTAGTTTGAGTTAAAATATTTTAGTTGTAATAGTAAATTTTTTTGAATTTTTAGAAAAGACAAAAAAAATTTTGAGAAAAAGATAAAAAAAAGTACAATTTGAGATGATAAGACAAACGGACCCTAAATTATCAAAATCAAAAGTTTAGGTATTAAAATGATAGAATATTCATAGTTTAAGGATTACACAGAGAAATTATCATAAAATAAATGTGTTGTTGTTTAAAAAGACCAATTGACCCGGCACTTTCCGTTTACTCTTCTCCCCAACAATGGAACTGTTTACTCTTCAATCTCTCCTGCTTCTCCTTCTCCTTTCAGTTTCCGTTTACCTGCACTACTTGTCGTCGAAAAAGCGACAAGCCATAACAGGCATTATAAATTACCCACTCGTCGGAGCACTACCGGAATTCTTATGCAACCGCCATCGATTCCTCGAATGGAGCACCGAAGTCCTCGCCACAAAATGCCCTACCAACACGGCAGTCTTCTACCGTCCGTACAACTTCAATGGCATCATCACGGCGGACCCCTCGAACGTCGAGCACATGCTCAAGGACAACTTCGAGAACTACCCGAAAGGCGACAGATTCACCACCATTCTCGCCGATTTTCTCGGCGACGGAATCTTCAACTCCGACGGCGACCTCTGGAGGAAGCAGAGGAAGACGGCGAGCTACGAGTTCAACACGAAGTCGCTTAGAAACTTCATCGTGCGAAACGTCGTCGTCGAGATCCAAACCAGGTTGGTTCCCGTACTCAATAAGGCCTCGGAAACCGGTAGGGTTTTGAATTTACAAGAGATTTTTGAGAGATTTGCCTTTGATAACGTTTGCAAATTAGCCTTTGACTTCGACCCGGGTTGTCTCGCCGTTGATGGAACCTCCGGCGCTGGCGACGACTTTATGAGGGCTTTCGAAGAAGCCGCGACGCTTAGCTGTGGAAGGTTCTTCTATGCTATTCCTTCTCTGTGGAAGCTCAAGAGGTTCTTTAACATAGGATCAGAGAAACGCTTAAGAGAATCGATCTCCGCCGTCCATAAGTTTGCAGATAATATCGTACGGTCAAGAATGCAAACAAAAGCCGGATCAAGCGCAGAGGATTTACTTTCTCGGTTCATGGAGAATGACCAAAACTCGGTAGAATTTCTTCGAGACATCGCAATTAGCTTCATCCTGGCCGGACGAGATACGACGTCGTCAGCTTTGACATGGATGTTTTGGCTCCTCTTGTCACGACCGGACGTAAAGGAAAAAATCTTGAAGGAGCTTAAAGGTATTCGAATCCGAACTGCCAAAAATAACGGCGATAATTTTAGCATTGACGATGTCCGGGACATGTCATATTTGCAAGCAGCCATTTTGGAGACCATGAGACTATATCCTCCGGTTCCGGTCGATACAAAGAACTGTTTGAAAGATGACATAATGCCTGATGGCACCTTTGTGGGCAAAGATTGGCTAGTCATGTACCAGACTTATGCCATGGGGAGGATGGAGGGCATTTGGGGAAAAGATTGCAAAGAGTTTCGGCCGGAGAGGTGGCTTGAAGGTGGTGTTTGCCGGCAAGAGAGCTCGTTTAGGTTTCCGGTGTTTCATGCCGGGCCGAGGATTTGTCTCGGAAAAGATATGGCTAGTATACAGATGAAGTCCATTGCAGCATCGGTGATCGAGGGGTTTGATATCGACCTATTGGATAAGGACACGTGTCCGGAGTATGTTATGGCGCTTACTCTTAGAATGAAGGGTGGATTGCCTGTTAGGGTGAGGAAAAAATCCGAGGGTGTGAGTGTGACCAATTGATTTTGGTTATGTTTGTATCTATATATGTAATGCGTGTATGCATGTTAATTCGGTTTGGCAACCTGAAGCATATGATATGTATTAAAAAAAAAGTATGGGAATAAAGATAATTTGTTTCTGTGATTTTATAATTAATTAATTTGGTTTATAAGCACATACTTTGACACAAATTACTTGTTCAAAAAGAGATTAATGATTTTTAATAAATCAAAATCTAATGCATGCCCAAAGTAGTCGCTGCCTATTATTATAATATCTACTTTCTTGCTTGGACTAGACTTAGCTGAGAGGCTGGTAATGAGTTTCAAGTATATTACCATTTGCTCGGCTTAACTAAATATATGTTTATTAATGATATGGGATAAATTCACAATTTAGGACCTATTTTCATGTCCATCGACACAGACAAAAAAAATCCAAATTCATTGTTGTTTGTAAAACCTGATTTTTATACCAAATTAAATGGATTTGAATAAAAATCATCATCGAAAGCTAATTCAAGAAAAGAAGTAAAGCCTTCTACAGCTGGTTGACCAATATGGGAATCCCAAATTGTGAGACAAGCAAGCATAGAAGCGGCATGATACAGAACATAAAGGAACTAGGATAGAGCCAATAATCAATTTAAGAGTTGGAGCTCAACTCGTATATATACAAATAAATAACAGCGATTCAATAACTTAGTAAAGTGAAACAAATTCACAATCTAACAATAGTTAATCAAAAAGAAAATTAACTGTTGTGTGATGCACGTTACGTTGCTTCAAATTTTTGGAGTCTAACTTGGACAATTATTAGTCTTCTATTGTCGGCCTTATAAATCCCTGCAGAAAGCTCCAACTCAACTTAAAAATATCTGTATGAAGACGAGCTCTGAGTGATAGGACTCTTTGTAAGTTTCCCTACGTGTACCATCTTTAACTTACAGATACAGCTGGTCTTGTACTCTTCCTATTTGTTTTCATATGCTACAAAGATATGGTTATTTAAAAAATATTCGTCATTCCAAAAATAATCTAATGATTAGAAATCTAGGGTCTGTGGAAGAAGTTATTTTGCTGAAAACCCCTTCCATTTTGTTGTCGTTAAATAATGAATTGGAAGTTATCTAAGAAATGAGTAATGATCATACAACAACGGAAAAAGGACAAAACATAAAGTATGCTACAGTGTGGCAACTTCGTTTCCAAATCTGGAAATTAAATTTCAAAATTCACCTTCAGCACTAAATGTGGTCAAATACCTTCAAAAATGTTCAGCAAAAAAAAAATAATAATAATAAAGGGTACCTTCTAAAACGGGTTAACAGCAATCGCATGAACTTTATTTCTGGCAAAAGTTTCAACACAATGCATACCCATACCCACCTCTTTCGTTCCACAAAAAAATAAAATAAAATAAAGAAGAAAAAAAAAAAGAGGAGCCTTTCGTTAACATTGTTGATTTTTTGTGAAAATATTTGTGTAAAAACTGGGCGGAGCGAGTTTTAAAATTTTTCTAAAACCATTAAGAATCAACTTATGTACTTAGGACCCGTTTGGGGAAGATATTAGAGATGAAGTTTTAAAAATATTTTAAATTGAGATAAGTTTAAAGAAATGTGTGTGTGATTGAAAAACAACTTTTGATATTAAAAGTGCAAAAACTTCAAATCTGTTCGTTAAAAAAAATATATAAATTTAGATTTTATTCTGTTCCTCTCAAAATTTTAATGTAATATATAAAAAATAAAAAAAATAAAAAATAAAAAATAAAAAGCTTACTTGGACTTGACACAATAAAATTATGGACTTTTAAAATTTAAGCATACTGTGGACATTTGGAGTAGAATTTTGGGAGTTTGGAGAAGTCCCCCCAAACACCCCTTAGATAAATCAATCATTCAGTAAAATAAATCACATACATTTTGAGCAAAATCAATCTTTTTTTTTTTTTTTTCCTGTCTTTAACCCTCAAACGTCCTCGCTATAAATGCAAGTTCAACCTTTCCGATGTTCTTAGCTATACGCCTTTTAAGGATCAACCAATATATGGGAACCGTGATAAATTCAGCGTCCTCTCCCTCCAACTTTTCTTGACTATATAGCTTCTTGTTCTCAAAATGGGAGAGAGCCATGATTTTTACGCAATGATTAAATTTATGACCTGATATGAGAATTATGCAGTAGATGTCCATGATTACTATCTCAATGGCACATAATAATTTGAGAAAATCAATTTGAACCATAAGAATGAATTAAGTGTCCTTCTCATAAAGAACTTGCTTTCTATCATTTAGTGAAATTAAATCTCATGAGCGGAAATTAATTATATCGGTGAACAAAGCTAATTGTTTAATTAGTAGCAGTTTCTTATAAAAATATCTATTTAGTCTTAGAGTACTGCAGCTTTGGTTACTGATTTTGGCATGAATCAAAGTTAACACTGTAGTTAATTGATTAATGATGAGTTTAATCAATCAATAACTGGATGTTAGAGTTTCAAGTACATAGACGCACTTGATTCCCATGCTAGCTCTACGTGCTTTTGGCTAAAACATGAGAATATTCTTGGCTTATTAAATTGGTCATGATGTCTTAAAGGTGGTGTTGTAAAAATTTATCACGGAAAAATATAATTATATGCCGGGATATCTGGATGACAGTTTGCAAATAACATTGATATTTATGTTGTAAATATTTTACAACATAAAGATTATATTGGTTTACCATTTTATTTGATTGTTTGTGATGCTTGTTTTAGTTTTCTTTTTCATTACTAATATTAGCCTCTTTTGAGGTGGTATTCATTCGAAAAAAGTGTGCTTAATCTGAGACATTTGTAAATTTTGGAAGCTTAATGTGGTATTTTTCTGTAATTATTTTACAAACGTTGATTTGGGAAAATACTTTGTTTTCAACATGTTTTCAGTCCATAAAGGTTAAACATATAACAAACAAGTTTTTATATAAAATGGTCATTTTTAAACACCCCTTTAAAATATATCTAAAAACAAACTTATTTACAAATTTGAACAAATTTTAAATTCCATCCATTTTGTATTCCACGTTTACCATTCAACATGTTTTTTTAATATATGTTTTTAATATATACAGATGGTCTTTGTATAGAAAAAAAATATATTCTTTTTGTTATATACGTGGATTCCACATTTTTTTATATGTCAATACTCAACATTATATATATATGAATCTATGTATGAATTTTTGTGGTCATTATACTAGTAACCATAATATAATCGATTAATGTTTTGTTATAGAAAAAAATATTTTTTTTTTGTTATATACTCGGATTCCACATTTTTTTAATATATCAATACTCAACATTATATATATGAATGTACCTATGAATTTTTGTGGTCATTATACTAATAACCATAATATAAGCGATTAATGTTTAATATAGAGGAAATAATAGTATGGCTATTATAATGATTTTGTCACTTTGGCGATTATGTTTTGTCATACAATATTTATACCATAAGGATCTTATCATTATAATACATATTCTTAATTAGTAATAACATGATCATGATCTATATGACAATGACCATTTTACTTTGTAGAAAAACTTCACATAGCATATTTTAGGTTTTATCACTATCACTATCATATTGACCGTGCCAGTAAGGGAAAAAAACACAGGCATCAAGTACACTTTCATAGCACATTGACTTCATCAATATAATATTGACAGTAAATACAAAAAATCAACAACAAATAATTAAAAAAATAGATGATCAGTTTTTCAAGATAAAATATTTGAATGAAAGATTTTTTTTTTTTTAAGAAAAAAAATCTTCTTGAAATTGAAATAAATTAGACCTTTTTAGGATTTTTTTTTTTTTGTTTCTTAAATTAAAATTGAGGGCATTTTATCAAAACAACTTGATTAGTTTTTTTTGGTTCAATTTTACAAATAAATTTGTTTTTTGATTTTTTTTTAAATCGTGACTTTAATTTGGCTAAATATGTAATTGGTCGTATAACAAAAGAGTCCAATCAGTCAATCAGAAGCTCAATTTGGCAACCTGGGATCAACTAGCAGTGTCCAACTGTTGTCGTAATGCCAGACATGCACTTACCATTTCAGTCATGTGAATACTTGCCAAACATAGCTCAATCCCTACGATATCAATATCAACCAAGCAAATTTTCTTTTTCAACCTTAACTCTGAGGAATAATAAAGCAATTTCAGCCATTCAAGCTTGCTAAAGAGAATTAATTAAAGCTGATGTGAATGTCAAGTCATATGCCGTCTAAATGTGTTGGTTTCCAGCTAATCAATCATGAATCTAGTTGATCCATTGCATAGGTGCATGATAATCGTAATGAAAGGGATAATTATACTGATTTTGATCAGAAGATCTACGGATACGAAAGCTAAAATGAATGCATGATTTCATGGGATTAATGTGATGGGATTAAGAAAATTCAAAAGCACTCATCCACTGTAAAAAGAGTGCACGCCCGCCCACCCTAGACTCATTCCATTCTTCAGTTTAATCTTATAATTCTCTATTTATATTTCTCTCTAGAATTTGTGAGATGAAATTTAAACAACACTATAAGTTTTTTGGTTAGACTAAAGACGAATTTATGTGTTGAGTAATTCCATCAAGGTTTTGATTTTTGTTGGTTTATAACATTCTTATGATAAAGTGAATTGAATCTTTTTCATCTTTATTTCATATTCTTAGTCAAAATATTTTGTGTCAAAGTTTTATAAATTCAGTCTTTCTTTGTTTATATAATTTTGTAATGCATTTGTTTTGGTGAATTATTTTAGAAGTTGATCTTTACTATAAATTGCTAAAAAGTATTTTGTCAATTTAAGATAACTTATAATAACAATTTTTTTTAGTGATTAACTGTAAGGATTCAATTTAATCAAACAATTTTGTTACATCTTTTGAAATTTAAAATCCATTGAGTTATCTTATGAATCACAATTTTAGTTGGAAAATAAATACATAAGAGATTCTTGATGTCTCGCCTCTTTTATTATTGATAGTTTATGTAACACCCCTTAGTCAGTTTAGTCTTTTAATTAAACTTAACTAGAACATGTCACTAAACTGTACCTTTTGGACATATAACATGAATGACAACACTCAAATTGAGGAAAAATATAGATAGTCCTACATTGATATAATACTATAAAATATTTACAAACTCTTCTTATATAACTTAGTATAGCAAAATATGAAGAGTTAATATGTACAACTATCAAAAACTTTTCTTATACTATCTTCATACAAAAATACTATGGTGAAGCCCCAAAGAGTTTCAGCCATCGGTTGCCAAAAGAATTTCAGCCCACCCTTATGTCGTTTAAACATTAGCATTCTCATCACTTGTGTCATAAAAACTTTAAGAGTATGCTAAAAGCCTAGCAAGCAAAACATAAGTAAAAACAAAATAACGAAAGTATAACCTTACTAAACATAAACTTGTTATAAACTTCCAAAAAGTGCACTTGAATAAGAAAACTATAACAAATAATTAAACACATCTTGCAATCCATGAGACATGGCACATTTTGGGCTAAATAACAGAACTACATCAGTTAACATTTTTAAGTTTAGGCCAAAGATTTTCATTGGTGTCATCGGGATCACAAACGTTGGTATCAGTCATGTCCCTTTCGAGATCCATCCGTGGGTATCAGTCAGACCCAATGACGTAAGTATATGGTTGTGGGGGTTATCACACTCCGTATCTATCCCGTCCTTTATAAACACAAGCCACATCTAGCTTTTGCAAACCTTAAAACATTCATAAACCTTTCCTTGCATCATACCTTTCATTGATTTCCATACTCATAATCATGAACTTAAAAAAAACAACAAACCATTCATAACATTTCTCTCAAAACTACAATCATGTTTAAAAACAATAAAATGCAAAGTTTTCATAACACAGTAAGTAGAGTTCCTACTTACTTCTTTAAACTCTGAACCGATGCGAAAGAGTCAATTCCACCATTGAAGAAAGCCTGATCATGTTTGTCCTAAGGTCCATGATTAAACCGTTTTACATTTTTAGTTCATTCCTCAAAATGTATACTTTACTAATTTTATACTACTTCAAAGTAATCAATTATGACCAAATAAGTATATACAATTGATCGAATCACGGTAGACTGAAAATACACATAGTATAGCATCACTACTTAATTTTCAAACCATTTAAAGTACTTTAAAATGGAGTTTTTGCACATACAAGTTCTTCACATAGTTGCTGTTCACAAAAATACAGGCAGTAGTACCTAAATTTTGAAAATCCACCAAAATTTTTATTTGAGTCCTTTTTGTATGAAATTTTGTACCGAGCATGCTTGATATGTTTTTTATGCCTCCACAAAATTTTAGTTTCAAATTCAATATATAGGGAGAGAAAATGACCTTGTAAACCTAGTACCTGCTACAAAATTTCAGACACTTCATTCAAGCATTTTCACAAATACCTTTCATACAACTCGACAAAAACTTATAAACAGTGAAAAACTTCCTTCAAATCCACTATAACTTCAAATTCCCATCAAACTTAGTTTCCAATTCCTCATTCTAATTTAGCAAATCCAATCTTTCTTCATTTCAAATACACGTTTCTTAGAAGACATCAAAACCCTACTTTATGAACATTCAACCTCTTTCTATACTCATCCAACAAAACCACAATTTAAAAGCATAATATTTCCAGCTTCAAATAAGTTCAAAAACCATTGAAAATCATAATCCAAACTCACCTTAGATAGCTTGTAGGGTTCGAGTTCCAAAAACGCTATAAAACCTCACTTTGAACTCAAAATAGCGTGAAGAAACATGGGTTCTAGCTTGAATCCGAGATTCAGGTTTTAGAGAGAGCTTGATATCACTTTGATTTTGGTTGAAGAGCACTAGAATGACTACTCAACCTCTGATTTTTGAAGAACACGAAGTTTATTGAGAAGATTTGATCAAGAAGACTAGTTTGTGGAGTTTTCTTCTAGAGAGATTTGGCACCGCTTGAAGAACGGAATGGATGAGGAGATGGAGGTTTTAATTTTATCAGCTTGCCATTCCCTGAATATTAGTGTAAATCACATATAAAGACAGCAATGAAACAAGTTTTAAAAATTATAAAAATTACTCAAAAGAATTTAAAATTATGCTAAAGCCTTAAAATCATATTTTCTTTGCAAATAAGTCCATAGAAAAACTTTAATAAATCTCATTTAAAGTATACTCTATAACTTTATATTGCTATTCTTATAAAACGATCATACAAACCAAGTACATCAATCAGCTTCACTTCCGATGGTTGTCAACTTTTTTCTGCACAGTAATTGAAAAACAATATAATAAAGCAGTTCTAATAAACATTAATTCTAAAAATGCAATTAAATCAACATTACTACTACTAGAACACTTGATAATTATAATACGATATTAAACATACTTACGAGACTTTGGTACTTTAAATTAATCGCATTATATTTTATCTCCTTATTTAATTATTTTAATTGCTAAGAAAATTACAAAAATTTAATTTTTATTACGTTTATTATTTATCTCTCCAACATTTTTGTTCTATAACTTTTCTTATTTGTTTTCGTCATCTATCTATAGAATCAACATGCCAAACTATATTACAATAACCGTGTCATGTTTTGGGCATAATCAACACCCCGACACCATGGCATAGATTACCTAGTACTATATTATAAAAGACCCTTAGAAGTATCTCCCAAGTTAGATTCTTTTTTGCCCTCCATCTAGTATTCGTAGTCTCTCCCTTTAGATATATAAGGAAACCTCCACCATTAAGGAGTGGAAGGAAAAGACTATCAAGCTGAGAATTAGACGTCACCTCACAAATGGCTTGTTCTAAGTGTTAAGATTACATAGTTTTATATTTATTTATTACTTGTTTCTTATAATTAATAGGTTTCCTTTTTTTAGCAGTTAAGGATAAAGTAGTCTTTTTATATTTTCTAGAACCCTATATAAATTTCTTTTGATGTATTATTTTGATTATCGATTGGAATAAAAAATCCTAGTTTTCTCTTGTTTTCAAATTGGGTTCTTTGTTTTCTACATGGTATCAAAGCCACAATCTCATGGATTTTATTAATCTTGTTGAAGAATATTTAATATCTGCAAATGCCTTCGCGTATTGAACAATCGCTTTCATCCGTACAATCATTTTCTACTTCTCTTCGCTGGTTTATGCATGTCTTACCTGTTTTTTGTTTGATTTCACACGCAGTTTTGTTCTTTATTGTTTGGTGATTATCGCTCATGGCTGAACGTAAAGATAATTCTTTTTAGTCGATCAATGTGCAATTGAATTAGAAAAATTGTTCATATTTGAGCTATGTTATGAAGAATTTTTTGCGGGCAAATCTATGTGGGGTTATGTTGCGAGCACAAGAATTAAACCTGTAGACAATAAAGCTACTGATTATGCAGAATCGTTGGATGCTTGGAAAGTCAACAATTTGAAGATTATCACTTGGATCAATAATTCTATTACGCATTCAATAGGTGCTCAATTGGCAAAGTTTGAGATTGCCAATGAGGTTTGTAATCATCTAGTGAGGCTATACATGCAGTATAACTTTGCAAGACAGTATAAGTTCCAGATAGAGATCCACACCCTTTAGCAGAGGGATGTGTAACGAGTTTTAATCTACCATGGCGGATTTAGGTGATCAGTTGGCATTTATAGAATGGATAGAATTACAAGCACTTGGGCCTTACATCACCAGCAGAGAAGAGCAGCGTCTGGTACAATTTCTAATGACCCTCCATTATGATTTTGAGGGATTGTGTGGAACGATTCTGGATCATTGTTGATAAATGTACAAAAATATACTTTTTGTAATATTCGAATTTTCCATGTACATTTTTCCTTTTAAAGGAATTATTTTCACTTTATGAAAATTTTCGTGAAAAAGCTCAGTTTAGGGCTTTTGAAGGATTTTGTGAATTTTAATGGGTCGAGAAGACTCAAAATTTATTTCTAAGCTCGATAACGGACCTTTCAAGTCGAAAGGATCGAAACGGTGCAAAATTTTACAAAAATCAACTTTGACCCAAAAAGTCAAAGTTTGACCAACAAAAAGTCAAAGGGTTGACTTTTTGAGATTTTTTAAGTTCAGTGTAGAACGAGTTCCGAGAATAAGTTTTGTGAGCTAGATAGCAAGAATAAACCGTAAAACGCCCCTAGAAAATCAAGCACACTGAGTTAGAGTTTAAGGGCAAAAAGGGTTCGGAAAATTTTGAGAGAAATATTTTTTCGGTCCAAAATTCACACAGATAAATTTTGTACTTCGGTATGGGATAAAAATATTGCGTTTTGAGGAATCACAATATTAGAATTATCTGTGTAGCACAAAGGAGAGCAAAAATGAATTTTTGGAGCACAAAATGCCAAACAAAGCCTAAGCTAAGCTAAGAACACATGCCTATACCCATGTTATCATCTCCCACTCACTCAAACTAGTCATGTGGATGTCTTGTCTCCCCCCCCCCCCCACCTAGGAGGAAGAGGAGAAATTTTACAACCAAACTTAGCTTTGGTTGAGGTAAATCTTAGAACCCTAACCCTCTTTATCTTGAGCTTAATTTCAAGTTCAAGTTGAGTCTTCAATGGGGTTGTATGGATATAAGTCCAATTCTTATTTTTGCCCTAAATTAGTTGTATGTGCTTGATTTGTTAGAACTAGGGTTGATTGGCTTTAAAATCTTGCTTGTTTTGTGTTGATTTTTATGTGGATTTCATGCTAGAAAAACTTAGGTTGTGTGTCCCCATATTGTGGCCGAAATCTGCCCTAGACAGCCAAGAAGATGCATGTTAGTTTTAGGGCTTAAATTGTGATGCTTGTATGGATGTATGCAATGCTAGAACCAAAGCAACTCTAGGGTCTTGTTTTTAATTTTTGGGTTGCATGGTCAGTACGGATCAGATTTTTGGGCTTAATGGGACATTAGAAAATGTTGTGTGTTTGAACCGTAAGCTCCCGAAGTCATCGGTCGAGTTAGATTCGCGAAATAAGACGCAAACCGAAAGTAAACTCGAAACTGCCCAGATTCAGATTAGGATCTGACCAGTTTTGTAAAAGTGGAATTTTAAGGCCTCTAGAGGCCGAATGGGTTAAAACTCGAAACACGAAAGTTTCTCAGAATAACTTTTTCTAGAGGATGTCATGGATGGAATATCAAAATAAGGCTCCAATGGCCTTCGTTTTTAGCAAAAACCGTGGCTGATCCCTGGGCCCAGATTCACCTAGATTTTTCAGGATCAGCCGTTTTCAAATGAAAACTGGTATCAATACAGGTAGAATTAGATTTTTCACAAAACACGAAAGTTTTATCATTTTTTGAGAGCTACAACTTTTGTGAAGAAAAGTTTTTCAGATTCTCGATGGATTTTTAAACTGGGCACGTTTTGCGAGGAGTGCGCAAGGAATCCGAGAATTCCTTCACCAAAGTTTTACAAAATGTTTTCAAAAAAATTGTAAAGTGTTCTAAACCATTATTTTAACTGCGAAAACTGTCCCAAAGACAGTATTCGACCTTAAACGACATTTACAAAGAATTATTTCAAAGATCGGAAGTTTATAAAGGGTTTTAAGGATTTTTAAGAAAAATGTAGTAAAAGTGTAAAAGGAAGAAAAATGTGATTTTAAGTTAAGAAAATGAGGTTAAGTTAAAAAAATAGATTTTCATGATAAAAAATGGTAATCAAGCCGATTACGGGTCGTAGCCGGGAATAGGAACCGAGTTATTGGGCTTAGGCCCAAATGGCCCAGAATTGACAAGGGTTTACCAGTAGTTGACCAATTGTCAACTTTGGTTGACCCAACAACCAGTAAGGGTAACCTTAAGGGTTATCCAACATAACCCTAAGGACTACCATAAGTTTAATGGATCAAGCAAAATGGGTCAAGGCCATTGACCCAATATGCTATGATAGAATGGTAAGCTCAAGGTATTAAAGAGTAATCCAATAGAAGATCAAGGAGATAATTAAGAGGTTATCCAACGTAGCCTCTTAAGGGATTAATCAAGTTCAAATTAATCTCTAGCAGTAAAAGGCCAATTTGGACAAGTTAGTTTTATGACGGGGACATACAACTAGGTTATAGTAGGTATGTTGGTTAGGGTATCAACATTTTACGATCAGAATCAGAATCTCACCAATGTCCTTTCTCGAACAGGAGAGGACTTGTAGCTGTACGCCAAGGCAGGACAGCGAAAGTGAGAATTTAGCAGGAAAAGAGGTAAGTACAACTCTGCCTACAGCATAGGCTCTAGTTGATGCTTACTAAAGTAAGATTAGATGAATGCTAAGGGTGTATGAAATTGTATGCTATGCGATGATGTGCTATGCATGATTTAGATGTTCAGCATGAATTAGGATTATGTGACATCATGAATGCATGCTCACTAATTCCTACAAGATAAATAAACTCAAGATTGAGTTAAGAAAAGATAAGAAAACATAAGAAGGCAAGCGAGCTTGCCGGTGTAGTACCACCCGTCCGAGGTCGGGTTGGACTATAGTTTGAGTTGGACAGGGCTGGCCGCCCCAACCACTCCATAGTTGTGCACCGGCTACGAACACCAAGGTAAGGGCCCTAAAAGAAAGATAAGCAAAAAAAGTAAATACGAGCATAACTGGACCATGCATGTATAGGCATAGTTAGTTTATACTATTATGAATGATGTTATATGAATATGAATGGCTATGTATGTTAAGTTAGAAATGTATTTCGATATGATTATATGTAAGTTACGAACGAGACAGTTGTACTTGCTGAGCGAAAGCTCACTGTCTTACGTCTATATTGTAGGTAAGCAACCTGTCAGCAATGCATGATGCAAGGTGGCGAGGTGTGGCGAGGCAAGCTGTGAAATCGTGGGTTATCAATGCCGCTACGCGTTTTGAAAACCTCAGTACTTTTATTTTGTAAATATGTTTATTTCAAGACTTTTGCTTAAGAAACACGTTTTCGTTATGTATAAAAAAATAAAAAAAAATTTCCGCTGTGTTTTTAGCCCTATAAGTAAGTATGTAAGCAGCAGTGTAACGGTCTATGCAAGGTGGGTCGTTACAGAGTTGGTATCAAAGCGGTTCTCTGCGATTAGATTTCACAGTCTGCCAGCCGTCGCCGCCATCATTGTAAGTTAAGTTTCCAGTTTATTTTCTTTTACGCGCTAGTATTTATTTTCGAGATCATGTTATGTTAGACGTGAAAGATGGATCCGGACGTGACGTACGCCGATCGTGATACGACCGAAGCATTCTATGGAGCCCGACCCTTATTGTTTGACGGAATGGGACAGTCAGTCCCAATAGGAGCATGGATACATGATTTGGAGACGATCTTTCGCCTTTGTCACATCGGAGACCGTCTGCGAGTTCTGTTAGCGAGTCGGTGTCTTCTTGGGGACGCCCGACTGTGGTGGCTAACGGAAGGAGAGTGCCAGCTGTCCGACAGGACATGGGCGCATTTCCGCACACTCGTTCTAGCGCGGTATAGACCAGCCCCCGCTCAGGGACCAGGAGTTGATGCTCAGTATCGAGACCATGAGATCTACAGAGATATGCAGTACCGACGCTACCAGAGTATGGCTGCCGAGTGGCACGCCTATCCCCACGAGTCGATGCTGCACTACTGCCAGCGTTTTCAAGAGGCCATGCTGCCTCATATTCCTCAGGACCTACTGCAGCGCTATCTTCACGCCTTAGTGCTACTACGGAGCGGAGTCCCACCTCTGATTCGACCTCATGTCATGGAGCCTGCACCGGGAGTGACGATGGAGGCCATTACGAAGTCCATTTTGGATGCGAAGATTGCTGCTCACATGGCTCAGGCCACTGCCCACCTGCACCCTCACCCGATGCCAGCCGACGATGCTGGTCAGGCGAGTCTAGTGTACGAGCCAGGTCCAGTTCTTCCCGAGGACCCGATTCCAGACGTTCCTGAGCAGCTGGCCCCGGAGGAGGAGGCCGAGGACCCCATGGAGGCCGATGATCACATGGGAGATGATGACGAGGACGCCAATGATGTGGTTGTAGTTATCGACTTACTGGAAGACCTCCACTCGTTATCATCCTCAGTGATGACGAGGACGAGGAGATCGAGGCGGAGCCGGCGGCCTGGCCGGGCGTCGAGATCATAGAGATGGAGGATGATGAGGTCGTGGTCGTCAGCGATGACGAGGAGTACGAGGACGACCCAGAGGAGTTCCCGTTCCACGATGGAGATGGAGACCCAGATACCGATGCAGACTCCGACGCCTCGATCTACGCGTTTGAGGTGGTTCATTAGCGTTAAGAGCGTTGTACTTATTTTGATTTAAGATTGTATGTATTTTTTTTTTTTTTTTTGTGATTTTATGTATGTATGTGGACCTAGGATCCTATGTATAGGATGGAAAGTGTTAGACACTTCCATCCCATCCCTGATATTGTACGGTGGAAAGTGGCAGACACTCCCACCACCTTTTTGACAGGGTATGTATATATGTTGTACGATGGAAAGTGATGGACACTTCCATCCCATTCCTTTTGATCATGTATTTTTGAGCCATGTTTATACGGCTTGATGGTAAAGTGATAGACACTTCCATCGTGTATTTTTGACCAGATATATAGAAGGATGTATGAACAGTTGATGAATGTTATATGTAATTACAGTATGGTAAATTACAATGTATAGAGTATGTACTTAAAATCAGTATTATGTTGTACTTTTGAATGTGTACAAAGAGACCGTGCAGATACGGCATATGTATGACATGAGTATGTCTATTATGAAAGTTAAATTATGATTATAAAGTTATAATATACTATTTATCTAGTGTGATACTATAGTACCTTTTCATTTTGTCATGACATGTATGTTGATTTTATGATATGATATGTGTGGAATTGAGATGTTTCAGTAAGTTAGATAAGTTATGAATGGAAAAAAAGATATTGATGACATAATGATATCTTTTCTTATGATAGAGCATAGAAGATGGTTCGTCCAAGGAGAACCAGGCCTTTGAACCCGCTAGAGCCAAACCTAGCCGCCGTTGTAGCCGACCTACAACGACAGCTGCAAGAGTCGCAGCAGGAGACGGCAAGACTTCGAGCTCAAGTAGCTCAGATGCAGCAAGGACCTCAGGTCAACGAGGTCCCACCTATAGCGCAACCAGTACCGCCAGTAGTACCACCTGTGATGCCGCCGTACCAGCGGCGCAACCAGCAGCCCAACCGGAGGTTCCGCCACCGATTCCTCCGAACGTTAATGTATCCATAGCACCTGCCGGAGTACAACCAGATTTGCCGCCAGTAAGGGAAGATCTACTTTACGAGCGCTTCAGGTGGATGAAGGCGACAGAATTCGAGGGCACGGCAGATCCTATCGCTGCCGACAACTAGCTGATTGACATCCAAGTCATATTGGATTTCATGAGGCTGTCTGAGCAGGAGAAAGTCCTTTGCGCATCCTTCGCCCTCAAAAGGGATGCAAGACATTGGTGGATGACGGTGCAGATGCGCCGAGACGTCACGAGGATGACATGGCAAGAGTTCGTGACGGAGTTCCAGACTATGTACTACAACCAGGAGATTCTTGCAGTCCAACAAGACGAGTTTACGAACTTTCGGCAAGGATCGATGACGGTTATGGAAGTGGTAAAGAAGTTCGAGCAGCTGGCTCGGCTATGCCCAGATTTGGTGCCTAGCGAAAAGGAGAAGGTTCGGAGGCTAATGAAGATATTCCGGACTGACATAGCCAAGCAGGTTAGTGCTGGCAGTAGCCCGCCTACCACGGTGTCTGACTGCATCAGCCGGGCGATCAGGGCCGAATACTGGATCAATCAAGATAAGGAGGCCAGGGCCCAGATTTTCAAGGCCAAGAAGGAAGAGAAGGCAGCAGCGAAGCCCGCGTAACCCGGACAAGGCTTAGAAACCTCTCAGAAGGGCCAATCGAGCAACCCTGTGCAAGGTTCCAAACAATTTGGGAGGAACAAGCGCAAGGGGAATTTTCACGTCAGGGCCAGCAGAAGAATTTCCAACAGAGGAAAAACAACCGGGGCAACGAGGGGAACAACGCTAGTTATCCCTCCTGCGCGAAATGTGGCCGGAAACATCCCGAAATATGCCGGATGGGCTCAAGTGCTTGCTACGTTTGCGGCAAAAAAGGGCACTTTGCTAGGGACTGCCCTCAGAACACTCAGAGCCAGAACCAGAACCAGCCATACCCCACCCGGAGTGCCAACAACCGCCAGCTACATGCTGCTCAGGCCAGGCTGGAAGGGCCCCTGATCAACCAAGGCAGATTGGAAGCCCCTGAGCTACAAGCTAGGATCTATGCCTACACCAGAGGAGATGCTGAGGCAGGAACGTCACACGTGGTGACAGGTCAGATTTCTATCTCCACTCTTCATGCAATTGCGCAGTTTGATTCTGGAGCCACCCATTCGTTTATATCGTTGGAGTTCGCCCAGAAATTAGGAAGAGGTGTGGATAGGTTAGAGCAACTCTTGCAAACTTCTCTGCCATCTGGTGAGATTTTGTGGTCCGACTTTTGGATCCGAAATGCTCCCATAGTTATTTGCGACAGGGAATTATCCATAGATCTCATCGCAATCAAGCTCCACGATTTCGATGTGATCTTGGGGATGGACTTCTTGGGAAAATTCAACACAACGATCGACTGTCGGAAGCGCTACATGACATTCAACCCCTATGGTGAAGCAGAGTTCAGTTTTTGCGGACAACGTCGAAGTTTGATCGTCAGATTCGTTTCAGCCTTAAAAGCCGGGAAGATGTTAGCGAATGGTTGCCAAGGGTATTTGGCTAACATAGTAGATAAGGAGCGTGAAGCGGAGCTAGAACCGGAAGACGTCCACATTGTGAGGGAATATGTGGATGTATTTCCGAAGGAACTACCGGGACTTCCACCAGAGAGGGAAATTTCGTTCGAGATCGAGTTGCTGCCAGGAGTTGCCCCCGTCGTCAAAGCGCCATATCGTATGGCACCCGCTGAGCTAAGAGAGCTCCAAGTACAGTTGCAAGAGCTGCTCGACAAGGGATTTATTCGACAGAGCCACTTTCCGTGGGGAGCACCTGTTTTGTTCGTGAAGAAAAAGGATGGGTCGCTACGGATGTGTATCGACTATCGGGAGCTGAACAAGATCACGATAAAAAACAAGTACCCTCTTCCGAGAATTGACGATCTGTTCGATCAACTTAGAGGAGCAGTCGTGTTTTCCAAGATCGACTTACGCTCAGGCTATCATCAGCTCCGGATTAAGGAGGCGGATATCTCGAAGACGGCATTCAGATCGCACTACGGGCACTACGAATTTTTGGTGATGCCGTTTAGACTGACCAATGCCCCAGCTGCTTTTATGGACCTCATGAACCGAGTGTTCAGGGACTATTTGGATAAGTTTGTTATCGTCTTTATTGACGATATACTAATTTATTCAAGGTCCAAGGAGGAACATGAACAGCACTTGAGATTAGCCATGGAGACGTTGAGGCAGAATCAGCTGTACGCCAAGTTCACGAAGTGTGAATTTTGGCTAGAGAAGGTACACTTCTTGGGGCATGTGATATCGAAAGAAGGAATTTCAGTAGACCCAGCAAAGGTAGAAGCAGTTAGTTCATGGTCAGCGTCCAAGAACGTTACGGAGATACGAAGTTTTCTGGGATTGGCAGGATACTATCGACGATTCGTCGAAGGATTCTCCAAGATCGCTGCACCACTGACAACACTCACACGGAAGGACAAGAAATTCGAGTGGACCCCGAAGTGCGAAGAAAATTTCCAAGAGCTCAAGAGGAAGCTGACAAGCGCACCGGTATTGATAATTCCTGACGTGGATGCTGGAGACTTCGTAATCTACAGTGATGCTTCTAAAAATGGATTAGGAGCAGTCCTGATACAGAATGGAAAGGTGGTAGCCTATGCATCACGACAACTGAAGAATCACAAGAAGAATTATCCTACACACGACCTGGAGCTAGCAGCGGTTGTGTTCGCACTCAAGATATGGAGGCACTATTTGTACGGGAACAAATGTGCAATCTACATTGATCATCAGAGTCTCAAGTACATTTTCACTCAGAAGGAGCTAAACATGAGGCAACATAGATGGCTAGAGCTCGTAAAGAACTACGATTGTGAGATCCTTTACCACCCAGGTAAGGCAAACCGGGTGGCGGATGCTCTAAGTAGGAAATCGGTAGGCATGCTGATGTCTATCGAAGTACTTCCTAAGCCTCTACAAAGAGAAATTTCTGAGTTTAACTTGGAAATGTTGACCGGAAGATTGTCTGCTCTGACTCTACGATCCGATCTGCTGGACTCCATCAAGAAGCACCAAGAAAAAGACCCATTTCTGCTGAAAATGCAACTTTTTAGCACCAAGGGTAAGGAGTTTAGAACTTCTGCTGATGGCATTGTCTACTTCAAGGACAGAATTTATGTTCCTAATGTGGAAGCCTTAAGGGATCAGGTGATGTCAGAAGCCCACGAGACGCCATATTCGGTCCATTTAGGAGCGACTAAGATGTACCAAGACCTCCGAGAGAACTACTGGTGGCCAAATATGAAGAACACAAGTAGCAGAATTTGTGTCAAAATGCCTAACTTGTCAGAAAGTTAAGGCCGAACACCGACATCCTGGAAGGGATTTGCAGAAGATCAAGCTCCCAGAATGGAAATGGGAGCAAATCACTATGGATTTTGTAGTAGGACTACCCAGGACGTCAAATGGGAATGACGCAATTTGGGTCATTCGGTCCATATTCGGGTTATGTCAGAAGCCCACGAGATTAGGTGATGTCAGAAGCCCACGAGACGCCATATTCGGTCCATCTAGGAGCGACTAAGATGTATCAAGACCTCCGAGAGAACTACTGGTGGCCAAATATGAAGAACGAAGTAGCGGAATTTGTGTCAAAATGCCTAACTTGTCAGAAAGTTAAGGCCGAACACCGACATCCTGGAAGGGATTTGCAGAAGATCGAGCTCTCAGAATGGAAATGGGAGCAAATCACTATGGATTTTGTAGTAGGACTACCCAGGACGTCAAATGGGAATGACGCGATTTGGGTCATTGTGGACGGATTGACCAAATCGGCCCATTTTATTGCGATAAAAATCACATTTTCAGTAGAAAAGTTGGCCGACATCTACGTGGCCCAGATCGTCAGACTACATGGAGTATCGAAATCGATCATCTCAGATCGCGATGGACGCTTCACGTCTCAATTCTGGATGAGTGTTCATGCTGCTATGGAGTCGAAACTGAAGTTCAGTACAGCATTTCACCCCCAAACCGATGGCCAATTAGAGAGAACCATCCAGACATTGGAAGACATGCTCAGATCATGTGTCCTAGATTTCGGAGGAAATTGGGATCAGAAGCTGCCATTGATCGAATTTTCATACAATAACAGTTATCATGCTTCGATTGGAATGGCTCCATTCGAAGCATTGTATGGAAGAAAATGCCGATCACCGATTCATTGGCAAGAAGTTGGACAGAAGCAACTTCACACCACCGACTTCATCAAAAAGACCTCCGAAGATGTCAAGAAAATAAAGCAGAGGCTCGACATAGCTTTTAGCCGCCAGAAAAGTTATGCCGATAAGCGAAGAAGACCGCTGGAATTCCAAGTGGGAGATGCAGTATTTATCAAGATTGCTCCTATGAAGGGAGTAATGTGTTTCAGAAAGAAAGGGAAGCTCAGTCCAAGGTATACCAGACCGTTCGAGATTCTCGAAAGAGTCGGCAAGGTAGCCTATAAGCTTGCCCTGCCACCGGAGCTAGCGTCGATGCACAATGTCTTCCACGTGTTGATGCTGAAGAAGTATGTGCCAGATCCTTCCCATATCCTTAGTCAGGAACCGGTTGAAGTCCAAACAGATTTGACATACGAGGAGAAGCCCGTTCGTATCCTGGATAGGGAAGAGAAGATTTTGAGAAATAAAACCATTCCCCTAGTTAAAGTTTTGTGGCCAAATCATAAGGTTGAAGAAGCAACCTAGGAATTAGAAGAAGAGATGAGGAAGACCTACCCCGAATTATTCTAATTTTCGAGGACGAAAATTTTTAAGGGAGGTAGATTGTAATATTCGAATTTTCCATGTACATTTTTCCTTTTAAAGGAATTATTTTCACTTTATGAAAATTTTTGTGAAAAAGCTCGGTTTAGGGCTTTTGAAGGATTTTGTGAATTTTAATGGGTCGAGAAGACTTAAAATTTATTTTTAAGCTCGATAACGGACCTTTCAAGTTGAAAGGATCGAAACGGTGCAAAATTTTACGAAAGTCAACTTTGACCCAAAAAGTCAAAGTTTGACCGGCAAAAAGTCAAAGAGTTGACTTTTCGAGATTTTCAAGTTCAGTACGGAACAAGTTTCGAGAATAAGTTTTGTGAGCTAGATAGCAAGAATAAGCCGTAAAACACCCCTAGAAAATCAAGCACACCGAATTAGAGTTTAAGGGCAAAAAGGGTTCGGAAAATTTTGAGAGAAATATTTTTTTGATCCAAAATTCACACAGATAAATTTTGTACTCCGGTATGGGATAAAAATATTGTGTTTTGAGGAATCACAATATTAGATTTATCTGTATAGCACAAAAGAGAGCAAAAATGAATTTTTGGAGCACAAAATGCCAAACAAAGCCTAAGCTAAGCTAATAACACATGCATATACCCATGTTATCATCTCCCACTCACTCAAACTAGTCATGTGGATGTCTTGTCTCCCCCCCCCCCTAATTCGACTGCAGCAGCAAGAAAGGAAAAAGAAAAAAAAAAGAATGGGATAAAGCCTTAAAACAAGGCAAGTCTCCAACCACTCCCACCTTCCTCTTGTCCATCAAACAAACCTCCCATTCCCTAGGCATTTAATGCAAAATTTTCAGCCAACCTCTTACCATTTCCTTGCTCCAAAGTTTGGCAGCAACCCTTGGAAAAGAAAGAAGAGAAAAGCCTAAATTTAAGGAGAAGAAACCAACCACTTTTGTCCAATCAAAAACCCCCTTCCATTCTTCTTCATTTCATTGAGAAAAAGTGAGTAAAACCTTGCCCATTTCCACTAGAGAGTTCGGCAGCAGAGGGAGAGAAAGAGAAGAGAGAAAACCAAAGAAATTTCTTGGAATTTTGAGCTTTGGAAGTTCGGTTGTTCAAAGGTGAGAGCCAAGAGAGTTTGAGAAAATTTTTGTGGACTTTCCAAGTTGTGGCCAACCAAGAGAAGGGGGAGAAAATGTGAGTGAATCTTGAAATCTTTCTTGGGGTTTTTGCTCTTGAAGTTCGGCTTTGGAAGGTGCAAGAAAGAGCCAACAATTTTTTTTCTTGAATCCCCATTTTTTCTAGTTGTGGCCGTGGGGTTGGTGAGCTAGGAGGAAGAGGAGAAATTTTGCAACCAAACTTAGCTTTGGTTGAGGTAAATCTTAGCACCCTAACCCTCTTTATCTTGAGCTTGATTTCAAGTTCAAGTTGAGTCTTCAATGGGGTTGTATGGACATAAGTCCAATTCCTATTTTTGCCCTAAATTAGTTGTATGTGCTTGATTTGTTAGAACTAGGGTTGATTGGCTTTAAAATCTTGCTTGTTTTGTGTTGATTTTTGTGTGGATTTCATGCTATAAAAACTTAGGTTGTGTGTCCCCATATTGTGGCCGAAATCTGCCCTAGACAGCCAAGAAGATGCATGTTAGTTTTAGGACTTAAATTGTGATGCTTGTATGGATGTATGCAATGCTAGAACCAAAGCAACTCTAGGGTTTTGTTTTTAATTTTTGGGTTGCATGGTCAGTACGGATCAGATTTTTGGGCTTAATGGGACGTTAGAAAACGTTGTGTGTTTGAACCGTAGGCTCCCGAAGTCATCGGTCGAGTTAGATTCACGAAATAGGACGCAAACCGAAAGTAAACCCGAAACTGTCCAGATTCGGATTTTATCTGACTAGTTTTGGAAAAGTGGAATATTAAGGCCTCTAGAGGCCGAATGGGTTAAAACTCAAAACACGAAAATTTCTCAGAACAACTTTTTCTAGAAGAAAACACAGACGGAATATCAAAATAAGACTCCAATGGCCTTCGTTTTTAGCAAAAACCGTGGCTGATCCCTGGGCCCAGATTCACCCAGATTTTTCAGGATCAGCCATTTTCAAATGAAAACTGTTATCAATATAGACAGAATTAGATTTTTCACAAAACATGAAAGTTTTATCATTTTTCGAGAGCTACAACTTTCATGAAGAAAAGTTTTTCAGATTCTTGACAGATTTTTAAACTGAACACGTTTTGCAAGGAGTGCGCAAGGAATCCGAGAATTCCTTCACCAAAGTTTTACAAAATGTTTTCAAAAAAATTGTAAAGTGTTCTAAACCGTTATTTTAACTGCGAAAACTGTCCCAAAGGCAGTATTCGACCCTAAACGACATTTACAAAAAATTATTTCAAAGATCAGAAGTTTATAAAGGGTTTTAAGGATTTTTAAGAAAAATGTGGTAAAAGTGTAAAAGGAAGAAAAATGTGATTTTAAGTTAAGAAAATGAAGTTAAGTTAAAAAAATAGATTTTCATGATAAAAAATGATAATCAAGCCGATTACGGGTCGTAGCCGGGAATAGGACCCGAGTTATTGGGCTTAGGCCCAAAGGGTCCAGAATTGACAAGGGTTGACCAGTAGTTGACCAATTGTCAACTTTGGTTGACCCAACAATCAGTAAGGGTAACCTTAAGGGTTATCCAACGAAACCCTAAGGACTACTATAAGTTTAATGGGCCAAGCAAAATAGGTCAAGGCCATTGACCCAATATGCTATGATAGAATGGTAAGCCCAAGGTATTAAAGAGTAATCCAATAGAAGATCAATAAGATAATTAAGAGGTTATCCAACGTAGCCTCTTAAGGGATTAATCAAGTTCAAATTAATCCCCAGCAGTAAAAGGCCAATTTGGACAAGTCAGTTTTATGACGGGGACATACAACTAGGTTATAGTAAGTATGTTGGTTAGGGTACCAACATTCTACGATCAGAATCAGAATCTCACCAATGTCCTTTCTCGAACAGGAGAGGACTTGTAGCTGTACGCCAAGACAGGACAGTGAGAGTGAGAATTTAGCAGGAAAAGAGGTAAGTACAACTCCGCCTACAGCATAGGCTCTAGTTGATGCTTACTAAAGTAAGATTAGATAAATGCTAAAGGTGTATGAAATTGTATGCTATGCGATGATGTGCTATGCGATGATGTATTATAAGTTAATTGCCATGCTATAAGTATTAGTAGGCAATGTTATATGATGATGTATAGAAAATATGATTGAGCATGATTTAGATGTTCAGAATGAATTAGGATTATGTGACATCATGAATGCATGCTCACCAATTCCTACAAGATAAATAAACTCAAGATTGAGTTAAGAAAAGATAAGAAAACATAAGAAGGCAAGCGAGCTTGCCAGTGTAGTACCACCCGTCCGAGGTCGGGTTGGACTATCGGACGGGATGGACTATGGTTTGAGTTGGACAGGGCTGGCCGCCCCAACCACTCCATAATTGTGCGCCGGGTACGAACACCAAGGTAAGGGCCCTAAAAGAAAGATAAGCAAAGAAAGTAAATACGAACATAACTGGACCATGCATGTATAGGCATAGTTAGTTTATGCTATTATGAATGATGCTATGTAAATATGAATGGCTTTGTATGTTAAGTTAGAAATGTATTTCGATATGATTATATGTAAGTTACGGATGAGACAGTTGTACTTGTTGAGCGAAAGCTCACTGTCTTACGTCTATGCTGTAGGTAAGCAGCCTGTCAGCAATGCATGATGCAAAGTGGCGAGACGTGGCGAGGCAAGCTGTGAAATCGTGGGTTATCAATGCCGCTACGCGTTTTGAAAACCTCAGTACTTTTGTTTTGTAAATATGTTTATTTCAAGACTTCTGTTTAAGAAACATGTTTTCGTTATGTATAAAAAAAAAAATTTCCACTGTGTTTTTAGCCCTATAAGTAAGTATGTAAGCAGCAGTGTAACGGCCTATGCAAGGCGGGTCGTTACACTTTTGTTTATATAATTTATTAGAAAATTTAAGTTTTAATTGAGTATTTTCATGATATTAATTCAAAATATTTTACTTTGGAAATATATAATTTTAATTTAATTTTGGTTTATTTTATTCTTTTTTTTTTCCTTTTGTTTTTCCTTTTGTTTTCTTTCCTTTTCTTCCTTTCCTTCCACAAGTTTGCTCCCACATGTGCACATGCTCCAGGCCAGACTTCCCTCCCTTCTGGGCCGTGTTATCTCAAGCCCAAGAGTCCAGCCCTTGTCTCCAACCACACGTATGTGAATCCCTCTAGCTGGCTGTGAGTCTCAAGCTAATTTACTAGCTGGGTGGCAAATTTCGTGGGTCAAAATTCTCTCCATGACCAAATGGATTCAAGGCCTATAATTGCAACAAGCAAATGACGTTTTTCCCTCAGCATTTTTGGCTGAGTTTGGAGTGTTTTTAATGTCTTTCTTGTGTGTTTTTCTTCTCCTTGCATTTCCATTTCATGTTTCTTTTTAGAATTTTGTGAGATGGATTACAAGTTAAGCTAGACGCTTTGGTAAGGCTAATGATGATCTCATGTGTGAAGTGATCTAATTGGGTTTGATTTTCTTTTGGTTTGTAAAGATTATATATTTTAGTGGATTTAATCTCTTCATCTCATTTTTCTATTCAAAATATTTTGTGCCAATCTTTTATATAAATTTAGTCATGCATGTTTTCTTTATGTAATGTTTTCACATTCTATTTTCATAAGAATTGTTTTATGAGTTGTCCTTTACTACAATTTGCTAAAAACAATACTTTATTGATTTGGATAACTTATAACGATAAATTTGTTTGGTTCAAAATTGAGATTTAATCAACCAAAACACTTTAGTAATTTTTATTAATCTTTAATTCCATATTTTTCTGTTGCTTGTTTGGGATGTGAAATTTGCAATTGAGTCATAAACTGAAGATTGGATTCAAATTGGAAAATGAAGCATATGAAAGATTCACGACACCTTATCTAATTGATTATTGAATTTTCCTCTATCTAAATCTTTTCCTTTTCATATTTTATTTATTTTCTTTACTACAAAAATCCTTCAAAAATATCTTCACTTTTTATTATTATAGTTCCTTGTCTATTTAGGAATTGTCCTCACTAATATTATTTGTTTCTGTTTTGCCTTCTTGTGGACACAACCACATGATCTGTACTACAATTAACTACTTTGCGAGTGCATCTTTTGGTGTTAATTAGTAGTCCCCTACCTTCTATTGATTTAGTAGTCAATAAAATTTTAGTTGAGGAGATATGTCTCAAGTCTCAAGCAAACAAGGGGATAATCCCAACATATACTCCATCTGTTCTTGCAACCCCTCAAAGACCCCCTAGCTAGTAATCAAAATCGATTAAACTCGAAGGTTTTTCCTAATCAGTGTGCTTTCTGTAAGCAAAAAAGTCATTGCAAGGCTCAGCGTTCATTGTTGTTGAATAAAGGTAGACAACATTGACCCCGGCAGCAGCAACAACAACAACAACAGCTACCACTATTGTCAGCCTCCTCCTTCATGGAAGTTTGTTAACCAGTAATCATAGTGGACATAAGACCACCTCAACCAAATACTGCAGTGGCTGCACTGTCATTAGATCCGTTTATGTTCGAGCAGTTTCAGAAATTCTTTGCCACACAACCACAAGCTATGTCTGCCTTCCCTTATATAAGTTGTCATCCTCTAGTCCTTTAGGTATATCGTCCTTCTTATGGATCTTAGATTTTGGAGCTTCTCATCATATTTCACTTGATCTTTCATCCTTTGTTTTTTTATCTTCCAATTCATCTATGTCAGTTATGACTGCTGATGGTACTCCTATGCCATTAGTAGGTGTTAGTTCAATTGTCATACCTTATTTGTCTCTTTTAGATGTTTATCACATTTCTAGTCTTACTTTAAATATTGTTTCTGTTAGTCAATTTTATGAGTCAGGATACTTAGCCTTGTTTTCTTCTTCCACTTGTTATGCGCAGGACCCACAATCTCAGAAGCTGGTTGGGACAAGTTGTAGGCAAGAGGAACTCTAAGTTATGGATCAACTTAAAGTACCAGAAGTTGCAGCTTCTAGTATGGACCTGTCATCTTTTCGTTTGAGTCATTCATCTTCTAATTTTCATTTATAGCATTCTCGTCTTAGTTATGTTTCAGCATTTTGTTTACAGTTTTTAGCTTCCACAGGAGCATTAAGAAATTTAAAAACTCATTATATTTTTTATTGTAATGGTTATAAATTGGAAAAATTTTTACTTTACCATTAATAAAATATTTGTTTTTTTCTTACCCCATTTGATCTTGTTCATTCTAATTTGTGGGAACCTTCTCCTATGATCACAAAAAGACCTCTTGCTCATTTTTTCCTCAAGGCAAGATTCATATTTTGGAAGACATACCTCCTTTAGAGTATCCAAGGACTGTCTTTCGCCAATATCTGAATCCTTTCTTGATCAATCTGACCAAGTCTTAAATGCCAAATATAGGCCTTGTTAGAGTGAGAAGTTTTTAACCTTTTAGAATTATCAATTAATTCAATGTCAAGTAATAAGTGCATCTTAAGTTTGATAAAATAAAGATTACTATCCATCCAACCAGAATAGATAAAAGACTTGTTTTTTGTGATAACTACTATTTTAGTAAATGAAGTCAAATAAGAATCTTTAATTAAATAGGCAAAAATAAGGTTCCTTTTAAAATTAAGAACATAAAAACAGTCTTTTAATATAATAAACCTAAATTCATCAAAGTAAAGATGTACATCTCCCACTGCTTCCACTAACATCAAGCTACCATCCCTGGTTCGCAATAAGAGGCTCGTATCATGTAGATATCTCATTTCCTTGAACCCCTGTAGAGAAAGACAAATATGATTTATGGCTCCCGAATCGATGACCCAAGTGTCTTTTGATTCTTCCACCAAACAAGCTTCTAAGTAAAGAAGATCCTTACCTTCCTTGCCCTTGACCGTTAGGAATTCCTTGCAAGTCTTCTTAAAGTGACCATCCTTGCCACAATGGAAGCATTTGGACTTCTTAGGGTCCTTAGGCTTCTTGTTCTAATTCTTCTTCCTGTTAGAAATAGGAGGAATGGAATAGCTAGAAGCCCTTTGCTTTTGCTTCTTCTTCTCGTTCCCTGAAGGACCAGAAGATGTAGCAACAGCTAAGTTGGCCTCTCCCTTGGATTGGACGGATACCCAATCATTGATCATAAGGTCATAAGCTTATAATTGCCTCATAAGCTCAGTGAGTCCTAACTCTTTGTTACCAAGGTTATATGCGGCCTTAAATCTGACAAAATCCTTTGAAAGAGTTTTAAACACCATCTTAATTTGGGTGTTGTAGTCCAACTCTGCACCATTTTCGATAGCTTCAGCATAGAAACCCATAAGCATAAGCATACGATTCTTTATCGGAGTATCAGCCTCTTGCTTAGAGTTCATAATACTTATAATAATGGACTATCAAGCCAATTTTTCTTAGCCTCCGAACAAGTCCTCCAAGTTAACATGATCTCCCTAGCAACTTGATATTTTGCATGTTGCTTTTGTAAAGCACTCGTCATGCTAGCCAAAATGTAGCATCGAGCTATCTCATTGGATTCTTTCCAACGAGTAAACATGACAATGACCTCTTCAAAAGGTGCATCAGGAGGTGGCCCGGGTTGGCAAGGTTTGTCTAGTCTGAACTTATGTCTCTCACAGCTAAGAACTACTAGCAAGTTTCTTTTCCAGTCTTTATAATTATTGCCATTTAATTTATTTCAGTAAGAATTGAAATTAGAGGTGTCGGTGACATTTTGAACTGAAAATATATATGATCATCACATCAACGCACAAGCAAATATAAAGAAAAGATGTAGCAAATAAAACATAAATATGTTCCTATATGAAAAACTTAGAAAAAAACATGTAACATTGCAATGGTAATCTTTTGCATCTATTGCTTGCAATCTTTTGCATCTATTGCTTTAAGCCACCGAAGGGTAATCATAAAACAAATAGTCGAAAATATGGACTCCATCCAATTAATATATGTTGCCTTAAGTCCTCCAAGGTCAAGACATATGTTAATAACCATTTATTTGGCCACCAATTTAATTAACAGAGCTTTTAGGGAAAGTTAATAATTAAATTAATCTTGAGTGTGTTACCATGGTTTAAGAAATTTGATTCATGTGCTATCTAAGCCATCGAGGGATGGTCCCAAATAGAACATGCTCAAACATGTTTTCCAACATAGGAGATCCAACCTAGCATACGGTTGGCGGTAAACACCTACCGAGGAGTGTGGTTAGGCTAGAACTAACGCGAGGTATTACCATGCTTTCACATATGGATCAAAAATGGAAGCCGTGGGTTTCGTTTTAAGCCGTCTCCCACTCAATATTTTAAAACTATGTAAGTTTTTGATGACATGTTTGATTAATATAGCAAGAGCGGTGTTCATCTATCCTACATGCATGTTATCAGATACGTACAACAAACATTCACCAAACATATTCATCCATCCATGACAAAACATAGAATAAATAAATGATAGAAAATTAAATAACCTAGCCATGGTCTCATCCTAAAAAAAAGAAAAATAAAGATTACAAAATTACATCCAAAGTATTCTTTGGGTCTTGAAGTTCGCTCCATCTTTGCGTATCCATTTACATGCATTTCAACCATTTATTTCTCATCCCACAAATTCCTTAAAATTTAAATCCCAAAAAATTCAAATTTTAAGCAATTAAAATATCATATATAATTATATGTAATTTTAAATTTAATTAAAATTACATATTTTTATACATAATTAAATTTAAATTTAAATTTTGACACCTGGATATGAGGAGCTTGCCTAACCCTTTCAAGTTAGGCATTGGGCCACGCCACCCCATAGGCCTAAGCCTGCAGGACACTGCACGCACACAGCCAAGGTTGTGCTCGCGCCTAGAGCTAGGAGTGGCAATATGGGTCGCGACACGACGACACGAATCGAAAACGACACGAATTTTACGAATTGAAAACGACACGAATAGTGAACAGGTCAAATTCGAGTCACCCGAAATTGACACGAAAAAGAACGGGTCGTGTTCAGGTTGGACCCGTGTACCCGAACACGACATGAATTGCCACCCCTACCTAGAGCACAGAGTTGCGGGCTTTAGCACGCATGCTGGCACCCATTCTGCGCCCAGTCCATAGGCTAATGCCTGTGGGTTTGGCCAATGCGCACCACTTGTGCTTGCACTGGTTTGCACACCAAGCCCCCATGTGGGGCTTGGTTCCTCTCTTTTTTGCCCCATTCTAATTTTCGAATAAGGGTTTTAATTATGAAGCCCTAACTGAATTAGGTTTTTCACACATTAATTTGTCAAATATCAAAAATTAAATAAAAAAATTTTCGGAAAGAATAAATTAGGTTATTCAGTCTTCATCGTCTCCATGAATAAATTACATTAAAAAAAAACTATATTGTTTCTGGAATACAAATTTTTGAAATATTCAAAGAAATACAAAAACCATTGGAAAATTACGATGATGATAAACCGCTCCCATGGTTACATAAAAAATCCTAAATACAAATTCTATAAATTCTAAGGAATCATGACTAGCAAAATTAAGCATGCTTATAATAAAATTAAAATAACCACATGCATCCTACATAATCCATGATGAGAACATAATAGAAACCCTAGAATGCCACTCTCTAATTTATATATAATAGAAACCCTAGAATGCCACTCTCTAATTTAAAAATATTAAATCCATACATAGTTTAAGGAGAAAATTAAATTATCTAATTTATATATGTGGCAAAATCATGAGTTGGCTTTGATACCACTTACAGGAAAAATAGGTAATATACACAGCAGAATTTTAAAAATTTTTTCTTAAGATCGTAGTAACTCATGTTGCCATATACAATAAATTATTCTACAATCTACGTACCTTGAAAGAAGAAAATAGGAATGCTAGAGGATGTAATAAAAGCTTTAACCAACCCACCTTCTTTACTATTCTCCAATTCCTTGACGGTAGAGTGTATGGGTACTCAGTCTTTCGATTGGTATTTGTGCACGGCTTTCTATTTCCAACCACCCAGAACTCTTGAAACTTATTACTATTATTATTATAGGAGAAAAATAATAACCTCGCCCACCTTAAAGTCTGTGGTCTAAATAAAATAAGAGCCTCTAGGGTCTTATTTATAGTAAATGGACTAGGTGGAATTTGAATTCGAATAGGACATTTGAAAAGGATTTTTCTCTCTCCTCATTCCCGAATCTGCGTATTTTTCGCTAACCCAAGAGACAAAAAAATCGCCACAAGAGGTCTGGAAGATTCAAAATTTTATTCAAATTTTTATCTCCAATTATCTTATGATTTTATCTCCATGAATAATGTTCCATAACTCCAATTTAAATTCAAAATAAAATCATGGCAACGTTATTTGAATTAAATATTTATGTAATCATTATCTAAATAAAATCAATAAAAGAGAAAATATTTTCCTTCCCTTATCCTCATGAAAAACGCCTACACTGTTTCAATTTCAAATCCAAATAGGATAATTACCATATTTAATTTAAAATATTTATTTAAATAAGATTATCTAGATATTTAAATTAATTATCCAAATAATAAATTTATCCATATCTCTTAATTTAAAATAATCTCATATTTATCACAATAGATAAATATAATTAATTCAAATTTCAATTCTTATCTTCAAATAAATAGTTATCCAAACTAAATATTTATTCAATTAATTAAATGAAACAAAATTCACATTCTACCCTTAGCAGAAAAAATGCCTACACTTTATGGGAGGTGTTCCAGATTTTTCTCTTTGCTAAGTCTAAGAATTAAAGTCATAATGAATATCCCAATTGATAACCATCTGTTAAGAAATTATATTGAGTTCATAAATAGACCAATTGGACATATATAATATGTGCTTCAATAATCTATGTAACTAATTATTTTATACGAAATAAATTAATTGAACAATTATTAATTTTAAAGTCACATCACCATAAACTTAAAACTGCACTCCCAATTATATACCGTATTATGTAAGCCAGTGTATAGCCATAGTCCAATAACCTTATCATATATGCAACACCCTCACATGATATCCATGATAAACTTAAAGTCAGAGTCTGTTCTGTAATACCTGCTTTTCTATGTGAATATTTTTCCTTCTAGAAGGAATTGAATGTATGCCGTATCGGCATTTTAGGGAAAAGTTCGCTTTAGAACTCCAATATGTGTTACGAGCTCTTATAGTTTTATAAGACTCGAATATGCTTGTTTAGATTGATGAATGATCTTTTCAGATGAAAAGAGATGAATTTTGTATCATTCTAGGAAAGTCAAAGGGTTGACCAAAAAAAGTCAACTTTGACCCGGGAAAGTCAAAGTTTGACCAAAATGGTCAAAACCCTAACAGTACAATTTTATGAGATGCAGTATAGGAAAAATACTGCGAAAACCCATTTTTTCGGGTAAGATAGCATAAATAAGATTTAAAACCACCATAGAAAAATCAAGCACACAAAATTAGAGTAAAGGGCAAAAGGGTTTGAGAAAATAAAGAAAAAATTTTTCAGCCCGGTTTTTCACAGATAAAATTTTTATGACAGTATAAAATACTAATACTGTGTATTAGTACAACACAGTATTAAATTTATCTGTGTTAAGTTAAAATTATACTGCTTATTGGATAAGCAAAACAACTAAGCTATCCTATTTATCACATCATAATTTTTTTTAATTATGACATCGTCACTTTTTGGAGAGCAAATCCACACATGCCAAGTGTCCATTCTAGACAATTCTTGCTTGTTCTCCAAGCTTCTTGGCCGGCCACCTCAAGGGATTTTAGTGCAAAATTTTAAAAATTTTGGGGGCCAAAATGCAAACTTTGGTGTTCCACATTGCCTATAAATAGGAGTGCGTCCTCCCCTTTTTAATCAAAAAATACAACTAAACTCTTGACATTTTTTTTCAGCCAAAACCGAGAGTGAGTGAGTGGAAAAGAACCAAAAATTTTCTTGAACCAACCTTGTGTGTGTGTTCGGTTTGGTGAGGGAAAACAAGAGGAAGAGTGGAAAAAAATTTTCCAGCCCATTCTAGTGGCTGTAGCCGTGGGCAGTGAGCAGGGGAAGAGAGGAAAAAAATATGAAAAGTGAAGGGAAACACTAGGGGAGAGTTCGGGTGTGATCCGAGCAACCGAAAACAAGATTTGAGCAAGTTTTGGAGTCTTTTTCCTCCCTGCAGGCAGCCGCTAGTTGTGCAGGATTTTAGGGGAAAAATTTTCAGATTTTGAGTCCTAAGGGGTGGTGTGGCCGTGCACTAGGTGGGGGCCAAATTTGAGAGCCAAAACAGCCCTTTTGGTGCATTTTGGTGAGCTAGAACCGGATCTAGGGAGCCTAGAGTCAAGGGTGTGAGTTTGTGGTGCAAACCTAAAGCCAATCCCTAACCAAGTCAAGGTATTTTTCAAAAACCTTAAACTTATTTTATTTAAAGTTTTCAAGTCAAGATTTAAATGTATTTGTTCAAGCCAAGTTTGTAGAGCATAAACTCAAATTTATTTTTATGCCCATAAGTTGCTTAGTGCTTGATTAGGTTGCTAGAATGGTTTGGTTCCATTATGTCATTAATGTTTTTATGTTTTGTTTGATATGCTAGGATTGCATGCTAGAGCTTACATGAGGTTATATGTCCCTTAGATGCATAATTAATTATGTGATTGTATGTTAGGATGTGCTAGAATGGAATGTATGCATGAATGAGAATGTTGGAATGGAATGAACATGTTAGACCATGCACCCCTAGGATAGGGCTCGGATTCTATGGGCTGCATGAACGGGTTAGGGCTGCATGTTGGGACATGCAAGATGTTAGGAACGCTGCATGATGTGTCTTTAAGCTCCCGATGTGATCGGTTGAGGTAGAAACCGAAAATTAGGACGTAAACGAAATTTAGTAAGCAAGGCTACCAGTTCGGATTCCAAACTGATCAGTCACAGGAAATTGGTAATTGCAGGCCCTTAGAGGCCGAATGGGCAAAAATGTAAAACAGGAAAGTTGTAGATCAAGGTTTTTCCTAGGGGACAACGCGAACCGATTCCCAAAATAAGGCTCCAAAGGCCTCCGTTTTTATGAAAAACCAAAGGTCGTCCATCAGGACGCAGTTTTAATGATCACCCGAGATTCAAATAAAAACTGGTACTAATCGGTACAGAATCAGAATTTTTGTCAAAAATGAAAGTTTTAGATCTCTTCGAGAGCTAGAACTTTTGTGGAGGAAACTTTTTCAAATTCTAAAAGGATTTTAAGCTAGACCTTGAAATCTGAAAAATGTGCAGGGAGCAAAATGTTCCTGCACAGATTTTTATAGAACCCATAGAGAAAAAATTGTTTTTTGGTTTAAACACTCTATTTTGAATATAGAAGCTGTTCCAAAGGCAGTTTCAAACCCTCAAACGTTTTATAAACCATGTTTTAAGATTCAAGGATTTTTAAGGGAAATTATAGCAGTTTTTAGGCTCGAATGCCAAAATTTTTTTTCAAAGATAAAGAAAAGAGATTAAAATGTACAAGTTCAAGGTTTGCTAGGTAAAGAGTTAAGACGAACGGTGATCGGGAATTTATACCCGAATCACAGGGCTTAGCCCCAAAGCCCGAGGTTGGCCCAAAGGAGGGTTGACCTTAGTAACCTTAGAGGTTAACTTTGGTTAACCTAGTGGGTAAGATAAATGTTAAGCCGAGGTTAGGTGCTAACCTAAACCTATTCGCTCACAAGTAAGATTAGTATGGAAGGTTATCCAACATAACCTAGTAGGTTGTTATATGAGCTCGTAAGAGCAATGTAGTAACCCGAGTGGGTGAAGTTACCTAGTGTAACCACTCATAATATGTTTTACTATAGGGGGACATATAACTAAAGTCATGCATGAATGTTGGTGGAAAACCAACATATTATGGTCTTAGATTAGAACCTTACCCAGTCTTTCGATTAAGCAGGAAGTAACCTGCAGCTAAGCCCCGAGGTGGAACAGCTTCACGTCAGGAGTAGACGAGGTAAGTACAACGCCGCCTACAGCATGGGCTATTAGGATATTTTACCTAGACATGATTGATGTGTTATGTGCTATGTGATGTGCTGTTATGCTAAGTGTTAATTGATATGCTACGGGGCATATCAAAACGTGATTTATGCTTATGCTATGAAGTATGTTATGATATGTATGATTAGATTACATGTCAAGAAGAAGAATAAATGGCATCACGATGCATGCACACTAATTATAATAAGAAGAATAAGAGTAAGTATGACATGACAAGATGAAGAGTAGCTGGACGGCAAGAAAGCTTGCCTGTGTCGTGCCACTCGCCTTAGGTCGGGTTGGACTGTGGATTGAGTTGGAATTGGTTTGGCCGCCCCAACCAATTCATAGTTACGCGCCGGGTACGTACACTCAAGTAAGGGCCCATAGGTTAGATAAGTTAAGAAAGTAAGCTAAGATGGAATAAGAAAGCATAACATGAACATAATTCGTTCATGCATACTATATGTCTTGATGTATATGTAATAGAATGATGTTATGTGTAGCTTATGTGTCGCGGTATAGGAGTTGTACTTGCTGAGCAAAAGCTCATTGTTTTAAGTCTGTGCTGTAGGTAAGCCACCTGCCAGCTGATGATGATGCAAGGTGGAGTCACGTGGCCGGGCACTGTGAATAGTGGGAAATGGAAACCGCTACGCATTTTGATATTATAAGAAAGTTATGTAATGTTCAGTGATAGTTAGTTAGTAGTGTGCTCGTACGCACAACTATGCTTTAGTTCATATTTTATATTTCGTATTCGTACATATACCGTATAGAAAAGAAAAAAAAATTTCCGCTGTGTTTTCATGTAATAAGTAAGTAAGTTCAGTATAAATTATTCATGTATGTAAATACGTAAGCAAGGTAACAGTCCGTGCTAGGCGGGTCGTTACACGTTCATACTTTTGATTATGCGATCTTAAAGATTTATTATACATCCAATAGGAAAAAGATTATTCATCTAAAGTGAATAACTAGTCATTTGCCTAACAAACGACCTAAGGCCTCGTCCATTTTCACATCCTATATAATGACATTTAAGAGTATAAGCTTTACTATTTATAGGAGCTATGATTCGATATCTATAAGCAAAGCTCGCATTGAATGTAAGTCACGTACCTAAACTGGTCTAATAGTTTACTACTCCAAGACGTTTTAGCCTTTGGAACATCAAAGTACACAAGTCAAAAACATGAAGTCATTTACTTACTCAAGATTAATTAAGATTGTTGCATAATAAACATCAAAAGTGAATAATCTAATCAAGCGGACTTATAGATTAATTACATTTGGTTCAGTCTAATTTATCACAACCACTAGGCAATATATCTATGTATCTACTTGGGAGTCAGCTTGTTTCATATGGTCAAGACAAACGATCTCCCAAATTGACTTTAGACAACCTAATAGTCTTCATATGAGTTAGATGCTCACTCTAATCCCAAAGACTACGGACTATAGATTTAGACTACTAACTTTAGAACGTTATATTCTTCCCACAAAATCCATTGCATACAATATTTTTTTACATTTATTTTATCATGTAAATCTAAATGAGGGCAGTATAGCAAAGATGTAATGAAAAAAAAAAACTTAAATGTATTATTAATTTGTTCAAAATAAATGGAATACAAGTAAAATGTCTTTCCCTCTTGGGGCATTCCCAACAGTCTTGCTTCTATTATTCTTGATATTTTATCTCCTTATTTAATTATTTTAATTGCTAAAAAATTTACAAAAATACAATTTCCTTACTTCTATAAATTATCTCTCAAACATTTTTGTTCTACGAACTTTTCTTGTTTGTTTTCATCATCTATTTGTAGAATCGACACCCCAACCTATATTACAATATCTGTGTTACGTTTTGGGCATAATCAACACCACTACCTACCCTAGATTACCTAGGACTATAAAATACCCTAAGTATCTCCCAAGTTAGATAATTTTTTGCCACCATCTAGTAATCCTACTCTCTCCGCTTTAGATATAAGGAAACCTCCGCTATTCAAGAGTGGAAGGGAAAAACTATCAAGCTGGGAATTAGACGTCGCCCCACAAACCACTTGTTTTAAGCAGAAGATAATAGCGTAAAAGGCCTTAGGTTGAGAAGCATTGGACCGTGTTATAAGAGAACATTCATTTGTGAAAGATTGACGAGCCCCGTAGATAATTATATCAATAGATTACTAATTAGTTTAATTAACTATTTAATACAACATATATATTGTTGGGATATGTGCCCATAAACAAATGAGATATATTATTTTGCTGATTTAAATTGAGGATTTTTTCAATATTATTTTTGCATGCATATTTAAATGCTTTATAAATATCGAAAACCCTAGATTATTTAAATATAACTTTAAATATTGTATATAAGTGTTATATACAGGAAGATAATATTTAAAGTAAAATAATCTAAATCTGTCCGTAATCAAAAATTAAAGTTGGGATCTTTAATTTAAAATTACTAGCGCGGTTCATTACATTCTGAATGAAATAATCTTATCCGGATTATTAATAATGAGATTATTGGAATAAAAGCGCTTTATACAATTTGATTATATAGGACTGGAACACGATTAATTATGAATCTCTAATAATTTCTGTTGTCATATAGAGCATTCAAAATTAATCAATGATGGTCATATATGAATTGATCTTAATTCTGAGTAATTAATAGACTCCTATTTATTGTATCATATTTTTTGGCATATCGAGTAATGACACAAATGAATAGTGTCAAATTCTTGGTATATTAGAAATATAATATAATAAGTAGCCGAGAATATTAATATACAAGATGAAATCCATTCCCTCGTAAGGAAGTCAGATGGACGGTTTTTATAAGTGTTGATTCGGTACTTAAATAATAAGAGCGCTCAATTTATGATTAAATCATAAATATATTATTCATTAAAGAATCAATGGTACTTAAGGAGAAAGATATAATTAAAGAGATTAATGGAAAATACTTAACTTTAATTATGAACCGTGTATGGAGGATTGATTTATATGTAATGACAATATCAATGGGTAATTCAAATTCTTTGAATATAATTAGTTTTATAATTTTAAGAGTGCAATTCCAAATTTTTAGTGGAATAATTTGGAATTAATAATTTTGATATTTTAATTAAGGTGTTAATTAATTTTCAAAATTATTGGAGCTTAAAATTATAAAGTCCATAGTTCCTCTCAATGGCTCCATTGAATCATGTGAACATTATTTTATATTAGGTTAATTTATTAATTTATAATTGAGAATTCTATATTAATATTCACACAATAAATTAATTGGATTAGTTTGTATTTTAAATAATATGATTATTTAAAACAAATTTAAAATAGTTTTAAATTTAAAAATTATACAGTGTGATAAGGTCACATTGTAGTTGTGCACCACAGGGTGGTTCACATAATATCCACAGATTGTATGTGGAATTTTGAATTTTAAATTTTGAATTTTGATATATGTGAAAGAGAAAATATCGATTATTTTATTTTGAATAGTTCAAAATAAAATTAGAAAAAAAAAAGAGATAACTAATTATATGATGGGAGAGAGATTTTCTCTCTCCCATATCCATAATACACGCCCACTATAGGAAGATAGTGGGCGTGCATGCTATTCCACAAGGAGAAAAGTTGAATTAATTAATTAATTAATTAATTTAAAAAATAAAAAAAAAAGATGAGTATCAGTTATTTCTCTACAATACTAAAAAAGGGTACATATCTAAAAAAATGGAAGATATATTTAATTCCTTTTTGACAGAGAAAAATAGATACGTAAAATTTTTTCCTTCAGAGAGTTTATTCTCCTCTTCTCGTTCACTTTGTCTCATGAGATGAGAATGCAAAGTGAATCAAAATTCAAGTGTGTGATCAAACTCAAATTCAGAAACGCCCACTCATTTTCTGTTTATCGTGATCTGGAGAACGCTAAGAAAGAATCTTTGGTGTTTCGAAGGATTTGGAGTTCTCAAGAAGATTGGTGTTTCTGAATCATTGGAGTACTTAAGAAGGTTTTTGAAGGAGTTCAAAAATTTCGACCTAATCGGACAATGGTCATTCTCTAAACTTTCTTGTTAATTTATTTTATTAAAATAATATAGGTATTGTCTCCAAAAAAATTTTTGAGAAAAATTTTTGTATATACGATTTGATTCATACCATGCTTCCGCTAAATTTTTAAAAACTGGTTTTCAAAACCAACATATATAAGATATATTGAATAATGGAGAAAATTTTTAAAATCTACTCCGCATCGTTAAATTAGATCATCATAACCAACATGTATTTGTCAGGCGACAGCTTCTTTTTCTTTTAATTGTTTAGATTGTTGATATGATCTTATTAGTTTACTGTTCACCAAAAAAATATTTAAAAAAAAAAAAACCTTGGTTAATTGGCTTCTAATTCAATCACTTTTCTTGTTGCATTACTTGGCTTTGTTTTTTTTTTTTTTTTTTCATTCAAATATTGATGCCTTATGTTTGGTTTTTTTTCTTTTTTATTGCATTTTTCATTGGGATATATATATAAGTGAATTATTTTGTTATTTATATTAAAGAAAAAACCTTTTTTTCTGGCAAATTTATAATTTAACCTACAAATAGTCTGGAGGAATCAATTTAAAAATTAATAAAAATGTTCTTTAGAGTGAGTTTTGCTCATAAAAATTTTCATTTGATGCAAATATTCTTGATATTATCAAAATAAAACATCAAAAGAAACCAAGGAAAAAAGGTACGTATAAAAAAAAAAATTGAAGTGGTGGGGTGCTTTTTATTTTATAGAAATAGTAGTTAGGGATAGTTTACGAATATATAGGGGTGTGTGATATGTAAGTTAATGATTTTAAATTTAAGAGAGGTGTATGTTTAGAAGGAGGATGTGAAAAGTCAAGAATGGTGTGTTAATAAAACCACCCTATTCAAAATGAGCTTTTAATAAATTAGTGATGTCACAGTACAATTTTGAAAATTCCTAAATTTTTAGACAAAGAATAATATTAATTTCAAAATCAAGTTTAAAGATTTATGAAAATTAAATTAAGTAACGGTCTAAAAAATTGGGCCATTACACCATTATATAGGATCATTAATTTTGGTCTACTTGAAGTTAGGTAGGAGTTTCATGTGCAGTGGACCGCAAACGCGCGGCATAGAAGGCCTTCTGGTAGAAGTCAATAACTTTTTTTTTTTCTTTTTCCTTTTTTTTTTTTGTTCCCCTTTTTGATAGAAAGAAGTCAATAATTTTGGTCACAAGTTATGTGCAAAAACTGGGAATATTTGTAGATCATTGATATAATAATAATAATAATAATAATTATTATTATTATTATTATAGCATGTGTTAAGTTCTTGATAAAGGTACTTTTTAAAAATATATTCGAGTACGTCACGCTTTCAACAACAATATGGTATATATGAACATGATATATACCAATTAATTGGTAAAAGGAACATGCATTAAACATGTTTATTTGACTAAGACAGAAGTGCACCATGCTTTGAAGAAGAGAAAGATACTTCCAAAAAAGATATATTAACGTCCCTCTAATGTTTAAAGTTGAAAGGGCATGGTACCCAGTTTATGTGTGGAACAGACAGGGAGGCAAGAGGGACCAATAATCTCAATAATGAAAAGGTTGAAGGTAAATTATAACTATGAAAAACACCAAGAAAAAAAAAAAAAGAAAGAAAGAAAAGAAAAGAAAAAGATGAAGAAGGTGACTTGGCTAAGGATGTAAAGAGCCACTTATTGATCACTTAGTTGGTAAGTAAACGATTCTTCTAAACCACCACGGGCTCATGCCAATTTTAAAAAAAAAAAAAAAAAGTGATTTGTGGGATTGTCATTAAAAAATATATATATATCTCTGAATTATTATCCTAATAATAATATATATGTTTTTTTTTATCTCCAACTAGATAAGTACGAAGGTCAGCAATCTAAGAGAGCAAATAACATAAATATATCTATTTAAAAAGTTGTTTACATAATTTTCTAAAACATAAAAGATTATAAATTTACAATAGAAAGTTTATCATCATGGGCTATCCACGAAACCAAGTTCTATGAACAGTGAAACTCACAAACCGAGTGCTATAGTGATTACGGGGCCCAAAGGAAATGCCTTGCTAAGGAAATTTACTAGAGAAAGTTTATACATATTTCTCCTCTCTTAATACTTGTTTAGATTTTTAAATCTTTTATACTTATCTAATTGAACGTTAAATTTAAAAAAAACTATATCTAATTGAACGTTAAATTAAAAAAAAAAAAAAACTATAGCTATTGTATTTAACTAGAGTAATAATTTAGAGATGTGTTTTTTGAGTGACAATATTCATACAAATCACCCAATTTACTGAGTATTACCTCATTTATAGAAGAAACATTCAGAGTCATTATATTCTTGTACTATACTGAGGCACGAAGCAAACGAAGGCCTAGGGGCTTCCGCCCCCCTCATGAACTTATTCTTAATATTTTTGTACAAAATTATCTATAATCCCCTACCTTAAACACTTGGCATATCATCAAATATGCTATTTTTATCAAATATAACATTGACATTAAATGCACAAAAATAATTTTATGAAAATTTTTCTCATCATTAATAAATGACTTGGATTCTTTATAAATTATGTCTAAATAAAGTTTGTTTCTCTCTCTCATTTCCGTATTCCCTGATTTTTGTCACTAATATGTACATGTCTTTTTCAAATTAAAAGAAAGGTTATCTAGTAATTGATCCTTGGTAGAATGTCAAAATTATACATCTTAATAGTTTTATATAGAAATATCAGAGCGTCCTAATTAAGAGAATGATTAATTTGACATAATTGTGATATGTCCATGCTATAACTTTTTTTTTTTTTCGATAATTGTTTTATTTTCTGAAACAAAAATTTTTTATCTCTAAACTTTAGGTGGAAATACATTGAAGACCTTATAAAGATTCAAAAAGGGAATAAATTAATCTTTTGAAAAAAAAAATATTGGACAATGTAAGAGATATATTGACTTATTAATCAAAAGCAATTATATCTATTAAATTATTATCTGTATTTCGACCATCAAGATTATTGTGGCATTTAATAGTCAAATGTTATTAATAATTAATCCCTCACAATAACTTCTGATTTCAACAATATATTACCTCATTTTAGTTTATTACAGCGCACATAATCAGTAATATGATCATTAGAAAACTGAATTCTCCACCAACTGCAACATGTGCATGTCGAGTTTTGAATATAACTACTTGACTAATTTTGGTACAACTTAAAGTTTTAATCTTAGCTAACTTGTGTTAATGTGTTACTCATCATCAATTAAGAAAAATGCATTTTTTGATGCTTCTGTCAATGTAGATGATATTGTATAATCATCTCGTTGGTGCTGGTTATATATGAACAAACATACATGAGATATAAACGAAGTTTTTCTAAGAACATTAACTCTAATATCAACTTTCGAATACCAATTTGTGTGATGATAAGTTGTCATTTTCTTATTAGTTGATATATAATCAATTGATATAGCAATCATTTAACTTATACACCATATAAATTGCTATTGTAAAATTGGGATTAGAGTTGACCAAATGGAAACGGAACGGGACAGTAGTGAGTATACTTCCCCCACCTCCATACCAACCTCACTTTTCATCCCTCACACCTAATTTAATGAGTCTACTGGGTGGGTAATCCCCAATCAGTGTGCTATCCCAATTACTCATTTAGAATAAAATAAACTCAAAATAAAATTCCATTAAAATTTTCATAAAATTTATGAATGTAATTACAAATATAACTGAATATGAAACTGAAATTGTAAAAACAAATCCAAACTTCAAAAATCTATAAACTAAATTCATAAAACAAACTAAAACATTAAAACAGTAAAAATTCAACAAATATAACAAGGCATATAAATATATATAAGTGTTTTTAGAAGGATGAATATAGACATGACGGGTGTGGGTATGAAGAGCTTCCCTCGTTCTCACTCCATGAGAGTCTAATCTTAACTCTCCATACTTGTTCTATACTCATATAATAGCCTCATACTAATCCTGGGATGAGTATCTGCACTCATAGATAAAAATGTCATATCTGACGTCTTCTTATAGCAGTTATTTTATATATACAGCTAGTTCCCCATCAATTACCAAATATCTAGCTACCACAACTATGGATCTATTCTCTCTTCAATCGTTTGTCCTCGTTGTGCTCTCTCTGATCACTCTCTACCTTCACTACTTGTCCTTGAAACGACCACAAATCAAAACAGGCTTCAAAGCCTACCCCATCATCGGAACCCTACCGGGATTCGTAGCCAACCGCCACAGGATCCTCGAATGGAGCACCAAAATCCTCGCCAGTTGCCCCACCAACACCGCCGTCTACCACCGGCCATACATTGTAAGCGGCTTATTCACGGCGAACCCTTTAAACGTCGAGCACATGCTGAAGACCAACTTCGACAACTACCCGAAAGGCGACCGATTTACTGCCCTTCTCGCTGAACTCCTCGGCGATGGAATCTTCAACTCCGACGGCGAGCTATGGAGGAAGCAGAGGAAGACGGCGAGCTATGAATTCAACACGAAATCGCTTAGAAACTTCGTCATGCGCAACGTCGTTGTCGAGATCCAAACTAGGTTTCTTCCGATTCTGCGTAAAGCATCCGAAACCGGTAAGGTTTTGGATTTGCAAGATATCTTGGAGAGATTTGCCTTCGATAACGTTTGCAAATTAGCCTTTAATTTCGACCCCGCTTGTCTTGCTGGTGATGGAGCATCCGGCGCCGGCGACGACTTCATGAGGGCTTTCGAAGAAGCGGCGACTCTTAGCTGCGGAAGGTTCTTCTATGCTTTTCCTTTTATGTGGAAGGTGAAGAGGTTCTTCAACATAGGATCCGAAAAACGGTTGAAAGAAACAATCTCGGCCGTCCATAAATTTGCAGATGATATTATCAAGTCAAGAATGGAAATAAGAGAGGAATCAAACGCCGAGGATTTGCTTTCCCGGTTCATAGAGAACGATGAGAACTCACCGGAATTTCTCCGAGACATCGCGATTAGCTTCATCCTCGCGGGGCGCGACACAACATCCTCGGCTTTGACATGGTTCTTTTGGCTTTTGTCGTCACGACCCGACGTCAAAGAAAAGATCTCCGACGAGCTCGAAGATATTCGGAGGAGAACCGGGAAAAAGATCGGCGATATGTATGAAATTGACGATCTCCGACAGATGCATTATTTACAAGCTGCGATATCGGAGTCGATGAGGCTTTACCCACCGGTACCGGTGGATGCCAAGGAGTGTTTGAAAGAGGATACTATGCCTGATGGGACGTTTGTGGGGAAGAATTGGGTGGTGCTGTACAACTCTTACGCCATGGGGAGGATGGAGGGCATTTGGGGAAAAGATTGCGCGGAGTTTCGGCCGGAGCGGTGGCTCGAAGGCGGCGTGTGCAGGCAAGAGAGCCCGTTTAGGTTTCCGGTGTTTCATGGCGGGCCTAGGTTGTGTCTGGGAAGAGACATGGCTTACATTCAGATGAAGTCCATTGTAGCATCTGTGCTTGAGAGGTTTGAAATCGACGTATTGAACGACGACACGTGTCCCAAATATGTTATGGCGCTTACTCTGAGAATGAAAGGTGGGTTGCCTGTTAGGGTCAGGAAAAGTTCCGGGGGTGGATGTGACTAATTGGTTTTCATGTTGATTTGTGCTTTTAAGTATCATTGGACATGTTTTTTTTTTTCTTGGATAATTTGGCTTGTACACCAAAGCACTATGAGGCCAACATTTCATGATAAATGAAACAAATTAATTGATTTTGTACTTTATTTTATTATATCCAATGAATAAGAATTTTCCGTTTCTCTGTGAGGAAGAATTTGCTACCTTCGTTTTCTTTTGTTTTATAATTGAAAAGAAATTGTTTACTTGATTCTACTTTTTACTAATTGTGTTTCAAGATATCAGCATAAATATAAGGTTTTTGTAATGACCCACGTAGGCCGTCACCGTACTTATCTTACATAATTACTTACTTACTTAATTAGTGGAAATTTTTTTTTATATAATGTGCATTCACACAAATAAGTACGTACTTATAAACGTTTACTAAATAAAATCCTTTGAGTATAAAATAATACACATAGTATAAACCAAACGTGTAACGGTCACCACCCCAAATTTCACAGCTAGCAGTGCCATACTCCACCACCTTGCATTAAAGATTGTCGGTAGGTAGCTTACTTACAGCATAGACGTAAGACATGAGCTTTCGCTCAGCAAGTACAACTTTAACATCCTCAAAACAAAACTTAACAATACATGAATCATTTATGCTTCATTATTCTTTCTTAGCTTAACATACTTATAGGTCCCTTAACATAACTGTACGTACCATGACTCACAGCTATGGAGTGGTTGGAGCAGCCGGCCTAGTACAACTCAAACCATAGACCAAACCCGATCTAGTGCGGGTCGATATGACACAAGGCAACTTAGCTTGCCAACTTACTTAATTTTCTTAAGACTTGTTCTTATCTTAAAACATACTTAATAAACCATTTCATACTTAAGACTTAGTCTTATCATATGAATTGGTGAACATGCTTCATGATATCACATATAAATAAATCATAAATCATATCATAACAATTCATAAACTTTAAACAAATCATGCAAGTAACAAAACAAAATAGCCTATGTTGTAGGTGGAGTTGTACTTACCTCGTATGCTACGTCACAGGCTTTGTTACTCTAATTCAGGTCGCAACAACAGGTTATCTCCTGCTATTACAAATGACATAGGGTAAGGATCCTATAAATCATAATCATAAAATATTGGTAACCTAACCAACATCCATGAATAACCTTAGTTATATGTCCCCCACACATACAATAATAACTTACTTGGTTACTAAATGTAACCCTAGGGTTTATGGCCTATCATACTTAAATCATATCTTATTATGTTATTTAGAGTAAACTTGAGTACTAAGCCCAATCATACTTGAATAGTGTTAGGTTACTATTCCTAACCATGAGCCTAAGCCCTATTACTTTCAATCCATATCCCATTAGGTTACTATGAGTAACTCTAGGTTTTAGGCCCAACTAACATACTTAGTATTTTGTTAGGTTACATTGAGTAACCCTTGATGTGACCCTAAGTCATACTTGGGTCCATCTTATTGGGTTACTAAAGCCCAATTTCACAATTTATATCCTATTAGGTTACTATAAGTAACCTTGGGCTTTGGGTCCAATCCAGTAACTTGAGTATCTTACCCGATTACCATTGGTCGTCATACTTTTACCAAGTTATCAAGACAACTTGTGGTCCATTTACTTATTTTTCTTGTCTTGGAAAAAACCTAGTAGTATTTGTGCATTTTTCTTTTTGTACAAAAATCCTTGTTCAACACTCAATCTTTTTTTTTAATCAAAATTGTAATTCTTTTTTAGCAAAGATAACAAAATTGTGAAGTGTTGGAAATTGCCCTTGAAACAGTTTCATGTTGCCAATTATTAGTTTACGTGCAGGAATTTCCTGCTCCTGCACTGTGTTTTGAAAATCCTATGCAAGAATTTCCTGTTTCCTGCATAGTTTTTGGAATCCAATTTTATTTAAAAATCTGTATTGAATCTGAAAAAATTTTCTTCACAAAAGTTTTAGAACTTAAAAAACCCTACAACTCATGTTTTTCTCAAAACCCAGTTCGGCCTTTAACCCACTCATTTTCCTTGTTGAACCTGTCTGCCCGTGCATGAAGTATGAGTATGACCAGGTTCAGATTTTTGTAAAAACAAAGGCCATTGGAGCCTTATTTTTGAAAACTGTCTGGTTAACCCCTAGAAATTTCCATTTTCTACAACTTTCATGTTTTAAGTTTCTCCAAATTCGGCCTCTAAGGGCCTTAAAATTGCCTTTCCAGTAAGCTGCCCAGTTTTACTCGAAACTGGCAGTTTTGTTTTAAATCTGTTTTAAATAAAATCTACGTACACACTACCTCAAACGGTCACAACTGTGAGCCTACATCAAACATGCAATGCTTCTAACGTAAACTTTTCATCGACATATATTTATCCATACACATACAACTCATGGGGTGCTTTTGCACCAAGCTAGGGTTTAAGATTGGTTTGCATATCCCATATATCATTCAAGCTTATGTCCTAACTCATCATCATGCATGCATAACCTACAACTTCTTAAACACATGGGGACATATAACAAACATCATAAAGACATACATGCAAATCCTAATATCATGCAACCATACTATCAAAATCATGCATAAAAACATAAATCAAAACCACTTACTTCTAATCAAGTACAAACCTAACTAATCTAGACTATTGCATAAGAAAATAAATGAGCTTATGCTCTTACAAACCAACATTGTAATACACATAAAGCTTGAATCAAAGCTTAATTGAATAGCTCAAAGGTTTTAGAAGATTACCTTTAAGCTTGGAGATAGGTTCTAAGCCTTGGAATCAAACTTTAGTTCTTGCTTTTGGGTTCCTCCAAAAATTCTGACCACCCTAATCCTTTCTTTTTCTTTCTTTTTTTTTTTTTTTTTTGCTTCTTCTCTTTGGGGTTCGGCTTTCTAAGGGGGAGAGAGAGTAAGGTGAAAATTTGACATAGTTTTGGGGTATTTTCACATAAAGTGAACGAAAATGCACCCCCCATCACATATTTATAGGTGATAACTATTTTTTTTAATCCCAAAATTGCATAATAGCCCTTAAGAGAAAAATATTTGCTCCATACCCCCATGAGGTGGCCGGCCATTGAGTTGCCTTAGAGGCCAAGACACTAATTCTTTCCTAATTTTCTAAAAATCCATAAATCATGTAATTATGCATGGATGAGGTGTCCTCCCCTTTGGGCTTTGTTTGGCCTTTCTCTTAGAATGCAGTCCATTTTCATGCTAATACAGATATTTCCAATACTGTTCTCAACTAATAACAATACTATTATACTGGACTGCAGTCCAGAGTTCATCTGTGCATAATTGGACTGCGTATAAATTTTTCTTATGACTTAAAAGCTACTTAGCCCTTATTGTCCTAAATAATGTGTTTGATTTTTCTATAGTGGTCTTGAACCTTATTCTTACTATCTTATCCATAATGATTTTGCAGTATAATTTCCATACACAGTATATTTCCAATACTGTTCTCAACTAATAACAATACTATTATACTGGACTACAGTCCAGAGTTCATCTGTGCATAATTGGACTGCGTATAAATTTTTCTTATGACTTAAAAGCTACTTAGCCCTTATTGTCCTAAATAATGTGTTTGATTTTTCTATAGTGGTCTTGAACCTTATTCTTACTATCTTATCCGTAATGATGGTTTTTTGCAGTATAATTTCTATACTGCTTACTATACTGCAATACCATCATATTCATACCTTTGACTTTTTTGGTCAAACTTTGACCAACATAAGATCATAAATTTTTATTTTACCTTTTTGGTCAAAAGGCCATATGCTTGACTAAGCAATCCATTACTGAGTCTTATAAAATTATAAGAACTCACAAAATTTGATAAAAATCCTAATCAGGCTTTTTCATAAATACCTACTTGGTACACATTAATTCCTTTAAAAAGGAAATCGTAATATTGTAAAAAGCTAGTTATTACAGTTTTATTCTTATGTTGTCTTATGAAACTTGTTCATTATTGTCAAATTGGTACTTGAAGTATTTACTTTGATACCAATTACTTTCTGGTTTTTAAAATATTGAATTTGAAATATATATATATATCCTAAATCCATAACCTTACTAAAATTTTGGACGGAATTATATCATCTGCATAATGAGTTATTTATCATATAAAGGGCGTGAATTAGACTAGTATAACAAAAAAATTGTTTCTCTCCCTTCCTGATCTTCTCGCTCAACTTTTTAAGCTTCTCCTTAAATCTCTCCCCGACTGCCTCTATTTGTTTCTCTCTCTCTTTTTTTTTTAATGTTTTTTTTTCTTTTTTCCCCTTCAACCTTTTCTATACTTTCCTCATTTTTTCTAATTCGCCCAAGTCCAAGCAAGATTACTCGACTTAGGCGGCCCACAATATTTTGTTGAGTTATGATGTCTAATTAATACCCAAACGCAAAGACAGCAAGTGGTTTGATCTTATAAATTTTTTTATTATCATATAATTATTTTAACGGTTGAAAAAGGACATAATCTCATATTAAGATAAACCTCTGCATAAATCTTTGTTGGTTTCGAAAACCAGTTTTTAAAATTTTAGTGGAAGCATTGTATGGATCAAATCGCATATATAAAAATCTTTCTCAAAAATTTTTTCGGCGAAATACTTATATTAATTTAATAAAATAAATTAAGAAAAAATTTTAGAAATTGACCGTTGTCCGATTAGGTCGAAATTCTTGATCTCCTTCAAAAACCTTCTTAAGTACTCAAGTACTCCAAATCTTTCGAAACACCTAAGATTCTTTCTCAACGTTCTCCAGATCACGATGAACATGAAACGAGTGGGCTTTTTTGAATTTGGGTTTGATCACACACTTGAATTTTGATTCACTTTGTGTCCTCAACTCATGAGACAAAGTGAAGGAGAAGAGGAGAAGAAACTCTCTGAGGAAAAAGTTATGTATCTCTTTTTCTCTGTCAAAAAGGAATTAAATATATCTTCCCTTTCTTTTAGATACATCGTATGTACCCTCCTTTTTGTATTGCAGAGATATAACTGACACTCCTCTTTTATATTTTTTAAATTAATTAATTAATTCAATCTCCTTTTGTGGAACAACTTGCATGCCCACTATCTTCCTATAGTAGGCGTGTATTAAGGATACGGGAGAGAGAAAATCTCTCGCCCATCATATATCAGTTTTTTTTTAATTTTTATTTTGACCTATTCAAAATAAAATAACTGATATGTTCTCTTCCACATATATCAAAATTCAAAATTTAAGATTCAAAATTCCACATATACGCTGTGGATATTATGTGAACCACCCTGTAGTGCACAACTATGATGTGGTCCTTACCACACTATATAATCTTTAAGCACACTGTATAATTTATACAGTATGGTCCTTACTACACTGTATAAACTTATTTTAAATAATCATATTATTTAAAAATACAAATTAATCCAATTAATTTGTTGTGTGAATATTAATATAGAATTCTCAATTCTAAGTTAATAAATTAACCCAACATAAAATAATGTTCACATGATTCAATGGAGCCGTTGAGAGGAACTATAGACTTTATAATTTTAAACTCCAATAATTTTGACAATTAATTTACACCTTAATTAAAATATCAAAATTATTAATTCCAAATTATTCTACTAAAAATTTGGAATTGCACTCTTAAAATTATAACACTAATTATATTCAAATAATTTGAATTGCCCATTGATATAGTCACTACATATAAATCAATCCTCCATAAACGGTTCATAATTAAAGCTAGGTATTTTCCGTTAACCTCTTTAATTATATCTTTCTCCTTAAGTACCATTGATTCTCTAATGAATAATATATTTATGATATAATCATAAATTGAGCGCTCTTATTATTCAAATCTCAAATCAACACTTAAGGGAACCGTCCATCTAACTTCTTTACGAAGGAATGGATTTCATCTTGTATGTTAATATTCCCGGCTACTTATTATATTATATTTCCAATATACCAAGAATTTGACACTATTCATTTGTGTCATTACTCGATATGTCAAAAAAAATATAATACAATAAATAGAAGTCTATTAATTACTTAGAATTAAGATCAATTTATATATGACCATCATTGATTAATTTTGAATGCTCTATATGACAACGGAAATTATTAGAGATTCATAATTAATCGTGTTCCAGTCCTATTTAATCAAACTATATAAAACGCTTTCATTCCAATAATCTCATTATTAACAATCCGGATAAGATCATTTCATTCAGAATGTAATGAACAGTGCTAGTAATTTTAAATTAAAGATCCCAACTTTAATTTTTAATTACGGACAGATTTAGATTATTTTACTTTAAATATTATCCTCTTGTATATAACACTTATATACAATATTTAAAGTTACATTTAAATAATCTAGGGTTTTCGATATTTATAAAGCATCTAAACATGCATGCAAAAATAATATTGAAAAAATCCTCATATTAAATCAGCAAAATAATACATCTCATTTGTTTATAGGCACATATCCCAACAATCTCCCACTTGCCCTAAAGCAAATGTGACATGTCTTTAAGTCCCATCCCTTCAAGATGTGGTTCAAAATTCCGAGTTGGTAATGTCTTGGTAAACGAATCAGCTATGTTATTCATAGATGCGATCTTCTCAATTGAAACGTCTCTTCTACTGACAATCTCTCTCACCAAGTGAAATTTCCTCTCTATATGCTTTCCTTTGCGGTGATATTGGGTTCTTTGGCGTTGACCACTGCTCCACTATTATCACAATAGAGTCTAATGGGCTCATGCATATCTGGAACAACTTCCAGATCTCTCAAGAATTTGCGAAGCCAGACTACCTCTTTAGCTGCTTCACAAGCTGCTACATATTCAACCTCCATGGTTGAATCAGCAATACAAGTTTGCTTGATTCTCCTCCATATAATGGCTTCACTTCCCAAAGTGAAGACCGCCCCAGAGGTAGACTTCTGAGAGTCTCTATCTGATTGGAAATCAGAATCTGTATATCCAATAGAAATCAAATCCCTACTAGAATATACGAGCATATAGTTTCTCGTCCTTCTCAAATATTTGAGAATATGCTTGACTGCCACCCAGTGATCTAATCCTGGGTTTGACTGGTATCGACTAACCACTCCCACTGTAAAGCATATGTCAGGTCTGGTACACAACATTACATACATTAGACTACCAACTGCTGATGCATATGGAATTCGTCTCATATTCTCCTCTTCTTGAGGTGTTTTAGGACACTGCTCTTTAGAGAGATGAACTTCATGTCAAGAAGGTAAGTTCCCTTTCTTGGAGTTTTGCATCGCAAATCTGATAAGCACCTTATCAATGTACGAAGCTTGAGACAATGCCAGAAGCCTATTCTTGCGATCCCGTAAAATCTGGATACCAAGAATGTAGCTTGCTTCTCCCAAATCCTTCATTTGGAATTGGCTGGCTAGCCAGTTCTTTACCTTTGATAGAGATTCTACAACATTCCCAATGAGTAGAATATCATCTACATAAAGAACTAAAAAGACCACTTTATTCCCTTCTATCTGCTTATAGACACAAGGTTTATTCAGATTTTGTTCAAAACCATAAGACTTTATGGCTTCGTTAAATCTAATGTTCCAAGATCTAGAAGCCTGCTTAAGTCCATAAATGGACCTTTGCAGTTTGCAAACTTTTTGCTCTTGGCGTTTGACCACAAAACCCTCTGGTTGGACCATATGAATGGTCTCTTCAAGATGACCGTTAAAAAACGCCGTCTTGACATCCATTTGCCATATCTCATAGTCATAATGAGCAGCAATAGACAAGAGAATCCAGATGGATTTTAGCATGGCTACTGGAGAAAAAGTATCTTCATAGTCTACTCTTTCTTTTTGGGTAAAACCCTTTGCCACCAGCCTAGCTTTAAAAGTCTCCACTTTCCCATCAACTCCTCTCTTTCTCTTATAGATCCATTTGCAACCAATAGGCTTAACGCCTTCTGGTAGATTTACAAGCTCCCAAACTGAATTGGAGTACATAGACTCCATTTCGAGTTTCATGGCTTCCTGCCATTTCTCTCGATCAACATCATCTATTGCCATCTTATATGTTAATGGATCATCATCACTGCCATCAGTAACTGCAACTTGTGCTTCTCCATCTTCACGATAGTGGATGGGCAATCTTATTTCCCTCCCACTACGTCGTGGTGGCTGTGGTGTTTGATCTCGAGTAATGATCTCTTCTCTTTGTCGTTCAACAACTGTTGTTGGTGTGGGGCCGATCTTATCAGCCAGCAACTCTTCCAAAACCACTTTACTTTTGGGTTTGAAATCTGCCATATAGTTATGCTCGAGAAACGTAGTATTTGACGACACAAATACTTTGTTATCTTAAGTGCTATAAAACAAACCTCCTCTCGTTCCTTTAGGGTAGCCCACAAACATGCATACCTCCGAGCAAGGTTCCAACTTCTCAGTCTTTCCCTTTAGCACGTGTGCTGGGCACCCCCATATGCGGATGTGTCTCAAACTAGATTTGCGACCGTTTCACAACTCTAGGGGAGTCTTAGAGATTGACTTAAATGGAACTAAATTCAGAATATATACAGCTGTTTGTAGCGCATATCCCCAAAATGAGGTAGGCAAAGAAGAATAGCTCAACATTGATCTTATCATGTCAAGTAAAGTATGATTTCTTCTTTCAGCTACACCATTTTATTGTGGTGTTCCAGGTGCCGTGAGCTGCGACAATATTCCATTTTCAATCAAGTGGTCTGTGAATTCATAATCTAGGTACTCTCCTCCTCGATCTGATCGAAGAGTTTTGATTGATTTGCTGAGTTGCTTTTCAACTTTAGCACGGAATTCTTTAAACCTTTCAAAAGTCTCGGATTTTCTTTGCATCAGGTATGTATATCCGTATCTTGAATAATCATCAATAAATGTGACAAAGTATTCATAGCCCCCTCTAGCTTTGACATTCAAAGGGCCATATACATCAGTATGTATGATCTCTAGAGGTGTTTTTGCTCTTTCACCTTTAGCCAAAAAAGGCCTTTTTGTCATTTTGTCTCCTAGGCAGGATTCACAGACTGATAGAGTGCTAACTTTTAGCTCTCTCAAAGGACCATCCTTTGCTAGTCGTTGTATCCTATCTATGTTAATATGACCAAGCCTTAAATGCCACAAATATGTGTCATCTTTGTCATTAGAAATCTTTCTTCTTTTAGGGGTTGGTTCAGCGACTTTAAACATTTCGATTTGAAGTAAGTTATTGGAAATTGGTTTAACAAAATATAGACCATTATCCACATAACCAAAACAAATATTCATACCACTCTTATAAATTGAAACAGAGTCAATTTTAAAAGAAACTGAAATAAATTGTTCAACCAACTTAGAAACCAAAATCAAATTCCGTTTGAAATCCAGAATGAAATAAACATTGTTCAAAAACAAATATTTATTATTATTAAATGACAGTCGCACTGTCCCTACTGCTGTCACTGATAGTCTTTCCCCATTGCCAACTCTCATCGTGAAAACTCCCTTTTCAAGATCCTTAGATGACTCAAGCATCTGCAAAGAAACACAAGCATGGTTTGATGCCCCTGAATCAATAATCTAGCTTGAGAAATCATTCTCCATTAAGCATGTTTCCATGACTAGTAAATCTGATTTACCTTATTTCTTCATCTTTTGGATCTTCTTCTTGCCCTTCTGTTTTCCCACAATTTTCTTCTTTTTATTCTTAGAAGAAGAAACTTTCCCTCAGCTACATTGGCCTCAGCAACATTTGCCTTGCCACCCTTATCATTGATAAAGGTCTCATAGGTCTGCAGCTCGTTCATAAGTTCCGTTAGATTATTCATCTTATGATTTATGACGTAGTTTGCTCTGAATTGGAGAAAAGCGGGAGATAGTGTTTCCAAGATCATGCCAACTTGGGTCTTTTCATCAATGTTCACACCATTGATTTCAGCCTCGTTAAAATGATGAATCATTTTGAGGACGTGCTCACGAACTGAAGAACCATTCTTTATTTTGTTGTTCATAATTGTTTTATAATGACATTGCAAGCCTTCTCAGAGTGATGTCTAAACATTTCCTGTAAAGATTTCATAATCTCGTTAGCAGATTCAAGGGCCTCATGTAACGCCCCGACCACCCACGTAGGGCCGATCACGCGAATGGGGGCCGTTACATTACTTACTTGACTTAACTTAACTTAATTTCTAAATCTAATACTTAGTCTAATCGGGAAAATTTCAAGATAAATTTTTTTTTTCTTTTTGAACTTCATTAAAAATTGTGACTTGAAAACAACACATACATAAACCATAACATGTTTCTTAATTATACATGTAAAACGTCATAACTTAAACAATTTGCGGAAAAATATGTGTAGTGGTATCCCATACCGCTCTTCACTTGCTGCATCGTCTCCAAAGCCCATTGGGTGAAGCTGCAGGCCTTTTTATCTTTACCTACAGTATGGAATATATCTGATGAGCTTTCGCCCAGTAAGCACAAACATTATCTCACAAAAGCATTTAATATCACATAATATATGCATGAACCATTTATGCTCAATTAGATGTCTTTTATGACCAATTATTAACTTGAACTTATTATCTTCCTTTAACATGTGGGCTCCTTGTGTACGTACCAGATGCGCACTCTCCAGATAAAGTTAGGGTTTGCAAGGTCCCTAACAATTCTAGGAATCATTGAACTTGAACATGAATAGTCCTCCACCTTTAGGAGGTTGGTACGACACTTTACTTGTGTGTTTTTATCAGGTGATTTATCATTAGTGAACATACCCCATGATGTCACTATATCATATCATAACTTACACTTCATTCATAACATGGCGTGTCTTAAAAACATGGCATTTTTACAAACATAGCACTTTTGTAAACATGACATTTTTGCAAATATAACACTTTTGTAAACATGACATTTTTGCAAATATAACACCTTTGTAAACATAACATTTTTGCAAACATGGCATTACGTAGAACATAGCACAAAACATGTTATAGCATATATGAAAATTGATTACTATCTTCCATACTGCAGGTGAGGTTTATACTTACCTGAGGTCCTATACTCTTGACTTACAGTTCCAACATAATACATCAACAGGTTCCTATTCCTGTTTCAATCAAGGTATAAGATAAACATTGAGCATGCAAATCATAAAAAATTAAAGCATGCAAACTTAAAAGATCAACCACCCTTAACTTAATCAAGCACATCCTACATATATCTAAACTTGGGCAATAAATAAGATGGGCTTATGCTCTTACAAACCATTGCTTGGAAATACACTTAAATTTTCAAATATTAAAGCTCACTTAAAAAGCTTCGGGTCATAGGGTTTATCTCTAAGATTTGGAAGTTGGTTCTCACTTGGATCCCAAACTTTCCTTACTCCCCTTGGCTGCCATCACAGCCGGCCTCCCCCTCCAAATGGGTTCCAATTTTTGGCCATAAACATAAAAACATACACATAAATTTCTTACTCCAAACTTAAAGAAAACTTAGAGGTTTAGAGGGTTTTACCTTAATCCATCAAAGGTTTGGCAAGCTTGGTTCAAGCTTTACCCCTTTTTCTTGCCACCCTCCATAGCCGACCTTTCTCCTCAAAATGGGTTCCAAAATTTCAGCCACTAATGGCTGCCTTACAGATCTGGTCACAGCCTAGAGGATTCCTTCCCCACTTTTTTTTTTTTTTTTTGGTCCTATGGGTTTTCGGTTTCTAGAGAGAAAATTGTGAGAAATCATTTTGGCATGGTTTTGGGGAGTTTTTCCATTTTTTTCTGAGCTGAAAACCGTCCCCCTTCACCCCTATTTATAGTTGAAAATTAAATAATTTTTGGATTTATTTTTATTCCAAAAATTATATTTTGACGCCAAAAATAAAAATATTTGTAAAAACACCCCCACAAGTGTCACTTGGCCGGCCATCCCCTTGTTCTCCAAGCAAATGATGACATCATGCTTACCCCATTGCTTACCTCAGTGCTTACATCACCTATTTTTCAAAAATTGCACTTTGGCCCCAAATGACAAAATCTTGGCATTTTTGCCCCCTAGGTGGCCGGCCATTAACTTGTCCACCAAGGCTTGCTTATCTCATCATGGTGACATCATCTTGATGACATCACTATGCTTACATCATCAAATTTCTAAAATTTACACTTTTGCCCCAAATGGCAAAATGTTTACATTTTTGCCCCTGAGTTGGCCGGCCACCTCACCCATTTTCTAGAGAATTCCAAAATTCTTTCCATGCTAATTTAATCATTTATGATGTCATAAATCTATGGTGAGGTGATATCATCACCTAAGGCCTCGTTTGGCTTTTTCCTTAAAACGCAGTCCACTTTTATGCTACACAGATATTTTTAATACTGTTATCCACTAATAATAGTATTTTTATACTGCACTGCAGTCCAAAATTTATCTGTGTAAAATCAGACTGTATAAAATTTTTTCTTATTTCTTAGAACCTTTTTTCCCTTTATTTCTAACTTGGTGTGCTTGATTTTTCTATGGTGGTTTTGAATCTAAATCTTCTTATCTTGTCTATAATGACGGTTTTTCACAGTATATTTTCTATACTGATTATCGTATTACAGTACCGTCATGCCTTTGACCTCTATGGTCAACCTTTGACTTTTTCAGTCAAATTTTGACCAACATAAAATCATGAATTTTTATGATGCCTTTATAACAAAAAGCCCTATACATGGCTAAGTAATTATTTATCGAGTCTCATAACTAATTAAATGAGAACTCAAATTTTTACTACTAAAATTATGAATTTCACATTAGTATTCATAATTTTTATAAAAGATCACATAAACACATAATACGGACTTAAATTCCTTTAATCGTAAGTCCGTAGAAATTTCGGGGTATTACATCGTGCTTAGCTCTAAGCACTTCATTCGTTGCCGCTAACAGGTAGCAGCGGGCCTTGTTGTTTGTAACAACCCAACAATCATACTTGTCTGAGACAGCCTTAGAGGCATTAGCCGGAGGCACTGGAGGACAATCCTCCTTAAGGACAAAATGGTAGTTTTCATTTATCAAGAGAATATTCATGTTGCTTTTCCATTTGACAAAGTTTTCACTAGTTAAAATTTGAGAAAATAAGAAAATCGGATTTGACATATTTGCTGAAAATAATTAAGAAATATATTTCAATAAATAATTGCATAAATATCGTAACAAAATTTAAGGCAAAGTAAATATGATGCATGAATGCACATGTTAAAATACACAAAACATGTTTACTTTAAAAGCCTAAGGAATTTTAATCACCACAACTAAGTGCCGCCGTAGGGTAGGTCAAATAATTGCTAATTAAAATGAGACATTCTCAATTAATAAATATTATCCGAAATACCTCATATTTCTAATACTTATTAATTTTCTTTAATTTTTTTGGTCAAGAAAATAATTAACTAATTTAATTATCTCTTTATGAGTGTAACCCACCGTATCAGATTTTTTAGACTTAACTTAGAAATTGCCGCCGTAGAGTAGGTCAATTCTAAAATACATATTAAAATCCTATCTCATGGAAGACAACCTTGGTATTGTATTTAATAGACACCTTCCATAGGGAGGATGAAATCAAAGCATCTCTAGGCACTATTAAAAACTCACGGTGTTGTACTAACGGTGGAGACCTTGGGTTTATATTGTCATATTACCCACTCCCACTCATTATTTTACAAAAGTATATTTTATTTATAAAACAACTCTTGTTTCATAAACCTTAATAAATTTAAACACTTTAAATTACTAAGTCTTTATAATTTTAAATAATTTAAAATTATAAATTAAATCAATTGTGATATTTTTAAAATTTAACACTTAAACTTTATAAATTTCACATTTGACCCACTAATTTTGCTAATCCATTTACTAAATTAATTTAAAATTTAATCTCATTAAATTTGTGACTAGACGCATTAATTTAATTACTAAAACAATTTTAGAAAAAAAATGCGCAAAGATGCATGACATACATAATTGATAGGCACTTTTCTATCTTAGATGACATGTGATGTGCATGGCAATGTAATTATCATTAACATAATAAAAACATTCAAACACAAACGAAATGGAAAAACTTGGTCGAGTTCCATGGAAACTTAAAATTACAACCAAAAATAAAAAATATATATAATTAAAAAAAAAGGGTCTTCTTGTAATTCTCCAATTTCTGGTCTTCTTGTAATTTTCCAACTTTTCTTTGTGAGTGGTGGTGGTCCTCCTTGAATTTCTCAAATTCAAAAAAATAGATTTCAAAAATCCAAAAAATTTTTTTTTTCCGCAGGTGGTAGCATGGCAAAACAGTGCCCAACTTGCTTGTTCTGCACCTGCCCAGCCCAAGTGAGCAGGCCCAGCCTATGGCCAAGTGGCCCAACTAATTGGGCCAGCTGGGTTCCTAGAACCCAGCCCATGTGGGTTGGCTGAGTGCTGCTAACCCAGGCCAGTACTTGCTATCGGCAACAATGGCCAACGATCGATCGCGCGGCGGCGTCCGTACGGTCACCGGATCCGTCCGTACGGATCGGTACGTACAGTTCCGTACGGTCTCGTCCGTACGGTCCCCCGGGGCGTCCATACGGTCCCATCTCCACTTTCTTTTTTTTTTTTTTTATAATAAAAAAATTGAGAACTTTTCTTAAAAAAAAATATGAAGAACAATTCTTCATCAATGGAAAAGTTATAACGTGAATCCTATTTACAATTGATCTAATGAAAAGAAAATTACATCATAATTCCTATTTACAATTGATCTAATCAAAAGAAAAATTACAAACTAATTTCCATGAAACCGGAAAAATTTACGACCAATCCATTCGTTCAAACATTCATCATTATGATCATAAATAGAAACATATATCAATATACATAAGTGTCTACCCAAAATCATGCAAAGATTATCATATAATCACTCATTAAATTAATATAAGGTATTGTCGACTCTGATACCAATTGTTGGTTTTGAAAACCAATTTTTAAAATTTTAGCGGAAGCATGGTATGGATCAAATTGCACATATAAAAATTTTTCTCAAAAATTTTTCTGACGACAATACTTATATTAATTTAATAACATAAATTAAGAAGAAAGTTTAGAAATTGACCGTTGTCCGATTAGGTCGAAATTCTTCATCTCCTTCAAAAACCTTCTTAAATACTCCAAATCTTTTAGAGACACCAATTTTCTTGAGAACTTCAAATCTTTCGAAACATCAAAGATTATTTCTCAACGTTCTCCAGATCACGATGAACATGAAATGAGTTGGCGTTTCTGAATTTAGGTTTGATCACACACTTGAATTTTGATTCACTTTGTGTTCTCAACTCATGAGACAAAGTGAAGGAGAAGAGAAGAAGAAACTCTATGAGGAAAAGTTATGTATCTCTTTTTCTCTGTCAAAAAGGAATTAAATATATCTTCCTTTTCTTTTAGATACATCGTATGTACCCTCCTTTTTGTATTGCAGAGAAATAACTGACATTCCTCTTTTATATTTTTTTAAATTAATTAATTAATTAATTCAATCTCCTTTTGTGGAACAACTTGCACGCCCACTATCTTCCTATAGTGGGCGTGTATTAAGGATATGGGAGAGAGAAAATCTCTCTCCCATCATATATCAGTTTTTTTTTTAATTTTTATTTTGAACTATTCAAAATAAAATAACTGATATGTTCTCTTCTACATATATCAAAATTCAAAATTTAAGATTCAAAATTCCACATACACTCTGTGGATATTATGTGAACCATCCTATGATGCACAACTATGATGTGGTCCTTACCACACTGTATAATCTTTAAATTTAAAATATTTTAAATTTATTTTAAATAATCATATTATTTAAAAATACAAATTAATCCAATTAATTTGTTGTGTGAATATTAATATAGAATTCTCAATTCTAAGTTAATAAATTAACCCAACATAAAATAATGTTCACATGATTCAATGGAGCCGTTGAGATGAACTATGAATTTTATAATTTTAAGCTCCAATAATTTTGACAATTAATTAACACCTTAATTAAAATATCAAAATTATTAATTCCAAGTTATTCCACTAAAAATTTGGAATTGCACTCTTAAAATTATAACACTAATTATATTCAAAGAATTTGAATTGCCCATTGATATAGTCACTACATATAAATCAATCCTCCATAAACGGTTCATAATTAAAGCTAGGTATTTTTCGTTAACCTCTTTAATTATATCTTTCTCCTTAAGTACCATTGATTCTCTAATGAATAATATATTTATGATCTAATCATAAATTGAGTGCTCTTATTATTCAAGTCTCAAATCAACACTTAAGGGAACCGTCCATCTAACTTCTTTACAAAGGAATGGATTTCATCTTGTATATTAATATTCCCGGCTACTTATTATATTATATTTCCAATATACCAAGAATTTGACACTATTCACTTGTGTCATTACTCGATATGTCAAAAAAATATGATACAATAAATATGAGTCTATTAATTACTCAGAATTAAGATCGATTCATATATGACCATGATTGATTAATTTTGAATGCTCTATATTACAACGGAAATTATTAGAGATTCATAAGTAATCGTGTTCCAGTCCTATATAATCAAACTATATAAAACGCTTTCATTCTAATAATCTCATTATTAACAATCCGGATAAGATCATTTCATTCAAAATGTAATAAACCGTGCTAGTAATTTTAAATTAAAGGTCCCAACTTTAATTTTTAATTACGGACAGATTTAGATTATTTTACTTTAAATATTATCCTCCTGTATATAACACTTATATACAATATTTAAAGTTATATTTAAATAATTTAGGGTTTTCGATATTTATAAAGCATCTAAATATGCATGCAAAAATAATATTGAAAAAATCCTCATATTAAATCAGCAAAATAATACATCTCATTTGTTTATGGACACATATCCCAACAATCTTGCCACTTTTTTTAAGTTCATTTTCTTCTATTATTTTTATGGCCATCCGAATATAGAATCAAGATGCTTAATTCTTAACCCAATCCAATGTGATTATCAAAAATCTCAAGCCGCCATTGCTTGGATTTTTTTTTTTTTTTGGTCTAAAATAATTTGTTCCTCTAAGAAAAATATTTATCAAATCTGGGGTAGAAATTGCAATTTAATTTTTAAGAAAGAATTGTTAAAAGATATTAGGGACTGAACTTTTTATTATAACATTTACAATAACAAAATGATATGAAGGATTTGGATGTAAATTTAGAAGCGCTGATTTTGTAGAATGAGTCTCACGTTAACCCCTGTTTAAATAATGTTACTTTTTTTCACTAAACAAAAAATAAATGTATTTTTCGGTTGCATTCATACCCTTTTGGGTACGACTCCATACATGCGTAGGAGGTGTTGATTTCTGCTCATAATTTGACAATATAGAGTAAATAACATATTTTAAACTAAAATAAATAACTTATTGGTAGGTATTTTTCTCGCAAGTGTACGAGCCGGTTCAAGTAATAAAGTGATGAAAAGATATCGTTCCCAACGAGAACTAATTACTACTTAGTACCGAATTACTTTAATCTTAATTCTAATTAAACAATAAATTTAGGAGATGCAATAAAATAAAAGAAAATTAAATTAAACAAAATGCATGAATTTAACAAAGAGAAATTCAATATTTTAAGATATCTAGGGTTTCAGATTTCACCGAATTAATCATATTCAAAATACCAAATTTAATCAACTTCCGCTTATTCCTATGCTGATGGCAAACTTCTCTAATATACTCACTAATCTTTCTCAAGCATTAGCAAACTACCATAACAAGCCAGTTTTCACCTCTCGGTCTCAAACTCCAAACCTATCATGATTCATTAAGAACAAGAAATTCATAGTATCACACAAGTCTCATAGATATCTCTATCCTACGATAATCTCATGGTATTAAATCAAGGTCTAATCCAATTATCACTTCTCAGTCTCAAATTAGATCACAAATAATGGGAAAGGGTGCGCACACTTTCACAAGCATTAAGAATAGATTAAACGCTCAGCATAGATATGAATAAATATCAAAATTGAATTAAACCATGATGAATTTGAATATTTATAATCCGGCTACATCATAGCCCTAGAAAAAGAAATTTAGTTCATAATGAAACTAAACAACATCTTAAATAATGTTCTAAACATGATGAGAAAAGGAAAATAACTTATTTATGAATCGGAATTGCCGCACTCCGTCTCTGGAATTGCTACTCTTCTTCTCCAAATCATCAATTGCTCTCCTTTTCTTCACTCCTCTTTTTTTCTCCGAAAATCATCCTTTTGGAACCCTAAAAGGATTCTACTTATAGCCATAAACTGAAAGATTTAATTTTTGAATTTCAAATTTGGAGAATCAAATCGGATCCCGCATAATCTTGCATTGGCGCCTAGGCCCTCTTTTTCTGCGCCTAGGCCCTAAACTAGAATTCGCGATCTATGCCTAGGCCCCAAACTGTGTAGACTGAAACCTCTTTTAGCGCCTAAGCCCTACTGAAACAACACCTAGGCACTAAACTCTTCAAAACAAAATCTTCAAAACAAAGCATGTCAAATGCTCCATTTTAGCTCCAAACGCGCCGAAAAATTACGAACCCATCTTTTTACCTAAATCCAACAAAAGAAAATAAAACAAAGTAAAAGATCCTAGAAACAAATTGAAAACCAACAAAATAATAAGTTAAAAGTACCCAATTAAGTAGTATAAAACTAACTTATCAATTATTTATGCACAAAACTGTTTAAAACTTAGAACATATTTGCTAGTAAATAAATTATTTATTCTTATATATTTATTCAGCTATGTAAATACACCGCTCTTGTGCATTTGGTTTTATAATTTTAGGATTAATTAATTAATTACCAAAAAATAAAAGAAATTTTGTACCATCCCCCCCCCCCCCCCCAATAAACAAACGGAATAAAAAACGTAAAGGAAATCAAATTCAAGGAAAGCCTAAGGAGTCCAAATTTGCTGTCCCATTTTCCTTTCTTAATAGTTGTCCCCTCAAGAAGCTTTTTGTAACTAATCAATTTGTTCAAGAATTTTTAAAATTAGCATTTTTTAATGTGGTTAAAATTTTAAATTAAGATGATATGGTGTAACATTATTGGGGGATAGCCAATAAAATAAGAAATTCAGGATAGTAGATCTCGATTCAAACTTAAGCTACTAAGAAAAAATATCAATAGAAATGACATTAGTGCTACATGATGGATAAAGATACTAACCGCTTAATAATTTAGACTTATTTTAACAAATGACCCTTGAATTATCGCATTGTATTATTTTTACCTTTGTTTTTTATTTTACACATCAAAATATTTTGAACATTTCTATTATTATGCAAGCGGTCCCTCCATGGTAACCGATCAAAATTAGAGATAAATTAAACATGTTATGATTACATGAGCTTTACATAAAGATAGAATAATAATTAATTGTTTTTTTTAAAGAAAACTATACATTTATCGAAGATATTTTGAAATATGAATCACAATTGTACCGTCATTAAAAATATATATACCTTGATCAAATACATTTTTAAGGTACAGTTTTAACAAAATAAAATGTACAATTATGATTTCATCCATGACTATACCTCACACGTACGGAATAAATTTGATTTTTGCTATTTTTTTACTGATTACTGCCGAAGGGCCCGTTTGCATAACAATTAAAATCGTTCAAGAGAATATAACATGTAGAATAAAAAATCAGGGACCAAGACTGGATGTATAATTCAAGGGCTTATTTTTTTAAATTATAATCCTAACGAAATAAAAGAAAACAATGAAATTGAAAACATTTCAATCTCTGTGTGTCTAGGTACTTGAACAGATAGACGTTTGTTGTTTGAAATAGGTCTTCAAGAGTTGAAATGGTATTTCTACAGACCTCTTCTGATTTCATAGCCACTAGGATCAAATATAAATAAATGTCTTTCATCTTCAAAGTGTTATATATATATATTTAAAAATATTCCTTATTTAAAATTTATGTTCGTGAAATTATTGTGAGAATTGAAATAAGGGGTAAATCGTTCATTTAGTTCATAAATTTTTAACCTTGTGCAACTTTTGTCCTTGAATTTTTTTCGTAGTTGGAATGTCCTTAAACTTTTAAAATGTTACTATAATAGTTATTTCCGTTAATTTTTGAACGGAATCTGTTAATAATTGGGTCAAAAAGAGGTGCTAACTACTAATTCTATCTAAAAATTAACAGAAATAATTACTGTACTAATGTTTTAATAGTTATGGTCATTCTAACTATGAAAAAAAGAATATGGAATGCCCCCCCAAAACTTTTAAAACGTAGTTACAATAGTTATTTTTGTTAATTTTTAAACGAAATCCGTTAGTTATTTAGTCAAAAAGTAATGTTAACTAATGGATTCCGTCCAAAAATTAATGTGAATAATTATTATAGCAATATTTTAATAATTTAGGGGTATTTTAGCTACGGAAAAAAAAATTAAGGGACCAATATTGCACGATCAATCTAGTAATTTACTCTTGAAATAATGCATGCATAAAGTTTCTCACTAAAGAAGATTAAACCAAAAATTGAAGAAGAATGTATGAAATTTCTCTAAAAGAAAATTCAGTTTGACAAGAGAACAACAGTGGCCGACCCATGAGAAAGAGCAGAGACTACAGAAACTTACCTAAAAAATCTTCCGACGGTTATCTTTCTTTGCGGGTAATAGTCAGTCGTAGGTCGACCAGCGAAATTCTATTCTTTGGTAAAGGTTATATCCGTACACATATATACATTAATTATATATATGCACAAGTACACTTATTCTCACCGACGAACGTTAAGTAAACTCTATTAAATTATAATTTTTAAATAATTATTGATTAAAAGAGAATTATAACACTTATCTGTCACTCAAAGTCTTCATTTTTTAATAACAGGGACTCATCAATGTGACTATTATTTTTCCCGTATGGATAAGATTTGAAAAGCAAGCAACAATGATTTTCCAAACCTCCAATTAACATTATTAAAGAGACTTTGGGCTTTTTCAACCTTTGATATTTTATTTTTCTAACCTTCAATCTACGTCATCAAACATCAATTTGGTATTGTTATGTTTTAATTTTTATGTTTTTGCTGGATATTTAATATTGATATATATATTTTGGGGTCTAAAGAGTTAAATAAAAGTGAAAATGATCATTAAATTTTTAAACACTAAAAGTTTAAATGGTTAGTTTCACCAAATGTTTTAATGATTAATTTTCAGTTCTCTTTTAATCGTTGAAATGTACGTCTTTGAGCTCTTGACCTCAGTATTCGAAATACGAACGATTTGTTCATTTTAGATTGTTTGAATTTCTTCAGGACACGATATGATTCCAAATTTATCAAGAAATAAGATATTACTTCTCAGCAACTTATAATTTCTTCTAATATAAACCTGGTCAGGACAAATGATTGAGTTTAAGAGCTCTTTTACCAGTCGGTCAATCACACCAACTGATGTGATTTGATTGAAATAAATTAAAAATGCAGAAATATTAAATGAATATCGACATACGATATTGTTATAAAATTTCACTCATTAAAAAGAGTTGCGTCCTTTATAAATCTTTGAAATTTATTCCACTTTGCTGATTAAGTGTTACGTTAATGGAATTCATTGAGAGCAAAAAGAAGCAGAAAAACAAATTGAAATATGAAAAAATGCAAAGAATTCTCCAAAATAAAAATAAGAGTATGATTTCATATCTTTCTCTTACGGTACACGTGTCAATATAAGTTACGATACACGTGTCAATATAAGTCAAGAAGATTAAAACAAAAGAATCATATCTTTGATTTGATCGTTGGTTTTATCACCAATAATAGTGTAATTTTTGAATGAGACTTCCCCTTGTCTATGGAGGCCTACTCTATTTATATAGATGGCGAAGACTTGGGCTTATTTCCTAATTCCTTCCCGAGTAGGCATTCGCTTGTGGAGATTTATTTTTTCTTTCAAGCTCCATTGACTTTCTCTAGGGATTTACTATCTTGTTATCCAGTCAGAATCCTCTATTGCCCTTCATAAGTTCATCTTCGCATTAATTTCGTGATCGTTTGCTGATCTTAGTTTCCTTATTTGATTATCTATTGACTTTGGGTATGATAGCACTGATTGGGATCAGCCACCGAATATTACTCTCTTTAGCTTTCTATGGACTGATTCGGTTGATTCTATGCTCTTTTTTTTTTTTTTTTTGGGTGATTTGATTGCTATCTGTCTCGAGAATAGGAAGGTGCATAGAATATCATTCATTAACATATTTCCCAAGTCCTGTATCAACTAATTCTATCGGCCCGTGAGACTAGTTTTTTCATGACTCGATTTGGTCAATTTGTTCAATCACCTTTTATGTTTTGACTCTGGTTGACTTAATGGTATTGTGTGGCATATATCTAAATTGAAGGGGTCTATTAACACGCCTCAATATACTTTTCTCACCCCTTTCTTAAATTATCCACCAATTAAAAATTTAATTCTATTTTTAATCATTTTGCACCTACCAACCAACAAATAAACTCCCTTTGTTTTTTTTTTTAATCATTATTGTTTTTCTTGTTTTTCGACTTTTTTTTAAAAGAAAGTCAATCATTTTTTTGAAATAAGATTTAATGAAACTAATAAAGTTGTAGGTTTATATTTATTGTTGTTATGAAGTATTGCTTTTGTGAATGTTGTAGGCAGATAGAGATTTATATATATATATATATATATGTATGTATACATGTAAAGTAGTAGGTTATTCAAATATAATAATAAAGTTGTTATATATTTATTGTAAGTTATTGTTCATAATTTTCTTGTGAAAATAGTTGTTAAAAAAAAAAGCACTAGAAAAGACAAAATTACCATATATAATTTAATTTGTTGATGATTCAATTTGTTATTCCATGGACCAAAAGAAAGATGATTACTTTGTTGTGAATCCATTAAATTTTTAGGATAAAACAAATAATATTTTTACTTTTTAATTTATCTCTTGAAGATAAATCAAGATTTTTGTAACGACCCGCCTAGCACAGACCGTTACCTTACATACATACTTACTTACTTACTTATTGTACTTAATTTTCGATGAAATTCAGCGGAAATTTTTTTTTTTTTTTTATACCGAGCTTATATACGTCTAAACGTAATAAGCGTATCGTAATAAAATTTTTAACATAATAAAATGCATAATGAACCAAACGCGTAGCGGCATCGTACTCCCACAATTTCACAGTGTGCCCCGCCTCGCACTTCCATCTTGTATCACCCATTACTGTTAGGTGGCCTACCTACATCATAGACGTAAGACAGTGAGCTTTCACTCAGTAAGTACAACTATCTAAACCGCGACATCACATACATAACCTAGCATCCACATCCTAACTTAACTTCTCATAGCATGTCTCATCATCTCATACTTGCATTTAACATAACATACTACATCACATCATGACATAACATAGCATATGCATGGTCCAGTTATACTCATTTTACTCTTAACTTACTATCATGTTTATCTTTCTTATGGGCCCTTACATACGTGTCCGTACCCGGCACGCAACTATGGAGTGGTTGGGGCGGCCAATTCAAGTCTAACTCAAACCATAGTCCAACCCGACCTCGGACTGGTGGTACGACACAGGCAATCTTGCTTGCCATCTTACTTGATCCTTATCTCATCTTATAATTTAGTGAACATACATCGTGATGTCACTTTTGTATAAAACATAACATACTTACATGTTACCTCACATGCACATTTTACATACTGTACTTCATACATAGCAAATCATTCCTCATACATAACATAGCATTTCTTATCACATCACATAGCACATTACATATAATAACATAGCATCGAGCAACCAGTCTAATATACACATAGCACAACATTGCAGAAATCACATATACTCCTAGCATCCATCTAACATACTTAGGCAAGTACCAATTAAAGCCTATGCTGCAGGCGGAGTTGTACTTACCTCTCTTTGTAAGACCCGAAATTTTGTAGACTTGTAATCTCCTTGTTCATAAGGAATTAGAGTCTAATTTATGTGTTTATGATGTGTTATATGAAAAATTATGAATAATAATGAGAAATTCATAATTTTATTTAAGCAATGTTCGGGTCCTCATTTGATGATTATGAGACTCAATTAATGATTTACGAGCCAAGAATGAGGTTTTTAAAGGAAAAAGAACAAATAAGGATGAAATTTTACGAAAGTCAACTTTGACCGAAAAAGTCAAAAGGTTGACCAAAAAGTCAAAGGGTTGACCAAAAAGTCAAAGTTTGACCGGGACGGGTCACAACGTCGAATTCACAAGTATGATGAAGGAATATGGAAAGAATTTCCGAAAATGAAGTTTTACGATCAAGAAAGAACAAATAAGCCATAAATTCACCCTAGAAAGATCAAGCACACCGAAATTAGAATGAAGGACAAAAAGGTCTCCGAAAGAAAAGAGAAGAATTTTCAAAGTCCGAGTTTACACGGAAAGAACTTTGGACCAAAATATAAAGTGAAAATGCTAAGCACAGTATTGGAAATAACTGTGGAGCACGAAAGGAGCAGTGGAAGAGCGAAAGGGCCAAACAAGACCTTGGAAGAGCTAGTGAAAGATGACATCAACCCATTGACATTACCTCCCACTAACTCAAGATTGCAAATATGGAGCTCCAACCACCCCACTAATTCGGCAACTAGAAAGAAAAAAGAAAAGAAGATTGGTTTGGTTAGAATAACTAAGTGGTCTTCTAAATCTAGCCAAACAAGGACACATTGCCATGCTTCATGACATCACCTCCCACTCATTCAAGCAAGCACATAGAACTCCCCCCATCACCCCATTATTTCGGCTGCAAGCAAGGAAAGAAAAGAAGACAAGCAATGGCATGGAGAAAGCCCAACTTATGGAATGATGTCTCCCTAAAAATCTAACTAGATGTGAACTAAGTGGGTAAAGTGTGGAAGCCTTTCCACCACCCAAAGGAGTGCCACTTGTCCCTCCCAAAAGCAGCCACAACAGCCCACATCCTCCCCTCCCTCTCCATCAATTTTCGGCAGCAACAAAAGGGGACAAGAAGGTATGGCATAAAGCCATAATTTAAGGACCAAAAGGTGAGTTAAGTGGGAGATTTTTCTAGAAGCCTTCTAGGACCATACAAGGGTTGCCACATGTCCCTCTTTAGCCCCAAATTTTCAGCACTCAACCCCCATTTCCCTTGTCAAATTCGGCAGCCAATAGGGGACAAGAAAGACTTGACATAAAGCCTTGAATTAAGGGCAAGTTTCCATCCACTTTGGTCAATCAAAGAAACCCTCCCATCCCTTGTGCTTTTTGTTGGAAAAAGTGAGCCAAAGCTCTCACTTTCTTTGAGTCATTCGGCAGCAAGAAGGAGAAGGAGAGAGAGAGAGTTTCCAAGAGAAATTTTTGGGTTTTCTTCACTAGGGTGCACGGTTTTGCAAAGGGGGAGAGCTAGAGAAAGCTTGAGATTTTTCTTGTGAGCTTTGAGTAAGTGGCCGACCAAGAGCAAGAGAGAAAGAGGTAAGTGGATCTTGAAAAATTATTGGGTTTTCTTCCTTGATAGTGCTCGGTTTAGAGGTGAGAAAAAGCTAACAAAAAAATCTCTTGGATCTCATTTTCTTGAACCAAATCCGTGAGCCAAGCAAGGAAGGACTTGAGAAAGTTTTTAGTGAGTTCTCCAAGAGTTGGCTGAACAAAGCAAGAGAGAAAGAGGTAAGAAAAACTTAGATTTTTCTCTTGATTAAGGGTCGGTTTTAGTGAAGAAAAAAAAAGAGCTAACAAAAAATTTTGGATGCCATCTTTTTCATGAAGAAGCCGTAGGACTAGAAGGCTAGAAGGAAGGAAGGAAGATTTTGGGATTTCAAAACCCTAACTTGGGTTTGAGGTAAATCTCTTAAAACCATCTTGCAAGTGAGTTTCTTTTGAGTATTTTGATGGTGATTCAAGTGGTTTGTAAGGACATAAGTCCATTTAATTTTCAGCCCTCATTTTTATTGGTGTGTGTGTGCTTGATTAAGATTAGGGTTTTAGTTGGCTTGTTTTGTTATTTGCTTGCTTGATTTATGCTTGTTTGATGATGGATTTTCATGCTAGAAATTAGGTTGTATGTCCCATAAGATGAGGCCAAAAATCTGCCCTTGGCAGCCATGAGAGCATGCTAGATTTAGGGTTGGTTATGATGATGCTTTTATGTGTTAATGCATGTGCTAGAGCCAAGCAATCTAAGTTTTTAAATTTTCGGATTTGGGTTGCATGAGTTGAATGAGATGGATTTATGGGTTTCAATGGGACGTTAGAAGTGCTGCTTGTTGTGGTATAAGCTCCCGATGTGATCGGTCGAGATAGATTCCGCGAAATAGGACGTAAACCGAAATAAGGAACCGAAACTGCCAATTCGGATTCGAATCTGGCCAGTTTCGGGAAAGGATAATTTCAAGGCCCTTAGAGGCCGAATGAGGTAAAACTCAAAACACGAAAGTTGTTCTGAACAACTTTTTCTAGAGGACAACGCAGACAAAATCTCGAAATAAGGCCCCAACGGCCTCCGTTTTACCCAAAACCCGTGGTTGAGCCCTGGGACATCCTTTACCCAGTTTTTCAGAGTTAACCCGTTTTCAAATAAAAACTGGTACTGATCTAGGCCGAACTAGATTTTTCTTAAAACACGAAAGTTTTAGCATTTTTTGAGAGCTACAACTTTCATGAAGACAAGTTTTTCAAATTCCAAGCCGATTTTTAAACTGGCCGTGTTTTGTGGGAGATGCGCAGAGAGTCTGAAATCTTGCACATGAGTTTCACGAAAATATTTTCTAGAAAAATTGTGAAGTGCTCTTAAGTGGTTATTTTAGCTTCAGAAGCCGTTCCAAAGGCGGTTTCTGACCCCAAATGATTTTATAAAAGATTTATTTCGAAAACCATGAATTTTAAGGGCTCGGGTTTGAAATTTCACATTTTTCTCCGAAATAAAGAAAAAGAGGGTTTCAACCAAGAGTTTACAAGTTAAAGAAAATAATGAGATTAAGCCAAAGTGTTTTCTAATTAAAGGAGTTAGAATTTTTACAAGCAAAATGAATGATTTTTGGAAGTTAATTACACAAGACTTTCCAAAAATAAGGAAGTGGAATTTTAAAGTAAAATTGGTAAACAAGCCGATTACGAACGGTAACCGGATATTATATCCGAGTTACAAACCCAAGGATAACCAAGGGTTGACTAAAGGTTGACCCAAGGTTAATTAAGGTTAACCTTAAGGGTTACCCAACATAACCCTAAGGGATACCCCTATGTATATTTGGGCTAAAATTTAAAGGGTTAATGGAAATAACCCAATAACAAGGATGTATGAGCAAAGCCCAATAATAGAACAAGGCTCTAAACTAAAAAGGTTACCCAATGTAACCTCATAAGGATTTATCAAAGTTCGATAAAGAATGGGGATTAAAGTGGCCAAGATGGATATCATGTATAAGGGACATACAACCAAAAGTAGATGTATAAGGGCCAAGATGGTCACCAACACCTTACGAAAGGATCCTGATCCTATATTTTTGGTATATCAGGAAAGTGAATTGCCGTTGCCGACAAAGTTAAGGAACACAACTTTAAGGATACGGCACTAGAGGTAAGTAGAAACCTCAACTGCAGTATGAAAGTTAGTAAATTATGTTCAAGTATATGGTTTTCAAATATGCTGCAATATGTTGTGTGCCATATCTATGAAATGCCATGCTTTATAGAAAGTGCTATTTTTGCAAAATGCTATGTTTATAAAAAAGTACTATTTTTGCAAAAGATTATAAAAGTGCTATATTTGTAAAATGTCATGTTTATAAGAAATGTCATGATTGCAAATGCCATGAATGAAAAGAATGACATGCCATGTTATTAATGAGATAAAAAGTATGTTATCATATAGTGACATCATAAGGTATGTTCACTAAGGATAAATAACATGGTAAGAAATCACAAGTAAAGTGTCGTACCGACTTCCCACAAGGGGGAGGATTTTCATGTTAAAGTAAAGGATTCACCCTCTCGTTGATGCGGGAGGGTGTAATCACCCAATGTTCCCAGAGCAGTTAGAGACCTTGCAACCCCTTTCTGTATCTGGAGGCGCGTTAAATAAATGATGGTACGTACACTATGGGGCCCATAAGAAAGATAAGTAAGTTAAAAGAAATGCATAAATGGAACATAAACGGTTCACGCATATGCATATGATGATGAATGTTTTCAAGATGTTTTAAATGTTTTGTGAGATTATATTTGTGCTTACTGGGCGAAAGCTCATCAAGTTATATTTCATAATGTAGGTAAGAAACCCGCAGCTTGAATGCTGGGCATTGTTGGAGCGGTGTGGCGGCGGACGAAGGCGGTATGGATACCACTACGCATAGTTTCCGCGACCGATTTTTGAGTTAAGAAGTTTTGTATATAAGCATGTATGATAAAGACAAATTATGCTTTATGGTATTTTGGAACTAAAGACCTTAAGTAAACTTTTACTTAAGTGGTAATGATATATTGCTAATGACAAATGGTTTTATAAGTATGTTTCAAAAAAATAAAAATTTTCCTAATTTCCAAGTAAAATTAAGTAAGTAAAGCGTGGCGGCCCTACGTAGTAAGGGGGCGTCACACTCTTACTATGTCCTACTTGATACTTTTCTTCCACTGAGCACAGCTGCAGGTTTCCCCCTACTTGAATAAGGACATAGGTAAGAGTTTAATTCTCATTGTGGAATGTTGGTGTCCTAACCAACATGCCGACAAAATCTGAGTTGTATGTCCCCGTTACTTGGTATATTTCTTGATCACAAATAGTCGTCCTATTGTTTAAGAATAATCAAATTTTGGTTATTCCTTAAGAGGTCACGTTAGATAACCCCTTTTTGTGCTAAGCTTTTAGCATACTGCTAGGTCTTCTTTTAAACTTTGGGCTTTACTCTCATATCATAAATTATTGGGTTAATTTCATTAACCCCCTTCTCTTAGCCCAATTATAGATTTTTGGTATCCCTTAGGGTTACCTTGGGTAACCCTTAAGATTAAATTTAATTAAATATTAGGTCAACCAAAGTCAACTCTTGGTCAACAATGGTCAATTTTCTATGGTCTCGACCCTGTAACTCGGATATATTTTTTGATTACCGTCCGTTACGTTCATTTCGCTTTATCTTGGCTTAATATTCCACTTTTTCCTTAACTTGAAAAAGTTAAGGAATAATTCTGAAAACTCTTAATTTTACTTGTAAAAATCATGTTTTCGAAACAGATCTTTATAAAAATCATTTAGGGCTGGAAACTGCCTTTGAAACAGTTTCCATAGTCAAAATAGTGATTTTAGAGAAGAAAACAATTTTTCTGAACTAGTTTTAGAAAATCCTGTGTAGGAATTTTTGTTTCCCTGCACACCCTTCGTAAAACAGCGTCAATTTAAAAATCTACTCTGAATTTGAAAAACTTGTCTTCACAAAAGTTATAGCTCTTGAAAAATCCTAAAACTTTCATATTTTGTGAAAAATCCAGTTCCGCTTATATTTTTGTCAGTTTTCATTTGAAACTGGCTGATCGTGTTAACTGGGTCTGGGCAGACCAGTCTCGGTTTTCTGTAAAAACGGAGGCCATTGGAGCCTCATTTTGGGATTCTGCTCGCTTAGCCCCCTAGGGAAACTCGTTCCGAACAACTTTTGTGTTTTACATTTCACCCAGTTCGGCCTCTAAAGGCCTTAAATTTCTACTTTCCCGAAACTGACCAGTTTTGAATCTGAACTGGCAGCTTCGGTTGTTAAGTCCGGTTTACGCCCTAATTCACGAAGTCTAACTCAACCGACCACTTCGGGAGCCTACACAGCAAACATGCAACGTTTCTAACGTCCCACATATTCGAACATGTTAACATAACGTGCCCATGCAAACCAAATCCGAACTACCCTAGTCTTACGTTTGCATGGCTCTAACTTTTGCATCTCATTCAATCAAGCGCCAAACATTCAACCTCAAGCTAGCAGCCAACATGCACTGCCTAGGGCAGATTTTGGACCAAAAATCAGCAGACACACAACATTCACATCTAGCATGCAACCTAGCATTATTCAAGCACAAATCAAGCAAGCAATCAACATAGACAAACCAACCACCCTTAATCACCTAATCAAGCACATACTAACCAAACTAGGACAAGAAATTAAATTAGACTTATGTCCTTACAACCCAACTTGGAATACAAATAAAATGCCAAAATTGAACTCAATTGCAAGATTATGGCTCAAGAATTTACCTAAGACCAAAGCTAGGGTTTAGGTCCAAATTCCTTTCTTTCTTCCTCCCTTGGCTTCCTTCCACACAGCTGCTACCCTCCAATGGGTACCAAGAATTTTATTGGTCTCTTGGTTAGCTCTCCACCACTCCGGTCACACCACAAGATCTTACCCCAAAATTTTTCAACTTTTTCTCTCCCTTTTCTCCTCTCCCTCACTCTCGGCCACTATGCCTTGTTCTTGGTTTTCCTAGAGCAAAACCGAATACCCCTCAAGTAAAAGCCCTATGGAAATTTTGATTTTTCTCTTCTCTTTCTCTCCTCTCTAGCTCACGGTTTTCCTGCAAAAAAATGGCAAGAACCTTCCCAAATTTTTGAATAAAAATGAATAGGATGACCACCTATTTATAGAGGTAAAGGAATTTTGGGAAATTATGAAAAAACCCCAAAATTTTTAACACTTGCTTGAGGAGATGGTGAGGTGGCCGGCCAAGAGAGTGCTAGAAGGCTCCATGAATTCTTTCCAAGCCAATTTAAATGATTATGATGTCATAATTCAAAGGCTTGGTGATGTCATCCCTTTAGAGCCTTGTTTAGCTAATTTTCTCCAAAAATAGTCCATTTTAGTGCTACACAGATATTTTCAATACTGTGCTTCACTAATACACAGTATTTTTATACTGCACTGCAGTACAAAATTTATCTGTGTAAAATCGGACAGTATAATTTTTTTCTTATTTTTCCGAACCCTTTTTACATTTAATCCTAACTTGGTGTGCTTGATTTTCTAAAGTGGTTTTAAGGCCTATTCATACTATCTTAACCATAAAGAAGGTTTTCGTAGTATCTTTTCTATACTGCATTTCATCATACTGTAAAGTCAACTCTTTGACTATTCTTGGTCAAACTTTGACTTTTTCGATCAAAATTGACTTTCATAAAATCACGTACTTTTTCATCATTTTCGACTCAAAAGGCCGTTTACTAACCTTAGCATTCTATTTTGAGTCTTATCGACCCATAAAAATTCACAAAATCGAACAAAAGCCCTAAATCAAGCTTTTTCATAAATATCTTCATAACATAAAAATTAATTCCTTAAAAGGAATTAGTGACATGAAAAAGCTGGGTATTACAATTTTTTCAACCTTGACAACAAAAATCGAATTTTAATTTTTGTTTGAAGACAAAATATTAAAACCTGGATATCTATAAGATAATAATCATTGGATTTAAAGAAAAAGAAAAAGATGAAAAACTATATTTGATAAAAAGAAAAAAGAAAAAAGAAAAAAGAAAAAAAAACAGAGGATTGTTTTAAAAAAATAGGGGGTTATCTATTGGTAGATGAGTGTAAAAGGATAAATAGTAGAATTAAATTGTAGGGATTTTTTTGGAATAATAATAGGGGTATAACAAGTAATAATGAATATTTAAATTTTAATTAGTGGATAATTTAATAAATGAGTGGTAAATTAGATAGAAAGAAGTCAATAGACACCCCATCTGAATTGGCAATCCCTATGGAATATACATACTTTTAAAATCGTGGAACTTTCGTGGCATTTACATATTTTATCTCTTGAAATAACATTTTTCTGACTTTTTTTTTTATCCTATGAAAATTTCTCTAAAAATATCTTGAATATTCATGGATAATTATTAACATTGCAGATGATTTTGAATATTTTTGTACATTTTATAGACACTCCAAAAAAAAACACATTTCCTCAGGCTATCGATGTTGACAAATCAAAGTGTGAACTATGTCATGATGACGTCGACAAATATGGTGGATTTATCATTTACGATCACAGTAATAAAGATCTGTGATCGTGAAATATGAAGAACACCTATAAATATAGATCTCATATATTCATCATTAACCACAAAAAAAAAAAAAAAAGAAAAAGAAAAAAAAAGAGGAAAAATACAATGATGTAAAGTGGTTTTACCTCATTGATGGTATAAAAAGTTTTGACCATCAGATGATTTTTCAATGGCTTAGATCAAAAAGATATATCAAATGGTTGAAATAATTTTACACTTGATTATTACGAACATTTTCACACCCAAAAAATTATAATAATAATACAAGCGGGAGGAGGGGGCGCGATGATTTTTCAATGGCTTAGATCCAAAAAAGATATCAAATGGTTGAAAATAATTTTACACTTGATTATCATGAACATTTTCACAAAAAAAAAAAAAAAAAAAAAAAAGAAAATACAAGCGAGAGGAGCGTGCGCGAACTCCGGCGAGCAGGGGAGTGGCTTTAGAGGCGGAGGGGCTCCCAGTCTGGATTTCCGGCACAGATCTGGGGATTTTGATCTTTCCACGAAACCCTCGGACGCGGTGTCCAATTCATCGAGCAAGAGATGATTCTTGCCGCTCCCTCGCCCGAGAGTCAGCTTGCAGAACGGACTCAGCGAACACGGCACGGATCGAGTCCTCACGCTCGTCGGAAAAGTCGAACTCGTACTACATAGCAAGCTCAGCCAAAAACTAGTCTTCGAATCGAAAAATAGCCAAATTAAATCCGCTGAAAAAAAGGAAAAAATGGAGGAAGACTGGTGATTGATCACACTTCAAGGACTTGGACCAACTGAACGCCATAGTCATGATCCACTCCGCCCTCGCCGACGACAGCGCTTCCGTCGCGGACGGAACGTGGCGCTGGAGATCGTCTCGGGAACGGCCACAACGTCGCCGTCGACTGGTCGTCCCTGGTTGCTGGAGAAGGCAAGCGCGACAATCTGTCACCTCCGGCGACCTGCCTCTGCCACGTCCGGAAGTCTCGTTGCAGATTCAAGGTTTCGCCAAAAAATAAAAAGTCTAATTTAGTTTTTTATTTTTATTTTTAAATTTTGTGTAATATTGTGTGGTTAATCTTATAATTATTAGTTGTATTTTTTTAATCTGAACTGTCCAAAATCAGTTGAAATGATAATAAATTTTTACATCATTGATGTGGGGAAGTAGGGAGGTCTCATCGTAGACCTCCCAAAAAAATATATATTTAACTAAATTAGAAACAGGTGCTCTTTGATAGGACGTTTAGTACGCACATTTTAAGTTAGAATTTTTAGAAAGTTTTAATTAAATACAAGTTGATTTTTAATGGTGTGCATTTGGTTAGAAATGAAATGTCATAGTTAAAAAAATGTAAAATTTTAAAACGTGATCGGAAATAAAAAACTAGTATAAATTTTATTTTATTTCTCTCGTCATTATATGTAATTAAAAGTATAAAAAAAAAAAAAAAACTTTTCAAGTTTGACTTTTTAAAGAATAAAGAGAGAACAAAATTTTGAGATTTTAAGAGGGATTTAAAGATATGAAAAATGAAATCCGTTTATTCTTTTTAAAAAATGACAATATTTGAAAAACTACGATCGGAGTGTATACTCCAAATGTCCTAAGTTTTTGATGACGACATGAATTCAAGAATGTTAAATCCTCAATTCAATTTCATTGAATCCACCAGACATTCAGTAAAGTAGTTGCAGATGTGCTCATAAACTATTAACTAGAAAATAAATAAAATTATATACGAAGCGAAAGTGGAAGTTAAACAAGATGTTCTCAAAATATAAATGTTCGATGTTCTCTCGTTTGTTACAATCTCCTGGCCAAAGTAAAGCTACCAGACACATGTACAAAATTGTCACATACCGTTCATGAAAAATTGTAATAAATAACGGTCTTTAATAAATAATCAAACAAAATTGCAAGTTCTCAAATTTGTTTGATAAATGATAGAGTTACTGAGTAAATACCTAATTTATTTTATTAATAACAAATTTACTCCAGTAAATAGATATGTACATAATTTCTAATATATATATATATGCATATAATAAATCTATCATCTACTTAATAAATTTATTATTTACTGTTATTTACTACTTCTAACATTTTAAAACGTATTTTTATTTTAATTATTCACTGAAAATTGCTATAAAACATTTTAGAAAATCTAGTACTTACATTGAATTGTTGTTTCTTTCTCCGTATTGTTCATTTTACTAAACACTAAACTCAAAACGAGTCATTGGGGTAGCCCAATGGTGAGGGAAAGAGGGGATTTGGGACTTAAAAAGCCATAAGTCCAAGGTTGGCTGGCGTAAAAAAATTAGTAATAAATTAGTTAATATGAGATACACATAAGATGCTTACATATCAAAAAAAAAAAAAAAAAAAACCTCCAAAACCCAAAACCCACCCCCAACAAAAAAATTGTTCTCAGGTACATACATAATTAATTGGTATTCCCTTTAAACAAAAAAATTTAAAACATCTTTTTCAGAGAAAGTGTTTCTCATTACTTGTTTCTTTTGTAGAAGTCAAAACAAGTTTTTCTCTCTACTTGTTGAGAGAGCAAGAGAGAGAAAGAGAGAGAATAGAAATCTCCAATGTTGCTGGTGTCAACCCTTCTATCATTTTGTTTCGTGAAATGAAAATTCCTACAATGAGTTTCGTCCATGAACAATCTTAGGTTCAAGTTTCTCATTCCTGCTCTCCTGATAAATTACCTGAACTAGTAGTACAGTATATTTATATGAATATTTATGGATGCACGATAAGAATAGAGATTCCATCATCCAAATCTGCCTGCGAAAAATATAATAATAACAATAATCCAGGTCGCTTCATGATACATTATGTGACGTGAAAACTTTATCAGCCTTGAGGAATGGAATCCTCAAAATCAACTTCAGCAACAAAAGCCCCAGAATACAACATTTTCCTTTAATTTAAAATGGTACTTGATGGCTGCACCATAATGAACATGTTGAAGCAGGCTACATTGGCATAAATAAACTGTATCACAACGAAAGTGGTCCGACACTTCCCCTGTTTAGTTAGAGAACCTATCAGTAATATGGAGGCCTTAATAATTCTGGATACAAATTTGAGTAAGTTCAGAAAGAGTTGATGGTAGCACAAAAGGATGAATGCATGTTATTTCCACATTTGCCATCTGTTTGATGAGAATTTCCGGTCTTTTACTTTAAACCTTTTATTATGTGACTCTTTTCTTGCCCCTGATGGCAAAAATTGATCCAAGGCTAGGATATATTTGCAAACGTCAAATAAAGTATACAAAAGATGGTAGCACGTACACTGGGTAATGTTGTCGTTCTGGCGAGAAATGTGTCCTTTGAGTTTACTTCTGCAAATGAACATTGTTGGCACCTGCGGTAGACGGAACTCCATTGCTGACAGAAGCATCTTCAGTTCTCACCCGGCGATAAAAGAGTACATAAGCAGCAGCAGACTTCACATCTTCTGCATTTATTGGTGATATATGACTGTCATCAAAGTTGTACCATCTATTCTCGTCCAAAAGCTGCAAATTGTAAAGTTGGTATAAACTATAAGCACATAAAATGCGTATAAATATATCAATATAATAGTTGTACTACTAAAAAATATGAAAAAGTTAGGTTTTTATTTCCCATATACCTTGATGTATGCAGTGTAATGACCACTACCCATTCCGCCATAATGATTAGTCAAGGCATAGAGTTCGTAAAGTTGGAGCTGGGAGTTGTTCTTATTGGCTATGTAATTTGTTAGATCAAAGTCATGAATGGGAAAGTTTACAAAGGTTTCTAGTTTATGCTTCATAGATCTGCTGTATGAGAATCTCTTCAGATGGATGACTAATACTTCAGGAAGTCTCCATAGATCAAGTTTTTTGCTTGCTTGTCGTCGCTCTTTGCACTGGGGACAAAGCCTTCACCAGATATCAATGATATGACATTAGTGGTCAAATGTAAATCTACTCCCTTTAAGCAAGATGATTTTTGGATAACTGTTTCAGTACACGAGTAAATACATAATGCAATTTCAATCAATTCATTAAGGCTCCACAAAAGAACAAAAACAATGACATCTGAAAATGAGCATTGACATGTAACGTAGCAAATCCTCTACAACTGTTTTCAGCATCTCTATGGGCTTCTATAGACAAGGAGTATAAGAGTTTTCCTTACTCCTTGATAGTTCTTAATTGGAAGGATGTAATAGGAATTAGTAAATCCTTTCACTTGGATCTTGGGTTTTGCCACTTGTATTGTTGCTGTTTCTTGTTTCTTTTCTTTGTAATGTAAGGTTGTTTATTGTTTAAATTAAAAAAATAAAAATAAAATAAAAATAAAAATAAAAATAAAAAAAGGAAAGAAAGAAAAACAAAAACATGTTAGACAAATTATGCAAAGTAATGAACAAAGACATTCACAATGCGTCATGTGCAAGTAAGAAGAAATTACTCTTGCAGATTCATACCACATTTGCTTTTGACTCCTTTTACATGTTTTATACATTTGTACATATATATGTGTGTGTGTGTGTGCGTGTCACAGTGTATGCCGGTGAACATGTGCGTGTGTGTATGTGGAGAGAAGAGGGAGGGAGGGAAGATAGAGAAAGGTGAAGAAGCTCACCACATATCTTCAGGCACCAGTGGTTCTTCACGTAGAAACGCTTCTAGGCAAGTGTACAGAGAAAGAGGTTCATTGCGGGCTTTCTTTGGTACATGTCCATACTTGAACACTTCTTGCAAGTTTTCTACATAGTGAGTGTCATAACTCTCCAGAAGTTTCAGCGACCAGTCAATATATACTACTATAGATATTGATGACGATGAGATTTTAATGCTTTCATCTTCCCCCTCTGACAAATCAATGCATTCATTACTTTCATTAACCAATTGGAGTCGTAATTCTGGAAAAGTTGTCACTTTAGAACCATTGACATCATCATTTTCTGCACGAGATGTATTCGGTTCGGCACTAGCTTTACCAGAACCAGAGTCATTACAAGGGTCTGAGGCAGCAGCTGGGATGCTGGAATCAGATACATCAGTATTTTCAAGACTTTTCCTTTGTAAAGGAGAAAGCATTCTCCGAACCATTGCCTGTATGTCGCCCCTAGTAATAGCTTCATCACCTGAGATTGCTGAGACAAGTGGCGTTCCATAGGGTTTCCATCCTGACGCAGTCTGATTACTGCTAGTACCTCTAGGACAATGGAAAGCAAAGAAGTTAATATAGAAGTCAGCCAATAAAACACAAACACATAAACGAACAAGCAAAAAAAAAATAATAATAAAATAATAATAATAATAATAAATAATAAATAATAAGAAAAACCCAGTGAATATCAACTTAACCACCAAACACTATATCGGCTCTGTCCACTATGAAGTTACAATTTAAATTGAAAGAAGAAACAAAAATGATTCCAGAAATATAATAATTTTGCAGTAAACCATCCTAAACTGTAGGTGATGTCGTTAACATTGTAGTCGTAATGTAGTCCATAAATTTACTTACTGCTCTCTCCGGCGGTGTATGAACTGAAGATATTTTGTGTTTTTCAACAACTTAGGAATTCGGTAGGCTGCTAGATGCTCATCATCTTTAATGGTTGATAATGACACTAGCGGGTCTTCCAAAAACCTCTGAACAATGTTGTTGCGGACCTGTAATGTGCACATTGAATCAACTAACTCGAACGCAGACAAACAAAAATCTAAAATTAAAAATATAGATAATGCAACCAAACCTCCACAAGCAAGAGCTTTTCACTAGGCTTCAATGAACAGGCATTGCTAAGTGCCTGAATCAAGTCCCTGCAACGTCCTTGTTTTGGGACAGTCACAGTAAAAGGTGTCGGCAGTGCACTCCCATCACACGTAAAGACTGTTACAGTCATTGCTCTGGTAATGGTAGATTGAAGAGGCAGTGAAAGATACATGAAAGGATCAAATGTGACTGAGACCTTATTGCACACTGGACAGACTAAAGTTGACTTGTATTGACCCTGTAGGATGAGCAACTCTTCAATGCAGGAATTCAAAAATGACCAGAGTAGACATCAATATACATACACATAAGCGTGTATGTGAGTTTGCGCATGTCAATACATACATATAAACCATACAGATACACAACTAGAAGCGAAGAAGACATTCAGACAGGAAGAGTTAGGGTGTGACACATGATTATGACCAACCACTACTATTCTCAGGAAAGAGTCATTCGTAGATGTGTGCTGATAGTAAAATGCAAGGACTTTATTACCTAAAAGAAATGTACACCATATGTACCGAACAAGTAAAAATAGACCTGTGCTAATGTGCATAAAATGTAATGACTTCATCAACTTGAAAAAAAAATGTTACACCCAAGTACGGAGCATATTAATAGTTCAGATCCTGTCAATTAGTACCTGCTACTCAGTTTCTGCATTCTTATAACTCTACGTTAAACTATTGCATTGTTTAGCTTTCATAAATGAAACTTAAAGCCATAGGATTGATCTTGTAGGTTGTGATTCACCAAAATAATAATAATAATAATGACACCAAACACTAAATTTGACGTTGTGCACGATAATCAAATGCAAAGCTCTACTTTGCTTCTTTAAAACAAACACAAACACACACACACATTTTTTGCTTCTTAGAAACACACACACACACACTAGATAAAATTAACTCCGAAAAAATCATATCATTGTTTTATACACTAGAAAGAACACGCAATAGAGTCCGCTTGGGGACGGGTGCTCTAAACTCTAAAGGGCTTCCACAGAAAGAACCACTCCAAATATGTACTGCTCAGCGGAAAGTACAGGCATTATCCAAGAAGAAAAAATAAATAAATAAAGAATTTGTTTTTGCATTGATTTTCAGTAGGACTAATTGCCATAAAAACTACTATAATGTATATGTGTACTCATGATCATCGGGAAGTTCCGCAGTTAAAAGCTCTCAAAGAAAGACATGGGATTGTATTTAAGAAATATCAACAAGCCAAACAAATAAGAGAAAAGGAATCCACAGGATGCGTGTTCAATAATTGTACCACAAGTCACGTATTATCTACTTACTTGGCACACATCAACAATTATAGAATCATTACGAGCAATGTGATTTTCCCAGTACTCATCAGCAACTTCTTCATCAGGTCGACCATCAGCATCTCTAGTATTTACATAAGGTTTGTCTTTAACACGATTCAGATCTTCATGAAGACCATCTAGCAAAAATGCTAAAAGCTCCTGAAATAACAATTAATCTATTTAACCTTTTGGTTTTTGCACTGTGTCTAACCATTAAATACCTTCATGGATATTAGCAAACCTGAGAATCATGCTGATTGTATCCACTAAACTGTGGTGCAAAACGAGCAAGTTTTGCTTTAAAAGGTCGAGGAGCAACTGGTGTTCGTCCAGGCGCCCAGAGTTTCCGAAGTAAATCACCAAATGCTAAAGCTAGCTCACCCTACAATATAGAACCAGAAAAGCATAATGTGGAATCATTGCTTATCCATTACCCAAATTTGTTGAATAGATAGATGGGAAAAAATAAATAAATAAATCCTTTGGTTAACGTTTCTTTCCTGGAGAGAATCTTTTAAGTTCTCTTAAAAATCCTCTCTTTCAATCCATTAATACAACAAACAGCACTACAACTCCATGCTACAAAATTCTCTTTCCCTAAAGTCACCAAACTTTGAAAATTTCCCAGTCAAACTCAGTAAAGACAAACAAGATTAAGGAATCACCAAAAACAAGCCGCTTCCCTTGCTAAAGAAAGAAACAGATATCAGGAGGCCTGAATTCTTAAAATGAGTGATTATTCTCTAAATTCACAGATCTATTTTTGTGATTCTTGGAAGTAGACTCGGGGATCCTTAAAAATTGAAATAATACAAAGTCATTCTGATAAATACTACCATGACTGTTCTTGCATTAAAAAAAAAAAAAAAAAAAAAGGGCAAATTAAGCACACTATTGAACAACAAATCATGGATTTCACATGCATTCCAATGGAGCTAGTGATTCAACACTCATTCACCAGAAATGAAAATGAAATAAATAGATTAACAAAAACCCAAAAAATATATATATATCATGAGTACTAGACTATAGCATTTGAAACTTACAACCATGCCAAGAGGGTTTTTCCGATTTATCTCTTGATGATAATCTTCTCGAAAATATTTGGCAAACTCTGGCGTATGCACAAGGCACTGAATAGCACTATTCATAAAACAAGTATTTCCAAGGTTTAGTAAACCAGTCAAACCAGCAGAAGACCCCTTGTACTGACACCAACGACCCCAGAATTGTTATCTGATTCTCTAGCGGGAGTCTGCTTTGTGAAAGCTCTGTGATGTAGTTTCTGGACGCACCCTTGCTAGCAGACAAACCTCCTGCAATTGATAAGCTCGACTTAGAAGGCTCTACAAGAATAGAGGTAGCTTCCTTCTCAAGAGATCCATTGTTCTGAATTGAACTCATGCAGCTACCAGATACAGTATTATTGGCATTGTTAAGGACCTCCACCAGAATCTGTTTAAGTTGATTGCAAAAAAGAGGAAAAGATGTGTTAAAAAACCAGCCGAAAAAACCAAAGAAAACCCACGCTTTTTCTGCCAGCATCCTATTTAGAACCTAGTTGTTGCATATATATTATTTGTCACCGTATCTCCTTACAAATTTCCAAATAAATATAAACAAACACACAATAAACATGTTAGTTCATTGGCGTTATTTCAATCCCAGAAACAAACATAGTAGTTTTAAAAAGCATTGTAATTGTTGGAAAATAAAGACACTCACATCTTGATCCATCTGTATATTGGCATCATCAAGTGTTCTGTCCATCTCATTCATCAAAGCATGTTTCCGGCGACCATAGTAATCCCAAATGCATACCTGCAAAATCAGATTTTTAATTACGGTAACATTAAATCAGAATAAAAGAATGTGAAAACATTCGGATAAGACAAATTTAATGGAGTTACTGAGACAAGTGAAACTTTTACTTGTTCTATGTTCAGATCAAAAATCTCACAAGCCCTTCTATGAAGCTCTCCAATGGTTTCCTAACAACAATGCGTCAAGGTCAAACACAGACATAATCAGCAAATAACTATAAGACCTTCCCGTAAAATAGACTGAAGTGGCTGAAGAAAGTTGTAGGTATATCATGACCTGGCCTCACTTCATACCTTCTTGCTTATTCTTATAGCAGAACAGTCACCTTTTGGCGTCATAACTAGTTGAAGGCGCAGAGGATAGACTTCCACGGCCAACTCTGTTTGTGAAAGACTTGAACTAATTACTTTCCGTGCCAATGATGGACCACCTCCATACCTATAGCGCACAAGCAATACATTGATTTCTCATTACCCCTTATAACAGAAAGAACAAGTACTAACAGGATCCTCCAATCATATATTCGTACTTAAAGATGAAAGAACAAGAAGCAGAAAACACAGATAAATTTTAAAACAAAATCACTCCCTGCAGAATTAAGAATAATATGCATGCAATACCCATCAAGCATCACGATAAATCCACCATCAAATCACCTATTCAAGTGTGAAGCTTCAGCCGAGCCACAGCCTAAGTTTGTAGCTTTATTCCTTCATTTTATGGATGAAAAAGTTTATAATGCTTTTTACAAAATCAACTTCATTATCATGTTTTAGTAGAGATTGCAGGAATAAATTTATTTCTTCATCACTATTACTTCTGGCTAGTTATGATAGCTTCAAAGACTTCACTAATTTCTGTGTGTAAGAAATTTTAATCTGGAAGAAAATCTCCTACTAAGCTAAAGCAAGGGCAGTGTCAAACAAATCAGCAGGTAAGACTAAAATTGATCAACCTGCCACAAAACACAAGACATCTAAGACTACAAGAGAGGGAAAGGAAGAGGGAGGAGAGAGAGAAGGGGGGGGGGGGGGGGGGAGGACACATACATTTAGTTT
>CM046387.1:1388412-1466393 GCA_025413485.1 Ficus microcarpa
GTTCAGGTCTTTCACAAACAGAGTTGGCTGTGGAAGTCTATCCTCTGCGCCTTCAACTAGTTATGACGCCAAAAGGTGACTGTTCTGCTATAAGAATAAGCAAGAAGGTATGAAGTGAGGCCAGGTCATGATATACCTACAACTTTCTTCAGCCACTTCAGTCTATTTTACGGGAAGGTCTTATAGTTATTTGCTGATTATGTCTGTGTTTGACCTTGACGCATTGTTGTTAGGAAACCATTGGAGAGCTTCATAGAAGGGCTTGTGAGATTTTTGATCTGAACATAGAACAAGTAAAAGTTTCACTTGTCTCAGTAACTCCATTAAATTTGTCTTATCCGAATGTTTTTCCACATTCTTTTATTCTGATTTAATGTTACCGTAATTAAAATCTGATTTTGCAGGTATGCATTTGGGATTACTATGGTCGCCGGAAACATGCTTTGATGAATGAGATGGACAGAACACTTGATGATGCCAATATACAGATGGATCAAGATGTGAGTGTCTTTATTTTCCAACAATTACAATGCTTTTTAAAACTACTAAGTTTGTTTCTGGGATTGAAATAACGCCAATGAACTAACATGTTTATTGTGTGTTTGTTTATATTTATTTGGAAATTTGTAAGGAGATACGGTGACAAATAATATAATATGCAACAACCAGGTTCTAAATAGGATGCTGGCAGAAAAAGCGTGGGTTTTCTTTGGTTTTTTCGGCTGGTTTTTTAACACATCTTTCCTCTTTTTTGCAATCAACTTAAACAGATTCTGGTGGAGGTCCTTAACAATGCCAATAATACTGTATCTGGTAGCTGCATGAGTTCAATTCAGAACAATGGATCTCTTGAGAAGGAAGCTACCTCTATTCTTGTAGAGCCTTCTAAGTCGAGCTTATCAATTGCAGGAGGTTTGTCTGCTAGCAAGGGTGCGTCCAGAAACTACATCACAGAGCTTTCACAAAGTCAGACTCCCGCTAGAGAATCAGATAACAATTCTGGGGTCGTTGGTGTCAGTACAAGGGGGTCTTCTGCTGGTTTGACTGGTTTACTAAACCTTGGAAATACTTGTTTTATGAATAGTGCTATTCAGTGCCTTGTGCATACGCCAGAGTTTGCCAAATATTTTCGAGAAGATTATCATCAAGAGATAAATCGGAAAAACCCTCTTGGCATGGTTGTAAGTTTCAAATGCTATAGTCTAGTACTCATGATATATATATATATATTTTGGGTTTTTGTTAATCTATTTATTTCATTTTAATTTCTGGTGAATGAGTGTTGAATCACTAGCTCCATTGGAATACATGTGAAATCCATGATTTGTTGTTCAATAGTGTGCTTAATTTGCTTTTTTTTTTTTTTTTTTTTTTTTTTTTTTTTTTAAATGCAAGAACAGTCATGGTAGTATTTATCAGAATGACTTTGTATTATTTCAATTTTTAAGGATCCCCGAGTCTACTTCCAAGAATCACAAAAATAGATCTGTGAATTTAGAGAATAATCACTCATTTTAAGAATTCAGGCCTCCTGATATCTGTTTCTTTCTTTAGCAAGGGAAGCGGCTTGTTTTTGGTGATTCCTTAATCTTGTTTGTCTTTACTGAGTTTGACTGGGAAATTTTCAAAGTTTTGGTGACTTTAGGGAAAGAGAATTTTGTAGCATGGAGTTGTAGTGCTGTTTGTTGTATTAATGGATTGAAAGAGAGGATTTTTAAGAGAACTTTAAAAGATTCTCTCTCAGGACAGAAACATTAACCAAAGGATTTATTTATTTATTTTTTCCCATCTATCTATTCAACAAATTTGGGTAATGGATAAGCAATGATTCCACATTATGCTTTTCTGGTTCTATATTGTAGGGTGAGCTAGCTTTAGCATTTGGTGATTTACTTCGGAAACTCTGGGCACCCGGACGAACACCAGTTGCTCCTCGACCTTTTAAAGCAAAACTTGCTCGTTTTGCACCACAGTTTAGTGGATACAATCAGCATGATTCTCAGGTTTGCTAATATCCATGAAGGTATTTAATGGTTAGACACAGTGCAAAAACCAAAAGGTTAAATAGATTAATTGTTATTTCAGGAGCTTTTAGCATTTTTGCTAGATGGTCTTCATGAAGATCTGAATCGTGTTAAAGACAAACCTTATGTAAATACTAGAGATGCTGATGGTCGACCTGATGAAGAAGTTGCTGATGAGTACTGGGAAAATCACATTGCTCGTAATGATTCTATAATTGTTGATGTGTGCCAAGTAAGTAGATAATACGTGACTTGTGGTACAATTATTGAACACGCATCCTGTGGATTCCTTTTCTCTTATTTGTTTGGCTTGTTGATATTTCTTAAATACAATCCCATGTCTTTCTTTGAGAACTTTTAACTGCAGAACTTCCCGATGATCATGAGTACACATATACATTATAGTAGTTTTTATGGCAATTAGTCCTACTGAAAATCAATGCAAAAACAAATTCTTTATTTATTTATTTTTTCTTCTTGGATAATGCCTGTACTTTCCGCTGAGCACTACATATTTGGAGTGGTTCTTTCTGTGGAAGCCCTTTAGAGTTTAGAGCACCCATCCCCAAGCGGACTCTATTGCGTGTTCTTTCTAGTGTATAAAACAATGATATGATTTTTTCGGAGTTAATTTTATCTAGTGTGTGTGTGTGTGTTTCTAAGAAGCAAAAAATGTGTGTGTGTGTTTGTGTTTGTTTTAAAGAAGCAAAGTAGAGCTTTGCATTTGATTATCGTGCACAACGTCAAATTTAGTGTTTGGTGTCATTATTATTATTATTATTTTGGTGAATCACAACCTACAAGATCAATCCTATGGCTTTAAGTTTCATTTATGAAAGCTAAACAATGCAATAGTTTAACGTAGAGTTATAAGAATGCAGAAACTGAGTAGCAGGTACTAATTGACAGGATCTGAACTATTAATATGCTCCGTAATTGGGTGTAACATTTTTTTTTCAAGTTGATGAAGTCATTACATTTTATGCACATTTGCACAGGTCTATTTTTACTTGTTCGGTACATATGGTATACATTTCTTTTAGGTAATAAAGTCCTTGCATTTTACTATCAGCACACATCTACGAATGACTCTTTCCCGAGAATAGTAGTGGTTGGTCATAATCATGTGTCACATCCTAACTCTTCCTGTCTGAATGTCTTCTTCGCTTCTAGTTGTGTATCTGTATGGTTTATATGGTATGTATTGACATGCGCAAACTCACATACACGCTTATGTGTATGTATATTGATGTCTACTCTGGTCATTTTTGAATTCCTGCATTGAAGAGTTGCTCATCCTACAGGGTCAATACAAGTCAACTTTAGTCTGTCCAGTGTGCAATAAGGTCTCAGTCACATTTGATCCTTTCATGTATCTTTCACTGCCTCTTCAATCTACCATTACCAGAGCAATGACTGTAACAGTCTTTACGTGTGATGGGAGTGCACTGCCGACACCTTTTACTGTGACTGTCCCAAAACAAGGACGTTGCAGGGACTTGATTCAGGCACTTAGCAATGCCTGTTCATTGAAGCCTAGTGAAAAGCTCTTGCTTGTGGAGGTTTGGTTGCATTATCTATATTTTTAATTATAGATTTTTGTTTGTCTGCGTTCGAGTTAGTTGATTCAATGTGCACATTACAGGTCCGCAACAACATTGTTCAGAGGTTTTTGGAAGACCCGCTAGTGTCATTATCAACCATTAAAGATGATGAGCATCTAGCAGCCTACCGAATTCCTAAGTTGTTGAAAAACACAAAATATCTTCAGTTCATACACCGCCGGAGAGAGCAGTAAGTAAATTTATGGACTACATTACGACTACAATGTTAACGACATCACCTACAGTTTAGGATGGTTTACTGCAAAATTATTATATTTCTGGAATCATTTTCGTTTCTTCTTTCAATTTAAATTGTAACTTCATAGTGGACAGAGCCGATATAGTGTTTGGTGGTTAAGTTGATATTCACTGGGTTTTTCTTATTATTTATTATTTATTATTATTATTATTTTATTTTATTTTTGTTTTTGCTTGTTCGTTTATGTGTTTGTGTTTTATTGGCTGACTTTCTATATTAACTTCTTTGCTTTCCATTGTCCTAGAGGTACTAGCAGTAATCAGACTGCGTCAGGATGGAAACCCTATGGAACGCCACTTGTCTCAGCAATCTCAGGTGATGAAGCTATTACTAGGGGCGACATACAGGCAATGGTTCGGAGAATGCTTTCTCCTTTACAAAGGAAAAGTCTTGAAAATACTGTTGTATCTGATTCCAGCATCCCAGCTGCTGCCTCAGACCCTTGTAATGACTCTGGTTCTGGTAAAGCTAGTGCCGAACCGAATACATCTCGTGCAGAAAATGATGATGTCAATGGTTCTAAAGTGACAACTTTTCCAGAATTACGACTCCAATTGGTTAATGAAAGTAATGAATGCATTGATTTGTCAGAGGGGGAAGATGAAAGCATTAAAATCTCATCGTCATCAATATCTATAGTAGTATATATTGACTGGTCGCTGAAACTTCTGGAAAGTTATGACACTCACTATGTAGAAAACTTGCAAGAAGTGTTCAAGTATGGACATGTACCAAAGAAAGCCCGCAATGAACCTCTTTCTCTGTACACTTGCCTAGAAGCGTTTCTACGTGAAGAACCACTGGTGCCTGAAGATATGTGGTGAGCTTCTTCACCTTTCTCTATCTTCCCTCCCTCCCTCTTCTCTCCACATACACACACGCACATGTTCACCCGCATACACTGTGACACGCACACACACACACACACATATATATGTTCAAATGTATAAAACATGTAAAAGGAGTCAAAAGCAAATGTGGTATGAATCTGCAAGAGTAATTTCTTCTTACTTGCACATGACGCATTGTGAATGTCTTTGTTCATTACTTTGCATAATTTGTCTAACACGTTTTTGTTTTTCTTTCTTTTTTTTTTTTCTTTTTTTCTTTTTTTTTTTTTTAAAAAATTTAAACAATAAACAACCTTACATTACAAAGAAAAGAAACAAGAAACAGCAACAATACAAGTGGCAAAACCCAAGATCCAAGTGAAAGGATTTACTAATTCCTATTACATCCTTCCAATTAAGAACTATCAAGGAGTAAGGAAAACTCTTAAACTCCTTGTCTATGGAAGCCCATAGAGATGCTGAAAACAGTTGTAGAGGATTTGCTACGTTACATGTCAATACTCATTTTCAGATGTCATTGTTTTTGTTCTTTTGTGGAGCCTTAATGAATTGATTGAAATTGCATTATGTATTTACTCGTGTGCTGAAACAGTTATCCAAAAATCATCTTGCTTAAAGGGAGTAGATTTACATTTGACCACTAATGTCATATCATTGATATCTGGTGAAGGCTTTGTCCCCAGTGCAAAGAGCGACGACAAGCAAGCAAAAAACTTGATCTATGGAGACTTCCTGAAGTATTAGTCATCCATCTGAAGAGATTCTCATACAGCAGATCTATGAAGCATAAACTAGAAACCTTTGTAAACTTTCCCATTCATGACTTTGATCTAACAAATTACATAGCCAATAAGAACAACTCCCAGCTCCAACTTTACGAACTCTATGCCTTGACTAATCATTATGGCGGAATGGGTAGTGGTCATTACACTGCATACATCAAGGTATATGGGAAATAAAAACATAACTTTTTCATATTTTTTAGTAGTACAACTATTATATTGATATATTTATACGCATTTTATGTGCTTATAGTTTATACCAACTTTACAATTTGCAGCTTTTGGACGAGAATAGATGGTACAACTTTGATGACAGTCATATATCACCAATAAATGCAGAAGATGTGAAGTCTGCTGCTGCTTATGTACTCTTTTATCGCCGGGTGAGAACTGAAGATGCTTCTGTCAGCAATGGAGTTCCGTCTACCGCAGGTGCCAACAATGTTCATTTGCAGAAGTAAACTCGAAGGTCACATTTCTCGCCAGAACGACAACATTACCCAGTGTACGTGCTACCATCTTTTGTATACTTTATTTAACGTTTGCAAATATATCCTAGCCTTGGGTCAATTTTTGCCATCAGGGGCAAGAAAAGAGTCACATGATAAAAGGTTTAAAGTAAAAGACTGGAAATTCTCATCAAACAGATGGCAAATGTGGAAATAACATGCATTCATCCTTTTGTGTACCATCAACTCTTTCTGAACTTACTCAAATTTGTATCCAGAATTATTAAGGCCTCCATATTACTGATAGGTTCTCTAACTAAACAGGGGAAGTGTCGGACCACTTTCGTTGTGATACAGTTTATTTATGCCAATGTAGCCTGCTTCAACATGTTCATTATGGTGCAGCCATCAAGTACCGTTTCAAATTAAAGGAAAATGTTGTATTCTGGGGCTTTTGTTGATTTTGAGGATTCCATTCCTCAAGGCTGATAAAGTTTTCGCGTCACATAATGTATCATGAAGCAACCTGGATTATTGTTATTATTATTATTTTTCGCAGGCAGATTTGGATGATGGAATCTCTATTCTTATCGTGCATCCATAAATATTCATATGAATATACTGTACTACTAGTTCAGGTAATTTATCAGTAGAGCAGGAATGAGAAACTTGAACCTAAAATTGCTCATGGACGAAACTCATTGTAGGAATTTTCATTTCACGAAACAAAATGATAGAAGGGTTGACACCAGCAACATTGGAGATTTCTATTCTCTCTTTCTCTCTCTTGCTCTCTCAACAAGTAGAGAGAAAAACATGTCTTGACTTCTACAAAAGAAACAAGTAATGAGAAACACTTACTCTGAAAAAGATGTTTTAAATTTTTTTGTTTAAAGGGAATACCAATTAATTATGTATGTACTTGAGAACAATTTTTTTGTTGGGGGTGGGTTTTGGGTTTTTTTTATTTTTATTTTTATTTTTTATGTAAGCATCTTATGTGTACCTCATATTAACTAATATATTACTAATTTTTTTTACGCTAGCCAACCTTGGACTTATGGCTTTTTAAGTCCCAAATCCCCTCTTTCCCTCACCATTGGGCTAGCCCAATGACTTGTTTTGAGTTTAGTCTTTAGTAAAATGAACAATACGGAGAGTGAAACAACAATTCAATGTAAGTAATTGGTTTTCTAAAATGTTTAATAGCAATTTTCAGTGAATAATTAAAATAAAAATAGGACTTAAACTGTTAGAAGTAGTAAATAACAGTAAATAATAAATTTGTTAAGTAGATGATGGATTTATTATATGCATATATATATATATGTATATATTAGAAATTATGTACATGTCTATTTACTGGAGTAAATTTGTGACTAATCAAATAAATTGGGTATTTACTTAGTAACTCTATCATTTATCAAACAAATTTGAGAACTTGCAATTTTGTTTGATTATTTATTAAAGAACGTTATTTATTACAGTTTTTCATGAACGGTATGTGACAATTTTGTACATGTGTCTGGTAACTTTACTTTGGCCAGGAGATTGTAACAAACGAGAGAACATCGAACATTTATATTTTGAGAACATCTTGTTTAACTTCCACTTTCTCTTCGTATATAATTTTATTTATTTTCCAGTTAATAGTTTATGAGCACATCTGCAACTACTTTACTGAATGTCTGGTGGATTCAATGAAATTGAATTGAGGATTTAACATTCTTGAATTCATGTCGTCATCAAAAACTTGGGACATTTGGAGTATACACTCCGATCGTAGTCTTTCAAATATTGTCATTTTTTAAAAAGAATAAACGGATTTCATTTTTCATATCTTTAAATCCCTCTTAAAATCTCAAATTTTTATTCTTTCTCTTTGTTCTTTAAAAAATCAAACTTGAAAAGTTCATTTTTTTTATATTTTTAATTACATATAATGACGAGAGAAATAAAATAAAATTTATGTTAGTTTTTTTATTTCCGATCACGTTTTAAAATTTTACATTTTTTTTAACTATGACATTTCATTTCTAATCAAATGCACAACATAAAAAATCAACTTGTTTTTAATTAAAACTTTTTTAAAATTCTAACTTAAATGTGCGTCCTAAACGTCCTGTCAAAGAGCACCTGTTTCTAATTTAGTTAAATATATATTTTTTTGGGAGGTCTACAATGAGACCTCCCTACTTCACCACATCAATGATATAAAAATTTCTTATCATTCAACTGATTTTGGACAGTTCAGATTTAAAAAGTACAACTAATAATTATAAGATTAACCACACAATATTACACAAAATTAAAAAAAAAAAAAAACTAAATTAGACTTTTTATTTTTTGGCGAAACCTTGAATCTGCAACGAGACTTCCGGACGTGGCAGAGGCAGGTCGCCGGAGGTGACAGATTGTCGCGCTTGCCTTCTCTAGCAACCAGGGACGACCAGTCGACGGCGACGTTGTGGCCGTTCCCGAGACGATCTCCAGCGCCACGTTCCGTCCGCGACGGAAGCGCTGTCGTCGGCGAGGGCGGAGTGGATCATGACTATGGAGTTCAGTTGGTCCAAGTCCTTGAAGTGTGATCAATCACCAGTCTTCCTCCATTTTTTCCCTTTTTTCAGCGGATTTAATTTGGCTATTTTTCGATTTGAAGACTAGTTTTTGGCTGAGCTTGCTATGTAGTACGAGTTCGACTTTTCCGACGAGCGTGACGACTCGATCCGTGCCGTGTTCGCTGAGTCCGTTCTGCAAGCTGACTCTCCGGCGAGGGAGCGGCGAGAATCATCTCTTGCTCGATGAATTGGACACCGCGTCCGAGGGTTTCGTGGAAAGATCAAAATCCCCAGATCTGTGCCGGAAATCCAGACTGGGAGCCCCTCCGCCTCTAAAGCCACTCCCCTGCTCGCCGGAGTTCACGCACGCTCCTCCCGCTTGTATTTTCTTTTTCTTTTTTTTTTTTTTGGTGAAAATGTTCATGATAATCAAGTGTAAAATTATTTTTAACCATTTGATATGTCTTTTTGATCTAAGCCATTGAAAAATCATCGCGCCCCCTCCTCCCGCTTGTATTATTATTATTATTTTTTGGGTGTGAAAATGTTCGTAATAATCAAGTGTAAAATTATTTCAACCATTTGATATATCTTTTTGATCTAAGCCATTGAAAAATCATCGCGCCCCTTCCTCCCGCTTGTATTATTATTATTATTTTTTGGGTGTGAAAATGTTCGTAATAATCAAGTGTAAAATTATTTCAACCATTTGATATATCTTTTTGATCTAAGCCATTGAAAAATCATCGTGCCCCCTCCTCCCGCTTGTATTATTATTATTATTTTTTGGGTGTGAAAATGTTCGTAATAATCAAGTGTAAAATTATTTCAACCATTTGATATATCTTTTTGATCTAAGCCATTGAAAAATCATCTGATGGTCAAAACTTTTTATACCATCAATGAGGTAAAACCACTTTACATCATTGTATTTTTCCTCTTTTTTTTTTCTTTTTTTTTTTTTTTTTTTTGTGGTTAATGATGAATATATGAGATCTATATTTATAGGTTCTTCATAATATTGACGATGAAGTTTTGAATTACGGGTTCTTGAGGTCTATCTTTGCGATAATGACCCCCCCTCCAGTTCTTCATATTTCACAATCTTTATTACTGTGATCATAAATGATAAATCCACCATATTTGTCGACGTCATCATGACATAGTTCATACTTTGATTTATCAATATCGATAGCCTGAGGAAATGTGTTTTTTTTGGAGTGTTTATAAAATGTACAAAAATATTCAAAATCATCTGCAATGTTAATAATTATCCATGAATATTCAAGATATTTTTAGAGAAATTTTCATAGGATAAAAAAAAAAGTCAGAAAAATGTTATTTCAAGAGATAATATATGTAAATGCCACGAAAGTTCTACGATTTTAAAAGTGTGTATATTCCATAGGGATTGCCAATTTAGATGGGGTGTCTATTGACTTCTTTCTAGAGGTGGGAATTTGGGCCGGGCCAAACGGGCCGGCCCGAGGCCCGTAATTTGGGCCCGGCCCGCGGCCCGGCCCGGCCCGCATTTTGTCGGGCCGGCCCAAGCCCGGCCCTAACTATAGGGCCGGGCCGGGCTCTCCTTTTAGGCCCGACAGGCCGGGCCGGCCCGGCCCGAATGTTTAAGCCCAATGGGCCGGCCCGGCCCGGCCCGCTTATTATTTAAAAAAATAAAAAAATAATTAAAAAATTTATATATATAAAAAATAAAATAAAAGTTTAATTATTACCTTAAACAACTAAAATTAAAAGTTTAATTATAATATTAAGTTAACTAACTAACTAATATTATATTTATTAAGTATTAACTAAGCAATTATAATATAAATATAAATATAAAAATTAATAGAAATAGTATAATAAAATTTTTTTAACAAAGTATAAAAGTTTTTATTTTTTATCTAAGATAAAATATTAAGATAAATTATTAAATTATCAAAAATATACAAATTTATTCAAAAATTACAAATAATAAAAAAATTTAATAAAAAATTTAAAAATTGGGCCGGGCCGGGCCCGGCCCGCTCCCGGCCCGCCCTAAGCCCACGGGCCGGGCCGGGCTTGCATTTCAAAAATTCGGGCCGGGCCGGGCCGGCCCAAATTTTTGAAATGGCCCATCGGGCTCGGGCCGGGCCGGGCCGGGCGGCCCGAAATCCCACCTCTACTTCTTTCTATCTAATTCACCACTCATTTATTAAATTATCCACTAATTAAAATTTAAATATTCATTATTACTTGTTATACCCCTATTATTATTCCCAAAAAAATCCCTACAATTTAATTCTACTATTTATCCTTTTACACTCATCTACCAATAGATAACCCCCTATTTTTTAAAACAATCCTCTTTTTTTTTTTTTTTTTTTTTTTTTAAACAAATATAGTTTTTCATCTTTTTCTTCTTCTTTAAGTCCACTGATTATTATCTTATAGATATCCAGGTTTTAATATTTTGTCTTCAAACAAAAATTAAAATTTGATTTTTGTTGTCAAGGTTGAAAAAAATCTTGATTTATCTTCAAGAGATAAATTTAAAAGTAAAAATATTATTTGTTTTATCGTAAAAAATTTAATGGATTCACAACAAAGTAATCATCTTTCTTTTGGTCTATGGAATAACAAATTGAATCATCAAAAAATTAAATTATATATGTGATAATTTTGTCTTTTCTAATGCTTTTTTTTTTTTTTAAACAACTATTTTCACAAGAAAATTATGAACAATAACTTACAATCATATATAACAACTTTATTATTGTATTTGAAAAATCTACTACTTTACATGTATAAACACACACACACACACACACATATATATATATATATATATATATCTCTATCTGCCTACAACATTCACAAAAACAGTACTTCATAACAAAAATAAATATAAACCTACAACTTTATTAGTTTCATTAAATCTTATTTCAAAAAAATAATTGAAATTCTTTAAAAAAAAAAAGTCGAAAAACAAGAAAAACAATAATGATATAAAAAAAGGGAGGTTATTTGTTAGTTGGTAGGTGCAAAATGATTAAAAATATAATTAAATTTTTAATTGGTGGATAATTTAAGGAAGGATGAGAAAAGTATATTGAGGGGTGTTAATAGACGTCCCCAATTTAGATATATGCCACACAATACCATTGAGTCAACCAGACTCAAAACATAAAAGGTGATTGAACAAATTAGCCAAATTAAGTCATGAAAAAACTAGTCTCACGGGTCGATATAATGAGTTGAGACACGACTTGGGAAATATGTTAATGAATGGTATTCTATGCACCTTCCTATTCTCGAGACAGATAGCAATCAAATCACCCAAAAAAAAGAGAGCATAGAATCATCCGAATCAGTCCATGTAAAGCTAAAGAGAGTAATATTCGGTGGCCGATCCCAATCAGCGCTATCAATAGATAATCAAATAAGGAAACTAGGGTGAGTTTGGTTAGTCATTTTAAACCTATAGATTTTAACTCAATTTTTGTATTTTTTTGAAAAAGTTTTTTATCTTTTCTGAAAAAGTCAATAAAAATTATTGAGGCTTTCTTGGGCTCAACCCCGGCGTTATGCGCTCGCACTTGGTGCGCTCGGCCCGTAGGCTCGTGGCGTCCTGTGGGCCGGTCAACATGGCTGTAGCCCAAGCTCCCCAACTCATCCCGGGGGCGACGGATTGCACTCTTGGCCAGAGGTTGTTGATATCAGGGTTCGAACCATTGATATCCTTTGAGAACTTGTTGTTCTCACCCACCTAAGCTGCAGCTCAAGTGGGTGGGAATTTCGCATTCTCAAAGGATATCAAGAATTCGAACCCTAGTATTAACAACATCCGGCCAAGAGTGCGATCCGTCGCCCCCGGGATGGGTGGGGGAGCTTGGGCTGCAGCCCTGTTGACTGGCCCACAGGACGCCACGAGCCTACGGGCCGAGCGCACCAAGCGCGAGCGCATAGCGCCGGGGTTGAGCCCAAGAAAGCCTCAACAAAAATTACTGTTAAAACTTAAAAATCTTAACTCAAACTCAAATATCAAACACCCCTTAAAATCAGCAAACGATCATGAAATTAATGCGAAGATGAACTTATGAAGGGCAATAGAGGATACTCACTGGATAACAAGAAAGTGAATCCCTAGAGAAAGTCAATGGAGCTTGAAAGAAAAAATAAATCTCCACAAGCGTATGCCTACTCGTGAAGGAATTAGGAAATAAGCCCAAGTCTTCGCCGTCTATATAAATAGAGAAGGCCTCCATAGACAAGGGGAAGTCTCATTCAAAAATTACACTATTATTGGTGGTAAAACCAACGATCAAATCAAAGATATGATTCTTTTTTTTTTTTTTTTTTAATCTTCTTGACTTATATTGATACGTATATAATAAGAGAAAGATATGAAATCATACTCTTACTTTTATTTTGGAGAATTCTTTGCATATTTTCATATTTCAATTTTTTTTTTCTTCTTCTTTTTGCTCTCAATGAATTCCATTAATGTAACACTTAATCAGCATAGTGGAATAAATTTCAAAGATTTGTAAAGGACGCAACTCTTTTTAACGAGTGAATTTTTATAACAATATTGTATCTCGATATTCATTTAATATTTCTGCATTTTTAATTTATTTCAATCAAATCACATCAGTTGGTGTGATTGACCGACTGGTAAAAGAGCTCTTAAACTCAGTCATTTGTCCTGACCAGGTTTATATTAGAAGAAATAATAAGTTGCTGAGAAGTAATATCTTATTTCTTGATAAATTTGGAATCATATCGTGTCCTGAAGAAATTCAAACAATCTAAAATGAACAAATCGTTCGTATTTCGAATACTGAGGTCAAGAGCTCAAAGACGTACATTTCAACGATTAAAAGAGAACCGAAAATTAATCATTAAAACATTTGGTGAAACTAACCATTTAAACTTTTAGTGTTTAAAAATTTAATGATCATTTTCACTTTTATTTAACTCTTTAGACCCCATAACTCTTTAGACCCCAAAATATATATATCAATATTAAATATCCAGCAAAAACATAAAAATTAAAACATAACAATACCAAATTGATGTTTGATGACGTAGATTGAAGGTTAGAAAAATAAAATATCAAAGGTTGAAAAAGCCCAAAGTCTCTTTAACAATGTAAATTGGAGGTTTGGAAAATCATTGTTGCTTGCTTTTCAAATCTTATACATACGGGAAAAATGATAGTCACTTTGACGAGTCCCATGTTATTAAAAAATGAAGACTTTAAATGACAGATAAATGTTATAATTCTCTTTTAATCAATAATTATATAAAAATTATAATTTAATAGAGTTCACTTAATGCTGGTCGGTGAGTATAAGTGTACTTGTGCATGTATATAATTAATGTATATATATGTACGGATATAACCTTTACCAAAGAATAGAACTTCGCTGGTCGACCTACGACTGGCTATTACACGCAAAGAAAGATAACCGTTGGAAGATTTTTTAGGTAAGTTTCTGTAGTCTCTGCTCTTTCTCATGGGTGGGCCACTGTCGTTCTCTTGTCAAACTGAATTTTCTTTTAGAGAAATTTCATACATTCTTCTTCAATTTTTGGTTTAATCTTCTTTAGTGAGAAACTTTATGCATGTATTATTTCAAGAGTAAATTACTAGATTGATTGTGCAATATTAGTCCCTAAATTTTTTTCGTAGCTAAAATTCCCTTAAATTATTAAAATATTACTATAATAATTATTTACATTAATTTTGGATGGAATCTATTAGTTAACATCACTTTTTTTGATTAAATAACTAACGGATTTTGTTTAAAAATTAACAAAAGTGACTATTGTAACTATATTTTAAAAGTTTTGGGGGGGCATTCCATATTCTTTTTTTCGTAGCTAGAATGACCATAAATTATTAAAACATTAGTACAGTAATCATTTTCGTTAATTTTTAGATAGAATTAGTAGTTAGCATCTCTTTTTAACCTAATTATTAACAGATTCCGTCAAAAATTAACGGAAATGACTATTGTAACAACATTTTAAAAGTTTAGGGGCATTCCAACTACGAAAAAAATTCAGGGACCAAAGTTGCACAAGGTTAAAAATTTATGAACTAAATGAACAATTTATCCCTTATTTCAATTCTCACAATAATTTCACAAACATAAATTTTAAATAAGGAATATTTTTAAATAAATAAATAAATAAATATATATATATATATAACACTTTGAAGATGAAAGACATTTATTTATATTTGATCCTAGTGGCTATGAAAGCAGAAGAGGTCTGTAGAAATACCATTTTAACTCTTGAAGACCTATTTCAAACGACATACGTCTATCTGTTCAAGTATCTAGACACAGAGCGATTGAAATGTTTTCAATTTCATTGTTTTCTTTTATTTCGTTAGGATTATAATTTAAAAAAATAAGCCCTTGAATTATACATCCAGTCTTGGTCCCTGATTTTTTATTCTACATGTTATATTCTCTTGAGCGATTTTAATTGTTATGCAAACGGGCCCTTCGGCAGTAATCAGTAAAAAATAGCAAAAATCAAATTTATTCTGTACGTGTGAGGTATAGTCATGGATGAAATCATAATTGTACATTTTATTTTGTTAAAACTGTACCTTAAAAATGTCTTTGATCAAGGTATATATATTTTTAATGACGGTACAATTGTGATTCATATTTCAAAATAACTTTGATAAATGTATAGTTTTCTTTAAAAAAAAATTAATTATTATTCTATTTTTATGTAAAGCTCGTGTAATCATAACATGTTTAATTTATCTCTAATTTTGATCAGTTACCATGGAGGGACCGCTTGCATAATAATAGAAATGTTCAAAATATTTTGATGTGTAAAATAAAAAACAAAGGTAAAAATAATACAATGCGATAATTCAAGGGTCATTTGTTAAAATAAGTCTAAATTATTAAGCGGTTAGTATCTTTATCCATCATGTAGCACTAATGTCATTTCTATTGATATTTTTTTCTTAGTAGCTTAAGTTTGAATCGAGATCTAGTGTCCTGAATTTCTTATTTTATTGGCTATCCCCCAATAATGTTACACCATATCATCTTAATTTAAAATTTTAACCACATTAAAAAATGCTAATTTTAAAAATTCTTGAACAAATTGATTAGTTACAAAAAGCTTCTTGAGGGGACAACTATTAAGAAAGGAAAATGGGACAGCAAATTTGTACTCCTTAGGCTTTCCTTGAATTTGATTTCCTTTACGTTTTTTATTCCGATTGTTCATTGGGGGGGGGGGGGGGGAGGGGGGGGAATGGTACTAAATTTCTTTTATTTTTTGGTAATTAATTAATTAATCCTAAAATTATAAAACCAAATGCACAAGAGCGGTGTATTTACATAGCTGAATAAATATATAAGAATAAATAATTTATTTACTAGCAAATATGTTCTAAGTTTTAAACAGTTTTGTGCATAAATAATTGATAAGTTAGTTTTATACTACTTAATTGGGTACTTTTAACTTATTATTTTGTTGGTTTTCAATTTGTTTCTAGGATCTTTTACTTTGTTTTATTCTCTTTTGTTGGATTTAGGTAAAAAGATGGGTTCGAAATTTTTCGGCGCGTTTGGAGCTAAAATGGAGCATTTGACATGCTTTGGTGTGAAGATTTTGTTTTAAAGAGTATCGATTTTATGGGGCCTACGGCTTGAAATAAGTTTTTCAGTATAAAAACCCGAGAGTTTAGTGCCTAGGTGTTGTTTCAGTAGGACCTAGGCGCTAAAAGAGATTTCAGTCTACACAGTTTGGGGCCTAGGCATAGATCGCGAATTCCAGTTTAGGGCCTAGGCGCAGAAAAAGAGGGCCTAGGCGCCAATGCAAGATTATGCGGGATCCGATTTGATTCTCCAAATTTGAAATTCAAAAATCAAATCTTTCGGTTTATGGCTATAAATAGAATCCTTTTAGGGTTCCAAAAGGAGGATTTTCGGAGAAAAAAAGAGGAGTGAAGAAAAGGAGAGCAATTGGTGATTTGGAGAAGAAGAGTAGCAATTCCGGAGATGGAGTGCGGCAATTCCGATTCATAAATAAGTTATTTTCCTTTTCTCATCATGTTTAGAACATTATTTAGGATGTTGTTTAGTTTCATTATGAACTAAATTTCTTTTTCTAGGGCTACGATGTAGCCGGATTATGAATGTTCAAATTCATCATAGTTTAATTCAATTTTGATGTTTATTCATATCTATGCTGAGTGTTTAATCTATTCTTAATGCTTGTGAAAGTGTGCGCACCCTTTCCCATTGATTTGTGATCTAATTTGAGACTGAGAAGTGATAATTGGATTAGACCTTGATTAAATACCATGAGATTATCGTATGATAGAGATATCTATGAGACTTGTGTGATACGATGAATTTCTTGTTCTTAATGAATCATGATAGGTTTGGAGTTTGAGACCGAGAGGTGAAAATTGGCTTGTTGTGATAGTTTGCTAATGCTTGAGAAAAATTAGTGATTATATTAGAGAAGTTTGTCATTAGCATAGGAATAAGCGGAAGTTGATTATATTTAGTATTTTGAATATGATTAATTCGGTGAAATCTGAAACCCTGGATATCCTAAAATATTAAATTTCTCTTTGTTGAATTCGTGCATTTTGTTTAATTTAATTTTCTTTTATTTTATTGCATCTCGTAAATTTATTGTTTAATTAGAATTGAGATTAAAGTAATTCGGTACTTAGTAGTAATTAGTCCTCGTTGAGAACGATATCTTTTCATCACTTTATTACTTGAACCGGCTCGTGCACTTGCGAGAAAAATACCTACCAATAATTTATTTATTTTAGTTTATAAAAATATGTTATTTACTCTATATTGTCAAATTATGAGCAGAAATCAACACCTCCTACGCATGTATGGAGTCGTACCCAAAAGGGTATGAATTCAACCGAAAAATACATTTATATTTTGTTTAGTGAAAAAAAGTAACATTATTTAAACAAGGGTTAACGTGAGACTCATTCTACAAAATCAGTGCTTCTAAATTTACATCCAAATCCTTCATATCATTTTATTATTGTAAATGTTATAATAAAAAGTTCAGTCCCTAATATCTTTTAACAATTCTTTCTTAAAAATTAAATTGCAATTTCTTAAAAAATTATTTTAGACCAAAAAAAAAAAAAAATCCAAGCAATGGCGGCTTGAGATTTTTGATAATCACATTGGATTGGGTTAAGAATTAAGCATCTTGATTCTATATTCGGATGGCCATAAAAATAATAGAAGAAAATGAACTTCAAAAAAGTGGCAAGATTGTTGGGATATGTGCCCATAAACAAATGAGATGTATTATTTTGTTGATTTGATATGAGGATTTTTTCAATATTATTTTTGCATGCATGTTTAGATGCTTTATAAATATCGAAAACCCTAGATTATTTAAATGTAACTTTAAATATTGTATATAAGTGTTATATACAGGAGGATAATATTTAAAGTAAAATAATCTAAATCTGTCCGTAATTAAAAATTAAAGTTGGGATCTTTAATTTAAAATTATTAGTGCGATTCATTACATTTTGAATGAAATGATCTTATCCGGATTATTAATAATGAGATTATTGGAATGAAAGCGTTTTATATAGTTTGATTATATAGGACTGGAACACGATTAATTATGAATCTCTAATAATTTCCGTTGTCATATAGAGCATTCAAAATTAATCAATGATGAATCGATCTTAATTCTGAGTAATTAATAGACTCCTATTTATTGTATCATATTTTTTTGACATATCGAGTAATGACACAAATGAATAGTGTCAAATTCTTGGTATATTGAAAATATAATATAATAAGTAGCCGGGAATATTAATATACAAAATGAAATCCATTCCTTCGTAAAGAAGTTAGATGGACGGCTCCCTTAAGTGTTGATTCGGGACTTGAATAATAAGAGCGCTCAATTTATGATTAGATCATAAATATATTATTTATTAGAAAATCAATGGTACTTAAGGAGAAAGATATAATTAAAGAGGTTAACGGAAAATACCTAACTTTAATTATGAACCGTTTATGAAGGATTGATTTATATGTAATGACTATATCAATAGGCAATTCAAATTCTTTAAATATAATTAGTGTTATAATTTTAAGAGTGCAATTCCACATTTTTAGTGAAATAATTTGGAATTAATAATTTTGATATTTTAATTAAGGTGTTAATTAATTGTCAAAATTATTAGAGTTTAAAATTATAAAGTCCATAGTTCCACTCAATGGCTCCATTGAATCATGTGAACATTATTTTATGTTGGGTTAATTTATTAACTTAGAATTGAGAATTCTATATTAATATTCACACAACAAATTAATTGGATTAATTTTTATTTTTAAATAATACGATTATTTAAAATAAATTTAAAATATTTTAAATTTAAAGATTATACAGTGTGGTAAGGATCACATCATAATTGTGCACCACAGGGTGGTTCACATAATATCCACAGAGTGTATGTGGAATTTTGAATCTTAAATTTTGAATTTTAATATATGTAGAAGAGAACATATCAGTTATTTTATTTTGAATAGTTCAAAATAAAAATTAAAAAAAAATAACTGATATATGATGGGAGAGAGATTTCTCTCTCCCATATCCTTAATACACGCCCACTATAGGAAGATAGTGGGCGTGCAAGTTGTTCCACAAAAGGATATTGAATTAATTAATTAATTAATTTAAAAAATATAAAAGAGGAGTGTCAGTTATATCTCTGCAATACAAAAAGGAGGGTACATACGATGTGTCTAAAAGAAAGGGAAGATATATTTAATTTCTTTTTGACAGAGAAAAAGAGATACGTAACTTTTTCCTCAGAGAGTTTCTTCTCTTTCACTTTGTCTCATGAGTTGAGAACACAAAGTGAATCAAAATTCAAGTGTGTGATCAAACCCAAATTCAGAAACGCCCACTCGTTTCATGTTCATCGTGATCTGGAGAACGTTGAGAAAGAATCTTTGGTGTTTCAAAGGATTTGAAGTTCTCAAGAAAATTGGTGTCTCCGAAGGATTTAGAGTACTTAAGAAGGTTTTTGAAGGAGATCAAGAATTTCGACCTAATCGGACAACGGTCAATTTCTAAACTTTCTTCTTAATTTATTTTATTAAATTAATATAAGTATTGTCGTCGGAAAAATTTTTGAGAAAAATTTTTATATGTGCGATTTGATTCATACCATGCTTTCGCTAAAATTTTAAAAACTGATTTTCGAAACCAACAAAGATTTATATGGAGGTTTATCTTAATATGAGATTATGTCCTTTTTCAACTGTTAAAATAATTATATGATAATAAAAAAATTTATAAGATCAAACCACTTGCTGTCTTTGCGTTTGGGTATTAATTAGACATCATAACTCAACAAAATATTGTAGGCCGCCTAAGTCGAGTAATCTTGCTTGGACTTGGGCGAATTAGAAAAAATGAGGAAAGTATAGAAAAGGTTGAAGGGGAAAAAAGAAAAAAAAAAAAACATTAAACAAAAAGAGAGAGAGAAACAAATAGAGGCAGTCGGGGAGAGATTTAAGGAGAAGCTTAAAAAGTTGAGCGAGAAGATCAGGAAGGGAGAGAAACAATTTTTTTGTTTTACCAGTCTAATTCACGCCCTTTATATGATAAATAACTCATTATGCAGATGATATAATTCCGTCCAAAATTTTAGTAAGGTTATGGATTTAGGCTATATATATATATATATATATTAAATTCAATATTTTAAAAACCAGAAAGTAATTGGTATCAAAGTAAATACTTCAAGTACCAATTTGACAATAATGAACAAGTTTCGTAAGACAACATAAGAATAAAACTGTAATAACTAGTTTTTTACAATATTATGATTTCTTTTTTAAGGGAATTAATGTGTATTAAGTAGGTATTTATGAAAAAGCCTGATTAGGATTTTTTATCAAATTTTGTGAGTTCTTATAATTTTATAAGACTCAATAATGACTTACTTAGTCAAGCATATGGCCTTTTGAGCAAAAAGGTAGAATAAAAAGTTATGATCTTATGTTGGTCAAAGTTTGACCAAAAAAGTCAAAGGTATGAATATGACGGTATTGCAGTATAGCAAGCAGTATGGAAATTATACTGCAAAAAACCGTCATTACGGATAAGCACTAGAACAGAATAGAGATTCCACGACGGTTAAAAACCGTCGTGTTAATACTTATACGACGGTTTTTAAACCGTCGTGGAATCCACAGTCGTGGTATGTTTTTGGATTCGACGACGGTCTTTAAAATCATCACCCGGTCCGTTCCCGAGCGGATTAAAATATAGGACCGAGTCATCCCATGGATCAATAACTGCCAAGATCCAATGTTGGCCGCTGTTATATGGCATGATAAATAGCTTTCCCTGTGGAGCGTCTCTTAAGCTCCGTATAATGCAATCGGCCCTCTCTCGAACGTAGGCGGCGCGATCGGTAACGCGTTGAACTGGTGAGACGAGGACTGGAGAAATAAACTCGAACCGTTGGCCCATTCCTGCCCTTGCACAACATTCCGTTAAGTATCTGCAAAATAATTAGGCTGACTTGTTACACAAATTATGTACATAAAATTATGAAGGATCGATAATGAAATAGTTTAAGGAAAAATGTATTACCTGATGTAAACCATTATGCTATTTGCACTGATCTCTTTAAATGTTAAGAAATGGTAGACATCTTCAAATCCAATATATATGGGCATTTCATCGCCATTTGCGATCTGTTCTTCGTTGAAGATTATTTGTGTACCATCATGCATGGAATTCTGTGCGTAATATGCCAACGGTTTCAAGTCCTGGAGCATGTAAGTAAAGTCAAACGAAGGCATTTGTTCTTGTGCCGGGTGTTGTTGTACCTCCGGTTGTGACTGTATTTTCTTCTTCCCCGCTCTCTTTTTGGTTCGTTTGCTCCCCTCGGGTTCTCGGACAGGAGCCTGACTGGGACCTTTGCTTGCCTGGCTCAAACTTGGTTCAATGCCGACTAAGTGTTTCGGCCATGCAACAAACCCACCGACAGCTTCTTCAATACATGTGGCGTCGTGCGTCGGAATTGGTAGGAGTGCACCTCTTAGTTTTGGAACTGTGATTGTCACTCGTACATTCTCCTCACCTAAAGGAATCCCATGGACTGTGTCCGTTGGAACACATTCCATGTATGCCCTGCCGTTTGCAACAAGAACAACTCCTCCGTTAATTAAATCAGGCGCAAATAGATGGCATTCCCTACTTGCGTTCAGCATGGTCTTCGGGTCCGACGCCGCGGCTCCCTTTTCATTCAAAGTGCAACTAGCCTTGAAGCTGTTGTGTTGATCAACTGTCGGTGCGGTCGGCTCCTCTGCCATTGTCTCTCGGTTGATACCGTGCTTCGCACATAGTTCCTGCACGGTTCTTTCTAATGCGGCCAGCTGCCGTTTCATATCCAATACTTTAGCATTATCCGAGACACTTCCCACCGGGTTGAAGTATTGCGACTGCTTGACAAACTTCGATTGACCCCGAATCCGACCACGATGCTCGGCATTGCCTAATGCCTTGGTCAATATATCCTCTGTCCCAACAGATTCGAAGCTTTCTTGTGTCTGTTGTGAACTGATGTCGTCCTGTAACAATTACCGGGTATGTTATGACTTCGTAAACATAAACGAGTATGCAAGATCATTATAGTTTAATCGGATTCGAATACTTACTATTCTTTCTGCAATATCTTTACATGCTTCATTCTTGAAAGATCCATCGGGGTTGATGCGCATCTCCAGCCAATTCTCATACCGCTCTGGGTAAGTTCCCGTCTTCTCAAACTACAGTTTAATAATAACGTTAGTAAACATATAATATGGAAATCCACATAATAATTTACCATTTACAAATTAAAAGGAAACTATTCACGTACATGTGCTTGGTCACGTTTCCTATATCCGTCTCGGCCTCCCGTTGATCCGTATTTGAGTTTCTTTCTTATCTCACTTCGTTGTTCGGATAATCTTCCGAATTCCGGGGACCGACGATAGGCAATGAAAGATTCCCAATCATCCTGGGTGATGGTGGGGTAATTGTGAATCACTTTTGCCGGCCGTTGCCAAACACATTCTTCATCAATATGATCCCTGACAAAAGCTTGGTAAAGATCATGTCTAAAATTTTTTGCCGACTCTGCACATGACTTTAAAGCTTGTTTTTTAAACGACGCATCTACAGTGAAAGAAGTTGCGATTTCCATCCACACTCTTTCTTTATTTTGGGCTATATCGGCACTTCTAAAGTCGGATATCCAAATGGGTATATGCTCTCGAGCAAGCACTCCAATCCAACTCTGTAATGCATCTCCTCCCTTCCCCATTGGTTGCCCTTTCGAGTCGAACGAAACTTCCATTCGTTCTCCTTTTGTCCTAACTTGGTGGACTCTCCTCATAAGGGTTGATCTTCGTTTAGAATCTTCATCGGGATTGAAGGTAGGTGAGTTGAGTCGTCGTGGTTTTCCAATTTGAGTTTGAGTTGAGTGTTCCTGCTCGTTCTCTTGCGACATTTTAAATCAATCTACAATAACTCCGGACCCAAACACATAACGAAACAAAAAATTATTGTCAATAAAGCATTATAAAATCACCAAAAATCCGTGCAAGTAAATCTAGGTTTGTAATTAATTAATTACGGATAGTCCACATAACTTGATAAAAGCGGCATGTGCTCTCGACATTTGCTAACATCTAAGTCACATCATCAACGACGATTGCCGGAAAATAATAAATGCATATCTTAATCCAATCAATTTACTTCAAAGTAAAACGGTTTCAAACTCAAATAAGCATACTATCGACTATGTCAAACGCTAACAATAAGTCACAAATCGACACTTTACGGGATAATTGTTGAATCCTTGCCTTACCCTAGCCCTTTTATTTCAAGCTACAATTATGTTTAACTCCAAAAACCAATAACGCTAACATGGCATCTACAAAATTTGTAAATCTTGCGTTAACATTTTATCCGGAAAATTGCCCAATCCATATATTATCGATCCAAATTAAAGCACTCAAACTCACGGAATAAAACTAACCCACACGAGCCTAGGGTCGGTTTTTCGCCATTAAATTTACAGAATTCAACAATTAATGCAAATTTCGGCCACCACTTGTCACATTTCACAACATACCGAAACTAAGCCACTCAAATAGGAATTTGGTCGAGCATGTAGTGGGCGTATTTTGAACATGCAAGAGCGACACGTTTTTTCCGTTTCACCTATGACCCAAATAATGTTTCACAAATACAATCATCAATCAACAATCACCGTGGCCTTAAAATAAAGTTTACTATTGTCTTAGCATAGTTCTATCAACCGTTTAATGAAATTTCGGAAATATAAACTAACCCGTTTAGTGTGGGTATGGGCGGGTAAATTGGCGCTGGCGAGCAAGTTTGGGGGTCGGCCTTGGCGACGACGTCGGTGTGAGCGTGTGGAGGTTGGCGAAATTGTAACAAAATTCGTAGAAAATGGATGATGGAAGCAAGGAGAGAAAATGGAGGAGGATGGACGGCAATGAGAGATATTGGATGACTCAAGATATTGAAAAAAGAGAGATAATGGAGGATGAAAGGCAAAAAGTTAGAGAGAAATAGAGGGAGTTGCCGAAAAATGAGAGAGAAAGTGGAGTGAATGGTGAGTTTGTTTTGTTCTTATGCATAGAGGATGATAATTTCGGCCACTTGCACAAAGGCACGCTTCCCGGGTAATTTTTAAACTTTCACGGCACGGATACCACGACGGTTTTGGTACAAACCGTCGTGGTTGTGGTATCTACCACGACGGTCTTTGACCGTCGTGGTATCCGAGGCTACCACGACGGTCAAAGACCGTCGTTGTAGCCTCGGCTACAACAACGGTCAAAAGACCGTCGTTGTACCCGAGGCTAGAACAACGGTCAAATGACCGTCGTTCTAGCCTCGGCTACCACGACGGTCTTTGACCGTCGTGGTAGCCTAGGATACGACGACGGTCAAAGACCGTCGTGGTAGGTCCCTCTTTGACCGTCCTCCTTTCGCTTACTATTCAAAATACGACGACGATTTTTTTGATAAACCGTCGTCGTATTTTGGAATTAAAACGTTTCAAACTCAATGTTTATCAACTATATATGTATATAATCACACAGACGGCCACACACATGTGTTATGCATTAATCAGTCCATACTCTCTTTGTGATCTTGTATTCGTTTAGACTATATATGGCATTATAATGTGCACATATGAAACGATATATATTATAATAATACTTATTATAAATTATCTCTTTGTGATATATATATATTGTGATCTTGTATTCGTTAAAGCTATTGTTTTTTTTTTTTTTGGACTTCTCAACACGTGTCCACTCAACATCTAAACGAAGCAAGTGTGACGAATCATCGTCCAAATCATCAACCTCATCCACCAATGGCAAACCCGCCGTGATAGATGGAATGTCCGTGGAATCTTCAACATCTTCGCGGCCATCCCGGATTAATTTTGGCTTCATTGGCACAACTAATGATAACTCGGAATTGTCAGGATCCGTTGTGTAAAAGACTTGTACTGCTTGCGACGCCAGAATGAAAGGATCATTTTTGTATCCCATACGCCTAAAGTCCACCACTTTCACGCCGTCCTTATCAATCTTAACGAAATTGTTATCTGCCCACTTGCATTTAAAGAGTGCTATCCGCAAGCCGGAATAATCAAGCTCCCAGATATCTTCAATGAACCCAAAGTAGTTCATGGAGCCGTATACCGGGTTCTTGTCCTTTGCGGATGAAATATGCATAGACTCAGCACGAAGGCTCACACCACTATTTTGGACTGGATGTTTCTCATCTCTTTCGCGAGTGTAAAGGTGTAGCCATTGACAGAGTACGATGTATATGTTGTGACAATCGAAGACGGACCTCTTGCAAGCTTCATTAAGTCTTGGGAAACACCAGGCTTCATATGCAAATGTCGGCTTATCCACTCCCTGAATGTCCGGTTGTGCTCATCTTGAATCCACTTCTCACTTCTTGTTTTCCTTGGATGCGCGCATCTTAATTCCGTCATATGAGCCTCAACGAACGACTCCACTTCCTTAACATTGTGCAGAACATACAGACAAGCTTTTTCCCATTCATCTTGCTTTACTGGTGAATGAACGGCGACGGATAGTCCTCTCGACGTAAATGGCCCGCTCGTTGGCAACCCTATTGGCTCCGCATTGGACAAATACTCAGAACAAAATTCAACTGACTCCTCGGCTATGTAGTTTTCCACAATGCATCCCTCCGGCCTATTTCGGTTCTTCACATAATCCTTTAAAACCTTCATGTGCCTTTCGAAAGGATACATCCACCTCAAATGGACCGGTCCACATAGCTTAACTTCACGAACTAAGTGTATCGGTAGGTGGATCATTATATCAAAAAAGGCTGGTGGGAAAAACTTCTTAAGCATGCACAAAGTCATCACCAATTCCGATTGTAGCGAATCTAGCATAAGTGGATCGATTACTTTGGAGCAAATTGAATTGAAGAACGAGCATAACTTCGTAATTGCATATCTCACATCTTTCGTTAAAACTCCCCGCAATGTAAGCGGCAATAATTGTTGCATCAAGATATGACAATCGTGAGTTTTCATTCCAATGAGCCTTAAATCCTTCATCGACACCAACCTTTTGAAGTTAGAAGAGTACCCACTTGGCACTTTTACGGACGCAAGCCATTCACAAAGCTTCCTCTTTTCTTGTTTGGATAATGTGTGCTTTGCCGGAGGTAAGTATGTGCCAGTCGATCTTTTGTCGGGGAGCAAATTTGATCTAATCTTCATCTCTTGAAGATCTAACCGTGCTTTTTTACCATCTTTAGTCTTGTTTGGGATGTCAAGCAACGTGCCCACAATCGATTCACAAACGTTTTTCTCAATATGCATAACATCAAGGCAATGACGAACGTAAAGTGACTTCCAATATGGAAGTTCATAGAAGATTGACTTCTTTTTCCACGACGGTCCATCGACAACGGGAGCCTTACGTTTTCTCTTTCCCAAAACTACTTTCATGTCTTTAACCATCTCAAATACGGCTTCGCCAGACAAAATCCGAGGAGCGGATCTTTCTTCGGTATTACCATCAAAAGCCTTCTTTTGTTTGCGGTATCGATGATTTGATGGCAAGAATCTCCTGTGACCAAGGTAAACGGTTTTCTTACCATTCTTCAACCGAATAGAGGATGTTTCCTTCATACAGACTGGACATCCTACAGAACTCCTCACGGGATAACCAGAAAGGTTGCCAAGTGCAGGAAAGTCATTAATTGTCCAAATCAACATTGCACGTAGATTGAACGTATCTTGACGGTAAGAATCTCTAACTTGTAAACCATCTTCCCACAAGCTTTTTAGGTCATCGATTAATGGTGCCAAGTACACGTCAATGTCATTCCCCGGTTGTTGAGGGCCGGAGATCAATAATGTCAACATCAAGAACTTCCGCTTCATGCACAATTCCGGAGGAAGATTGTAGTTGACAAGTACGACTGGCCAGGTACTATGCCGACTACTCATATTACTGTGTGGGTTCATTCCGTCCGTCGACAAACCGAGACGTAAATTCCTTGGCTCTGAGCTAAAATCTGGATGATTGTCGTCAAAGGTCTTCCATTGTGGTGAGTCGGCCGGATGCCTAAGTTTGCCATCGTCAACGTGTTTATCATGATGCTAGGTCAAATTCTTAGCATGCTCGGCATTACGGAATAAACGACGCAAACGTGGAGCCGGTGGAATGTACCATAACACCTTAACCGGCACTCCTTTTCTACCATTAGAAGGCATCTTGCCATTCTTCCATCTTGACTCCTTACAAACCGAACATTCATCTAAATCTTCATATTCTTTCCGGTAAAGGACACAATCATTTGGACAAGCATGTATCTTTTCATATTCCATTCCCAAAGTGCTCAACGTCTTCTTTGCCTCGTACATACTAGGTGGCACCTTGTTATCCTCCGGTAGAACATCTTTTAGAAATTCTAAAAGAGTTGTGAAACTAGAATTCGTCCACCCTCCCGACGCTTTCATATTCCATAATTTAACTAATGCCCCTAATTTTGTATATTTTGTACACCCGACATACAAAGGCGTCTCCGCATCATTAATCATTGCCTCAAATAACTTCGGTCGATGCACAAAGTTTTCTTCCAAATCATTAATCATATTGAACATATTATCACCAACGTCTTCCTCCACAATAGGCTCTTTACCTTTAGACTTCGTCGATATATATTTAATATCGAAAAAATCTTCACCATATAAATACCATGTTTGATAAGAACAAATAATCCCATAAGCGCGCAAATGCCCTCTAACATTATCAATGGAATGAGATCTATGATTACCACAAAGTTGACACGGACACGGAATCTTATCATCTTGTATGTGAGCTTTGGCAAATGACAAAAATTCTTCAACACCATCTACATATGCTTTGGACAATCTATCAAACCACATCCATTTCCGATCCATGATTTGCAAATCCTATAATCCAAAAATTAAAATACTTATAACCCGCCCATTAATTGATCAACAATAAAAAATCAATACAACCTAACAAAACCGTCTAAAACTACAATGAAACATGCATGCACCTTGTTGATTTATATAAAACATACATATAAATTGATCCCACACATAAAGAATAACAAGAAGACGTTAATTAATCAGTTATCACTTACCTTTGGTGACGTCGTACGGTGTATATTGACTGAAATCGGAGGAATCTGGACTTGGTTTTCGGATATGGAGACGGGTTTGTTGCTGTGAAAAAATTTAGGACGGCAAGCACTCGGCGTTTAGAAATTTTGGTGACGATTCCACGATGGTTTTACGGAAACCGTCGTGTAATATTCGAGATTCCACGACGGTTTTCCGGATTCAGTCGTGGAATCTCAGTATACGACGACGGTTTTTGAAACCGTCGTCGAATCTCCGAGGAATTCACAACGGTTTTTGAGCCGCATTTTTTACCGTCGTGGAATCCGGAATCCGAGGAAGAGATACCACGACGGTCAAAAAATACCGTCGTGGTATCTCGGAGATACCACGACGGTCACAATGTCCGTCGTGGTAGCTCCGAGATACCACGACGGTCTTTTTTGACCGTCGTGGAATCTCGAGATTCCACGACGGTCTTCGTGTGCTTTTCGGCTCCGTGTTTTTTCCGAAATTACGACGACGGTTTTTTTTAAAACGGTCGTTGAATATCAGTCGTGGTATCCACATTTTCTAGTAATGAAGATAGTAAGAATAAGGTTCAAAACTACTATAGAAAAATCAAACACATTATTTAGGACAATAAGGGCTAAGTAGCTTTTAAGTCATAAGAAAAATTTATACGCAGTTCAATTATGCACAGATGAATTCTGGACTGCAGTCCAGTATAATAGTACTGTTATTAGTTGAGAACAGTATTGGAAATATCTGTATTAGCATGAAAATGGACTGCATTCTAAGAGAAAAGGCAAACAAAGCCCAAAGGGGAGGACACCTCATCCATGGATAATTACATGATTTATGGATTTTTAGAAAATTAGGAAAGAATTAGTGTCTTGGCCTCCAAGGAAACTCAATGGCCGGCCACCTCATGGGGTTATGGAGCAAATATTTTTCTCTTAAGGGCTATTATGCAATTTTGGGATTAAAAAAAATAGTTATCACCTATAAATATGTGATGGGGGGTGCATTTTCGTTCACTTTATGTGAAAATACACTAAAACTATGTCAAATTTTCACCTTACTCTCTCTCCCCTTTAGAAAGCTGAACCCCAAAGAGAAGAAGAAAAAAAAAAAAAAAAAAAAAAGAAAGAAAAAGAAAGGATTAGGGTGGTCAGAATTTTTGGAGGAACCCAAAAGCAAGAACTAAAGTTTGATTCCAAGGCTTATAACTTATCTCCAAGCTTAAAGGTAATCTTCTAAAACCTTTGAGCTATTCAATTAAGCTTTGATTCAAGCTTTATGTGCATTACAATGTTGGTTTGTAAGAGCATAAGCTCATTTATTTTCTTATGCAATAGTCTAGATTAGTTAGGTTTGTACTTGATTAGAAGTAAGTGGTTTTGATTTATGTTTTTATGCATGATTTTGATAGTATAGTTGCATGATATTAGGGTTTGCATGTATGTCTTTATGATGTTTGTTATATGTCCCCATGTGTTTAAGAAGTTGTAGGTTATGCATGAATGATGATGAGTTAGGACATAAGCTTGAATGATATATGGGATATGCAAACCAATCTTAAACCCTAGCTTGGTGCAAAAACACCCTATGGGTTGTATGTGTATGGATAAATGTATGTCAATGAAAAGTTTACGTTAGAAGCACTGCATGTTTGACGTAGACTCACAGTTGTGACTGTTTGAGGTAGTGTGTGCGTAGATTTTATTTAAAACAGATTTAAAGCAAAACTACCAGTTTCGGGGTAAAACTGGGCAGCTTACTAGAAAGGCAATTTTAAGGCCCTTAGAGGCCGAATTTGGAGAAACTTAAAACATGAAAGTTGTAGAAAATGAAAATTCCTAGGGGTTAACCTAGATAGTTTTCAAAAATAAGGCTCCAATGGCCTTTGTTTTTACAAAAATCCGAACCTGGTCATACTCAGACTTCATGCACGGCCAGGCAGGTTCAACAAGGAAAATGAGTAGGTTAGAGGCCGAACTGGATTTTGAGCAAAACATGAAAGTTGTAGGGTTTTTTAAGCTCTAAAACTTTTGTGAAGAAAATTTTTTCATATTCAACACAGATTTTTAAATAAAATTGGATTTCAAAAACTATGCAGGAAACAGGAAATTCCTGCACAGGATTTTCAAAACACAGTGCAGGAAAAGGAAATTCCTGCACGTAAACTGATAATTGGCAACATGAAACTGTTTCAAGGGCAGTTTCCAACACTTCACACAATTTTGTTATCTTTGCTAAAAAAAATTACAATTTTGGATAAAAAAAAGATTGAGTGTTGAACAAGGATTTTTGTACAAAAAGAAAAATGGACAAATAATACTAGGTTTTTTCCAAGACAAGAAAAATAAGTAAATGGACCACAAATTGTCTTGATAACTTGGTAAAAGTATGATGACCAATGGTAACCGGGTAAGATACTCAAGTTACTGGATTGGACCCAAAGCCCAAGGTTACTTATAGTAACCTAATAGGATATAACTTGTGAAATTGGGCTTTAATAACCCAATAGGATGGACCCAAGTATGACTTAGGGTCACATCAAGGGTTACCCAATGTAACCTAACAAAATACTAAGTATGTTAGTTGAGCCTAAAACCCAGGGTTACTCACAGTAACCTAATGGGATATGGATTGAAAATAATAGGGCTTAGGCCCATGGTTAGGAATAGTAACCTAACACTATTCAAGTATGATTGGGCTTAGTACTCAAGGTTACCCTAAGTAACCTAACAAGATATGATTTAAGTATGATAGGCCATAAATCCTAGGGTTACATTTAGTAACCAAGTAAGTTATTATTGTATGTGTGGGGGACATATAACTAAGGTTATTCATGGATGTTGGTTAGGTTACCAATATTTTATGATTATGATTTATAGGATCCTTACCCTATGTCATTTGTAATAGCAGGAGGTAACCTGTTGTTGCGACCTGAATTTGAGCAACAAAACCTGTGACGTAGCATACGAGGTAAGTACAACTCCACCTACAACATAGGCTATTTGTTTTGTTACTTGCATGATTTATTTAAAGTTTATGAATTGTTATGATATGATTTATGATTTATTTATGTGTGATATCATGAAGCATGTTCACCAATTCATATGATAAGACTAAGTCTTAAGTATGAAATGGTTTATTAAGTATGTTTTAAGATAAGAACAAGTCTTAAGAAAATTAAGTAAGTTGGCAAGCTAAGTTACCTTGTGTTGTACCGACCTGCACTAGATCGGGTTTGGTCTATGGTTTGAGTTGGACTAAGCTGGCCGTCCCAACCACTCCATAGCTGTGTGTCACGGTACGTACAGTTATGTTAAGGGACCCATTAGTATGTTAAGTTAAGAAAGAATAATGAAGCATAAATGATTCATGCATTGTTAAGTTTTGTTTTACGGATGTTAAAGTTGTACTTGCTGAGCGAAAGCTCATGTCTTACGTCTATGCTATAGGTAAGCTACCTAGCGGCAATCTTTAATGCAAGGTGGTGGAGTATGGCATTGCTAGCTGTGAAATTTGGGATGGTGACCGCTACATGTTTGGTTTATACTATGTGTATTATTTTATACTCAAAGGATTTTATTTAGTAAACGTTTATAAATACGTACTTATTCATGTGAATGCACGTTGTATAAAAAAAAATTTCCGCTAATTAAGTAAGTAAGTAATTATGTAAGATAAGTACGGTAACGGTCTATGTTAGGTTGGTTGTTACAAAAACCTTATATTTATGTTGATATCTTGAAACACAATTAGTAAAAAGTAGAATCAAGTAAACAATTTCTTTTCAATTATAAAACAAAAGAAAACGAAGGTAGCAAATTCTTCCTCATAGGGAAACGGAAAATTCTTATTCATTGGATATAATAAAATAAAGTACAAAATCAATTAATTTGTTTCATTTATCATGAAATGTTGGCCTCATAGTGCTTTGGTGTACAAGCCAAATTATCCAAAAAAAAAAAATAATAATAAAAAATAAAAACATGTCCAATGATACTTAAAAGCACAAATCAACATGAAAACCAATTAGTCACATCCACCCCCAAAACTTTTCCTGACCCTAACAGGCAACCCACCTTTCATTCTAAGAGTAAGCGCCATAACATATTTGGGACACGTGTCGTCGTTCAATACGTCGATTTCAAACCTCTCAAGCACAGATGCTACAATGGACTTCATCTGAATGTAAGCCATGTCTCTTCCCAGACACAACCTAGGCCCGCCATGAAACACCGGAAACCTAAACGGGCTCTCTTGCCTGCACACGCCGCCTTCGAGCCACCGCTCCGGCCGAAACTCCGCGCAATCTTTTCCCCAAATGCCCTCCATCCTCCCCATGGCGTAAGAGTTGTACATCACCACCCAATTCTTCCCCACAAACGTCCCATCAGGCATAGTATCCTCTTTCAAACACTCCTTGGCATCCACCGGTACCGGTGGGTAAAGCCTCATCGACTCCGATATCGCAGCTTGTAAATAATGCATCTCTCGGAGATCGTCAATTTCATACGTATCGCCGATCTTTTTCCCGGTTCTCCTCCGAATATCTTCGAGCTCGTCGGAGATCTTTTCTTTGACGTCCGATCGTGACGACAAAAGCCAAAAGAACCATGTCAAAGCCGAGGATGTTGTGTCGCGCCCCGCGAGGATGAAGCTAATCGCGATGTCTCGGAGAAATTCCGGAGAGTTCTCATCGTTCTCTATGAACCGGGAAAGCAGATCCTCGGCGTTTGATTCCTCTCTGGTTTCCATTCTTGACTTGATAATATCATCTGCAAATTTATGGACGGCCGAGATTGTTTCTTTCAACCGTTTTTCAGATCCTATGTTGAAGAACCTCTTCACCTTCCACATAAAAGGAAAAGCATAGAAGAACCTTCCGCAGCTAACAGTTGCCGCTTCTTCGAAAGCCCTCATGAAGTCGTCGCCGGCGCCGGATGCTCCATCACCAGCAAGACAAGCGGGGTCGAAATTAAAGGCTAATTTGCAAACGTTATCGAAGGCAAATCTCTCCAAGATATCTTGCAAATCCAAAACCTTACCGGTTTCGGATGCTTTACGCAGAATCGGAAGAAACCTAGTTTGGATCTCGACAACGACGTTGCGCATGACGAAGTTTCTAAGCGATTTCGTGTTGAATTCATAGCTCGCCGTCTTCCTCTGCTTCCTCCATAGCTCGCCGTCGGAGTTGAAGATTCCGTCGCCGAGGAGTTCAGCGAGAAGGGCAGTAAATCGGTCGCCTTTCGGGTAGTTGTCGAAGTTGGTCTTCAGCATGTGCTCGACGTTTAAAGGGTTCGCCGTGAATAAGCCGCTTACAATGTATGGCCGGTGGTAGACGGCGGTGTTGGTGGGGCAACTGGCGAGGATTTTGGTGCTCCATTCGAGGATCCTGTGGCGGTTGGCTACGAATCCCGGTAGGGTTCCGATGATGGGGTAGGCTTTGAAGCCTGTTTTGATTTGTGGTCGTTTCAAGGACAAGTAGTGAAGGTAGAGAGTGATCAGAGAGAGCACAACGAGGACAAACGATAGAAGAGAGAATAGATCCATAGTTGTGGTAGCTAGATATTTGGTAATTGATGGGGAACTAGCTGTATATATAAAATAACTGCTATAAGAAGACGTCAGATATGACATTTTTATCTATGAGTGCAGATACTCATCCCAGGATGAGTATGAGGCTATTATATGAGTATAGAACAAGTATGGAGAGTTAAGATTAAACTCTCATGGAGTGAGAACGAGGGAAGCTCTTCATACCCACACCCGTCATGTCTATATTCATCCTTCTAAAAACACTTATATATATTTATATGCCTTGTTATATTTGTTGAATTTTTACTATTTTAATGTTTTAGTTTGTTTTATGAATTTAGTTTATAGATTTTTGAAGTTTGGATTTGTTTTTACAATTTCAGTTTCATATTCAGTTATATTTGTAATTATATTCATAAATTTTATGAAAATTTTAATGGAATTTTATTTTGAGTTTATTTTATTCTAAATGAGTAATTGGGATAGCACACTGATTGGGGATTACCCACCCAGTAGACTCATTAAATTAGGTGTGAGGGATGAAAAGTGAGGTTGGTATGGAGGTGGGGGAAGTATACTCACTACTGTCCTGTTCCGTTTCCATTTGGTCAACTCTAATCCCAATTTTACAATAGCAATCTATATGGTGTATAAGTTAAACGATTGCTATATCAATTGATTATATATCAACTAATAAGAAAATGACAACTTATCATCACACAAATTGGTATTCGAAAGTTGATATTAGAGTTAATGTTCTTAGAAAAACTTCGTTTATATCTCATGTATGTTTGTTCATATATAACCAGCACCAACGAGATGATTATACAATATCATCTACATTTACAGAAGCATCAAAAAATGCATTTTTCTTAATTGATGATGAGTAACACATTAACACAAGTTAGCTAAGATTAAACTTTAAGTTGTACCAAAATTAGTCAAGTAGTTATATTCAAAACTCGACATGCACATGTTGCAGTTGGTGGAGAATTCAGTTTTCTAATGATCATATTACTGATTATGTGCACTGTAATAAACTAAAATGAGGTAATATATTGATGAAATCAGAAGTTATTGTGAGGGATTAATTATTAATAACATTTGACTATTAAATGCCACAATAATCTTGATGGTCGAAATACAGATAATAATTTAATAGATATAATTGCTTTTGATTAATAAGTCAATATATCTCTTACATTGTCCAATATTTTTTTTTTCAAAAGATTAATTTATTCCCTTTTTGAATCTTTATAAGGTCTTCAATGTATTTCCACCTAAAGTTTAGAGATAAAAATTTTTTGTTTCAGAAAATAAAACAATTATCGAAAAAAAAAAGGTTATAGCATGGACATATCACAATTATGTCAAATTAATCATTCTCTTAATTAGGACGCTCTGATATTTCTATATAAAACTATTAAGATGTATAATTTTGACATTCTACCAAGGATCAATTACTAGATAACCTTTCTTTTAATTTGAAAAAGACATGTACATATTAATGACAAAAATCAGGGAATACGGAAATGAGAGAGAGAAACAAACTTTATATAGACATAATTTATAAAGAATCCAAGTCATTTATTAATGATGAGAAAAATTTTCATAAAATTATTTTTGTGCATTTAATGTCAATGTTATATTTGATAAAAATATCATATTTGATGATATGCCAAGTGTTTAAGGTAGGGGATCATAGATAATTTTGTACAAAAATATTAAGAATAAGTTCATGAGGGGGGCGGAAGCCCCTAGGCCTTCGTTTGCTTCGTGCCTCAGTATAGTACAAGAATATAATGACTGTGAATGTTTCTTCTATAAATGAGGTAATACTCAGTAAATTGGGTGATTTGTATGAATATTGTCACTCAAAAAACACATCTCTAAATTATTACTCTAGTTAAATACAATAGCTATAGTTTTTTTTTTTTTTTTAATTTAACTTTCAATTAGATATAGTTTTTTTTTAAATTTAACGTTCAATTAGATAAGTATAAAAGATTTAAAAATCTAAACAAGTATTAAGAGAGGAGAAATATGTATAAACTTTCTCTAGTAAATTTCCTTAGGAAGGCATTTCCTTTGGGCCCCGTAATCACTATAGCACTCGGTTTGTGAGTTTCACTGTTCATAGAACTTGGTTTCGTGGATAGCCCATGACGATAAACTTTCTATTGTAAATTTATAATCTTTTATGTTTTAGAAAATTATGTAAACAACTTTTTAAATAGATATATTTATGTTATTTGCTCTCTCTTAGATTGCTGACCTTCGTACTTATCTAGTTGGAGATAAAAAAACATATATATTATTATTAGGATAATAATTCAGAGATATATATATATATTTTTTAATGACAATCCCACAAATCACTTTTTTTTTTTTTTTTTTTTAAATTGGCATGAGCCCGTGGTGGTTTAGAAGAATCGTTTACTTACCAACTAAGTGATCAATAAGTGGCTCTTTACATCCTTAGCCAAGTCACCTTCTTCATCTTTTTCTTTTCTTTTCTTTTCTTTCTTTCTTTTTTTTTTTTCTTGGTGTTTTTCATAGTTATAATTTACCTTCAACCTTTTCATTATTGAGATTATTGGTCCCTCTTGCCTCCCTGTCTGTTCCACACATAAACTGGGTACCATGCCCTTTCAACTTTAAACATTAGAGGGACGTTAATATATCTTTTTTGGAAGTATCTTTCTCTTCTTCAAAGCATGGTGCACTTCTGTCTTAGTCAAATAAACATGTTTAATGCATGTTCCTTTTACCAATTAATTGGTATATATCATGTTCATATGTACCATATTGTTGTTGAAAGCGTGACGTACTCGAATATATTTTTAAAAAGCACCTTTATCAAGAACTTAACACATGCTATAATAATAATAATAATAATAATAATAATAATTATTATTATTATTATTATATCAATGATCTACAAATATTCCCAGTTTTGGCACATAACTTGTGACCAAAATTATTGACTTCTTTCTATCAAAAAGGGGGAAAAAAAAAAAAAAGAAAAAAAAAGTTATTGACTTCTACCAGAAGGCCTTCTATGCCGAGCGTTTGCGGTCCACTGCACATGAAACTCCTACCTAACTTCAAGTAGACCAAAATTAATGATCCTATATAATGGTGTAATGGCCCAACTTTTTAGACCATTACTTAATTTAATTTTCATAAATCTTTAAACTTGATTTTGAAATTAATATTATTCTTTGTCTAAAAATTTAGGAATTTTCAAAATTGTACTGTGACATCACTAATTTATTAAAAGCTCATTTTGAATAGGGTGGTTTTATTAACACACCATTCTTGACTTTTCAGATCCTCCTTCTAAACATACACCTCTCTTAAATTTAAAATCATTAACTTACATATCACACACCCCTATATATTCGTAAACTATCCCTAACTACTATTTCTATAAAATAAAAAACACCCCACCACTTCAAAATTTTTTTTATACGTACCTTTTTTCCTTGGTTTCTTTTGATGTTTTATTTTGATAATATCAAGAATATTTGCATCAAATGAAAATTTTTATGAGCAAAACTCACTCTAAAGAACATTTTTATTAATTTTTAAATTGATTTGTCCAGACTATTTGTACGTTAAATTATAAATTTGCCAGAAAAAAAGGTTTTTTTTTAAATATAAATAACAAAATAATTCACTTATATATATATATATATATCCCAATGAAAAATGCAATAAAAAAGAAAAAAACCAAACATAAGGCATCAATATTTGAATGAAAAAAAAAAAAAAAAAACAAAGCCAAGTAATGCAACAAGAAAAGTGATTGAATTAGAAGCCAATTAACCAAGGTTTTTTTTTTTTAAATTTTTTAATTTTTTGGTGAACAGTACACTAATAAGATCCTATCAACAGTCTAAACAATTAAAAGAAAAAGAAGCTGTCGCCTGACAAATACATGTTGGTTATGATGATCTAATTTAACGATGCGGAGTAGATTTTAAAAATTTTCTCCATTATTCAATATATCTTATATATGTTGGTTTTGAAAACCAGTTTTTAAAAATTTAGCGGAAGCATGGTATGAATCAAATCGTATATACAAAAATTTTTCTTAAAAATTTTTTTGGCGACAATACCTATATTATTTTAATAAAATAAATTAAGAAGAAAGTTTAGTATGACCATTGTCCGATTAGGTCGAAATTCTTGAACTCCTTCAAAAACCTCTTAAGTACTCCAAATGATTCAGAAACACCAATTTTCTTGAGAACTCCAAATCCTTCGAAACACCAAAGATTCTTTTTTAGCGTTCTCCAGATCACGATGAACAGGAAACGAGTGAGCGTTTCTAAATTTGGATTTGACCACACACTTGAATTTTGATTCACTTTGCATTCTCATCTCATGAGACAAAGTGAAGGAAAAGAGGAGAAGAAACTCTCTAAAGGAAAAAAATTTTACGTATCTATTTTTCTCTGTCAAAAAGGAATTAAATATATCTTCCATTTTTTTAGATATGTACCCTTTTTTAGTATTGTAGACAAATAACTGACACTCCTATTTTTTTATTTTTTAAATTAATTAATTAATTAATTCAACTTTTCTCCTTGTGGAATAGCATGCACGCCCACTATCTTCCTATAGTGGGCGTGTATTATGGATATGGGAGAGAGAAAATCTCTCTCCCATCATATAATTAGTTATCTCTTTTTTTTTTAAATTTTATTTTGAGCTATTCAAAATAAAATAACTGATATTTTCTCTTTCACATATATCAAAATTCAAAATTTAAAATTCAAAATTCCACATACAGTCTGTGGATATTATGTGAACCACCCTGTGGTGTACAACTACGATGTGACCTTATCACACTGTATAATTTTTAAATTTAAAACTATTTTAAATTTGTTTTAAATAATCATATTATTTAAAATACAAACTAATCTAATTAATTTATTGTGTGAATATTAATATAGAATTCTCAATTCTAAATTAATAAATTAACCCAATATTAAATAATGTTCACATGATTCAATGGAGCCATTGAGAGGAACTATGGACTTTATAATTTTAAGCTCCAATAATTTTGACAATTAATTAACACCTTAATTAAAATATCAAAATTATTAATTCCAAATTATTCCATTAAGAATTTGGAATTGCACTCTTAAAATTGTAAAACTAATTATATTTAAAGAATTTGAATTACCCATTGATATAGTCACTATATATAAATCAATCCTCCATACACGGTTCATAATTAAAGTTAGGTATTTTCCGTTAATCTCTTTAATTATATCTTTCTCCTTAAGTACCATTGATTCTCTAATGAATAATATATTTATGATTTAATCATAAATTGAGCGCTCTTATTATTCAAGTCCCGAATCACCACTTATGGAAACCGTCCATCTGACTTCCTTACGAAGGAATGGATTTTATCTTGTATATTAATATTCCCAGCTACTTATTATATTATATTTCCAATATACCAAGAATTTAACATTATTCATTTATGTCATTACTCGATATGTCAAAAAATATGATACAATAAATAGGAGTCTATTAATTACTTAGAATTAAGATCGATTTATATATGACCATCATTGATTAATTTTGAATGCTCTATATGACAACGAAAATTATTAGAGATTTATAATTAATTGTGCTCCAGTCCTATATAATCAAATTATATAAAGCGCTTTCATTCCAATAATCTCATTATTAACAATTCGGATAAGATCATTTCATTCAGAATGTAATGAACTGCGCTAGTAATTTTAAATTAAAGATCCCAACTTTAATTTTTAATTACAGACAGATTTAGATTATTTTACTTTAAATATTATCCTCCTGTATGTAACACTTATATACAATATTTAAAGTCACATTGAAATAATCTAGGGTTTTCGATATTTATAAAGCATCTAAATATGCATACAAAAATAATATTGAAAAAATCCTCAAATTAAATCAGCAAAATAATATATCTCATTTGTTTATGGGCATATATCCCAACAATCTCCCACTTGCTCTAAAGCAAATGTGACATATCTTTAAGTCTCATCCCTTCAAGATGTTGTTCAAAATTCTGAGCTTATAATGTCTTGGTAAACGGATCAGCTATATTATTCGCGGATGCGATCTTCTCAACTGAAACGTCTCCTCTACTGACAATCTCTCTCACCAAGTGAAATTTCCTCTCTATATGCTTTCCTTTGCGGTGATTTCTGGGTTCTTTGGCATTGGTCACTGCTCCACTGTTATCACAATAGAGTCTAATTGGCTCATGCATATCTGGAACAACTTCCAGATCTCTTAAGAATTTACGAAGCCAGACTGCCTCTTTAGCTGCTTCATAAGCTGCTACATATTCAACCTCTGTGGTTGAATCAACAACCTCTACTGACAATCTCTCTCACCAAGTGAAATTTCCTCTCTATATGCTTTCCTTTGCGGTGATTTCTGGGTTCTTTGGCATTGGTCACTGCTCCACTGTTATCACAATAGAGTCTAATTGGCTCATGCATATCTGGAACAACTTCCAGATCTCTTAAGAATTTACGAAGCCAGACTGCCTCTTTAGCTGCTTCATAAGCTGCTACATATTCAACCTCTGTGGTTGAATCAACAACACAAGTTTGCTTGATACTCCTCTATATAATGGCTCCACTTTCCAAAGTGAACATCGCCTCAGAGGTAGACTTCCGAGAGTCTCTATCTGATTGGAAATTAGAATCTATATATCCAGTAAGAATCAAATCCCTACTAGAATATACGAGTATATAGTTTCTCGTCCTTCTCAAATATTTGAGAATATGCTTGACTGTCACCCAGTGATCTAATCCTAGGTTCGACTGGTATCGACTAACCACTCACACTGCAAAGCATATGTCAGGTCTGGTACACAACATTGCATACATTAGACTACTAACTGCCGATGCATATGGAATTCGTCTCATATTCTCTTCTTCTTGCGGTGTTTTAGGACACTTCTCTTTAGAAAGATGAACTCCATGTCGAGAAGGCAAGTTCCCTTTCTTGGAGTTCTGCATCGCAAATCTGATAAGCACCTTATCAATGTACGAAGCTTGAGACAATGCCAGAAGCCTATTCTTGCGATCCCGTATAATTTAGATACCAAGAATGTAACTTGCTTCTCCCAAATCCTTCATTTGGAATTGGCTGGCTAGCCAGTTCTTTACCTTTGATAGAGATTCTACATCATTCCCAATGAGTAGAATTTCATCTACATAAAGAACTAAGAAGACCACTTTATCCCCTTCTATCTGCTTATAGACACAAGGTTCATCTAGATTTTGTTCAAAACCATAAGACTTTATGCCTTCGTTAAATCTAATGTTCTAAGATCTAGAAGCCTGCTTAAGTCCATAAATGGACCTTTGCAGTTTGCAGACTTTCTGCTTTTGGCCTTTGACCATGAAACCCTCTGGTTGGACCATATGAATGGTCTCCTCAAGATGACCATTCAAGAATGTTGTCTTGACATCCATTTGCCATATCTTATAATCATAATGAGCAGCAATAGACAAGAGAATCCAGATGGATTTTAGCATGGCCACTGGAGAAAAAGTATCCTCATAGTCTACTCCTTCTTTTTGGGTAAAACCCTTTACCACCAGCCTAGTTTTGAAAGTCTCCACTTTCCCATCAGCTCATCTCTTTCTCTTATAGATTCATTTGCAACCAATAGGCTTAACGCCTTATGGTAGATCTACGAGCTCCCAGACTGAATTGGAGTACATAGACTCAATTTCAAGTTTCATGGCTTCCTGCCATTTCTCTCGATCAATATCATCCATTGCTATCAGTGACTGCAACTTGTGGTTCTCCATCTTTACAATAGTGGATGGGCAATCTTATTTCCCTTCCACTACGTCATGGTGGCTGTGGTGTTTGATCTCTAGTAGTGATCCCTTCTTTTTGTTGTTCAACAACTGTTGTTGGTGTGGCGTCGATCTTATCAGCCAGCAACTCTTCCAAAACCACTTTACTTTTGGGTTTGAAATCTGTCATATATTTATGCTTGAGAAATGTAGCATTTGTCGACACAAATACTTTATTATCTTGAGTGTTATAAAACAGACCTCCTCTCATTCCTTGAAGGTAGCCCACAAACATGCATACCTCCGAGCAAGGTTCCAACTTCCCAGTCTTTCCCTTTAGCACGTGTGCTGGGCACCCCCATATACGGATGTGTCTCAAACTAGGTTTGCGACTATTCCACAACTCTATGGGAGTCTTAGAGATTGACTTAGATGGAACTAAATTTAGAATATATATAGCTATTTGTAGTGCATATCCCCAAAATGAGGTAGGCAAAGAAAAATAGCTCAACATTGATATTATCTGTTAAGTAAAGTATGATTTCTTCTTTTAGCTACATCATTTTGTTATGGTGTTCCAGGTGCTGTGAGCTGCGACAATATTCCGTTCTAAATCAAATGGTCCTTGAATTCATAATCTAGGTACTCTCCTCCTTGATTAGATCGAAGAGTTTTAATTGATTTGCTGAGTTGCTTTTCAACTTCAGCACGGAATTCTTTGAACTTTTCAAAGGTCTCGGATTTTCTTTGCATTAGGTATGCATATCTGTATCTTGAATAATTATCAATAAATGTGACAAAGTATTCATAGCCCCCTCTAGCTTTTGACATTCAAAGAGCCACATACATTAGTATGTATGATCTCTAGAGGTGCTTTTTCTCTTTCACCTTTAATCGAAAAAGGCCTTTTTGTCATTTTACCTTCTAGGAGGATTCACAGACTGGTAGAGTGCTAACTTTTAGCTCTCTTAAAGGACCATCCTTTGCTAGTCTTTCTATCCTATCTATGTTAATGTGACCAAGCCTTAAATGCCACAAATATGTGTCATCTTTGTCATTAGAAATCTTTCTTCTTTTAGGGGTTGATTCAGTGACTTTAAATATTTTGGTTTGAAGTAAGTCATTAGAAATTGGTTTAACAAAATATAGATCATTATCCACATAACCAGAACAAATATTCATACCATTCTTATAAATTAAAACAGAGTCAACTTCAAAAGAAACTGAAATAAATTGTTCAACCAACTTAGAAACCGAAATCAAATTCTGTTTGAAATCCGGAATGAAATAAACATTGTGCAAAAACAAATATTTATTATTATCAAATGACAGTCGCACTGTCCCTACTACTGTCACTGATAGTCTTTCCCCACTGCCAACTCTCATCGTGAAAACTTCCTCTTCAAGATCCTTAGATGACTCAAGCATCTGCAAAGAAACACAAACATGGTTTGATGCCACTGAATCAATAATCCAGCTTGAGAAATCATTCCCAACTAAGCATGTTTCCATGACTAGTAAATCTGATTTACCTTGTTTCTTTCTCTTTTGGATCTTCTTCTTGCCCTTTTGTTTTCCCACATTTTTCTTCTTTTTATTCTTTGAAGAAGAAGCCTTCCCCTCAGCTGCATTGGCTTCGGCAACATTTGCCTTCCCACCCTTATCATTGATAAGGGTCTTATAGGTCTGTAGCTCATTCAGAAGTTTTGTCAGATTACACATCTCATGGTTCATGACGTAGTTTGTTCTAAATTGGAGAAAAACGGGAGATAGTGTTTCCAAGATCATGCCAACTTGGGTCTTTTCATGAATGTTCGCACCATTGATTTCAGCTTCGTTAAAATAATGAATCATTTTGAGGACATGCTCACGAACCGAAGAACCATTCTTTATTTTGTCGTTACTAATTGTTTTTATAATGACATTGCCAGCCTTTTCAGAGTGATGTCCAAACATTTCCTGCAAAGATTTCATAATCTCGTTAGCATATTCAAGGGCCTCGTGCTTAGCTCTAAGCACTTCATTCATTGCTGTTAATAGGTAGCAGTGGGCCTTGTTGTTTGCAACAACCCAATGATCATACTTGTCTGAGACAGCCTTAGAGACATTAGTCAGAGGCACTAGAGGACAATCCTCTTTAAGGACAAATTGGTAGTTTTCATTTATCAAAAGAATATTCATGTTGCTTTTCCATTTGACAAAGTTTTCACCAGTTAAAACTTGAGAAAATGAGAAAATTGGGTTTGACATATTTACTAAAAATAATTAAGAAATATTTTTCAATAAATAATTGCATAAATATCGTAACAAATTGAAGGCAAAGTAAATATGATGCATGAATGCACATGTTAAAATACACAAAACATGTTTACTTTAAAAGCCTAAGGAATTTAAATCACCACAACTAAGTGCCACTGTAGGGTAGGTCAAATAATTGCTAATTAAAATGAGATATTCTCAATTAATAAATATTATCCAAAATATCTCATATTTCTAATACTTATTAAATTCCTTTAATTTTTAGTCAAGAAAATAATTAACTAATTTAATTATCTCTTTATGAGTGTAACCTACCGTATCAGATTTTTTAGACTTAACTTAGAAATTGCCACCGTAGGGTAGGTCAATTCTAAAATACATCTTAAAATCCTATCTCATGGAAGACAACCTTAGTATTGTATTCAATAGACACATTCCGTAGGGAGGATGAAATGAAAGCATCTCTAGGCACTATTAAAAACTCACGGTGTTGTACTAACAGTGTAGATTTTGGGTTTATATTGTCATATTACCCACTCCTACGCATTAGTTTACAAAAGTGTATTTTTATTTATAAAACAACTCTTGTTTCATAAACCTTAATTTAAAATTATAAATTTAACCAATTGTGATATTTTAAAATATAACACTTAAATTTTATAAATTTCACATTTGACCCACTAATTTTGCAAATCCGTTCGCTAAATTAATTTTAAATTTAATCTCATTAAATTTGTGACTAGACGCATTAAATTAATTGCTAAAATAATTTTAGAAAAAAATTGCGCAAAGATGCATGACATACAAAATTGGTATGCACTTTTCTATCTTAGATGACATATGACATGCATGGCAATGTAATTATCATCAATATAATAAAAACATTCAAACATAAGCGAAATGGAAAAACTTGGTCGGGTTCCATGGAAACCTAAAATTACAACAAAAAAAAATGATATAATAAAAAAAAATGGGTCTTCTTGTAATTCTCCAACTTCGGGTCTTCATGTAATTCTCCAACTTCTCTATATGGGTGGTGGTGGACCTCCTTGAATTTCTCAAATTCAAAAAAATAGATTTCAAAAAATCTATTTTTTTTTTTCATGGGTGGCTGCGTGGCTGGGCACTGCTGTCATTGGCAGGCCTAGCCTACTTCTGCTCCAACCCAGCCAGATGATGCAGACCCAGCCTGTTTCTGCTCCAGCCCAACCAGATTGAAGCAGGCCCAGCTAGTGGCTGGGTGGCCCAACTGATTGGGCCAGCTGGGTTCCCAGAACCCAGCCCGTGACAATGGGTTGGCTGTGTAAGACCCGAAATTTTGAAGACTTGTAATCTCCTTGTTCATAAGGAATTTAAGTCTAATTTATGTGTTTATGATGTGTTATATGAAAAATTATGAATAATAATGAGAAATTTATAATTTTATTTAAACGATGTTCGAGTCCTCATTTAATGATTTTGAGACTCAATTAATGTTTTACGAGCCAAGAATGAGGTTTTTAAGGAAAAAGAACGAAAAAGGATGAAATTTTACAAAAGTCAAAGGTTTGACCAAAAAGTCAACTTTGACCAAAAAGTCAAAGGGTTGACCAAAAAGTCAAAGTTTGACCGGGACGGGTCACAACGTCGACTTCACAAGTATGATGAAGGAATATGGAAAGAATCTCCGAAAATGAAGTTTTATAAGCCATAAATCCACCCTAGAAAAATCAAGCACACCGAAAAAGAATTAAGGGCAAAAAGGTCTCCGAAAAATTGGAGAAAGAGAGTTTCGGTCCAAAATTTACATGGAAGAATTTTTGGACCAAAATATAAAATAAGAATGCTCATCACAGTATTGGAGATAACTGTAGAGCGCGAAAGGAGTTGTGAAAGAACGAGATGGCCAAACAAGGCCTTGGAAGAGCTAGTGGAAGATGACATCAACCCTTGACATCACCCTCCACTAACTCAAGACTACAAATGGCAGCCCTCTACCCCCCCATAATGTCCGGCCAACTAGATGGGAAAAAGAAAAGAGATTTGGTTTGGTTTGTGAACTAAATGGAGACTTGAAATCCAACCAAAAACCTAACCAAGCAAGTACACAAGCCCATACCTATGAACTCATTCTCCACTAGCCAAAGCTAGCCATGTGGGGCTGCTTTCCTCTCCATCAAATCCGGCAACACTCCCCTCCTCCCCATCATGTTCGGCCAGCCAAAGGGAAGCAAAAGAACTGAAAAAAAAAAAAAATGGGAACAAGACAAGACATAAAGCCATGATTTAAGGACCAAAAAGTTGAGCAAGCATGGGAGAAATTTTTGAGATCTCTAGGACCAACCAAGAGAGGACACATGTCTCTCCTTACCACCAATTTTCGGCAACCAATGCAGCCCACCCTCCTCTAATGTTCGGCTGCACCAAGGAAAAGGGAGCATGGAGAAAAAGAAAAAAGGGGGGTTTTTAAGGAAAAATGGTTGGTCAACAAGCCATTAAAATAAGCTAGTCTATTCCCCTTTTTCCTCCACGAATCCAGCTGCCTTGTCTCCCCCTCACCTCCTTCACTTTCGGCAGCAAGCAGCCCCCCCAACCTCTCCCTTGGATTCGGCCAGCTAGAAGGAAAAGAGAGACAAGACTAAAGCCTTGAATCAAGGGCAAGGAAACCAACCACTAGTCATTCAAAACATCCCATCTACTTTTCTCTTCTCTTTTCCTTGTTAAAGCAACCAAAACCTTTGCCATTTCCTTGGGAATACTCGGCAGCAAGAGGGAGAAAGAGAGAGAGAGAGTTTCCAAGAGAAGTTTTTAGGTTTTTCATCCTAGAGAGTTCGGTTTCTTGCAAGGGAGAGAGCTAGAGAAAGCTTGAGTTTTTCCTTGTGTGCTTGGAGTGAGTGGCCGACCAAGAGCAAGAGAAAAAGGGGTGAGTGAAACTTGGAGAATTTTTGGGTCAAGGGTGTTCGGATTTGAGTGGTCTAGCAAGGAACCAAGAAGAAAAATTTTTCGTGCACCTTTTTGTACCAAAAACCGTGAGCAACCAAGCAAAGAGAGCTTGAGAAAATTTTTGGTGATTCTCCAAGCAAGTGGCCGAACAAAGCAAGAGAGAAGGAGGTAAGAAAAACTTGGTTTCTCATCTTGTGATTTTCGGTTTTGGTAGAGCAAGAAAGAACTAACAAAAATAATTTTTGGATGCCATATCCTTGACAAAACAGTGGGACTAGGAGGCTAGAAGGAAGGAAGGAAGATTTTGGGATTTCAAAATCCTAACTTGGGTTTGAGGTAAATCTCTTAAACCACCTTGAAATCAAGTCTTATTTAAGTGTTTTGATGTTGATTCAAGTGGTTTGTAAGGACATAAGTCCACTTTAAATTTCTGCCCTTATTGTTGGTGTGTGTGTGCTTAATAAGGTTAGGGTTTGGTTGGCTGATTTTTGATGCTTGTTTGCTTTAAAATTTGTGCTTGAAAATGATGGATTTTTCATGCTAGAAGATAGGTTGTATGTCCCATAAGATTAGGCCAAAAATCTGCCCTTGGCAGCCATGAGAGCATGCTAGATTAGGGATGGATTTTGTGATGCTTGTATGTGTTAATGCATGTGCTAGAGCCAAGCAACCTAGGTTTTTAAATTTTCGGATTTGGGTTGCATGGGTTGAATGAGATAGATTTATGGGTGTCAATGGGACGTTAGAAGCGCTGCTTGATGTTGTCTAAGCTCCCGATGTGATCGGTCGAGATAGATTCCGCGAATAGGACGTAAACCGAAATGAGGAACCGAAACTGCCAATTCAGATTCGAATCTGGCCAGTTTCGGGAAAGGGTAATTTCAAGGCCCTTAGAGGCCGAATGAGGTAAAACTCAAAACACGAAAGTTGTTCGGAACAACTTTTCCTAGAGGACATTATGGACAGAATCTCGAAATAAGACTCCAACGGCCTCCGTTTTACCCAAAACCCATGGCTGAACCCTGGGACGTTCTTCACCCAGTTTTTCAGAGTTAACCCGTTTTCAAATAAAAACTGGTACTGATCTAGGCCGAACTGGATTTTGTGCAAAACACGAAAGTTTTAGCATTTTTTGATAGCTACAACTTTCGTGAAGACAAGTTTTTCAAATTCCAAGCCGATTTTTAAACTGGGCGCGTTTCGTGGGAGACGCGCAGGGAACCCAAAATCTTGCACATGAGTTTCACGAAAATATTTTCTAGAAAAATTGTGAAGTGTTCTTAAATGGTTATTTTAGCTTCGGAAACCATTCCAAAGGTGGTTTCCGACCCCAAATGATTTTATAAAAGATTTATCTCGAAAACCATGAATTTTAAGGGCTCGGGTTTGAAACTTCACATATTCTCCGAAATAAAGAAAAAGAGAGTTTCAACCAAGAATTTACAAGTTAAAGAAAATAATGAGATTAAGCCAAAGTAATTTCTAATTAAAGGAGTTAGAATTTTTACAAGCAAAATGAGGGATTTTTGGAAGTTAATTACACAAGATTTTCCAAAAAATAAGGAAGAGGAATTTTAAAGTAAAAATTTGTAAGCAAGCTGATTACGAACGGTAACCGGATATTATATCCGAGTTACAAACCCAAGGATAACCAAGGGTTGACAAAAGGTTGACCCAAGGTTACCTAAGGTTAACCTTAAGGGTTACCCAACATAACCCTAAGGGATACCACATCTGGGCTAAGATTTAATGGGTTAATGGAAATAACCCAATAACAAGGATGTATGAGCAAAGCCCAATAATAGAACAAGGCTCTAACCAAAAAGGTTACCCAATATAACCTCATAAGGATTTATCAAAGTTCAATAAAGAATGGGGATAAAGTGGCCAAGATGGATATCATGTATAAGGGACATACAATAAAAAGTAGATGTGAGTGTTGGTAGGTCACCAACACCTTACGAAAGGATCCTGATCCTATATTTTTGGTATATCAGGAAAGTAAATTGCCGTTGCCGACAAATTTAAGGAACGCAATTTTAAGGGTACGGCACTAGAGGTAAGTACAAACCTCACCTGTAGTATGAAAACTAATAAATTATGTTCAAGTATGTGGTTTTCAAATATGCTGCAATATGTGGTGTGCTATATCTATGAAATGCCATGTTTATTAAAAAGTGCTATTTTTACAAAATGCTATGTTTATAAAAAAGTGCTGTTTTTGCAAAATGCTATGTTTATAAAAAAGTACTGTTTTTGCAAAAAACTATGTTTATAAAAAGCGCTATGTTTGCAAAAGATTATAAAAGTGCTATATTTGCAAAATGTCATGTTTATAAAAATGTCATGTTTGCAATTGCCATGAATGAAAAGAATGCCATGCCATGTTATTAATGAGATAAAAAGTATGTTATCATATAGTGACATCATAAGGTATGTTCACTAAAGATAAATAACATGGTAAGAAATCACAAGTAAAGTATCGTACCGACCTCCCACAAGGTGGAGGATTTTTCATGTTAAAGTAAAGGATTCACCCTCTCGTTGATGCGGGAGGGTGTAATCACCCAATGTTCCCGCGGCAGTTAGGGACCTTGCAACCCCTATCTGTAACCTGGAGGCGCGCTAAATAAATGATGGTACGTACACTATAGGGTCCATAAGAAAGATAAGTAAGTTAAAAGAAATGCATAAATGGAACATAAATGGTTCACGCATATGCATATGATGATGAATGTTTTCATGATGTTTTAATTGTTTTGTGAGATTATGTTTGTGCTTACTGGGCAAAAACTCATCAAGTTATATTTCATACTGTAGGTAAGAAACCCGCAGCGTAATGGTGGACATTGTGAGGATGATGTGGAGGCGGACGAAGGCGGTGTGGATACCACTACGTATTAATTCCGCAAATCTTTTGATAAGTAAAGAAGTTTTGTATATATAAGTATATACATGATGAAGACAAATTATGCTTTATGGTATTTTGGAACTAAAAAGCTTAAGTACCGTTTACTTAAGTAGTAATGATGTATTTACAAGTATGTTTCAAAAAAAAAAAATCCCTAATTTTCAAGTAAAGTAAGTAAGTAAGTAAGGCGTGACAGCCCTACGTAGTAAGGGGGCGTCACAGAGTTGGTATCAGAGCGGTATCCTGCCAGCCTACTTCGTCTCGCTCCGCATCGTTCTGCAATAGCCCAAGTAAGTTAAGTAATTTTCTTACGCTTAGGATTAGATTTTCGTACGCACCTTTTATCGATGGTTTGCAATGGAAAGGTTGGTTGTGAGAATGACGTGGGTTGTGCCCTAGCTCGGTGGTGGTAAACTAAGTAATGTATGCCCATGATGAGGAAATTATGTATTTTCCTAAAAACTATGATTATGAAATGAAGATTATGGTTCTGTATAAAAGATATGATTTTATGAAAGTTTTGCAAATAAGAAGCTTGTTTTGTTGCTTCTATACAGAACCATGCCACCAAGACGCCGAGCGGTACAAGCCCAAAACGTCGATCTTGCAGCTCAACTGAACGAGCTGAGAGAGATGATGCTAGCCCAGCAATGAGAAATAAGTGGGCTTAGGGCTCAAATAGCCCAACAGAACCAAGGGCCACCTGAGGCCAGCGTACCACCGGCACCTGAAGAGCAACCAGCGGTACCGGAATTCCCCGAGGAGGAACCAGTGATTCCGGAACACCCTGAGGCCCCAGAAGCACCAATGGCGCCGGTAGCTGCTCCGCCAGCCCCTCGTGTTCGAACCCCGGCAGAGCTGTATCATGAATTTCGGCGCATGAAGGCACCGGAATTCGAAGGATCAACGGACCCGATCGAGGCCGACAACTGGCTCATCGACCTTCAGGTTTCCCTGAACTTCTTAGGGCTCGACGACAGAGAGAGAGTCCTCTGCGCGTCCTTTATGTTGAAAAAAGATGCCCGGTTATGGTGGGAAACGGTCCAAATCAGACGGGACGTCACCCAGATGACATGGGAAGACTTTATGGAAGAGTTCCGTGAGAAGTACTTCAACACAGAAGTAATGGAAGCCCAACAGGACGAATTCAACAATTTCCGCTAGGGAAATTTGTCTGTGGCTGAAGCCGTAAGGAAGTTTGAACAGCTTGCCCGCCTCTGCCCTCAGCTCATCAGTTCCGAGAGGGACAAAGTAAGAAAAATGATGAGGATGTTTCGTTCAGACTTGGCCGTGATTATCAGCAGTGGCCCTCATCCACCCCTCACAGTCGCAGAATGCGTCAGTCGAGCAGTTCGAGCTGAATATTGGGTCGGTCAGAACAAGGCGCAACAGGCCCAGTTCTTCAAGGAAAGGAATGAGGAGAAGGCACTAGCTAAGCAGAGCCAGACCAAACCCGGCCAATCATCGCAGCAGAAAAGTCAAGGAGGACCTTCTAGCCAACACGGCAGCAACAAGCCGTATGGCAACCCCCAGCAGAAAAGAAAGTGGAATGCTGGAGGACAGGGGAGCCAATAGAATCCTCCCCAGAAGAAGAATGCCCCTGACAACAGCGGAACTCCCCCTTGCCAGAAATGTGGGAGAAAATACCCGGGAGACTGCCGTGCCGGGACAAACCGCTGTTACCTGTGTGGCAAGAAAGGCCACTTTACCAAGAATTGCAATGCCAATGTCCAGCACCAGCAGAATTACTAGCGGGGTCAGGGAAGTCAGTTGCACGCTGTACAGATGAAGCTCGAAGGACCTGCAGCTCCTCAAGGCCGAGCTGAAGCTCCAGAACCGCAAGGACGCATCTATGCCTACACAAAGGAGGATGCTCAAGCTGGACCATCCACGGTGGCGACAGGTCAGCTTCCTATTGCCCAACAAGATGCTTATGTGTTGATTGATTCTAGAGCTACGCATTCATTCACATCACCTAGGTTTGCTAAGAAACTAGGTAGAGATAATGACAAAATTGGAAAGACTTTTCGTACTGCATTACCCTCCGGGGAAATCTTGTTGTCTGATTGTTGGATACGCCATGTTCTAATAATCATATGCGGTAGAGAGATGTACGTCAACCTGATCGTCATTGACCTATACGACTACGACGTAATCCTGGGTATGGACTTCCTGGGAAAGTACAACGCGGTTATCGACTGCCAGCGTCGTGCCGTTACGTTCAAGCCAGTTGGAGATAAGGAATTTATCTTTCGAGGATCGACCCCGAAGCAGCCGAAGATGTTTATTTCGGCGTTAAAGGCTAGAAAGTTGTTGGCAGAAGGATGTACGGGATTTCTAGCCAACATGGTAGACAAGACACAAGAGACCGAAAGTAAGCCGGAAGATGTACCGATAGTCAAAGAGTTTGTGGACGTTTTTCCTGAAGATCTGCCAGGATTGCCACCAGAACGAGAATTGAGTTGCTTCCAGGATCGACACCTGTGTCCAAGGCACCGTATAGGATGGCGCCTGCTGGACTCAAAGAATTGCAAGTCTAGTTGAAAGAGCTCCTGGATAAAGGATTCGTCAGACAAAGCTATTCACCGTGGGGAGCCCCGGTGTTGTTTGTTAAGAAGAATGACGGCACTCTTAGAATGTGCATCGACTATTGGGAGTTGAACAAGATCACCATCAAGAACAAGTATCCTCTGCCCAGGATCGACGATCTGTTCGACCAACTGAGATGAGCCTCCGTCTTTTCGAAAATTGATCTCCGGATCGGGATATCAAGTAACCAAGGGTTGACAAAAGGTTGACCCAAGGTTACCTAAGGTTAACCTTAAGGGTTACCCAACATAACCCTAAGGGATACCACATCTGGGCTAAGATTTAATGGGTTAATGGAAATAACCCAATAACAAGGATGTATGAGCAAAGCCCAATAATAGAACAAGACTCTAACCAAAAAGGCTACCCAATGTAATCTCATAAGGATTTATCAAAGTTCAATAAAGAATGGGGATAAAGTGGCCAAGATGGATATCATGTATAAGGGACATACAACCAAAAGTAGATGTGAGTGTTGGTAGGTCACCAACACCTTACGAAAGGATTCTGATCCTATATTTTTGGTATATCAGGAAAGTAAATTGCCGTTGTCGACAAATTTAAGGAACGCAATTTTAAGGATACGGCACTAGAGGTAAGTACAAACCTCACCTGCAGTATGAAAACTAATAAATTATGTTCAAGTATGTGGTTTTCAAATATGCTGCAATATGTGGTGTGCTATATCAATGAAATGCCATGTTTATTAAAAAGTGCTATTTTTGCAAAATGCTATGTTTATAAAAAAAGTGCTGTTTTGCAAAATGCTATGTTTATAAAAAAAAGTACTGTTTTTGCAAAAAGCTATGTTTATAAAAAGCGCTATTTTTGCAAAAGATTATAAAGTGCTATATTTGCAAAATGTCATGTTTATAAAAATGTCATGTTTGCAATTGCCATGAATGAAAAGAGTGCCATGCCATGTTATTAATGAGATAAAAAGTATGTTATCATATAGTGACATTATAAGATATGTTCACTAAAGATAAATAACATGGTAATAAATCATAAGTAAAGTGTCATACCGACCTCCCATAAGGTGGAGGATTTTTCATGTTAAAGTAAAGGATTCACCCTCTCGTTGATGCGGGAGGGTGTAATCACCCAATGTTCCCGGTGCAGTTAGGGACCTTGCAACCCCTATCTGTAACCTGAAGGCGCGCTAAATAAATGATGGTACGTACACTATAGGGTCCATAAGAAAGATAAGTAAGTTAAAAGAAATGCATAAATGGAACATAAATGGTTCACGCATATGCATATGATGATGAATGTTTTCATGATGTTTTAATTGTTTTGTGAGATTATGTTTGTGCTTACTGGGCGAAAGCTCATCAAGTTATATTTCATACTGTAGGTAAGAAACCCGCAGCGTAATGGTGGGCATTGTGAGGATGATGTGGAGGCGGACGAAGGTGGTGTGGATACCACTACGTATTAATTCCGCAAATCTTTTGATAAGTAAAGAAGTTTTGTATATATAAGTATATACATGATGAAGACAAATTATGCTTTATGGTATTTTGGAACTAAAAAGCTTAAGTAATGTTTACTTAAGTAGTAATGATGTATTTACAAGTATGTTTCAAAAAAAAAAAATATCCCTAATTTTCAAGTAAAGTAAGAAAGTAAGTAAGGCGTGACAGCCCTACGTAGTAAGGGGGCGTCACAGGCTGCGGGCTTGGCTGAGTGCAGCCAACCGACCATGGCCGACGATCAGCCATGGCTCCGGTGCAGCCTGTAGGTGACGTTCGTATTGTCACCGAATTCGTCCATACCGTCACCTGCGGCATCCGTACGGTCGCTGTTGCCACCTCCTTTTTTTTTTTTTTTTTCAATTAAGAACTTTTCTTAAAAAATATATATATGAAGAACAATTCTTCATCAATGGAAAAATTACAATCTAAATCCTATTTACAATTAATCTAATCAAAAGAAAATTACACCATGATTCCTATTTACAATTGATCTAATCAAAAGAAAAAATACAAACTAATTTCCATGAAACCGGAAAAATTTATGACAAATCATGATCATGAATAGAAACATACAGCAATATGCATAAGTGCCTACCCAAAATCACAAAAAGATTATCATATAATCACTCATTAAATTAATATAAGGTATTGTCGGCTTTGATACCAATTGTTGGTTTCGAAATTCTTGAACTCCTTCAAGAACCTTCTTAAGTACTCCAAATCATTCAGAAACACCAATATTCTTGAGAACTCCAAATCCTTCGAAACACCAACAATTCTTTCTCAGTGTTCTCTAGATCACGATGAATAGGAAACAAGTAGGCATTTCTGAATTTAGGTTTGATCACACACTTGAATTTTGATTCACTTTGCGTTCTCAACTCATGAGACAAAGTGAAGGAGAAGAGGAGAAGAAACTCTCTGAAGGAAAAAATTTTATGTATTTATTTTTCTTTGTCAGAAAGAAATTAAATATATCTTCTCTTTTTTTTAGATATATCGTATATACTCTCTTTTTAGTATTACAGAGAAATAACTGACACTCCTCTTTTTTTATTTTTTAAATTAATTAATTAATTCAAATTTTCTCCTTGTGGAACAGCATGCACGCCCACTATCTTCCTATAGTGGGCGTGTATTATGGATATGGGAGAGAAAAAATTTCTTTCCCATCATATAATCAGTTATCTCTTTTTTTTTTAATTTTATTTTGAACTATTCAAAATAAAATAACCGATATTTTCTCTTTCACATATATCAAAATTCAAAATTTAAGATTCAAAATTCTACATATAGTCTGCGGATATTATGTGAAGCACCCTGTGATGCACAACTACGATATGGTCCTTACCACACTGTATATCTTTAAATTTAAAACTATTTTAAATTTGTTTTAAATAATCATATTATTTAAAATACAAATTAATCCAATTAATTTGTTGTATGAATATTAATATAGAATTCTCAATTCTAAATTAATTAATTAACCCAACATCAAATAATGTTCACATGATTCAATGGAGCTGTTGAGAAGAACTATGGACTTTATAATTTTAAACTCCAATAATTTTGACAATTAATTAACACCTTAATTAAAATATCAAAATTATTAATTCCAAATTATTCCACTAAAAATTTGGAATTGCAATCTTAAAATTATAAAACTAATTATATTCAAAGAATTTGAATTACCCATTGATATAATCACTACATATAAATCAATCCTCTATAAACGGTTCATAATTAAAGCTAGGTATTTTCCATTAACCTCTTTAATTATATCTTTTTTCTTAAGTACTATTGATTCTCTACTGAATAATATATTTATGATTTAATCATAAATTAAGCGCTCTTATTATTCAAGTCCCGAATCAACACTTATGAGAACCGTCCATTTGACTTCTTTACGAAGGAATGGATTTCATCTTGTATATTAATATTCTCGGCTACTTATTATATTATATTTCTAATATACCAAGAATTTGACACTATTCATTTGTGTCATTACTCGATATGTCAAAAAATATGATACAATAAATAGGAGTCTATTAATTACTCAGAATTAAGATCAATTAATATATGACCATCATTGATTAATTTTGAATGCTCTATATGACAACAGAAATTATTAGAGATTCATAATTAATCGTGTTCCAGTCTTATATAATCAAATTGTATAAAGCGCTTTCATTCCAATAATCTCATTATTAACAATCCGGATAAGATCATTTCATTCAGAATGTAATGAACCGCGCTAGTAATTTTAAATTAAAGATCCCAACTTTAATTTTTAATTACGGACAGATTTAGATTATTTTACTTTAAATATTATCCTCCTGTATATAACACTTATATACAATATTTAAAGTTACATTTAAATAATCTAGGGTTTTCGATATTTATAAAGCATCTAAACATGCATGCAAAAATAATATTGAAAAAATCCTCAATTTAAATCAGCAAAATAATACATCTCATTTGTTTATGGGCACATATCCCAACAATATATATGTTGTATTAAATAGTTAATTAAACTAATTAGTAATCTATTGATGTAATTATCTACAGGGCTCATCATCTTTCACAAATGAACGTTCTCTCATAACGTGGTCCAATGCTTCTCAACCTAAGGCCTTTTACGCTATTATCTTCTTCTTAAAACAAGTGGTTTGTGGGGCGACGTCTAATTCCCAGCTTGATAGTTTTTTCCTTCCACTCTTGAATAGCGGAGGTTTCCTTATATCTAAAGGGTAGAGAGTAGGATTACTAGATGGTGGCAAAAAATTATCTAACTTGGGAGATACTTAGGGTATTTTATAGTACTAGGTAATCTAGGGTGGGTAGTGGTGTTGATTATTCCCAAAACGTAACACAGTTATTGTAATATAGTTTGGGGTGTCGATTCTACAAATAGATGATGAAAACAAACAAGAAAAGTTCGTAGAACAAAAATGTTAGAGAGATAATTTATAGAAGTAAGGAAATTGTATTTTTGTAAATTTTTTAGCAATTAAAATAATTAAATAAGGAGATAAAATATCAATAATAATAGAGGCAGGACTGTTGGAAATGCCCCAAGAGGGAAAGACATTTTAGTTGTATTTCATTTATTTTGAACAAATAATTAATACATTTAAGTTTTTTTTTTCATTACATCTTTGCTATACTGCCCTCATTTAGATTTACATGATAAAATAAATGTAAACAAATATTGTATGCAATGGGTTTTGTGTGAAGAACATAACGTTCTAAAGTAAGTAGTCTAAATCTATAGTCCGTAGTCTCTGGGATTAGAGTGAGCATCTAACTCATATGAAGACTATTAGGTTGTCTAAAGCCAATTTGGGAGATCGTTTGTATTGACCATATGAAACAAGCTGACTCCCAAGTAGATACATAGATATATTGCCTAGTGGTTGTGATAAATTAGACTGAACCAAATTTAATTAATCTATAAGTCCTCTTGATTAGATTATTCACTTTTGATGTTTATTATGCAACAATCTTAATTAATCTTGAGTAAGTAAATGCCTTCATGTTTTTTACTTGTGTACTTTGATGTTCCAAAGGCTAAAACGTCTTGGAGTAGTAAACTATTAGACCAGTTTAGGTACATGACTTACATTCAATTAGAGCTTTGCTTATAGATATCGAATCATAGCTCCTATAAATAGTAAAGGTTATACTCTTAAATGTCATTATATAGGATGTGAAAATGGACGAGGCCTCAGGTCGTTTGTTAGGCAAATGACTAGTTATTCACTTTAGATGAATAATCTTTTTCATATTGGATGTATAATAAATCTTTAAGATAGCATAATTAAAAGGATGAACGGACTCTGACTTTAAGTTTATCGTGGATATCATGTGAGGGTGTTGCATATATGATAAGGTCATTAGACTATGGCTATACACTGGCTTACATAATACGGTATACAATTGGGAGTGCAGTTTTAAGTTTATAGTGGTGTGACTTTAAAATTAATAATTGTTCAATTAATTTATTTCGTATAAAATAATTAGTTACATGGATTATTGAAGCACATATTATATATGTCCAATTGGTCTATTTATGAACTCAATATAATTTCTTAACAGATGGTTATCAATTGGGATATTCATTATGACTTTAATTCTTGGACTTAGCAAAGAGAAAAATCTGGAACATCTCCCATAAGGTGTAGGCATTTTTTTTGCTAAGGGTAGAATGAGAATTTTGTTTTATTTAATTAATTGAATAAATATTTAGTTTGGATAACTATTTATTTGAAGATAAGAATTGAAATTTGAATTAATTATATTTATCTATTGTGATAAATATGAGATTATTTTAAATTAAGAGATATGGATAAATTTATTATTTGGATAATTAATTTAAATATCTAGATAATCTTATTTAAATAAATATTTTAAATTAAATATGGTAATTATCCTATTTGGATTTGAAATTGAAACAGTGCAGGCGTTTTTCATGAGAATAAGGGAAGGAAAATATTTTCTCTTTTATTGATTTTATTTAGATAATGATTACATAAATATTTAATTCAAATAACGTTGCCATGATTTTATTTTGAATTTAAATTGGAGTTATGGAACATTATTCATGGAGATAAAATCTTAAGATAATTGGAGATTAAAATTTGAATAAAATTTTGAATCTCCCAGACCTCTTGTGGCGATTTTTTTGTCTCTTGGGTTAGAGAAAAATACGCAGATTCGGGAATGAGGAGAGAGAAAAATCTTTTTCAAATGTTCTATTCGAATTCAAATTCCACCTAGTCCATTTACTATAAATAAGACCCTAGAGGCTCTTATTTTATTTAGACCACAGACTTTAAGGTGAGCGAGGTTATTATTTTTCTCCTATAATAATAATAGTAATAAGTTTCAAGAGTTCTGGGTGGTTGGAAAGAGAAAGCCATGCACAAATACCAATCGAAAGACTGAGTACCCATACACTCTACCGTCAAGGAATTGGAGAATAGTAAAGAAGGCTGGTTGGTTAAAGCTTTTATTACATCCTCTGGCATTCCTGTTTTCTTCTCTCAAGGTACATAAATTGTAGAATAATTTATTGTATATGGCAACATGAGTTACTACGATCTTAAGAAAAAAATTTTAAAATTCTGCTGTGTAAATTACCTATTTTTCCTGTAAGTGGTATCAAAGCCAACTCATGATTTTGCCATATATATAAATTAGACAATTTAATTTTCTTCTTAAACTATGTATGGATTTAATATTTTTTAGAGAGTGGCATTCTAGGGTTTCTATTATGTTCTCATCATGGATTATGTAGGATGCATGTGGTTATTTTAATTTTATTATAAGCATGCTTAATTTTGCTAGTTATGATTCCTTAGAATTTAGAGAATTTGTATTTAGGATTTTTCATGTAACCATGGGAGCGGTTTATCATCATCGTAATTTTCCAATGGATTTTTGTATTTCTTTGAATATTTAGAAAATTTGTATTCCAGAAACAATATAGTTTTTTTTTAATGTGATTTATTCATGGAGACAATGAAGACTGAATAACCTAATTTATTCTTTCTGAAAATTTTTTTTATTTAATTTTTGATATTTGACAAATTAATGTGTGAAAAACCTAATTCAATTAAGGCTTCATAATTAAAACCCTTATTCGAAAATTAGGATAGGGCAAAAAAGAGAGGAACCAAGCCCCACATGGGGGCTTGGTGTGCAAACCAGTGCAAGCACAAGTGGTGCGCATTGGCCAAACCCATAGGCATTAGCCTATGGACTGGGTGCAAAATGGGTGCCAGCATACGTGCTAAAGCCCGCAACTCTGTGCTGTAGGCGCGAGCACAACCTTGGCTGTGTGCGTGCAGTGTCCTGCAGGCTTAGGCCTATGGGGTGGCATGGCCCAATGCCCAACTTGAAAGGGTTAGGCGAGCTCCTCATATCCAGGTGTCAAAATTTAAATTTAAATTTAAATTTAATTATGTATAAAAATATGTAATTTTAATTAAATTTAAAATTACATATAATTATATATGATATTTAAAATTGCTTAAAATTTGAATTTTTTGGGATTTAAATTTTAAGGATTTTGTGGGATGAGAAATAAACAGTTGAAATGCATGTAAATGGATACGCAAAGATAAAGCGAAATTCAAGACCCAAAGAATACTTTGAATGTAATTTTGTAATCTTTATTTTTCTTTTTTTTAGGATGAGACCATGGCTAGGTTATTTAATTTTCTATCATTCATTTATTCTATGTTTTGTCATGGATAGATGAATATGTTTGATGAATGTTTGTTGTACGTATCTGATAACATGCATGTAGGATAGATGAACGCCGCTCTTGCTGTATTAATCATACATGTCATCAAAAACTTACATAGTTTTAAAATATTGAGTGGGAGACGGCTTGAAACAAAACCCACGGCTTCCATTGTTGATCCATATGTGAAAGCATGGTAATACCTCGCGTTAGTTTTACCCTAACCACACTCCTCGGTAGGTGTTTACCGCCAACCGTATGCTAGGTTGGATCTCCTATGTTGGAAAACATGTTTGAGCATGTTCTATTTGGGACCATCCCTCAATGGCTCAGATAGCACATGAATCAAATTTCTTAAACCATGGTAACACACTCAAGATTAATTTAATTATTAACTTTCCCTAAAAGCTCTGTTAATTAAATTGGTGGCCAAATAAACGGTTATTAACATATGTCTTGACCTTAGAGGACTTAAGGCAACATATATTAATTGGATGGAGTCCATATTTTCGGCTATTTGTTTTATGATTACCCCTCGGTGGCTTAGAGCAATAGATGCAAAAGATTACCATTGCAATGTTACATGTTTTTTTTTTCTAAGTTTTTCATATAGGAATATATTTATGTTTTATTTGCTACATCTTTTCTTTATATTTGCTTGTGCGTTGATGTGATGATCATATATATTTTTAGTTCAAAATGTCACCGACACCTCTAATTTCAATTCTTACTGAAATAAATTAAATGGTAATAATTATAAATACTGGAAAAGAAACTTGATAGTAGTTCTTAGCTGTGAGAGACATAAGTTCAGACTAGACAAACTTTGCCGACCCGGGCCACTTCCTGATGCACCTTTTGAAGAGGTCCTTGTCATGTTTACTCGTTGGAGAGAATCCAATGAGATAGCTCGATGCTACATTTTGGCTAACATGACGAGTGCTTTACAAAAGCAACATGCAACATATCAAGTTGCTAGGGAGATCATGGTAACTTGGAGGACATGTTCGGAGGCTAAGAAAAATTGGCTTGATAGTCCATTATTATAAGTATTATGAACTCTAAGCAAGAGGCTGATACTCCGATAAAGAATTGTATGCTTATGCTTATGGGTTTCTATGCTGAAGCTATCGAAAATGGTGCAGAGCTAGACTACAACACCCAAATTGAGATGGTGTTTAAAACTCTTTCAAAGGATTTTGTCAGATTTAAGGCCGCATATAACCTTGGTAACAAAGAGTTAGGACTCACTGAGCTTATGAGACAATTATAAGCTTATGAACTTATGATCAATGATTGGGTATCTGTCCAATCCAAGGGAGAGGCCAACTTAGTTGTTGCTACATCTTCTGGTCCTTCAGGGAACGAGAAGAAGAAGCAAAAGGAAAGGGCTTCTAGCTCTTCCATTCCTCCTGTTTCTAACAGTAAGAAGAATTAGAACAAGAAGCCTAAGGACCCTAAGAAGTCCAAATGCTTCCATTGTGGCAAGGATGGTCACTTTAAGAAGACTTGCAAGGAATTCCTAATGGTCAAGGGCAAGGAAGGTAAGGATCTTCTTTACTTAGAAGCTTGTTTGGTGGAAGAATCAAAAGACACTTGGGTCATCGATTCGGGAGCCATAAATCATATTTGTGTTTCTCTGCAGAGGTTCAAGGAAATGAGACATCTACATGATACGAGCCTTTTATTGCGAACCGAGGATGGTAGCTTGATGTTAGTGGAAGCAGTGGGAGATGTACATCTTTACTTTGATGAATTTAGGTTTATTATATTAAAAGACTGTTTTTTATGTTCTTAATTTTAAAAGGAACCTTATTTTTTCCTGTTTAATTAAAGATTCTTATTTGACTTCGTTTAATAAAACAGTAGTTATCACAAAAACAAGTCTTTTATCTGTTCTGGTTGGATGGATAGTAATATTTATTTTATCAAACTTAAGATGCACTCATTACTTGACATTGAATTAATTGATAATTCTAAAAGGTTAAAAACTTCTCACTCTAACAAGGCCTATATTTGGCATTTAAGACTTGGTCAGATTGATCAAGAAAGGATTCAGATATTGGCGAAAGACGGTCCTTGGATACTCTAAAGGAGGTATGTCTTCCACAATGTGAATCTTGCCTTGAGGAAAAAATGAGCAAGAGGTCTTTTTGTGATCATAGGAGAAGGTTCCCACAAATTAGAATGAACAAGATCAAATGGAGTAAGAAAAAAACAAATATTTTATTAATGGTAAAGTAAAAAATTTTTCTAATTTATAACCATTACAATAAAAAAATATAATGAGTTTTTAAACTTCTTAATGCTCCTGTGGAAGCTAAAAACTGTAAACAAAATGCTGAAACATAACCAAGACGAGAATGCTATAAATGAAAATTAAAAGATGAACGACTCAAATGAAAAGATGACAGGTCCATACTAGAAGCTGCAACTTCTGGTACTTTAAGTTGATCCATAACTTAGAGTTCCTCTTGCCTACGACTTGTCCCAACCATACTAGTCTTACAACTTCTGAGATTGCGGGTCCTGCGCATAACAAGTGGAAGAAGAAAACAAGGCTAAGTATCCTGACTCATAAAATTGACTAACAGAAACAAGATTTAAAGTAAGACTAGGAATGTGATAAACATCTGAAAGAGACAAAGAAGGTATGACAATTGAACTAACATGTGATATCCGAATTTTCAATGTCCATATTTTCCTCTTAAGGAATTAAATTCACGATATGTACATATTCATGAAAAAGCTCGATTTAGGGCTTTTGCTAGATTTTGTGAGTTGTGATGGGTCGAGAAGACTCAAAAATGATTTTTAAGCTCGGAAACGGACCTTTCAAGTCGAAAAGGCCGCAATAGTGTGAAATTTTACGAAACTCAACTTTGACCGAAAAAGTCAAAGTTTGACCGGCGAAAAGTCAAAGGGTTGACTTTTCAAGATTTTTCAAGTACAGCATGAAAAGAGTTCCGAGAATGATGTTTCGTGAACTAGATAGAAAGAATAAGCCATAAAACGTCCCTAGAAAATCAAGCACACCAAGTTAAGATTTAAGGGCGAAAAAGGGATTCGGAAAAAATTAAAGAAAATATTTTTCGATCCAAAATTCACATAGATAAATTTTGTACTTCGGTACGAAATAAAAATATTGTGTTTTGGTTAATCACAATATTAGAATTATCTGTGTAACACAAAGGAAAAGAAAAATGAATTTTGGAGACAAAAAGAAAGCTAAATATGGCCCTTAGGTGAGGTAAGCTCAATGACCTCACCAAGCACCCTCCTCATGACATCATTTCCCACTAACCAAGCTTGAACTATGTGGAGTTTCTCCCTCCACTCACACATTCGGCAGCACCTAGGGGAAAGCCAAAGAAAAGCCATGATTTAGGGACAAGTCACCACCCACCCAAAGTCCTTTTTGTCTACAAAAAAAAAAAAAAAAAAAAAAAACCCCTTTCATTTCTTTATTCACTTTATTGTAAAAGTAAGCCAAACTCTTGTCCCTTTCCTCTGGAGACTTCGGCAGCCTTGGAAAAGAATGGGGAAAAGCCAAAATTCAAGGAAAAAGGGGAAGGAAAGCCTTAAATTATGGAGCCTTCTCCTACACACCATGCTCGGCAACTCTTGGAGGAAAACAAGGGAAAAAGCCTTGAATTAAGGACAAGTAACCCACTAACTCTAGCTTACACATGTGCATCCCCCCCTCCTCACACCATGCTCAGCAACATTAGGAGAAAAACAAGGAAAAGCCATGTTTTAAGGACAAGTCACCAACCACTCTCCCTATTCTCTTTAGTGTAATTTTCAGCCAACTCTTGTCCTTATTTCTCTTGAAACTTCGGCAGCAGCAGAGGGAGAGAAGGGAGGAGAGATCCACAAATCTTCTTGGGATTTTTGAGCCTTGGGTGTGCGGTTTTCCAAGTGAGAGAGCAAGAGAAAAAAGTGAGAAAATTTTAGTGGGTTTTTGGCTTGGTGGCCGAATGGTGAGGAGAGAAAAGTGAGTGAGAAACTTGAAAAAATTTTTGAGACTTTTCTTCTTGGAGAGCTCGGATTCAAGGAGGAGCAATCTTAGAGCCAACCGAAAATTTTGGTGCTCATTTCCTTGGGGTAGCCGTGAGCCTAGAAGCAAAGAGGAGAAGAAGAAAAATTTTGCAACCAAACTTGGCTTTGGTTGAAGTAATCTCTCAAACCCTAATCCTCTTTATTTTGAGCTAAATTTAAAGTTCAATTTGAGGATTTGATCGGGTTGTAAGGATGTAAGTCCAAGTTCATTTTCGTGCTCTAATCTTGGTGTATGCTTGGTTGCTAGAACTAGGGTTTGTGTGGCTTTAAATCTTGCTTGATTTGTGTTGATTTTTGTATAAATTTCATGCTAGAAAACTAGGTCGTGTGTCCCCAATTTATGGCCGGAAATCTGCCCTTACAGCCCCCCTTTGATGCATGTAGCCAAGATTGATTTTTGATGCATGTTTGTGTTTGAATGCCTAAGTAGAACCCAAGCAACCATAGGTTTGTGATTTGGATTTGGGTTGCACGGATTCACGGGAACAGTCATGGGACGTTAGAAAACGTTGTGTGTTTGAATCGTAGGCTCCCGAAGTGGTCGGTCGAGTTAGATTCACGAAATAGGACGCAAACCAAAAGTAAACCCGAAACTGCCCAGATTCGGATGAAGATCTGACCAGTTTTGGAAAAGTGAAATTTTAAGGCCTCTAGAGGCCGAATGGGTTAAAACTCAAAACACGAAAGTTTCTCAAAACAACTTTTTCTAGAGGACAACGTGGACGGACTATCAAAATAAGACTCCAACGGCCTTTTTTTTTAGCAAAAACCGTGGCTGATCCCTGGGCCCAGTCTTCACCCAGATTTTTCAAGATCAGCCGTTTTCAAATGAAAACTGGTATCAATACAGGCAGAACTAGATTTTTTGCAAAACATGAAAGTTTTAGCATTTTTCAAGAGCTACAACTTTCGTGAAGAAAAGTTTTTCAGATTCTCGACGGATTTTTAAACTGGGTACGTTTTTCGAGGAGTGCACAAGGAATCCGAAAATTCCTTCACCAAAGTTTTACAAAATGTTTTCAAAAAAAATTGTAAAGTGTTCTAAACCGTTGATTTAGCTATAAAAACTGTTCCAAATGCAGTTTTCGACCCTAAACGACATTTACAAAGAATTATTTCAAAGATCGGAATTTTACCAAGAGTTTTAAGGATTTTTAAGAAAAATGTGGTAAAAGTACAAAAGGAAGAAAAATGTGATTTTAAGTTAAGAAAATGAGGTTAAGTTAAGAAAATAGATTTTCATGATAAAAATTAGTAATCAAGCCAATTACGGGCCGTAGCTAGGAATAGGCCCCGAGTTATTGGGCTTAGGCCCAAAGGGCCCAGAATTGACAAGGGTTGACCTGTAGTTGACCAATTGTCAACTTTGGTTGACCCAACAATCAGTAAGGATAACCTTAAGGGTTATCCAACGTAACCCTAAGGACTACCATAAGTTTAATGGGCCAAACAAAACGGGTCAAGGCCATTGACCCAATATGCTATGATAGAATAGTCAAGCCCAAGGTATTAAAGAGAAATCCAATAGAAGATCAAGGAGATGATTAAGAGGTTATCCAACGTAGCCTCTTAAGGGTTTAATCAAGTTCAAATTAATTCCCAGCAGTAAAAGGCCAATTTTGGACAAGTCAGTTATCTGACGGGGACATACAACTAGGTTTTAGTAGGTATGTTGGTTAGAGCACCAACATTCTACAACTAGAAACAGAATCTCACCAATGTCCTTTCTCAAGCAAGAAAGAGCTTGTAGCGGTACTCCAAGTTAGGACGACGACCACGAGGATATAGCGAGAGAGGTAAGTACAACTCCGCCTACAGCATAGGCTTTAGTTGATACTTGCCAAAGTATGTGTAACGACCCACCTAGCGTAGGCCGCTACCTTGCTTGATATCATACATTCATAACATAAAGCTTACTTACTTTCTTAGCTTGTAAAACACAGCGGATTTTTTTTTTTTTTATAGTACACAAAACTATGTACATAAATTTAAAATATTGTTTCTGTGCATAACATACTAACTATTACTTATAAAACATTTCTTGTCTCTCAAAAATATATACCACTCAAGGATTGCGTAGCGGTCCCATATACCACGATTTACAGTGCTTGACCCGCTACTCCCCACCGCATCAATATCAGCTGACAGGCGACTTACCTACAGCACAAACTCAAAACGGTAAGCTTAAGGCCCAGTAAGTACAACTCCTAGGCCGTAACAAAAATAATAACAATATAACATTTAAAACATAATAACCTAACATAACATATAACATTACATGGCATATACATAGCATACTACTTAGCATAACATACATAGCATATAATACATGACATACTTAGTATAACACATAGCATGCATAGGTCATATTATGCTTCATTATCTTCCTTATATCTTATGGGCCCTTAGTCTACGTATTCGTATCCGGCGCGCGACTATGGATTGTCTGGGGCGGCCAAACCAATTCCAGTTCAATCCACAGTCCAACCCGACCTGGCGCGGGTGGTACGACACGGTGCTTATTTTCTTACTTAAACTTGTTTACGTGTGAACATACATTTCTGATGTCTTGATTCTTTCTTATCTTGTCTTATCTTAGCATATACCCATATACTTAGCAATTTTCATGTTGCATACATTTTACTTAGCACAGAGCACATCATCGAGTCTAATAGTATAATCCTATTAGCTTGTGCTGTAGACGGTGTTATACTTACTGTCTGTACTTCAGTTGTTTCGCAGATCCTCTTCCGAGCTCCGCTGCAGGACTCCTCCTGCTTGATTAAAGGACGTACGTCAGTCTCTAGTCCATCTTTATCGTATGTTGGTACTAACCAACATTCATGCGGGTTTTCGGCTATATGTCCCCCTAACGTGAAGCCATTTGTAACCCATAGGGTTACGTTGAAAAATCTTTCCGTGTACTTAGCCCATTTATAAAAATATTGGGTTAGGTCGAAACCTACCCTAGGGCTTGTATAAAAACTTAATTCTTATTAGGTCAACCAAAGTCAACCATTTCGAGTGCTAAAGTCAACCCTCTTCGGGTCAACTCTGGGCTTCGGGGCAAAGCCCGGTAACTCGGGTGCTAAATCCCGGCTACCATTCGTTCTATATTTTCCTTTGAAAAACTTAGCTTAAAATCCCTTTTTCTTGAAAACTTTAACTTAAAAACCCTTTTCATAAAAAGACTTAGCTTAAAACTTGAATTTCATGACTTACTTTCTTAAAAATTTCGTAGATCTTGGCCTATATTTTCATAAAATGTTTGAGGGTCGGAAACTGCTTTTGGGACAGTTTCCGTGCTTGAAATATTGTGTTAAGTCCGAAAATAATTTTTTTCCTAGTTTGGTTCTACAAAATTATGCACAGGATTTTGTTGAATCCTGCACAGTTTTCAGATTTTAGGTTACAATTAAAAATCCGTTTTGATTTGGAAAAAGTTTCCTTCACGAAAGTTCTAGCCCTCAAAGAGTTCTAAAACTTTCATGTTTTACACATTTTCTGATTCTTTACCGATTGGTGTCAGTTTTAAATCGAAAACAGACTTAACTTGAAAACTGGGTCTTACTGACCCACCTACGGTTTTTCTTGAAAAAGTAGGCCTTTGGAGCCTTATTTTGGCAAAGTGCCCGCGCTACCCCCTAGGAAACACCCTATTCTACAACTTTCATGTTTTACGTTTTTGCCCATTCGGCCTCTATCGGCCAACTGTGACGATTTACCGAGACTGTCTCCTGGGAACCCGAGAGGCAGTTTTAGTTTTTAAGTTCATTGTTACGTCCTAGGGCGAGGGTTCTAGCTCGACCGACCACTTCGGGAGTTAGGTCAATATCATGCAGCGCGTCTAGCGTCCCCTTACGGCTAGCTAAGCCATCCCACGTGTTCGTGCAACCCACAACCCGAACCTAAATTGCCTAGGGTTGCACGGTTCCTCTAACCAACATACAACATTCAATTCTTGCATTCTTGGTTCATAAAATCCGAGGCATACATGCAACATAAAAACTAACCTAATGGGGACATAAAGCCTCATTTAAACCCTAGCATGCATTCTAGCAATTTCAAGCACAAAACCGAGCTTAAAAAGCATGCACAAAACAAACCAACCACTCGGCTAGCCTAACCAAACCACTCGGCACATCAAGCATGCATAGGGCAGAAATTAAACCACATGCATGGGCTTATGCCCTTACAAATTTTTGGCACGAATTACATATAAATCAAAGCTTAAAAACCAATTTAAAAGCTTAAGAAAAATTTTAGAATTTTACCTCAATGGTGTGTGAAGTTTCGGCCTAGGGTTTGGGTACCCGAAGTGCTCCCCCTTGCACTCCCTTGGCTCCAATGGTTCGGCTACACTCTTGTGGTGCACCAAAAACCAAGTTTTTGGTTCCTTTGGCTGGTCTCCTCCCTTGCTCGGCCACTTAGGGTCACTTGGCCCAAAACTGAAATTTTTTTCTTCTCTTCTACTCACAAAACCCGTGAGCTGTTTGGAGCCAAAAACAAGCTCCTAACTTGCTCCAAATCTCACTCTTTTGCTTGCTAGGCTAACCCGAACTTCAAGCCCTATTTTTCCCTCAAAATTTCGGTCTCTCCCCTTCCTTTCCCCTGCACTAACCCACGGCCAGAGGGCTGCTCTTGGCTGCCAGAAAATTTTTCTTTTCTCTCCTCGGTTTCCCTAAGCTACCCGAAGATGGAATTGAAGGTTGGCTCACAAAATTTTCTGAACTCTCCCTTTCTCTCTCTCGGCTTTGGTTGAGCTGAAAATTTGCAAGAGCTTCACTAGGATTTTGAATAAAAGTGAATAGAAGCTCTCCTATTTATAGACCTTTTTCAAGCTTTCAAAAATTCTATTTTCCTCCCTTTAACTTTTGAAAGTTTGGCCTTGTGGCATGCCAAGGATGGGCGGCAACTTAGGGGTGGAAGACACCAAATAATGAGTTGTCAAGGGACACTTGTCATGTGTTGATTGGGCCACTACACCAAAGGATAAGGATGAAGAGTGTTCTAGAAAAAATTCTTGAACAAAGCTTTGGTTTGACTGAAAACCTTGAAACGTCGAGTTCAAAAATTTAAATTCCAATACTGTAAATATTATTTTACAGTTTTTGAATTTTTAACGTGCCGTCGGAAAATCGGGTCGAAAAATATTTTTCTTGTTTTCTCAAACCCTTTTTGCCCTATGAACTCAATAAATGCGCCTGATTTTTATATAGTGGTTCCGGTGTCTCATTTTCATTATCTGTTAAAGAAAATGAGTTTCTGCAGTATTTTTCGAAAAAAAACAGATCTTAAAATTCATGATTCACAATTTGGACCATTTTGGTCAAACGTTGACTTTTCGGGTCAACGGTTGACTTTTTGGTCAAAATTTTGACTTTTCACAAAACGATCAGGTTTCACTTCTTATTGTCCGAAAAGGCAGTTTGCTTCTTCGAATCACCTGTTTTGAGTCTTTTTAAGCTATAAAAGCTCATAATACACACATGAAAGTTCTGAACTGAACTTTTTCATAATATTGCATAATCTGCACATATTTAATTCTTTACAAGAATTAGTAGCATGAAACCAGATATTACAATCTACCCTCCTTAAAAATTTTCGTCCTCGAAAATTAAAACAACTCGGGGTAGTCTTTCGTCATCGCATCTTCTGGCTCCCATGTCGCTTCTTCTACCTTGTGGTTACGCCACAACACTTTAACCATATGAATAACTTTGTTCCTCAAGACTTTATTCTCTCTATCGAGGATTCTAACAGGTTTCTCTTCATAGGTGAGATCTGTTTGAACTTCTACTGGCTCTTGACTAAGCACGTGAGAAGGATCTGGGATATACTTTTTCAGCATTGAAACGTGAAATACATCGTGCATTGAAGCTAACTCTGGCGGTAAGGCGAGCTTATATGCCACTTTTCCAATCCTCTCAAGGATCTCAAACGGTCCCGTATAACGTGGACTGAGCTTTCCCTTCTTGCCAAACCGCATTACTCCCTTCATCGGAGCAATTTTGATAAAGACAGCATCTCCGACTTGAAATTCAAGCGGTCGTCGGCGTTTGTCTGCATAGCTCTTCTGTCGGCTAAAGGCTATATCAAGTCTCTGCTTGATCTTCTTGATGTCTTCGGAGGTCTTTTCTATGAAGTCTGTGGTCTGCAGCTGTTTCTGCCCGACTTCTTGCCAATGAATCGGCGATCGGCACTTCCTTCCATACAACGCTTCAAACGGAGCCATCCCTATTGAGGCATGATAGCTGTTGTTGTAGGAAAATTCGATCAATGATAGCTTTTCATCCCAATTTCCCTTGAAATCTAGGACGCACGACCTCAACATATCTTCCAAGGTCTGTATGGTTCTCTCGGACTGTCCGTCGGTTTGGGGGTGAAAAGCAGTACTGAACTTCAATCTTGACCCCATTGCAGCGTGAACACTCATCCAAAACCGCGACGTGAAACGCCCATCACGATCAGAGATGATCGATTTTGGGATTCCGTGAAATCTAACAACTTGAGCCACGTAAATTTCTGCTAATTTCTCCACTGAGTGGGTGGCTTTAATCGCAATGAAGTGCGCCGATTTGGTCAAACGATCCACAATGACCCAAATCGTGTCGTTTCCGCTCGAGGTTCTGGGCAGTCCGACTACAAAGTCCATCGTGATCTGCTCCCATTTCCATTCCGGAAGTTCGATCTTTTGCAATTCTCTTCCTGGAAGTCGGTGTTCAGCCTTAACTTTCTGACAAGTTAGGCACTTTGACACGTATTCTGCTACCTGATTCTTCATATTTGGCCACCAATAGGTCTCTTTAAGGTCCTTGTACATCTTGGAAGCTCCTGGATGTACTGAATACGGTGTTTGGTGTGCCTCCGACATTATCCTTTTCTTCAAGTTTTCCACATCAGGAACGCAGATTCTCCCTCTAAAGTGGAGTATGCCGTCATCATAAGTCCTGAATTCGTTGCCCTTCTCACTAAATAGTCTGGCTTTTAACAATGAAGAGTCGTTTTCTTGGTGTGCCTTGATGACATCTAGCAGATCAGACTTGAGGACAAGCGAAGACAACTTCCCCGCTATCATTTCGATGTTGAAATCCATGATTTCCTTTTGCAAAGGCTTAGGAAGTGCTCCAATAGACATCAGCATGCCTACTGACTTCCGACTTAGTGTATCTGCCACCCTGTTTGCCTTCCCAGGGTGGTATAGGATTTCACAGTCATAATCCTTCACAAGTTCTAACCACCTTCTTTGCCTCATATTCAACTCCTTTTGAGTAAAAATATACTTGAGGCTCTGGTGGTCAGTGTAGATCTCACACTTGTTCCCGTATAGATAATGCCTCCATATCTTGAGAGCGAAGACTACTGCGGCTAACTCCAAATCATGGGTAGGGTAGTTCCTCTCATGGTTCTTCAACTGTCGTGACGCATAGGCCACTACCCTCCCATTCTGCATCAATACCGCTCCGAGTCCGCTCTTGGAAGCGTCACTGTATATCACAAAATTCCCTACTTCAACATCAGGAATTATTAGCACAGGTGCACTCGTCAATTTCCTCTTAAGCTCTTGGAAGTTCTCCTCACACTTCTGGGTCCACTCGTATTTCTTTTCCTTTCGAGTGAGAGCAGTAAGAGGCGCTGCAATCTTCGAAAATCCTTCTACGAATCTCCTGTAGTATCTTGCCAACCCAAGAAAACTCCTAATCTCCGTGACGTTCCTGGGTACTGGCCATGAGCTGACTGCTTCTACCTTAGTTGGATCTACAGAGATTCCTTCCTTTGTCACTACATGTCCCAAAAAGTGAACCTTCTCAAGCCAAAATTCACACTTTGTGAATTTAGCATACAGCTGATGCTGCCTCAGCATTTCCATTACCAGCCTCAGGTGCTGTTCATGCTCTTCCTGGGACCTCGAGTATATCAGGATGTCATCAATGAAAACGATCACAAATTTGTCCAAGTAGTCCCTGAATACTCGGTTCATCAAATCCATAAAAGCAGCTGGGGCATTGGTCAGTCCAAAGGGCATAACCAAAAACTCGTAATGCCCATATCTTGTCCTGAAGGCTGTCTTGGAAACGTCTGACTCCTTGATCCGCAGTTGATGGTAGCCTGAGCGTAGGTCAATCTTTGAAAAGACTGTCGTTCCCCTGAGCTGGTCGAACAGATCGTCTATCCTTGGGAGAGGATACTTGTTCTTGATGGTGATCTTGTTCAACTCCCTGTAGTCTATGCACATTCGCAGCGATCCGTCCTTCTTCTTCACAAACAAGACGGGTGCTCCCCACGGAGAGTGACTCTGCTTAATGAACCCTTTGTCCAGCAGCTCTTGTAGCTGTACCTGAAGTTCCCTGAGTTCCGCGGGTGCCATCCTGTATGGAGCTTTTGATACTGGTGCAGCTCCGGGTATCAGCTCGATTTCGAACGAAATTTCCCGCTCTGGAGGCAATCCTGGTAATTCTTCTGGGAATACGTCCACATATTCCCTGATGATGGGAACATCATCTGGCATCAACTCCTTTTCCTGCTTCTTATCCACCATATTAGCTAAATATCCTTGGCAACCATTAGCTAACATTTTCCATGCCCGTATAGCAGACACGAACTTGGTGGTGGAATTTCTAGGCTGCCCTTGGAAATTAAACTCCTCCTTCCCGTCGAGGCTGAACGTTATGCGACGCTTTCTGCAGTCGATCCTGGCGTTGTACCTTCCCAAGAAATCCATCCCCAAGATCACATCGAAATCATGGAGTTTGATTGCGATGAGATCTGCAATTAATTCTCTGCCATTTATCATGATGGGAACATTTTGGATCCAGAATTTGGACCACAAAATTTCACCGGATAGTAAAGAAGCATTGAAAGGTTGTTCTATTCTCCTAACTCTGCCTCCTAGCTTCTGAGCAAATTTTAGGGATATGAAAGAATGTGTGGCACCAGAATCGAATAAGGCAATGACATCATAAGTGGTGATAGAAATCTGACCTGTCATCACGTGTGACGTCCCTGCCTCTGCATCCCCTTTTGTGTAGGCATAAATCCGGGCTAGAGGTTCTGGTGCTTCTATTCTGCCTTGAACTACTGCCGGTCCCTCCAGCCTAGCCTGTACTGCATGTATCTGCATCTGATTGGGATTGCGGTTCTGATATTGCTGCTGTTGGTTTTGGTATTGGGGTTGTGGGTTCTGATTGTTCTGAGGGCAATTCTTTGCAAAGTGTCCCTCCTTGCCGCAAATGTAGCAAGCATTTGATCCCTTTCTACAAACTCCCGGGTGTTTCTTCCCACAAGTGTCACAAGTGGGATAGGTGACATTGTTACCATCATTCTCCCGGTTATTCTTCTTTTGCTGAAAATTTTTCTGTTGCCCCTGGCCATTGAAATTTCCTTTCCTTTTGTTCTTCCCAAACTGTTTGGGACCTTGGCCAGAATTGCTTGCTTGGCCCTTTGTGTTGGCTTCTGTACCCTGGCGGGGTTGGTTGGTCTTAGCAGCAGCTTTCTCCTCTTTCCGGGACTTAAAGATTTGGGCTCTTGCTTATTTGTCCCGGTTTATCCAATATTCAGCCCTAACCGCCCTGCTGACACAATCTGACACGGTCTCTGGCGGACTGTTGCCGATACTGACTAGTTTCGCAATGTCCGTGCGAAACATCCTCATCATTAACCGGACTTTCTCTTCCTCATTCGGCACCAACTTAGGGCATAGGCGAGCGAGCTGCTCAAACCTCTTAACTGCATCCATGACTGACAGCGATCCCTGTCTGAAATTCGTAAACTCATCTTGCTGTACTGCAAGGACTTCTCTGTTGTAGTACATCGTACGGAACTCGTTGACGAAGTCCTGCCAGGTCATTGCCATCACATCCCTACGTGCTTCAACTGTTGTCCACCAGTGCCTAGCATCCTTCTTGAGCGCGAAAGAAGCACATAACACCTTCTCTTGTTCCGTAAGCCTCATGAAATTTAGGATAACTTGAATATCCATGAGCCAGTTATCTGCAGCAATCGGATCAGTAGGTCCTTCGAACTCAGGCGCCTTCATGCGTCTGAAACGCTCATATAACATATCTTCTCGAACCACTGGCGGATTTACAGGGATGGCAGCTGGTGCCATTGGTACTTCTGCGGGTCGAGGCACTTCTGGCTGAGCCTCTGGTTGCACATTAACGTTGGGTACCTGGGGTACCACTGGCGGTACTGGCTGTGCGGGCTGTGGTGCCGCTTGAACCTGAGGGGCTTGGTTCATCCGCTCTAACTGTTCCCTGAATCTATTCATTTCCTGCTGCTGTTCTTGCATCTGCTGTTGCAAGTTCATCATCAGCGTTATCAGATCCGGCTGAGGCGGATCTTCGGGTGCATCCGCAGATGTGTTTCCTCTTGTACGTACCATCCTTATCTTCCTAATATAGGAAAAAGAAATATTATCAATACCCTTCTTCCCATACATATCTTAACATATCATGTTATTATCATACAATCCATTCATGACATCACATAAACATACATATCATATCATAACATAGTAACATCATCATAACACATAGATACTTAACATAACATGTCATCATAACTTAACTTTTCTCATATATCCCGTGATCGCACGGTCCCTTTTTGTACAATCTCAAAAGTACATCATCATAACGAAAGTACATACTGTACAAAATACTTACTGTCATATATATACAATACTTTCAAAATACATCATACTGTACATTTTTATAATACACGAACAGAACTTCGGATGGAAGTGGCTACCACTTGTCATCCTACATATATATACAACCTAATAACCGAATACAAAATACTATAAACGGTCCTAACAAAAGAAAATATACAAAATCGACCCTACTCTAATTGGTATCGTCGAGGGTGCTGACTGAAGTATCCGAATCGGAAAGTACTATCACCTGATCAGGTACATCCTCGTCAGGTATCTCATCAGGGTCGTCCCACTCGTCATATGCAGCCTCATCGTCCATGTCATCCTCGTCATCGCTAGAAAGGACGATGACTGGGGGATCCTCATGCTCTGGTGGATCTATGGGTACGCAATCGTCATCCGAGTCATCTTCTGCGTCCATCGGATCTGCAGCAGCTGGAGCAGGTATCTCGGGTATAGGGTCCTCATCCACAGGCCCCACCTCGTACTGTGGGTCCTCCTGCTCGTCATCAGTGCCATGAGCCTGGCCCTTGGCCACGTGCTCGGCGGTAGGCATAGTCTGAGCTCTCGTCTCGGCCTCTAAGATGTCGTCATAAAAACTGCCGAGGACCATCTGGCTAGTCGGTGTCGGAACAAACTGCCGAATATGCTGTGGTATTCCATTTCGTAGAAGCATTAATGCCTGTAACTCAGACTCAGGCATGTCCTGAGGAATATAGGGGAGCATCATCTCCTGGAACCTCCGACAATAGTGACTCATCGTCTCCCCCGGGTAAGCGTGCCAATCCTGGGACAGTCTCTGATAGCGAGCCTGTCTTATATCTCAATAGATGGCGGGGTCGCGAACTGGCTCTCCCGGTCCCCTAGCTGGCAGTGGCCCATATCGGCTCATCACCACTGCGTAAAAGTGTGCCCATGTACGCCTAGGCAGCTGCGACTCTCCAAACGTGGCCCACCATAATCTGGCATCACCGCTCAGACATCTACTCGCGAGGGCGACCTGTAGATGCTCCTCGATGTGACATATCGTAAAGATCTGCTCCATATCGTGCAGCCAAGTCTCTATCGACATCGACCGCCTGGCGCTGTCGAAATATGCCGGCTGTGATCGGTAGAAAGCTACCACTGCATCTCGATCCCTCTTGACTTGTGCTGGATCCATGATGCCGCGTCTACCCCACATCATAAATCATAAAGCACATAAATAAAACAGTACATAAGCAAATAAATCTAAACTTACTTGCAATGGTGGAGGCGATGTCAGGCAACTGTAAAATCGTGTCGCAAGGAAACCTCTCTGATACCAACTCTTGTAACGACCCACCTAGCGTAGGCCGCTACCTTGCTTGATATCATACATTCATAACATAAAGCTTACTTACTTTCTTAGCTTGTAAAACACGGCGGATTTTTTTTTTTTTTTTATAGTACACAAAACTATGTACATAAACTTAAAATATTGTTTCTGTGCATAACATATTAACTATTACTTATAAAACGTTTCTTGTCTCTCAAAAATATATACCACTCAAGGATTGCGTAGCGGTCCCATATACCACGATTTACAGTGCTTGACCCGCTACTCCCCACCGCATCAATATCAGCTGACAGGCGACTTACCTACAGCACAAACTCAAAACGGTGAGCTTAAGGCCCAGTAAGTACAACTCCTAGGCCGTAACAAAAATAATAACAATATAATATTTAAAACATAATAACCTAACATAACATATAACATTACATGGCATATACATAGCATACTACTTAGCATAGCATACATAGCATATAATACATGACATACTTAGTATAACACATAGCATGCATAGGTCATATTATGCTTCACTATCTTCCTTATATCTTATGGGCCCTTAGTCTACGTGTTCGTATCCGGCGCGCGACTATGGATTGTCTGGGGCGGCCAAACCAATTCCAGTTCAATCCACAGTCCAACCCGACCTGGCGCGGGTGGTACGACACGGTGCTTATTTTCTTACTTAAACTTGTTTACGTGTGAACATACATTTCTGATGTCTTGATTCTTTCTTATCTTGTCTTATCTTAGCATATACCCATATACTTAGCAATTTTCATGTTGCATACATTTTACTTAGCACAGAGCACATCATCGAGTCTAATAGTATAATCCTATTAGCTTGTGCTGTAGACGGTGTTATACTTACTGTCTGTACTTCAGTTGTTTCGCAGATCCTCTTCCGAGCTCCGCTGCAGGACTCCTCCTACTTGATTAAAGGACGTACGTCAGTCTCTAGTCCATCTTTATCGTATGTTGGTACTAACCAACATTCATGCGGGTTTTCGGCTATATGTCCCCCTAACGTGAAGCCATTTGTAACCCATAGGGTTACGTTGAAAAATCTTTCCGTGTACTTAGCCCATTTATAAAAATATTGGGTTAGGTCGAAACCTACCCTAGGGCTTGTATAAAAACTTAATTCTTATTAGGTCAACCAAAGTCAACTATTTCGAGTGCTAAAGTCAACCCTCTTCGGGTCAACTCTGGGCTTCGGGGCAAAGCCCGGTAACTCGGGTGCTAAATCCCGGCTACCATTCGTTTTATATTTTCCTTTGAAAAACTTAGCTTAAAATCCCTTTTTCTTGAAACTTTAACTTAAAAACCCTTTTCATAAAAAGACTTAGCTTAAAACTTGAATTTCATGACTTACTTTCTTAAAAATTTCGTAGATCTTGGCCTATATTTTCATAAAATGTTTGAGGGTCGGAAACTGCTTTTGGGACAGTTTCCGTGCTTGAAATACTGTGTTAAGTCCGAAAATAATTTTTTTCCTAGTTTGGTTCTACAAAATTATGCACAGGATTTTGTTGAATCCTGCACAGTTTTCAGATTTTAGGTTACAATTAAAAATCCGTTTTGATTTGGAAAAAGTTTCCTTCACGAAAGTTCTAGCCCTCAGAGAGTTCTAAACTTTCATGTTTTACACATTTTCTGATTCTTTACCGATTGTGTCAGTTTTAAATCGAAAACAGACTTAACTTGAAAACTGGGTCTTACTGACCCACCTACGGTTTTTCTTGAAAAAGTAGGCCTTTGGAGCCTTATTTTGGCAAAGTGCCCGCGAGACCCCCTAGGAAACACACTATTCTACAACTTTCATGTTTTACGTTTTTGCCCATTTGGCCTCTATCGGCCAACTGTGACGATTTACCGAGACTGT
>CM046387.1:1466493-1493390 GCA_025413485.1 Ficus microcarpa
GGATTCATAGAACGTGTGCCCACACACACTTTGAAAACATGGAACTCGAGAATAGTAGAGAAGACACGTTGGTCAAATGCTCTAGTAATTTCGGATTCCAAGAAATAAGGTACGCTTGATCATGAATTTAATTTATTGTTATATGTATCATGAGCTTCTTTTTTGAGTCGGCATAAAAAAAAATTTTAAACCTTTTGCTACGTCGTAACTCTGATACTAGATCCATTTTTTTTCCAACAATTGGTATCAGAGCCAACTCATGATCATGTTTATAACATAAATTATTTGATCAAATAAATTTCTCTCTATGCATTAATGAAATATTTTAGAGAGTTAGCACTTTAGGTTTTATTTTGAGTATGTTAAATACATTATGAATGGATGTATGGATGAATGAATGCTTATTCAATTTTGCCGGTTATGATTCCATAGAGGTTAGAATTTGTATCTAGGTTTTTCAAGTGTAATAGATGCGGTTTATTATCACCGTTAGATCGTTCTTTCAATTCCTAGAATTTTTGTAAGCCGGAAACGGCGTAGGAATTTTTTTTGTAAAATTCGGACTACAATGGATTCAAGGAGATTGAAGATGAACGAAGGTATGGAAATTTTCAAAGAATATGATTTTTTGATTTTTGAAAATTTTATTCTATTAAAAAACATTTTTTTTAATTTAAAAAAAATCACAAAATCTTTTTGAAAATTTAATTTTCCAATGATATGTGATCTTGATAATTTGGAAATCAAAATTGAAAATTTAAATTTAAATTTAATGGATATTATTATGAATTTTAAAATTTTGTGATTTAAATTTGAAATTTGGAAATTTCAAATTTTGAATTTTAAAATTTAATAAAACGGATTTTTATTTAAATTTTAATATTTTGTAATTTTGATTAAAATTAAAAATCACATATAATCTTTTTTTGAAATTTAAATTTAAAAAGATGTGACATTGGAGAAGGAAGACACATTGAAGAAGGATACAAGGCATGGATCTACAAATGAAGGCCGATATATGTTTCGGTTAATTTTTGTAAATTTTGTAATTTTCTTTTCTCTGGGATAAAATTATGATCCACGGCTATTTACATATTTTGCAAACCATGGATGATATGTTGCTAGATGAATATGTTATACTATTTCGTAATGCATTGATAACATGTTGATGATCCAGCTACGTACAAGGAAGTTATGGAGGATGTTGATTCTAGTCTTTGGTAAAAGGCTATGAACACCGAGATGGAATCTATGGATTCCAATGGGGTTTGGAAACTTGTAGACTTATCCCAAGGCATAAAACCGATTGGGTGTAAGTGGGTATACAAGAGGAAAAGAGGTGTGGATGGAAAAGTGGAAACTTTCAAGACAAGACTTGTAGCGAAGGGTTATACGCAGAAAGAAGGAATCGACTATGATGAAACCTTCTCACTTGTAGTAATGCTCAAGTCAATCCGCATCTTATATCCATTGCGGCTACTCTCGATTATGAAATCTGGCAAATGGATGTCAAGACAGCTTTCTTGAATGGCTCTCTTGAGGAAGATATCTATATAATACTACCAGACGGGTTCAAGGCAAAAGGCCAAGAAGACAAGGTATGCAAGTTGCTTAAATCACTTTATGGATTAAAGCAAGCATCTCGTTTTTGGAATATTAGGTTTGATCAAACGATCAAAACCTATGGATTCGAACAAAACATTGATGAACCATGTGCTTATAAATGTATCAAGAACGAGAAAGTGATTTTCCTTGTACTTTATGTAGATGATATATTGCTTATTGGAAACGATGTGGTAACATTATTATCTGTCAAAATTTAGTTAGCCAAACAGTTTGACATGAAAGACTTAGGAGAAGCTAGTTATGTTCTTGGTATTCAACTCTTTAGAGATAGAAAGAACAAAATGATAGCACTCTCCCAAGTTTTATACATTGATAAAGTACTTGAGAAGTTTTCTATGAAAGATTCCAAGAAAAGCGCCTAACCTTTCAGGATTGAAATCAAGCTTTCTAGAGATGACTGTCCCAAGACATCGAAAGAAAGGGAGCGTATGAAAAATGTATTTTATGCATCAGTGGTAGGTAGGCTTATGTACGCTATGTTATGCACTAGGCCTGACATTTGTTTTGCAGTTGGTATGGTAAGTCGATATCAATCGAATCCGGGACCGAACTATTGGGCTGCGATCAAGCATATACTCAAGTATCTACGGAGAATGAGGGGTTATATGCTAGTGTATTCCGGTCAGGACCTTGTTCCTATAGGATACACAGATTCTGATTTTCAATCAATCAAAATTCAAGGAAATCGACTTCAGGATCTGTCTTTACCCTTGGATGTGGTGCTGTTGTGTGGAGGAGTATTAAGCAATCTTGCATTACTGACTTGACCATGGAAGGCGAGTATGTGGCAGCCAGTGAGGCATCAAAGGAAGTGGTATGGCTCCGTAGGTTCCTTGGTGACCTTGACGTCGTTCCTAGTATGGATAAAGCTATAAAGTTCTACTATGACAGCAGTACAGCAGTAGCTAATACCAAGGATCCTAGGCATCATAAGAGGAGCAAGCGCATTGACAGAAAATATCACATTATCAAAGGCTTTGTTGAGAGTGGAATTGTGACGGTTTGCAAAATCGCATCAAAGGACAATCTTGCTGACCTGTTCACGAAGACTTTGGTGGCCAGAAGATTCGAAGAACACATCAAAGGCGTGAGGATGCGTAAAATGTCACATTTACTCGCTTAGGGTAAGTGGGAGATTGTTGGGATCTATATGTGCCCTAAGGATAGAAAATCAATATTAGGGATTTTCTGTAAATATAACATTTTAATATTAATAAGATGAGGTTATTCATATTTATTAAGTTGTGTCATATTTACTTTCATTTATTGATTGTATGGTTATTTTGAGCAAACAAAGAATACTCCTTAGTTGTTGGTAATATATCAAATTACCATACGTATACGGGATATAATAGAAGACGTGATAATTTGATAACAATCTAAATAAATAGTCCGCAATCGATGGAATAAGATTTGGGGATCTTATTCATGATAAGATTGTAAAGGTTGTCTACTTCCTTGGAGGGATAGTTTGTTTTGACCATCGGATAGGTTCCAAGTAGAAATCTTAATGTATACCAGTATTGAGATATGACATTGGACTGGACCTAAAATGTTAATTGATTCGATTCAATAATTTCGTCTATAAGAATCAATGACGCTTTGATTATCATCGTACATTAATCTTAATCCTGAAATGATTACTTAAACTCGTATCCATTACTTATGTGCCTTGATGCACTATAGGTGAGACACTGTTAATTCATGATCAATATACTTGTGTTTTGGGTGCATGACTTATGGATGGAGAAATCAAGATTCATAGATACGGAATCCATAGCTATCTTAACGATAGTACATGTTATCTACTTAAATGCATTATTCGGGGATTGAAAGACAATATAACAAGATCTTGGCCATCGGTTTACTTTGTGTTCTCTGATGGTTTATAAATTCTATGGTTTTACAATTGGTGGTTCTTTCAATCGAGAATAATGGAACTTCAAGTTAAAATGATTAAAAAGGTAAAACGGAAAAAGTCCTTAATTCAATCATGGATAACATATGGGGATTAAGCAAGCGATGAATAAATCATGGAAGAAGCACTATGTGAGAGAGCTTTCGTAATATAGCATGTAAACAGGAGTTCAGCTTCAAACTTTTAGTGGAATAGTCTTGAAGTTGATAATTGATGAATAATTAATCTGGGATTAATTTTTCACAATTATGGGAGTCTCTTTACATATTTCCATCGGGTCCCTCTATTAGCTCATATAGTTCCATATAACGTCTCGAGATTTGTTCATAATGAGATCGGTAAATTTAAATGGAATTTAATAATGTCTATTAAGACATGGTACTCTCAAACATGCAATTCGAAAAGGATTGGACATGTGAAATTTGTGTAGACAAATAATAAGATTTTTCAACATGTGATTGGTTAATTGAATTTTGGAAATAAGATTGTGTTTGAATTATTTAATTTTGGAAAACAAAATTTTTCTCTCCTAATTAAAAAAAGGTGCACAGTTTTTAATTGAGTGGAGGGAAGAAAATTTTATTTCAAAATTATTCAAATATATTCCTAACATTAAATTATTAATTAATTTAAATAATGAAGATTATTTGATGGATTTTTCTTTCCTTAAAAGAGGTGCACAGTTTTTGTGAGGAAAGAAAATTTGAAATATTCCATTGATTTAAATTAATTAATATGGTTGATGTTTGTGGAAAATATTTATTTAAATAAGTGAATCTTATTTAAATTCAAAAAGGTTTAAAAGAAATTTGAATCTAGATAGGCCTAGGATATTTTGACTAGTCTAGATTCTTATTTTAAGATTTGAACCTTTGATTTTCAAAGGAGGTCGAATTTTTTGAGAATAAATCTCCCTTTGAAAAAACGCTTTTAGGTTCAATGAATATAGTCCTAATTTGTATGATCCTTTGGTTCAAAATATTATCCAGAAAAATAATTATTTTTCAAGGAGATAAATTTTGAAAAAAAAATTGGAATACTATATAAAAGCTAGGGATTCTTGAAAAACCAATTTTTGGTGATTCACACTAAAGAGAAAAACGTTTTTTAGGAGTGAGAGAAAAACCAATTAGGGTTTCTTCCACATCATAAAATTCGGCCATACTCTTAAGTGAGAAAAATAGAGAAAATTTCATTGAATCAAAACTGTGAATAAGGTTAAACCGAGTGATAATTTTTATAGGAGGTTAACCGGTTCCTGATTTGAAGTTTTGAAGAAAAAATCTGGATCATATTCTCAACGAGGAACATCGGAATTGAGAAGGAGGGATCTATACTTCGGAAAGCATTACCAGTCACTTGGATTTATAAAACGTGTGCCCATACACACTCTGAGATGTGGAACTCGAGAATAGTAGAAAACACATGTTGGTCAAACGCTCTAACAATTCCGTAATTCAAGAAATAAAGTACGTTAGATCATGAATTTAATTTATTGTTATATGCATCATGAGCTTCTTTTCTAAATCAGCATAAAAATTTTAAAACTTCCGCTGCGCCGTAACTTTGATATCAGATCCGATTTTTCCAACACTAACATGCAATCCCGAAAAAGGATTGGATATGGGAAATTAATGTAGACAAATAATATGATTTGTCAACATATGATTGGTTGTAAATAAAATAATTATTTGTTAATTATTTTAGTTAATTGAATTTTGAAAATAAGATTGTGTTTGAATTATTTAATTTTTGAAAATAAAATTTTTCTCTCGTAATTAATAGGGCACGGTTTTTTAATGGATGGAGGGAAGAAGATTTTATTTCAAAATTGTTTAAATATATTACAAACATTAAATTATTAATTGATTTAAATAATGTAGCTTATTTGATAGATTTTCTTGGAAATCTAAAATATTCTATTTATTTAAATTAATTAAATATGGATAATTTTTGTGGAAAATATTTATTTAAATTCAAATAAGAAAATATTCTTTAAATTTAAAGGTTTAAAAGGAGTTTGAATCTAGATAGGATTAGGACTTTTTAACTAATCTAGATTCTTGATTTAAATTTGAACTACCAATTAATCTCCACATTAGGTGGAGCACGAATTTTTTGAGTTTCTCCTAACAAAAAACCATCCATAAGGTTTAAAAAACCTAGCCCAAAATTTGAATAATGATCCTTTGGTTCAAAAGATTATCCAAAAAAATAATTATTAATTATTTTTCAAGTGACATATATTTTTGAAAAAGGATTGGAGTATTATATAAAGGCTAGGAGTTCTTGAAAAAAGCCAACCATCATATCATACTCATAGGTGGACGGTTTTTGGGAGAGAGAAAAACATCAAAAACTAGTTTTTTGTGCTTGAGAAACTTCGTCCTTCTTGGGTGGGAGAAAAAGAAAGAAATTTTCATTGAATCAAAACTGTGAGGAAGGTTAAGCCAAGTGATATTTTTCATAGAAGGTTAACCGGTTCCTATTTTGTAGTTTTGAAAAATGAACCCGGATCGAATTCTTAATGAGGTACATCGGGATTGAAAAAGTGGGATCTAGACTTCCGAAGAATTATAGGTCGCTTGGATTCATAACACGTGTGCCTACATACACTCTGAGACGTGGGGACAAGAATAGTAGAGAAGACACGTTGGTTGACACTCTAGCAATTCCGGAATCCGAGAAATAAGGTATGTTTGATCATGTATTTAATTTATTGTTATATATACCATGAGCTTCTTTTCTGAATCGGCATAAAAATTTTAAAACTTCTACTGTGCCATAACTCTGATATTGGATCCGTTTTTCCAACAGCCAGCCCACCGTCACCACCATCGGAATCGATTATCGCAGCCTCGTCGCCATCCTGGTCACAATGTCGTCCCTATCTGTTGCTGTTTCCAACTCGTATTCTTCGTTCACAGCTTGCAACCAAAAGGAAGGTGTTGTCATCGGAGAGGGCGTAGAGCCCATGGCGCTGCTGTCACCAGAGAAGTCGACTAGGATGGTGGAAACCAGATTTGGGCAAGGAGGTTGCGTCTTCCACTCGTGACTGTCGTGACCTATTACAGTAGTTTTGCAATCAGCAACAAGAGGTTGGAGATTCGGCGTTCGTCGCGATTCTAATGCTCGAGTTTGTCATCCCTAGGCTTGTGTGCCTTGCAATGTTCATCGTTGTCGCTCACGACAATGATGGTGGATAGGAGAGAGGACAGAGGAGGGAGAGAGAGAGAAGAGAAGAGAAACCTTTGAGAAAGAAAAGATGTCTGAGGAGAGAGATGAGATAGCTTTTGAGTACAAGTGTAATTTAGATATTTTACTATCTTAATAATGTGATTATGCTATAATCTTCTATTCTTTAAAATTTATGTTATAATTTTCCATACTAAGTCTCATTTATGCTTTTTCCCGCTTTTTCTCATTATTAATTTATATTTTTCTTGGGTGCCCTAGAAGATTTCAAAAAAATATATATTATTTTATGTATTTAACGAGATTATTAATTTTGGCCAAGTTAAGATCGGAAATTTTAATTATTTAAGTGATGTTATTAATTTATCTAATATCGAAGTTTAACTGTATTTGAACTTAAATCTTTTTGGGTTTTTGTAATATGATAACCTATAATGTCCAGATGTTTGGATTTGGTTGGGACAGTTAGACGTATTGTAAAATTCTAATAGTGAAGTTTGACACTTGCCTTATGTTTGGACTCAACACAATTTTATCTTTTTCTTAAAAGTCAACTTATTTTTTAGGAAAAAATTCATAAATTCCCGGTGAACTATGTCACTAATGTTAATATACCCCCTGAACTATGAAATGTACATACTATACCCACTGAACTTTAACATGTGTGTTAAGTTGTCCCATTTGTTAGTTTCTCTTAGTTTTTCAGTATTTTTAATTTTAAAATGCCCTATAATCTTTGCTTTTATATCAAAATATCAACTAATCCTTAAATTTACAGTAAAATGCCCGTTGAACTTTAATATTTTTTTCAAACTGCTCCTTGATCTTAAGTATTTGTGTCAAACTATCTCATCTATCTTTTTTTATTTATCTAACGTTGAATACTTACTTACTAATTATTAGCTTTTTAGAATAGTTAAAATTTTTTTTTTTATATTATTGAATTATATGTATATTTTTTTACACACTTTTTTTATTTTACTTATTTTAATTCAAGTTTACATTTATTTCAATTTTCTTGAACAAAAATAACTAGACATCTTAGGTTTTTTATTATATTGTCCTAATATAATAATTTTTATTTAATTATGATCAATAATATTGTAACAAAAATTGCAAATCTATCATTTTTTTTAATTTAAAAATATAATTATGAATGTGTATAAGAGTAAATTTACAATAGCTCATTCTCATTATGGGTTTAAGTATATGCATGAATGAGATTTGTTATGACTATAATTTCAAATTATGTATGCCAAGTAAACATCTTATTCGAAATCCAAATCCTCCTTCAAAGTCTTGTCAACTATAGTTATGCATAAGTAAACTCATAACCCAAATAAACTTGAATTAAACTTAGTAAAAAAAAATTTTTGTGTGTTAAGAAAAGCTACTTATTACTTTATTTGAATAAAATATAATTTTTTTACCGATTCTAAAATATACAATCTTTTTTACCTATTCTAAAATGTTAAAAATTTAGTAGGTAATTTTGTAACATTAGATAACTACAATAAGATAGATGAGACAGTTTGACAGAAATATTAAAAATCTGGGGGTAGCTGGACACAATTCAAGGGGCATTTTAACATAAATGCAAAGTTCATGGGGTATTTTGACAATAAAAATGATAGAAAAACTAATGAAAACTAATAGAGAGCGTAATTTGACACATCTGTTAAAATTCAAGGTACAACAGATATATTTCATAATTCATAAGACATATTGATACTAGTGACATAAATAGTTCACGGGGAATTTCTGCAAATTTTCTACTTTTTTAAATTATTTTATAGAAAGTCAAATAATTTCAATTTAAAATTTTCAAATCAAGCCTGCCAATCAGCATGTTTAGTAAAAGTTATAGAATATTTTAGGAATAGCCATATTAGGATTCTCCTGCAGTCAGGTGCCCTTGCTAAAATGTAAAGGCCGAGATCGCAGCTAGCGGTTCCTTCCCTTGGACGCTTGATTCGAACCATCTTCATTGAGCCATTGCTTATGGCCTTCTATAGGATGCGGACCTCGCCAACAAAAAAGATCAACTAAAAGGTGAACATAAACCACAAAAATAAAATAAAATTTAAAACTGGACAATTCTATAATAAGATCTCTTTATTTTATTTCATTAATAGGACAAAAAATTTTGACCACTCAAATGGTTATGGACGGTTCAGATTTTTAAAAAAAAATAACCTAATAAGTATGAGTTCGACGACACACAACATTACACAAAATACGGAAAATAATAATAATAATAATAATCTTAAATCTGCATCAACCATTCACCGACAACCAAACGGCCCCCATGGTCCCCGACTAGGTTGTTCACCAACGGCAGCAAATCCATGGTCCTCGACGGGTCCCTTCATCCGAGTTTGTCGGTGTAAGAACTGGCGTGGATCGGGGAGGCGACAACTCGGCGAATGGACGATCGGCGGCGTTGAGAGGGCTACTCTCCGATCGTCACGCTGTCGTCAGATATGCATTCCAGGCACAGAGGTGGGTGATTTTTCCAACAGCGATGATGGTGTGGGGTGGCCGAGACCACAGTGGCGGATTGTTGGAGCCGAGAATTTGTCGGCGCCGGTGGACTAACGGAGTTCACGACAATGGGTTGTGAGCGTCGCGGATGAGCCCACCGCCTACATCGCCAGCCCCCCACCATCACCACGTCGCGATTCGGAGATCCGACCAGTCAGATCTCCATCACGAGCTCGGAGCACCACCGGGAACCCTTCTGTCTCACCAGCCCTCCCCGGGGAGCCACCATCGTTACTCGATGCTTCCCAGATGGGGAAATTTCCCCCCCCTTTTTTTTTTTTTTTCCAACATGATCACATGTAATTGTTCCACGGTAAATTTGATGCATCTTTTCAATCTTATTCATTCATATTGGGTTGTGCACCTGTAAATAAATGAGATGTATTATTTCACTTATTTAACTTAAGGGAATTTTTTCAATATTACTTTTACATACTTGCTTATTTAGATGTTTTATAAATATCGAAAATCTTAAATTATTTAAATGTGACTTTAAATATTATATATAAGTGTTATATACAGGAGGATAATATTTAAAGTAAAATAATTTAAATCTGTCCGTAATTAAAAATTAAAGTTGAGATCTTTAATTTAAAATTACTAACGCGTTTCATTACATTCTGAATGAAATGGTCTTATCCGGATTGTTAATAATGAGATTATTGGAATGAAAACGTTTTATATAATTTGATTATATAAATCTCTAATAATTTCCGTTGTCATTTAGAGCATTCAAAATTAATCAATGATGGTCATATATGAATCGATCTTAAGTCTGAGTAATTAATATATTACTATTTATTGTATTATATTTTTTGACATATCGAGTAATGACACAAATGAATAGTATCAAATTCTTGGTATATTGAAAATATAATATAATAAATAACCAGAAATATTAATATACAAGATGAAATTCATTTTTTCGTAAAGAAGTCAAATGTACGATTCTCATAAGTATTGATTTAGAAATTGAATAATAAGAACGCTCAATTTATTATTAGATCTTAAATATATTATTCATTAGAGAATCAATAGTACTTAAGGAAAAAAATATGATTAAAGAGGTTAACGGAAAATACCTAGCTTTAATTATGAACCGTTTATAGAATATTGATTTATATGTAGTGACTATATTAATGAACAATTCAAATTCTTTGAATATAATTAGTTTTATAATTTTAAAAATGCAATTCTAAATTTTAAGTGAAATAATTTGGATTTAATAATTTTGATATTTTAATTAAGGTGTTAATTAATTGTTAAAATTATTAAAATTTAAAATTATATATCTATAGTTTATCCTAACAGCTCCATTAAATCATGTGAACATTATTTTAATCATAGTTCAGGACGAATTACGTTATGAACCATAAAATGTATAATCTGATGGAACTTTTGAATGAGCTGCAGACCTATGAGACCCTTATTGATGATAAGGGTGACAAGACAAATGTTGCCGAAGCCAATGTAATTGAAAGGAAGGCTTTTTCTTCAAAGAATAAAAAGAAGACAAATTTGGGAAAGCAAAAGGGCAAAAAGAAGATCCAAAAGATGAAAGGAAGGTTGTTGAGCCTAAATGTAAGGGAAAATGTTTTCATTGCAATCAAGACGTCCATTGGAAAAGGAACTATAAGAAATACCTTGATGAGCTGAAAAAGAAGAAACAAGGTAAATCAGATTTACTAGTCATAAAAACATGCTTAGTTGAGAATTATTTCTCAAGCCGGATTATTGATTCAGGGGCATCTAAACATGTTTGCGATTCTATGCATATGCTTGAGTTATCTAGGGATCTTGAAGGAGTTTTCATGATGAGAGTTGGAAGTAGTGAAAGACTATCAGTGACAGCAATAGGGACAATGCGACTGTTATTTGATAATAATAAATATTTATTTTTGGACAATGCTTATTTCAATCCAGATTTCAAACAGAATTTGATTTCGGTTTCAAAAATGCTTGAACAATTTATTCAGTTCCTTGTGAAGTTGACTCTGTTTTAATTTATAAGAATTGTATGAATATTTGTTATGGTTATGTGGATATTGGCCTATATTTTGTTAAACAAATTTCCAATAACTTACTTCAAATCGAAATGTTTAAAGTCGCTAGACTAAACCCCAAAACAAGAAAGATTTCTAATGATAAAGATGACACATATTTATGGCATTTAAAACTTGGTCACATTAATATAAATAGGATAGAAAGACGAGCAAATGATGGTCCTTTGAGAGAGCTAAAAATTGGCACTCTACCAGTCTGTAAATCCTACCTAGAAGATAAAATGACAAAAAGGCCTTTTTCGGCAAAAGGTGAAAAAGCAAAAGCACCTCTAGAGATCATACATATTGATATATGTGGCCCTTTGAATGTCAAAGCTAGAGGGGGCTATGAATATTTTGCCACACTTATTGATGATTATTCAAGATACGGATATGCATACCTGATGCAAAGAAAATTCGAGATCTTTGAAAAGTTCAAAGAATTCAGAGCTGAAGTTGAAAAGCAACTCAGCAAATCAATCAAAACTCTTCGATCAGATCAAGGAGGAGAGTACCTGGATTATGAATTCAAGGACCACTTGATTGAGAACAGAATATTATCGCAGCTCATAACACCTAGAACACCACAGCAAAATGGTGCAGCTGAAAGAAGAAATCATACCTTGCTTGACATGATAAGATCAATGTTGAGCTATGTTGAAAAAATCGGATCCGATATTGGAGTTACGGCGCAGCGGAAGTTTTAAAAATTTTATGCCGTTTCCAGAAAAGAAGCTCATGATGCATATAACAATACATTAATTCATAATCAAGCATACCTTATTTCTTGGATTCCGGAATTGCTAGAGCGTTTGACCAACGTGTCTTCTCTACTATTCTCGAGTTCCACGTCTCAGAGTGTGTGTGGGCACACGTTCTATGAATCCAAGCGACCGGTAATACTTTCCGAAGTCTAGATCCCTCCTTCTCAATTCCGATGATCCTCGTTGAGAATTTGATCCAACTTCTTTCTTCAAAACTACAAAACAAGAACCGGTTAACCTCCTATGAAAAATTATCACTCGGTTTAACCTTCCTCGCAGTTTTGATTCAATGGAATTTTCTTTCTTTTTCTCTCTCACAAGAAAGCCGAATTTTTGATGTGGAAGAAAAACAAAATTTTTTTTTATTATTAAAAAACGTTTTTCTCCTTAAAAAAAATCAAAAAATTAGTTTTTCAAGAACTCCTAGCCTTTATATAGTATTCCAATCCTTTTCAAAATTTATCTCCTACTTGAAAAATAATTAATAATTATTTTCCGGATAAATCTTGAACCAAAAGATCATACAACTTTAGGGCTAGATTCATTGAACATAAAAATAATTTTCAAGAGGAAATCCCCTTTAAAATTCGGCCACAAAGTGAGAGAAATCTTGATTGGTGGTTTAAATTTTAAATCAAGAATCTAGACTAGTCAAAAGATCCTAGTCGTATCTAGATTCAAACTTCTTTTAAACCTTTTCGAATTTAAATAGGATTCACATATTTGAATAAATATTTTCCATAAATATTATCCATATTAATTAATTTAAATTAATGAAATATTTCAAATTTTCTTTCCTCACAAAAACCATGCACCTATTTAATTAGGAAAGAAAAATTCATGAAATAATCTCCATTATTTAAACCAATTAATAATTAAATGTTAGGAATATATTTAAATAATTTTGAAACAAAATTTTCTTCCCTCCATACAATTAAAAAACGTGCACCACTTTTAATTAGGAGAGAAAAATTTTGTTTTCTAAAATTCAAACACAATCTTATTTTCAAAATTCAAATTAACCAATCACATGTTGACAAATCATTTGTCTACAAATTTCACATGTCCAATCCTTTCTGGATTGCATGTTAGAGAGTACCATGTCTTAATAGACATTACAAAATTCCATTTACAATTTACCGATCTCATTAGGAACAAATCCCGAGACGCTTCGTGGAACTATATGAGCTAGAGCTAATAGAGGGACCCGATGGAAATATGTAAAGAGGCTCCTATAATTGTGAAAAATTAATCTCAGATTAATTATCCATCAATTATCAACTTCAAAACTATTCCACTAAAAGTTTGAAGCTGAACTCCTGTTTACATACCGTATTACGAAAGCTCTCTCACGTAGTGCTTCTTCCATGATTTATTCATCGCTTGCTTAATCCCCATATGTTATCCATGATTGAATTAAAGACTTTTTCTGTTTTACCTTTTCAATCATTTTAACTTAAAGTTCAATTATTCTCCATTGAAAGAACCACCAATTGTAAAACCATACAATTGGAAAACCACCAGAAAACAAAGTAAACCGATGGCCAAGATCTTGTTATACTATCTTTCAATCCCCGAATAATACCTTTAAGTAGATAACATTTACTATCATTAAGATAGCTATGGATTCCGTATCTATGAATCTTGATTTCTCCATCCATAAGTCATGTACCCAAAACACAAGTATGTTGACCATGAATTAACAGTGTCTCACCTTTAGTGCATCAAAGTACATAAGTCATGGATGCGAACTCAAGTAATCATTTCAGGATTAAGATTAATGCAGGATGATAATCAAAGTATCATTGATTCTTATAAACGGAATTATTAAACCGAATCAATTAACACTTTAGGTCCAGTCCAATGTCATACCTCAATACTGGTATACATTAAAGTTTCTACTCGGAACCTATCCGATGGTCAAGACAAACCATCCCTCCAAAGAAGTAGACAACCTTTACAATCTTATCATGAATAAGATCCCCAAATCTTATTCCGTTGATTGCGGACTATTTATTTAGACTGTTATCAAATTACCACGTCTTCTATGCATACCCCGTATCCATATGGTAATTCGATATATTACCAACAGCCTAGGAGTATTTTATGTTTGCTCAAAATAATTATACAATCAACAAATGAAAGTAAATAGGACACAACTTATTAAACATGAATAATTTCCTCTTATTAATATCAAAATGTCATATTTACAGAAAATCCCTAAGATTTTCTATCCTTAGAGCACCTATAGATCCCAACAATCTCCCACTTGCCCTAAGCGAGTAAATGTGACATATTACGCATCCCCATGCTTTCGACGTGTTCTTCGAATCTTCTGGCCACCAAAGTCTTCGTGAACGGGTCAGCAAGATTGTCCTCCAATGCGATTTTGCAAACCGTCACATTTCCACTCTCAACAAAGCCTCTGATAATGTGATATTTTCTGTCAATGTGCTTCTCCTCTTATGATGCCTAGGATCCTTGGTATTAGCTACTGCTGCACTGTTGTCACAGTAGAGCACCATAGCTTTATCCATACCAGGAACGACCTCAAGGTCACTAAGGAACCTGCGGAGCCAAACCGCTTCCTTTGATGCCTCACTGGCTGCCACATACTCAGCTTCCATGGTCGAGTCAGCAATACAAGATTGCTTAACACTCCTCCACACAACGGCACCACCTCCAAGGGTGAAGACAGATCCTGAAGTCGATTTCCTTGAATCCTGATCTGATTGAAAATCAGAATCTGTATATCCTATAGGAACAAGGTTCTGACCGGAATACACTAGCATATAATCCCTCGTTCTCCGTAGATACTTGAGTATATGCTTGACCGCAGCCCAATGGTTCGGTCCCGGATTCGACTGATATCGACTTACCATACCAACCGCAAAACAAATGTCAGGCCTAGTGCATAACATAGCGTACATAAGACTACCTACCGCTGATGCATAAGGTACATTTTTCATACGCTCCCTTTCTTCCGATGTCTTGGGACAGTCATCTTTAGAAAGTTTGATTCAAATCCTGAAAGGTTGAGCACCTTTCTTGGAATCCTTCATAGAAAACCTCTCAAGTACTTTATCAATGTATAAAGCTTGGGAGAGTGCTATCGTTTTGTTCTTTCTATCTATAAAGAGTTGAATACCAAGAACATAACTAGCTTCTCCTAAGTCCTTCATGTCAAACTGTTTGGCTAACCAAACTTTGACAGATGATAGTATTGCCACATCGTTTCCAATAAGCAATATATCATCCACATAGAGTACAAGGAACACCACTTTCTCGTTCTTGATACATTTATAAACACATGGTTCATCAATGTTTTGTTCAAATCCATAAGTTTTGATCGCTTGATCAAACCTAATATTCCAAGAACGAGATGCTTGCTTTAATCCATAAATGGATTTAAGCAACTTGCATACTTTGTCTTCTTGGCCTTTTGCCTTGAACCCGTCTGGTTGTATCATATAGATATCTTCCTCAAGAGAGCCATTTAAGAAAGCTGTCTTGACATCCATTTGCCAGATCTCATAATCGAGAGCAGCCGCAATGGATAAAAGAATGCGGATTGACTTAAGCATTGCTACAGGCGAGAAGGTTTCTTCATAGTCGATTCCTTCTTTCTACGTATAGCCCTTCGCTACAAGTCTTGCCTTGAAAGTTTCCACTTTCCCATCCACACCTCTCTTCCTCTTGTATACCCACTTACACCCAATCGGTTTCATGCCTTGGGGTAAGTCTACAAGTTTCCAGACTCCGTTGGAATCCATAGATTCCATCTCGGCGTTCATAGCCTTTTGCCAAAGACTATAATCAACATCCTCCATAGCTTCCTTGTATGTAGCTGGATCATCAATATGTTCTATGGATTCTGCTTCATAAACTTCACCACTGAACATGTACCTTTCAGGTTCCCTGATAATCCTCCCACTACGACGAAGCTCCTGTGGTTGTTGATTCTTTAGTGATTTTTCCGCAGGGTTTTCTGTGACTTTAGGAACATCCAAACCCGAAGTCATCTCCTCAAGCACTACTTTGCTATGAGGTTTAAAGTCTTCCATGTAACTTTCCTCAAGGAATGTTGCATGTGTTGAAACAAAGACTTTATTTTGCTTTGGATTATAGAACAGACCACCTTTTGTCCCTTTTGGATAGCCAACAAACAAGCACACTTCTGATCGTGACTCCAATTTCTTCGCTTCCTTATCCAGGACGTGGCCGGACAACCCCAAATTCGAATATGATTCAAATTAGGTTTCCTACTCGTCCATAACTCATAAGGAGTTTTAGGAACCGATTTGGAGGGAACGTTATTCAGAAGATAGCATGCAGTTTGTATGGCGTGCCCCCAAAATGATAAAGGTAAAGTGGAATAACTCATCATAGACCGGACCATATCCAATAGGGTCATATTCCTTCTCTCAGCTACACCATTCTATTGAGGAGTACCAGGTGCAGTCAACTGGGATTGTATCCCATTCTCTATCAAATATCCTAAGAACTCATCCGATAGGTATTCCCCACCTCGATCCGATCGAAGTGTCTTAATGGACTTGCCTAATTGTTTCTCCACTTCAGCCCGAAACTCTTTGAACTTGTCAAAGGCTTCGCTTTTGTGGGTCATTAAATAGACATATCCATACCTTGAGTAATCATCAATAAAAGTGATATAATACTCATACCCACCACGTGCTTCTATGTTCATGGGACCACAAACATCTGTATGCACAAGTTCTAAAAGTTTCTCGGCACGACCATCCTTGGCAGCAAAGTGCTGTTTAGTCATCTTGCCCTCCAAACAGGATTCGCATTGTGGCCAAAGTTCAATCTCGTACAAGTCGAGGCATTCATCTTTTACCATCTTTTGAATTATGTTAAGGCTTATGTGACCAAGTCGTAAATGCCAAAGATATGATTTGTTAGAGTGAGAAGACTTATGTCTTTTAGAGTTCGTTTCCAATTCTGTATCAAGCAGTGAGTGCATCTTAGGTTTGATAAAATAAAGATTTCCATGCATCCATCCATTACAGATAAGAGAATTTTTTTTTCCTAATAACAACTTTATTATTAAAAGAAACTGAATAAGAATCTTTAATTAAACAAGCTACCGAAATTAGGTTCCTCTTAAAATTAGGAACATAAAAACAATGTCTCAAAACAATAAACCTAAATTCATCAAAATAAAGATGCACTTCTCCCACTGCTTCAGCTCGCACCAATGTCCCATCGCCGGTTCTTAACGTAAAGTCCTCCTCATGCAGACTTCTCGTTACCTTGAACCCCTGTAGAGAAATACAAACATGGTTAGTAGCTCCAGAATCTATAACCCAATTGTCCTTAGATTCTTCCACTAAACAACCCTCAAGATACAGGACATTGAAATTACCTTTCTGCTTTTGCAAAGCCAGGAAATCTCGGCAATCCTTCTTGAAATGTCCTTTCTTCCCACAGTGAAAGCACTTAACCTTTTTGGGGTCCACCTTTTGCTTCTTAGTCTTGGTAGACTTCTTAGAAGCAGGTGCATTCACCGCAGGCTTATTCCCCTTGTTCTTCTCTTTTTCCTTCTTCCTTTTGGGATTAGGAACAGACGAACTAGGTTCAGCCAAATTTACCTCAGCCTTAGATCCAGAACCCTTAAAAATGTTCTCAAAGGCTTGCAACTCCTTCATCAATTCCGTTAAAGACATCTCCTTCCGGTTAAGGTTGTAGGATGCCTGAAACAAATCGAAATTCTTGGATAAGGTTTGAAAAACCATAACCAGTTGAGTTGCAGCATCGATCTCAGCCCCATTTGCCTGAGCTTCAGACAAATAAGCCATGACTGTCATCATGTGCTCCTTGATGGGAGTTCCAACCTTCTACCTGCAGTTCATGAGACCTTTGATAGCATCGGTCTTAGCCTGGATAGTTTGTTCACCAAACATTTCCTCCAGGTTATCCATGATCTGCCTAGCAGTTTGATGTTCCTCATGCTGTTTCTGGAGCACGTTAGACATGCTCGCCCGAATATAGCACATGGCACTAAGGTTGGAATTGTCCCAGCGCTCAAGCGCTACAAAATCCCTATCAGGAGCATCGATCGCAGCGTAGGTGGTCGAGGTTGGGTTAGGACAAAACTGTGTTTCTCAAAGTTTAGGATGATTAGCAAGTTCCTTTTCCAGTCATTAAAATTCTCGCCAGTTAATTTGTTTTGCGTAAGTATCACAGATAAAGGGCTTGACATTTTGATCTATAATAAAAAAACATGTAATAAGTATGAGCAAACATCCTATCAGTTTATAAAATATGATTTTGTAATGAAACAAAAAGATCTATATGCAATCTAAATGTTCATGTGTAAAACCCTTAAAACATATACCTTACAACGACAATTCCTAACTACCGCTTTCTAAGCTACCGAGGGGTAGTCATAGAATAACTAGCCAAGAACACGGATCCCTTTCGATTAATACATATTCATCCATGGAACAAACTCCATTAAATATATATTAACTATCGTTTATTTGGCCACTACTTTACATAACAGAGCCTCGAGGGAGGGTTAATAAATAAAGTAGTATGAGTGTGTAACCATCGTTTCCAATTTTGAATCCATATTTTACATCCGCCACCGAGGGGTGATCTAAACATAAAATATGCCCAAAATTGTTATCATTTCGAAATCCAAATCAGTGTGCGCTCTAGGTAAGATACCTATCCGAAGGGAATTCCCGGATCGAAACCGAGTAGTAGGCACTACCATGCGTAACTATTGGACCAACGATGGAGGCCGTAGGTCTTAGTGTGTAAAACCTTATTCCACTCAATCTTTTAAATTAGGGTTTTTGTTTTTCATGCATAAACAATATTTATTGAGTGGCACTCCCTAGTCTATATGGCATGTTATCAATACATCATGAAATAGTATAACATATTCATATAGCAAGTCATCATCCATGGTTTGCAAAATATGTAAATAGCCGTGGATCATGATTCCATCCTAGAGAAAAGAAAATTGTAAAATTTACAAAAATTAATCGAAACATATATCGGCCTTCATTTGTAGATCCATGCCGTGTATCCTTTTTCAATGTGTCTTCCTTCTCCAATGTCACATCTTTTGAAATTTAAAATTAAATTTAAATTTCAAAAAAGATTATATTTGATTTTTAATTTTAATCAAAATTACAAAATATCAAAATTTAAATTAAAAATCCGGTTTATTAAATTTTAAATTTTAAAATTTGAAATTTCCAAATTTCAAATTTAAATCACAAAATTTTAAAATTCATAATAATATCCATTAAAGTTAAATTTAAATTTTCAATTTTGATTTCCAAATTATCAAAATCACATATCATTGGAAATTAAATTTTCAAAAGATTCTTGTGATTTTTTTTAATACAAAAAAAAACGTTTTTTAATTTAAAAAAATTCCAAAAATAAAAAAAATCACATCCTTTGAAAATTTCCATATCTTCGTTCATCTTCAATCTCTTTAAATCCATTGTAGCCCGAATTTTACAAAAAAATTCCTATGCCGTTTCCGGCTTACAAAAATTCTAGGAATTGAAAGAACGACCTAGCGGTGATTATAGACCGCATCTATTATACTTGAAAAACCTAGATACAAATTCTAACCTCTATGGAATCATGACCGGCAAAATTGAACAAGTATCATATATTATCAAAATAATATAAAGCATTCATCCATACATCCATTCATAATATATTTAACATACTCAAAATAAAACCTAGAGTGCCAACTCTCTAAAATATTTCATTAATGCATAGAGAGAAATTTATTTGATCAAATAATTTATGTTATATGCATGATCATGAGTTGGCTCTGATACCAGTTGTTGGAAAAATCGGATCCGATATTGGAGTTATGGCTCAGCGGAAGTTTTAAAAATTTTATGCCGTTTCCGGAAAAGAAGCTCATGATGCATATAACAATAAATTAATTCATGATCAAGCATACCTTATTTCTTGGATTCCGGAATTGCTAGAGCGTTTGACCAACGTGTCTTCTCTACTATTCTTGAGTTCCACGTCTCAGAGTGTGCGTGGGCACACGTTTTATGAATCCAAGCGACTGGTAATACTTTCCGAAGTCTAGATCCCTCCTTCTCAATTCCGATGATCCTCGTTGAGAATTTGATCCAACTTCTTTCTTCAAAACTACAAAACAAGAACCGGTTAACCTCCTATGAAAAATTATCACTCGGTTTAACCTTCCTCGCAGTTTTGATTCAATGGAATTACCTTCCTCACAAGAAAGTCGAATTTTTGATGTGAAAGAAAAACAAAATTTTTTTTTATTATTAAAAAACGTTTTTCTCCTTAAAAAAAATCAAAAAATTAGTTTTTCAAGAACTCCTAGCCTTTATATAGTATTCCAATCCTTTTTAAAATTTATCTCCTACTTGAAAAATAATTAATAATTATTTTCCGGATAAATCTTGAACCAAAAGATCATACAACTTTAGGGCTAGATTCATTGAACATAAAAATAATTTTCAAGAGGAAATCCCCTTTAAAATTCGGTCACAAAGTGAGAGAAATCTTGATTGGTGGTTTAAATTTTAAATCAAGAATCTAGACTAGTCAAAAGATCCTAGTCGTATCTAGATTCAAACTTCTTTTAAACCTTTTCGAATTTAAATAGGATTCACATATTTGAATAAAAATTTTCCATAAACATTATCCATATTAATTAATTTAAATTAATGAAATATTTCAAATTTTCTTTCCTCACAAAAACCATGCACCTATTTAATTAGGAAAGAAAAATTCATGAAATAATCTCCATTATTTAAACCAATTAATAATTAAATGTTAGGAATATATTTAAATAATTTTGAAACAAAATTTTCTTCCCTCCATACAATTAAAAAACGTGCACCACTTTTAATTAGGAGAGAAAAATTTTGTTTTCCAAAATTCAAACACAATCTTATTTTCAAAATTCAAATTAACCAATCACATGTTGACAAATCATTTGTCTACAAATTTCACATGTCCAATCCTTTCTGGATTGCATGTTAGAGAGTACCATGTCTTAATAGACATTACAAAATTCCATTTACAATTTACCGATCTCATTAGGAACAAATCCCGAGACGCTTCGTGGAACTATATGAGCTAATAGAGGGACCCGATGGAAATATGTAAAGAGGCTCTTATAATTGTGAAAAATTAATCCCAGATTAATTATCCATCAATTATCAACTTCAAAACTATTCCACTAAAAGTTTGAAGCTGAACTCCTATTTACATACCGTATTACGAAAGCTCTCTCACGTAGTGCTTCTTCCATGATTTATTCATCGCTTGCTTAATCCCCATATGTTATCCATGATTGAATTAAAGACTTTTTCCGTTTTACCTTTTCAATCATTTTAACTTAAAGTTCAATTATTCTCCGTTGAAAGAACCACCAATTGTAAAACCATACAATTGGAAAACCACCAGCGAACACAAAGTAAACCGATGGCCAAGATCTTGTTATACTATCTTTCAATCCCCGAATAATACCTTTAAGTAGATAACATTTACTATCATTAAGATAGCTATGGATTCCGTATCTATGAATCTTGATTTCTCTATCCATAAGTCATGCACCCAAAACACAAGTATGTTGACCATGAATTAACAGTGTCTTACCTTTAGTGCATCAAAGTACATAAGTCATAGATGCGAACTCAAGTAATCATTTCAAGATTAAGATTAATGCAGGATGATAATCAAAGTATCATTGATTCTTATAAACGGAATTATTAAACCGAATCAATTAACACTTTAGGTCCAGTCCAATGTCATACCTCAATACTGGTATACATTAAAGTTTCTACTCGGAACCTATCCGATGGTCAAGACAAACTATCCCTCCAAAGAAGTAGACAACCTTTACAATCTTATCATGAATAAGATCCCCAAATCTTATTCCGTTGATTGCGGACTATTTATTTAGACTGTTATCAAATTACCACGTCTTCTATGCATACCCCGTATACATATGGTAATTCGATATATTACCAACAGCCTAGGAGTATTTTATGTTTGCTCAAAATAATTATACAATCAACAAATGAAAGTAAATAGGACACAACTTATTAAACATGAATAATTTCCTCTTATTAATATCAAAATGTCATATTTACAGAAAATCCCTAAGATTTTCTATCCTTAGGGCACCTATAGATCCCAACAAACTATTCTTCTCTACTTATCTTATTTTAGGGATATGCAATAGCTGTATATATTCTAAATTTAGTTCCATCTAAGTCAATTTCTAAGACTCCTCTAGATTTATGGAATGGTCATAAACCTAGTTTGAGACACATCCGCATATGGGGGTGCCTAGCACACGTGTTAAAAGGAAAGACTGGGAAGTTGGAACTTGGTTTGGAGGTATGCATGTTTGTGGGCTACCCCAAAGGAACGGCAGGAGGTCTATTTTATAGTACTTAAAATAACAAAGTATTTGTGTCGACAAATGCTGCGTTTCTCGAGTACAACTATATGGCAGATTTCAAACCCAAAAGTAAAGTGGTTTTAAAAGAGTTGTTGACTGATGAGATCGGCCCCACACCAACAACAATTGTTGAACGACAAAGAGTAGAGATCATTACTTGATATCAAACACCACAGCCACCACGATGTAGTGCGAGGGAAATAAGATTGCCTATTCGCTATCGTGAAGATGAAGAAGCACAAGTTTCAATCACTAATGACAATGATGATGATCCATTGACATACAAGATGGCAATGGATGATGTTGATCAAGAGAAATGACGGGAAGCCATAAAACTCAAAATGGAGTCTATGTACTCCAATTCAGTCTGGGAGCTCATAGATCTACCAGAAGGCATTAAGTTTATTGGTTGCAAATGGATCTGTAAGAGAAAAAGAGGAGCCGATGGGAAAGTGGAGACTTTCAAAGCTAGGCTAGTGGCAAAAGGTTTTACCCAAAAAGAAGAAGTAGACTGTGAGGATACTTTTTATCTAGTGGCCATGCTAAAATCCATCTGGATTCTCTTGTCCATTACTGCTCATTATGATTATTAGATATGGAAAATGGATGTCAAGACGGCATTCTTGAACGGTTATCTTAAAAAAACCATTCATATGGTCCAACCAAAGGGTTTCTGTAACACCCCGACCACCCATGTAGGACCGACCACGCGAATGGAGGTCGTTACATTACTTGCTTAACTTAAACTTACCCCATTTCTAGAGTAAATTTTTTTTTTTCACATAATACATATGACATAAAACCTTAACTTAAACTTAAACATAAATATAACTTAAACTTATTTCCATACATAAACTTAACTTATTCATATGTACTCACCCGAGTACCGAGCTTTTACATTTCATTCGAAATCTATCATACATAAACCGTAAACCGTGGACCAGACCCGACCTAATGCGGATCGGTACAACACGAGGCAACTCGTTTGCCATACATACTTAACTTATCCTTATCCATACCATCATAACATATCATAAACATACATACATAACATAAACTTAATTTTTCAAAACCCGTGGCGGTGTCCATCCCACATTTCACAGTACGCAGCGCCCTCTGCACAGTCTTTCATCAAGTATTGCCGTTAGGTGGCTTACCTACAGCATTAACGTAAGTAATGAGCTAATGCCTAGTAAGTACAATATTTAATCCGCAATGCATATGATAGTGCAAAATGCATGAATCAATTATGATTTCTTATGAATCAACAATAGTTCCATATTTTAACTTAGTTCGGTTTCTTTACATATCATGTGTGCACGTACTGTGGTGCATAGCCATGGAATAGTTGAAGGCAGTCAGTCCGTTCCAACTCAAACCATGAAATAAACCGTTTAACATGGAGTAGTTGAGGCAGCTAGTCCAATCTAACTCAAATCATGGAACATACCGTTTAAACCCGCCCTTGTGGCAAGTTAGTACGACACAACATCTTAACTTGTCTTATCTCATATCTTAAAACTTGTTCTTACTTTATTATTTAATATCAGTGAACATACTTCATGATGTCACGATATCAAACATAAAACATAACATACATCATTCATAGCGTAAAACATCATATCATAGCATACTTCATCAAAACATACTATACCGTACCATAACATACCGTAACATACTACATCGTATCATAACGTACCACGTCATACCATAACATGCCATAACATACTACATCATAACATAATGTAAGACCCGAAATTTTGTAGACTCGTAATTCCCTTGTTCATAAGGAATTAAAGTCTAATTTATGCGTTTATGATGTGTTATATGAAAAATTATGAATAATAATGAGAAATTCATAATTTTATTTAAACAACGTTCGAGTCCTCATTTAATTGTTATGAGATTCAATTAATGATTTACGAGCCAAGTATGAGGTTTTTAAAGGAAAAAGAACGAAAAATGATGGAATTTTACAAAAGTCAAAGGTTTGACCAAAAAGTCAAAGGTTTGACCGGGAAAGTCAAAGTTTGACCAAGACGGGTCACAACGTTGACTTCACAAGTACGATGAAGGAATACGGAAAGAATTTCCGAAAATGAAGTTTTATGATCAAGATAGCACAAATAAGCCATAAATCCACCATAGAAAAATCAAGCATACCAAGTTTAAGTTAAGGACAAAATAGGGTTCGGAAAAAAAAAATTAAAGAAAAATATTTTTCGGCCCTAAATTCACACAGATAAATTTTGTACTCCAGTATGATACAAAAATATTGTGTTTTGGAAAATCACAATATTAGAATTATCTGTGCAACATAAAGGAAAAGAAAAATGAGTTTTGAAGAGCGAAATGACCAAATAAGACCTTGGTAGAGCTAGTGGAAGATGACCTCACCTCAATGACATCACCTTCCACTAACTCAAGTTGCATCATGTGGAACTTTCCCATACATGATGGCCGGCCACCCATAGAAGACAAAAGGGAAAAGAAAAAAAAAATGGGAAAGCCAAGATTTAAGGAAAAGTGTGAACTAAAGGAAAGGCTCACAATCCACCACATCACCCTTAACTTTCCTCCCCACATTTTCAGCAGCCAATAGCACTTCCTCTCCCTCATGAATTTCGGCTACACCAAGGGACAAGAAAGGAAAGGAATACAAAAGTCATAAATCAAGGAAACGGTACAACCACTCTTGTCCATCAAGTCCTCTCACTCCCTAGTCACTTTTATTGAAAAAGTGAGTCAAAACCCATGCCTTTTCCCTTGAACCTCTCGGCAGCAAACACAAGGAAAGAAGGGAGACATAAGCCACAATTTAAGGGCAAGGCACCATCAACTCTTAGCCATCTTGTCCATTAAAGAAAACCCCAATTTCCTATGCACTTTTATAAGAAAAAAAGTGAACCCAAAACCCTTGTATTCCCCTCCCTAAGGTTCGGCTGCAGCAGTCACATAGAAGGACATGACATAAAGCCATGATTTAAGGAGAAGAAAAGTGAACAACAGCCCTCCCTTTCTCTCATGACATTCAGCAGCCAAGAAGACAAGAAAGACAAGGCATAAAGCCCCATTTTAAGGGAAAAAGTTGAACCACCCAAGCTCCCCCTTTCCTCTATAAATACCCCCCTCAAAAAACCTTCATTTTATTCACCAAAAGCAACTAAACTCTGCCCATTTCACTCTAGAAAAACCGTGGGAGAGAGAGGAGAAAAGGGGAAGAGAAATCTGAAAATTTTCCTTGGGGTTTCACTTGGTGGGTGTTCGGTTTCATGGGGTGAGTTAGAGAGAGAGTTTGAGAAATTTTTAGTTAGTTTTTGGGAAGGTGACCGAGCAAGAGGAGGAGAAGAAAAAGGTAAGAGAAACTTGGATTTTCTTCTTGTTAAGTTCGGTTTTGGTAGAGCAAGAAAAAGGCTAACAAAAATTTCTTGGATGCCATTTTCCTTGGAGAAGCCGAGTGGTGAGGAAGCCAAAAAAGAAGGAAGAAATTTTGGGATTTCAAAACCCTAACTTGGGTTTGAGGTAAAACTCTTAAAACCGTCTTGAAATTAAGTTCCATTTAAGCTTTTTGATGGTGATTCAAGTTGGTTGTAAGGACATAAGTCCATCTTATTTTTCAGCCCTACTTTGTTGGTGTGTGTGCTTGATTTGGAGTTAGGGTTTTGGTTGGCTTGATTGGTTATTTATTTGCTTGATTTATGCTTGCTTGATGATGGATTTTAATGCTAGAAATTAGGTTGTATGTCCCCCCAAAATGTGGCCAAAAATCTGCCAAGGCAGCCCCCTTTGATGCATGCTAGCTTAGGGTAAAATGTTGATGCTTGAATGTGTTGTATAGAAAAGCTAGAACCAAGCAACCCTAGGTTTTTGGTTTTGGATTTTGGGTTGCATGGAATGTATGAGATGGATTTATGGGTTTTAATGGGACGTTGGAAGCGCTGCTTGTTGATGTATAAGCTCCCGATGTGATCGGTCGAGGTAGAATCCCCGAACTAGGACATAAACCGAACTAAACAACCGAAACTGCCAATTCGGAGTCGAATCTGGCCAGTTTCGGGAAAGTGAAATTTCAAGGCCCTTAGAGGCCGAATGAGGTAAAACTCAAAACATAAAAGTTGTTCGGAACAACTTTCACTAGAGAGCAGCGCAGACAAAATCTCGAAATAAGGCTCCAACGGCCTTCGTTTTCCCCAAAACCCGTGGCTAATCCCTGGGGCCAGTTTTCACTCCGTTTTTCAGGATCAGCCAGTTTCAAACTAAAACTGGTACTAATGCAAGCCGAACTAGATTTTTCACAAAACATGAAAGTTTTAGCATTTCTCGAGAGCTACAACTTTCGTGAAGAC
>CM046387.1:1493490-1936582 GCA_025413485.1 Ficus microcarpa
ACCATATACAATAAGATATTTTCTTTTATAATAAATAAGACTACAAAAAAAAAAAAAAAAAAGAGGGGGTAATTTCAGCAGCGCAAAAAAAAACATACAATGATAATCAAGATCAAAAGTTTTCCCAAAAAAACGAAGGAAAAAACCCTTAACTTTACAAAAGAAACAAGCACAGCTCCAAAAGTTCATACGTACTAGTACAGCCATAGCCTCATAGAGACCATGGATCCCTTTTGTAACGACTCGTCTTATGTAGGCCGTTACCATACTTACCTCACTTAAAAACTTACTCTTATATCTTCTGTAAAATATGGAAATATTTTTTTTTTTTTCGAAACTTACTTTAAATCCCAATTTAATTTCGTACTCATATATATGTACTTGATCAAGACAAGTACTAAGTTTTTAAATCATCTTAACATATTTACAAAATATACTAATTACTAGATATTAGTACCATCATAACATAATATCGACATTTCTATATATATATATATTTTTTTTTTCAAAACGCGTGGTGGTGTCCAGATCAAAATTTCACAATCCATTGTGCCCTCTTCCACAGTCTTGCATCACATATTACCAGTAGACTGTTTACATACAGCACAAACATAAGTTATAAGCTTTCGCCCAGCAAGTACAATTTCACTTCCGCAAAACATTTCGTAATGAAACAATGCAGGTATCAATTATGCTTTCATTATGCTTTCTTGTGTTAGCATATTTTTGTGCCCCTTACATGTAATAACTAGCTTTTTACGATATTACGTTTTCCTTTTTTTAAGGAATTTAACGTGTACCGTGAAGGTATTTATGAAAAAGCTTAATGAGGGTTTTTTTTAAATTTTATGAGTTCTTATAATTTTATAAACTAAAAAATGATTACTTAGTCAAGCATATGACCTTTTGAGCAAAAAGGTAGAAAAAAATTTTATCATTTTATGTTGGTCAAAGTTTGACCAGAAAAGTCAAAGTTTGACCATAAAAAATCAAAGGATTGACCATGACGGTATTGCATGTATGGCAAGCAGTACGGAAAATATACTGCGAAAAACCGTCATTACGGACAAGATAGTAAGAATAAGATTCAAAACCACTATAGAAAAATCAAGAACAATATTTAGGATATTAAGGGTCAATTGGCTTAAAGTTCTAAGAAAATTTTTACACAGTCCAATTATACACAGATAAATTTTGGACTGTAGTCCAGTGTAACAATACTGTATTATTAGTAAGAACAGTATTGGAAATATCTGTGTTAGCATTAAAATAAATTGCATATTGAAAGAAAAGCCAAACAAGGCCTAGAGGGAGGACACCTCATCCAATAGATAATTATGTGAATTTTTGATTTAAGGAAAATATGGAAAGAATTAGCAACTTGCTCACCAAGCAAGCTTCATGGCTAGCCACATGGAGGGGCAATTGGCAAATATTTTTGCTTCAAGAACTTATGAGCAATTTTTGGATTAAAAATAAATCCAAAAAGAAAATCATTATTCACCTATAAATAGGTGGAGGGGGAGAGCTCATTTGGTTCAAAAAAAATGAGAAAATGCCCTTAAACTATGCCCAAAAATTTGCTCACTCTCTCCCTCTAAAATCCGAACCCAAGTAAAGAAAGAAAGAAGGGGAAAAAAAAAGTGAAGAAGTAAAAGACTTAGGGTGGTGGTCGGATTTGGTGGAACCTTAAGCAAGTGACCAAAAATTTTTCGAAGCCCAATAAGCTAGGGAGGCCGGTTGTGGAAGGAGACAAGGGGGAAGAAAGGTTTAGATCAAAACTAGCTCAACTTTGGTGGTTGATCAAGGTAAATTCCTTTTGGTCCCTAAGCTTTTTAAATTGAGCTTCAATTGGAAATTTAAGTGTATTTTAAGTTGGATTTGTAAGAACATAAGCTCATTCTATTTCCATTGCCCTAGTTTCGATATTAGGTTTTGTACTTGATTAGGTTTATAGGTGGTTTTGATTTATGTGTCATGCATAGTTATGTGCTTATGATTGCATGATTCTGCAGTTTACTTGCATGCTTTACGATGTGGTTATATCTCCCCAATATGTTTAAGGAAGTTTTAGGTGCTGCATGCTAGGTTGATAGTATGTGATGAATGATTATGCAAACCCAAAAGTTTTGCAAACCCTAGCTTGGTGCAAGAATACTCAAGGGTTTCGTGTCAATGTATGGTTGAATGTATGGATGTATGATGATGGGATGGTATGTTAGAAACGCTGCATGTCTGTTTTAGGCTCTCGGTATGACCGGTTGAGTAGTATGCACATAATAGGATGTAAAATGGACTTAAGCAAGAAAACTGCCAGTTCGGCTAAAACTGGTCAGTTTTCTGGAAAGTTGGATTTGAGGCCCTTAGAGGCCAAATTTGGAAAAACTTAAAACATGAAAGTTGTAGAGAAGAGTTTTTCCTAGGGGACAACACAAACAGTTTTTGAAAATAAGGCTCCAACGGTTTTGGTTTTTACAAAAATCCAAACCTGGCTATGCCCAGACTTCATGCATGGCCAGGCATGTTCAACAGGGAAAATGAGTAGGTTAAAGACAGAACTGTTGGGATCTATATGTGCTCTAAGGATAGAAAATCAATATTAGGGATTTTCTGTAAATATGACATTTTGATATTAATAAGAGGAAATTATTCATGTTTAATAAGTTGTATCCTATTTACTTTCATTTGTTGATTGTATGATTATTTTGAGCAAACATAAAATACTCCTAGGCTGTTAGTAACATATCGAATTACCATATATATACAGGGTATGCATAGAAGACGTGGTAATTCGATAACAGTCTAAATAAATAGTCCGCAATCAACGGAATAAGATTTGGGGATCTTATTCATGATAAGATTGTAAAGTTTGTCTACTTCCTTGGAGGGATGGTTTGTCTTGACCATCGGATAGGTTCCGAGTAGAACTTTAATGTATACCAGTATTGAGGTATAACATTGGACTGGACCTAAAGTGTTAATTGATTCGGTTTAATAATTCTGTTTATAAGAATCAATGATGCTTTAATTATCATCCTGCATTAATCTTAATCCTGAAATGATTACTTAAGTTCGCATCCATGACTTATGTACTTTAATGCACTAAAGGTGAGACACTGTTAATTCATGGTCAACATACTTGTGTTTTGGGTGCATGACTTATGGATGAAGAAATCAAGATTCATAGATACGTAATCCATAGCTATCTTAACGATAGTAAATGTTATCTACTTAAAGGTATTATTCGGGGATTGAAAGATAGTATAACAAGATCTTGGCCATCAGTTTACTTTGTATTCTCTAGTGGTTTACCAATTGTACGGTTTTACAATTGGTGGTTCTTTCACTGGAGAATAATTGAGCTTTAAGTTAAAATGATTAAAAAGGTAAAACAGAAAAAGTCCTTAATTCAATCATGGATAACATATGGGGAGTAAGCAAGCGATGAATAAATCATGGAAGAAGCACTACGTGAGAGAGCTTTCGTAATACGGTATGTAAACAGGAGTTCAGCTTCAAACTTTTAGTGGAATAGTTTTGAAGTTGATAATTGATAGATAATTAATCTGTGATTAATTTTTCACAATTATAGGAGTCTCTTTACATGTTTCCATCAGGTCCCCCTATTAGCTCATAAAGTTCCATGAAACGTCTCGGGATTTGTTCCTAATAAGATCGGTAAATTATAAATGGAATTTAGAAATGTCTATTTAGACATGGTACTCTCTAACATACAATCCAGAAAGGATTAGACATGTGAAATTTATAGACAAATGATTTGTCAACATGTGATTGGTTAATTTGAATTTTGAAAATAAGATTGTGTTTGAATTTTGGAAAACAAAATTTTTCTCTCCTAATTAAAAGAGGTGCACGTTTTTTAATTGTGTGGAGGGAAGAAAATTTTGTTTCAAAATTGTTTAAATATATTCTTAACATTAAATTATTAATTGGTTTAAATAATGAAGATTATTTCATGGATTTTTTCTTTCCTAATTAAACAGGTGCACGGTTTTTGTAAGGAAATAAAATTTAAAATATTTCATTGATTTAAATTAATTAATATGGATAATATTTATGGAAAATACTTATTCAAATATGTGAATCTTATTTAAATTCGAAAAGGTTTAAAAGAAGTTTGAATCTAGATAGGATTAGGATCTTTTGACTAGTCTAGATTCTTAATTTAAAATTTGAACCACCAATCATGATCTACTCACTTGTGGCTGAATTTTTTAGTTGTTTTTTCCTCTCGAAAAATTGTTTTTACGTTCAATGAATCTAGTCCTAAAGTTGTATGATCTTTTGGTTCAAGATTTATCCGGAAAAATAATTATTAATTATTTTTCAAAAAGGAGATAAATTTTGAAAAGGATTGGAATACTATATAAAGGCTACGAATTCTTGAAAAACCAAATTTTGATTTTTTTTAGGGAAAACGTTTTTTGAGAAAAAATTTTTTTTTTTTTTGGTTTCTTCCACATCAAAAATTCGGCTATCTTGTGAGAGAGAAAAAGAAAGAAAATTCCATTGAATCAAAACTGTGAGGAAGGTTAAACCGAGTGATAATTTTTCATAGGAGGTTAACCGATTCCTGTTTTGTAGTTTTGAAGAAAGAAGTTGGATCAAATTCTCAACGAGAATCATCGGAATTGAGAAGGAATGATCTAGACTTCGGAAAGTATTACTGGTCACTTGGATTCATAAAACGTGTGCCCACACACACTCTGAGACGTAGAACTTGAGAAAGTAGAGAAGACACGTTAGTCAAATGCTCTAGCAATTCCGGAATCCAAGAAATAAGGTACGCTTGATCATGAATTTAATTTATTGTTGTATGAATCATGAGCTTCTTTTCCGGAAACGGCATAAAATTTTAAAACTTCCGCTATGCCGTAACTCTGATACCAGATCCGATTTTTCCAACACGAACTGGGTCTCGAGTAAAACAAAAAAGTTGTAGTGCTTTTAGATATTAAAAATTTTCGTGAAGAAAACTTTTTCAGATTTAACTCAAATTTTTAAATAAAAATTGAATTCCAAAACTGTGCAGGAAATAGGAAATTCCTACACAGGATTTTCTAAGACAGTGCAGGAAAAGGACACTCCTGCACATACACTGATAAATTGGCTGCGGGAAACTATTCCAAAGGCAGTTTCCAACACTTAGTAATTTTTACAAATCCTACTCAAGAGTTACAATTTTTCATAAGTTGAACAAGGATTTTTGTATAAAGTGGACATAAAGTGCAAGGTTTTTCCAAAGTAAATGAAAGTGAATTTTGGACTACAAGTTGTCCTAAATTTTGGTAATAAGATGATAAATTGGCTGCAGGAAACTATTCCAAAGGCAGTTTCCAACACTTAGTAATTTTTACAAATCCTACTCAAGAGTTACAATTTTTCATAAGTTGAACAAGGATTTTTGTATAAAGTGGACATAAAGTGCAAGGTTTTTCCAAAGTAAAGGAAAGTGAATTTTGGACTACAAGTTGTCCTAAATTTTGGTAATAAGATGATGACCAATGGTAACCGGGAAGGATACCCGAGTTATTGGATTGGGCCCAAAGTCCAAGGTTACCCATAGTAACCCAATAGGATTCAACTTAGGAGTTTGGGATTTAATAACCCAATAAGAGTTGACCAAAGTTTGACTCAAGTTTAGTTCACACCAAAGGTTACCCAATGTAACCCAATAAGATACTAAGTTTATTAATGGGCCTAAAACCTAGGGTTACTCCTAGTAACTCAATGGATTATGGATTGATAATGATAAGGCTTAAGCCCAAGGTTAGGATAGTAACCTAACACTATTCATGTATGCTTGGGCTTAGTACCCAAGGTTACTCTAAGTAACCTAATAAGTTATGATCTTAGTATGGTAGACTATGAACCTTAGGGTTACTTGAAGTAACCAAGTAAGTTATTAAAGAGATTTATGGGGGATATATAACTAAAGTCATGTATGAATGTTGGTTAGGTTACCAACGTTTTATAGTTATGGTTATAGAAACCTTACCTATGTCCTTTTATATTAGTAGGAGGTAGCCTGCTGTTGCACCCAGACTTGGAGCAACAGAGTAGAGGACATAGCATACAAGGTAAGTACAACTCCGCTTACAGTATAGGCTTTTTGTTGTGTTACTTGCTTGATGTGTTGTGTGCAACGATGTGATGTGATTTGATGTGTTTAAAGTTTATATGATGGTATGACATGTTATGATGTAAGAGTTATTTAAATTTTATGAAATGCCATGCTATGACTTATGAATTATCTATATGTGACATCACAAAGCATGTTCACCAATTGATAAAGATAAGATCAAAGTATGAAATGATGAAAGTTAAGTATGATGGCAAGCAAGCTTGCCTGTGTCCTACCGACTCGCGTCAGATCGGGTTAGGACTATGGTTTGACTTATGAATTATCTATGTGTGAAATGCCATGCTATGACTTTTGAATTATCTATGTGTGACATCACAAAGCATGTTCACCAATTGATAAAGATAAGATCAAAGTATGAAATGATGAAAGTTAAGTATGATGGCAAGCAAGCTTGCTTGTGTCCTACCGACTCGCGTCAGATCGGGTTAGGACTATGGTTTGAGTTGGACTGAGTTGGCCGCTCCAACCATTCCATGTAACGACCCACCTAGCGTAGGCCGCTACCATACTTATTAACATACATTCATAACATAGAACTTACTTACATTGTTTGAAAACACAGCGGAAATTTTTTTTTTTTTTTTATAGTACTCACAAACACTATAAACATAAAATAATACTGTTTTTGCGTACAAGTATATTAATTACCAGTTGTTATAAAAACATTTCATATTTTATATAAAACCACAAAACACGTAGCGATACCCATTATCCACTCATTCACAGTGCCTTGGCTCGTTACTCCATCTTGCATCATCATCAGATAGTTGGTTGCTTACCTACAGCATAAACTTAAACAGTGAGCTAAAGCTCAGCAAGTACAACTCTGAAACCGTAAAAACAATATAACATAAACATATATCATTTAAAACATAACATAACACATAGCATGCATAAACTTACATACTCGTATTATGCTTTCTTATTTTCCTTATTCTTACTACTTATGGGCCCTTAATTTGCGTGTTCGTATCCGGCGCGCGACTATGGATTGTCTGGGGCGGCCAAATCATTTCCAGTTCAATTTACAGTCCGACCCGACCTAGTGCGGGTGGTACGACACGGCACTTGATGACTTACTTATTCTTATTATTAGTGAACATACATTCTGTTGTCACTTTTCTAATTCTATCATTTCTTATCTTAGCATAATAATCATATACTTAACATATTTCATATTGCATACATGTCATCTAACATATAACACAGAGCACATCATGGAAATCTAGTAATATATACTAGTAACTTATGCTGTAGACGGTGTTGTACTTACCGGCTATATGTCTGTTGCTTGGCTGCTCCTCTTCAAGATCCAACTGCAGGATTCTTCCTGCTCGATTGAAGGACGTACGTGAGATTTCTAATCTAACTCATAATATGTTGGTAACTAACCAACATTCATGCGGGTTTTCGGTGATATGTCCCCCTAGAAATAAAACCATGCATACATAAAGAGTGACCACCTCAGTAGTTGTGATGTCTAGTTTTTCATGTTACTAGTTTTTGTAAAGAATTGAATGTATATAGTACATGCAATTTCATGAAAAAGTTCAGTTCAGGGCTTTAATGTGTGTTATGAGTTTTTATAGCTTAATAAAACTCAAAAATGATTGTTCAAAAAAGCAAATAGCCTTTTCTAACAAAAAGGAATGAAATCTACTCGATTTTAGAAAAGTCAAAATTTTGACCAAAAAGTCAACCGTTGACCCGAAAAGTCAAAGTTTGACCAAAATGGTCAAAATTGCGACGGAGGAATTTTAAGATCTGCAGTTTGTAAGAAATACTGCGGGAACTAGTTTTTATGACTGATAAAAACTAAAACCACCTTAGAAAAATCAAGCACGCCATATTAGGTCATAAGGCAGAAAGGATTTGAGAAAATAAAAAAAATATTTTCGATCCGATTTTTTTTAGATTGTAAGTATAAAAATCCAAAACTGTAAATTAGTAATTACAGTATTGGAATTTAATTTATTACGTTCAAAGTTTCAAAGTTTTCAAGATTTTTCATCACACAAAGCTTGGAATTATGACATCATAAAAGAAATTATTTTTTTTCACATGTGTGGTGGACCAATGGCTAGATGACATGTGGACATTGCCAACTCACCATGAGTTGTCTTCCACCTCCCTTCATGGCCGGCCACCTAGCACCCCACAAGTCCAAAGTTTTAAAAATTTTGGGGTCAAAAGTTCAATTTTTGAAAGTCCTCTTGTTGCGTATAAATAGAGGTGTTATCCTATTCATTTTTAATGCAAAACCAAGCCAAACTCTTGTCAATTTTCAGCTCAAATAGCCGAGAGAAAGAGAGAGAGAGTTCAGAAAAATTTTTCAAGTTCAAACTTCACCTTTCATCTTCGGGTAGCTCTAGGTTCAAGGGAGAGAAAAGAAAAAATTTCTGGCAGCCTCTTGCAGCCCTTTGCCGTGAGTCTAGTGCAGGGGAAAGACAAGGGAGAAACCAAATTTTGAGGGAAAAATTAGGGCTAGAGACTTCGGGTAAGTTAGAGAGCAAGAGGGAGAAAGTTGATAAAGTTTTGGAGCTTGATTTATGGAGTCAAGCAGCCACGGGTTGTTGGCTAGAAGGGAAGGAAAAAATTTCAGAATTGGGGCAAGCAGCCCTTGTGTGGCCGAGCAAGGAGGGGAGGAGCATTTGGAGACCAAAAATTTGATTTTTGGTGCACCAACAAGGAGCATCCGAACCTTGGAGATAGGGGGAGCAAAGGAAAAATTTTCGGGTACCCTAACCCTAAGCCGAAATCCACTCAAGTTGAGGTAAAATTTTAAAAAGTTTTTACCAAGTTTTAAATGAGTTTTAAGCTTATGATTTATGTGTATTTTGTGCAAAAAATTATGTAAGAGCATAAGCTCCTATGCATGTTTAAATTTCTGCCCATATGTGCTTGTGTGCTTAGTGCTTGATTAGGTTAGTTCTAGGTGTGGTTTGGTTTGATTTTATGCTCTTAAATTATGCTATGTGATTGAATTGCTAGAATGGCATGCTAGGGTTTTGAATTAGGTAATATGTCCCCAATTAGGTCAATTAGAATTATGCATGTGTGTTATGATTTTGTGAACCAAGTGCATGAAATGTATGTTGTATGCTAAGCTAGAAATTATGCAACCCTAGGTTAGTAAGTTCGGATTTTTGGGTTGCATGATCACATGGGTTGCATGGTTAGGTCAAGGGACGTTAGACGCACTGCATGTATGTTGACTATCTCCCGAAGTGGTTGGTCGAGCTAGAACCCGCGACTTAGGACGTAAAACCAAATGTAAGAACCAAACTGTCCTCTCGGGTTCCCAGTGGACAGTTTCGGTAAAACGTTAATTACAGGCCTTTAGAGGCCGAATGGGCAAAAACGTAAAATATAAAAGTTGTAGAATAGGGTGTTTCCTAGGGGGTAACGCCGCCAGTTTTCCAAAATAAGGCTCCAACAGCCTTCATTTTCAAGAAAACCCGTAGGTGGTCTGTGAGACCCAGATTTTTATGTTAAACTTGTTTTCAATTTAAAACTGGTACCAATCGGTAGGGAATCAGAAATTTTACAAAACACAAAAGTTTTAGAACTCTTCGAGGGCTAGAACTTTCGTGAAGGAAACTTTTTCAAATTCAAATGGGATTTTTAAGTATAAACTGAAATGCCAAAACTGTGCAGAAATCAAGAAATTTCTGTGCAAGATTTTAGAGAACCACACTAGGAAAAACGTTTTTTGAACTTAACATACTGTTTCAAGCATGGAAACTGTTCCAAAGGCAGTTTCCGACCCTTAACCATTTTATGAAATTATGGTCCAAGATTTACGAATTTTTATGAAGCAAGTCACCAAGATTAAGTTTTAAAAGTTAAGTCTTTTTATGAAAAATGAATTTTAAGTTAAAGTTTTTAAAGAAAGTGAATTTTAAGTTAAGATTTCAAAGAAACATTTAAGACGGAAGATAACCGGGAATTTATACCCGAGTTATTGGGACCTAGTCCCAAAACCCTAAAGTTGACCGAATAGGGATTGACTTTAGTAATCGTAAAGGTTGACCTTAGTTAACCTATAAGTTGATAATTAAAGCCCAAGGGTAGGTGTTGACCTAACCCAATACGTTTGTATATGGGCTAAGTGTATAAAAAGGATATCCAACGTAACCTTTTTAGGTCTCGAATTATGATCGCAAGACTACTAAGGTAGTCACTCTTTATGTATGCATGGTTTTATTTCTAGGGGGACATATCACCGAAAACCCGCATGAATGTTGGTTAGTTACCAACATATTATGAGTTAGATTAGAAATCTCACGTACGTCCTTCAATCGAGCAGGAGGAATCCTGTAGTTGGATCTTGAAGAGAAGCAGCCAAGCGACAGACATATAGACGGTAAGTACAACACCGTCTACAGCATAAGCTACTAGTATATATTACTAGATTTCCATGATGTGTTCTGTGCTATATGTTAGATAACATATATGCAATATGAAATATGTTAAGTATATGATTATTATGCTAAGATAAGAAATGATAAAATTAGAAAAGTGACAACAGAATGTATGTTCACTAATAATAAGAATAAGTAAGTCATCAAGTGCTGTGTCGTACCACCCGCACTAGGTCGGGTCGGACTGTAGATTGAACTGGAAATGGTTTGGCCGCCCCAGACAATCTATAGTCGCGCGCCGGATACGAACACGCAAATTAAGGGCCCACAAGTAGTAAGAATAAGGAAAATAAGAGAGCATAATACGAGTATGTAGGGTTTATGCATGCTATGTGTTATGATATGTTTAAATGATATATGTTTATGTTATATTGTTTTTATGGTTTAAGAGTTGTACTTGCTGAGCTTTAGCTCACTGTTTAAGTTTATGCTGTAGGTAAGCAACCAGTTATCTGATGATGATGCAAGATGGAGTAGCGAGCCAAGGCACTGTGAATGAATGGATAATGGGTATCGCTACGTGTTTTGGTGGTTTTATGTAAAATATGAAATGTTTTTATAACAACTGGTAATTAATATACTCGTACGCAAAAACAGTATTATTTTATGTTTATAGTGTTCGTGAGTACTATAAAAAATATATATATATATATTTCCGCTGTGTTTTCAAACAATGTAAGTAAGTTCTATGTTATGAATGTATGTTAATAAGTACGGTAGCGGCCTACGCTAGGTGGGTCGTTACAGTAGTCTTGTTGATCATAATTCGTGACCTAAAAAGGTTATGTTGGATATCCTTTTCATACACTTAACCCATATACAAACGTATTGGGTTAGGTCAACACCTACCCTTGGGCTTTAATTATCAACTTATAGGTTAACCAAGGTCAACCTTTACGATTACTAAAGTCAATCCCTATTCGGTCAACTTTAGGGTTTTGGGACTAGGTCCCGATAACTCGGGTATAAATTCCCGGTTATCTTCCATCTTAAACGTTTCTTTAAAATCTTAACTTAAAATTCACTTTCTTTAAAAATTTTAACTTAAAATTCATTTTTCATAAAAAGACTTAACTTTTAAAACTTAAACTTGGTAACTTGCTTCATAAAAATTCGTAAATCTTGGACCATAATTTCATAAAATGTTTAAGGGTCGGAAACTGCCTTTGGAATAGTTTCCATGCTTGAAACAGTATGTTAAGTCCGAAAAACGTCTTTCCTAGTGTGGTTCTATAAAATCTTGCACAGAAATTTCTTGATTTCTGCACAGTTTTGGCATTTCAGTTTATACTTAAAAATCCCATTTGAATTTGAAAAAGTTTCCTTCACGAAAGTTCTAGCCCTCGAAGAGTTCTAAAACTTTGTGTTTTGTAAAATTTCTGATTCTATACCGATTAGTACCAGTTTTAATTTGAAAACGAGTTTAACATAAAAATCTGGGTCTCACAGACCACCTACGGGTTTTCTTGAAAATGAAGGCTGTTGGAGCCTTATTTTGGAAAACTGGCCACGCTGCCCCTAGGAAACACCCTATTCTACAACTTTCGTGTTTCACGTTTTTGCCCATTCGGCCTCTAAAGGCCTGTAATTAACGTTTTACCGAAACTGTCCACAAGGAACCCGAGAGGACAGTTTGGTTCTTACATTTGGTTTTACGTCCTAAGTCGCGGGTTCTAGCTCGACCGACCACTTCGGGAGATAGTCAACATACATGCAGCGTGTCTAATGTCCCTTGACCTAACCATGCAACCCATGTGATCATGCAACCCAAAAATCCGAACTTACTAACCTAGGGTTGCATAATTTCTAACTTAGCATACAACATACCTTTCATGCACTTGGTTCACAAAATCATAGCACACATGCATAATTCTAATTGACCTAATTGGGGACATATTACCTAATTCAAAACCCTAGCATGCCATTCTAGCAATTCAATCACATAGCATAATTTAAGAGCATAAAATCAAACCAAACCACACCTAGAACTAACCTAATCAAGCACTAAGCACACAAACACATATGGGCATAAATTTAAACATGCATAGGAGCTTATGCTCTTACATAATTTTTGCACAAAATACACATAAATCATAAGCTTAAAACTCATTTAAAACTTGGTAAAAAATTTTTAAAATTTTACCTCAACTTTGAGTGGATTTCGGCTTAGGGTTAGGGTACCCGAAAATTTTTCCTTTGCTCCCCCTATCTCCAAGGTTCGGTTGCTCCTTGTTGGTGCACCAAAAATCAAATTTTTGGTCTCCAAATGCTTCTCCCCTCCTTGCTCGGCCACACAAGGGCTGCTTGCCCCAATTTTGAAATTTTTTTCTTCCCTTCTAGTCAACAACCCGTGGCTGCTTGACTCCACAAATCAAGCTCCAAAACTTGATCAATTTTCTCTCTCTTGCTCTCTAACTTACCCGAAGTCTCTAGCCCTAATTTTTCCCTCAAAATTTGGTTTCTCCCTTTTCTTTCCCCTGCACTAGACTCACGGCAAAGGGCTGGAAAGGCTGCAGAAAAATTTTTCTTTTCTCTCCCTTTGAATCCTAGAGCTAACCGAAGCAAAGATGGATGGAGTTGGCTTGAAAATTTTTCTGATCACTCTCTCTTTCTCTCTCGGCTGTTTGAGCTGAAAATTGACAAGAGTTTGGCTTGGTTTTGCATTAAAAATGAATAGGATAATACCTTTATTTATAGACAAGAGATGAGCTTTCAAAAATTCCATTTTGGCCCCAAAATTTTTAAAATTTTGGACTTGTGGGGTGCTAGGTGGCCGGCCATGAAGGGAGGTGGAAGACAACTCATGGTGAGTTGGCAATGTCCACATGTCATCTAGCCATTGGTCCACCACACATGTGAAAAAAAATAATTTCTTTTATGATGTCATAATTCCAAGCTTTGTGTGATGAAAAATCTTGAAAACTTCGAAACTTTGAACGTAATAAATTAAATTCCAATACTGTAATTACTAATTTACAGTTTTGGATTTTTATACTTACAGTCTAAAAAAAATCGGATCGAAAATATTTTTCTTATTTTCTCAAATCCTTTCTGCCTCATGACCTAATATGGCGTGCTTGATTTTTCTAAGGTGGTTTTAGTTTTTATCAGTCATAAAAACTAGTTCCCGCAGTATTTTTCACAAACCACAGATCTTAAAATTCTTCCGTCGCAATTTTGACCATTTTGGTCAACTTTGACTTTTCGGGTCAACGGTTGACTTTTTTGGTCAAAATTTTGACTTTTCTAAAATCTAGTAGATTTCATTCCTTTTTGTTAGAAAAGGCTATTTGCTTATTCGAACAGTCATTTTTGAGTTTTATTAAGCTATAAAAACTCATAACACACATTAAAGCTCTGAACTGAACTTTTTCATGAAATTGCATGTACTATATACATTCAATTCTTTACAAAAACTAGTAACATGAAAAACTAGACATCACAATCTACCCTCCTTAAAAATTTTCGTCCTCGAAAATTAAAACAACTCGGGGTAGTTTTTCTTCATCGCATCCTCTAGCTCCCATGTTGCTTCTTCGACTCTATGGTTTCGCCACAAAACTTTGACCATAGGAATAATTCTGTTCCTTAAGACCTTATTTTCCCTGTCGAGAATTCTTACGGGCTTTTCTTCGTAGGTTAGATCCGTCTGAACCTCCACTGGTTCTTGGCCGAGCACGTGGGAAGGATCTGGAACATACTTCTTGAGCATCGAAACGTGAAAAACGTCGTGCATGGAAGCTAATTCTGGCGGTAAGGTGAGCTTATACGCAACTTTTCCAATCCTCTTAAGGATCTCGAACGGTCCCGTGTACCTCGGACTGAGCTTGCCTTTCTTGCCGAACCGCATTACTCCCTTCATAGGAGCAATTTTGATGAAAACAGCATCACCAACTTGAAATTCTAACGGTCGTCGACGCTTGTCCGCATAGCTTTTCTGCCGGCTAAAGGCTACTTCGAGTCTCTGCTTAATCTTCTTAATGTCCTCAGAGGTCTTTTCGATGAAGTCCGTAGTTTGCAACTGTTTCTGCCCGACTTCTTGCCAGTGAATAGGCGATCGACACTTTTGTCCATACAAGGCTTCAAATGGAGCCATTCCAATTGAGGCATGATAGCTGTTGTTGTAGGAGAATTCGATCAGTGCCAGCTTCTGGTCCCAATTTCCTTTGAAATCTAGGACGCACGACCTCAACATGTCTTCCAAGGTCTGGATAGTTCTTTCTGACTGACCATCCGTCTGGGGGTGAAATGCTGTACTAAACTTCAATCTCGACCCCATGGCAGCGTGAACGCTCATCCAAAATCGTGAAGTGAAGCGCCCATCACGATCCGAAATGATCGATTTTGGAATTCCGTGTAGTTTGACGATTTGAGCTACGTAGATTTCTGCCAATTTTTCCACTGAGTGGGTGGCTTTATGTGAGATCTAGTTTTTCATGTAACTAGCTTCTGTAAAGAATTGAATGTAAATAGTACATGCAATTTCATGAAAAAGCTTAGTTCAGAGCTCTAATGTGTGTTATGAGTTTTTATAGCTTAATAAAACTCAAAAATGACTGTTCGAAGAAGCAAATAGCCTTTTTGAACAAAAAGAAGTGAAATCTACTCGATTCTACAAAAGTCAAAATTTTGACCAAAAAAGTCAACTGTTGACCGAAAAGTCAAAGTTTGACTAAAATTGTCGAAATTGTGACAGAGGAATTTTAAGATCTGCGTTTTATGAAAAATAATGCAGGAACTAATTTTTATGACTGTTAGAAACTAAAACCACCTTAGAAAAATCAAGCACGCCACATTAAGTCACGAGGCAGAAGGATTTGAGAAAATATCTTCAATCCGATTTTTTTTGACTGTAATTATGAAAAATCCAAACTGTAAAATAATAATTACAGTATTGGAATTTAAATTTTTACAATCAAAGTTCAAAGTTTTCTACCAAACAAAGCCTTAAATTTTTTAAGATATCTCAAAAAGAAATATTATTTTATTCTATGAGAGGTGTGTTGGACCAATAGCAAGATGACAAGTGGACTTTGCCAACTCACCATGAGTTGTCTTGCACCCTCCAATATCCGGACACCTAGCATGCCACAAGTCCAAAAATTTGAAAATTTTGGGGTCAAAATGAGATTTTTGAGAGTTCTCTCTTGGCCTATAAATAGGAGTGTCTTCTATTCACTTTAATTCAAAAATGCAACTAGGTTCTTGCAAATTTTCAGCTCAAAAATCCGAGAGATAGAAGAGTGAGAGATCAGAAAAATTTTTCAAGCCAACTCCATTCATCTTGTTTCGGTTAGGCTAGGAACCGGGTGGAAGAAAAAGAAAATTTTTCTGCAGCCTCTAGCAGCCTTGTTGCCGTGGGTTTGGAGCAGGGGAAACACAAGAGAAAAACCAAATTTTGAGGGAAAAATTAGGGTTAGAGATTCGGGTTTGTCTAGTGAGCAAAGGAGTGAGATTTGATCAAAGTTTTGGAGCTTGATTCATGCTCCAAGCAGCCCTCGGGTTTGTGATCAGAAAAGAGGAAAAAAATTTCAGTTTTGGGGCTAGAAACCCTAGAGTGACCGAGCAAGGAGAGGAGACCACAGGGGAGCCAAAAATTTGATTTTTGGAACACTTAGGGTGAGCAGCCAAACCCTTGAACAAAAGGGGTGCAAGCAGGATTTTTTCGGGTACCCAAACCCTAAGCCGAAATCCACTTCTTGTGAGGTAAAATTTTTAAAAGCTTTTTGTCAAGTTTAAATGAGTTTTAAGCTTAAGATTTATGTGTATTTTTATGCAAAATTTTTGTAAGAGCATAAGCTCCTATGTATGTTTTATTGGCTGCCTTAGATGTGCTTGTGTGCATAATGCTTGATTAGGTAGATTCTAGGTGTGGCTTGGTTTAATTTCATGCTCATAAATTATGCTATGTGATTGGTTTGCTAGAATGGCATGTTAGGGTTTTGATTTAGGTCATATGTCCCCAAATTAGGTCATTTAGTTTTGTGCATGTATGTTATGTTTTTATGAGCCAAATGTATGAATGGTGTGATGTATGTTAAGCTAGAGATTATGCAACCCTAGGATAGATGAGTTCGGATTTTGGGTTGCAAGATCACATGGGCTGTATGGTAGGGTTAAGGGACGTTAGATGCGCTGCATGCATGTTGACTATCTCCCGATGTGGGCGGTCGAGTTCGAACCCGCGACTTAGGACGTAAAAATAAATGTAAGAACCAAAACTAGCTCTCGGGTTCCAGGGAGCAGTTTCGGTAAAACACGGATTACAGGCCTTTAGAGGCCGAATGGGCAAAAACTTAAAACACGAAAGTTGTAGACTAGGGTGTTTTCTAGTGGCCATCGTGGCCAGTTTTCCAAAATAAGACTCCAACAGCCTTCTTTTCCAAGAAAACCCGTAAGAGGTCTATGAGACTCGGATTTCAAAGTTAACATCATTTTCGATTAAAAATTGGTACCAATCGGTACAGAATCAGAAATTTTTCAAAACACGAAAGTTTTAGAACTCTTTGAGGGCTAGAACTTTCGTGAAGGAAAATTTTTCAAATTCAAAAGAGATTTTTAACTATAAACTGAAATGTCAAAACTGCGCAGGAATCAAAGAATTTCTGTGCAAGATTTTATAGAACCCTACTAGGTAAAACGTTTTTCGAGCTAAACACGTTATTTCAAGTATGGAAACTGTCCCAAAAGCAGTTTCCGACCCTTAAATATTTTATGAAATTATAGACTAAGATTTACGAATTTTTACGAAAAAGTTAACAAGACTAAGTTTTAAAAGCTAAGTCTTTTATGAAAAAGGGATTTTAAGTTAGAGTTTTTAAAGAAAATGGATTCTAAGTTAAGTTTTCAAAGAAACGTTAAGACGCATGATAACTGGGGAATTATACCCAAGTTATCGGGACTTAGTTCCCAAAACCTAATGTAAGCCGAATAGGGATTTACGTTAGTAATCACAAGGGTTAACCTTGGTTAACCTATAAGTAAGTGATTTAAGCACAAGGGTTAGTGTTGATCTAACCCAACATGTTTGTATATGGGCTAAGTGTATAAAATGGGTATCTTTCATGATCAATAAGACTACTATGGTAGTCACCCTCTATGTATGCATGGTTTTATTTTTTAGGGGGACATATCACCGAAAACCCACATGAATTAGATTAGAAATCTCATGTACGTCCTTCAATCGAGCAGGAGGAATTCTACAGTTGAAGCTTGAAGAGGAGTAGTTGAGCGACACACGGATAGACGGTAAGTACAACACCGTCTACAGCATAAGCTACTAGTATATATTACTAGATTTCCATGATGTGTTCTGTGCTATGTGTTAGATAACATGTATGCCATATAAATTATGCTAAGGTAAGAAATAATAGAATTAAAAAGGTGACAACAGAATGTATGTTCACTAATGATAAGAATAAGTAAGTCATTAAGCGCTGTGTCGTACCACCCGCGCCAGGTCGGGTTGGACTGTGGGTTGAGTTGGATATGGTTTGGCCGCCCCAACCAATCCATAGTCGCGCGCCGGATACGAACACACGAGGTAAGGGCCCATAATGAATAAGAATAAGAAAGCATAATGTGGTCAATGCATGCTCTGTGTATGTTGTGTCTATGTTATACTTTCTTTACGGCTTAAGAGTTGTACTTACTGAGCTTTAGCTCACTGTTTGAGTTTATGCTGTAGGTAAGGAACCAGCTATCTGAAAATGGTGCAAGATGGAGTAGCGAGCCAAGGGACTGTGAATGAGTGGATAATGGGTATCGCTACGAGTTTTGTGATTATATGTAAATTATGAAATATTTTATATTAACTGGTAATTAATATACTCGTGCGCAAAACAGTATATTTATATGTCTCTAGTGTTTTGTGAATGCTATAAAAAAAAAAAAAATTTCCGCTGTGTTTTCAATCCTAGTAAGTAAATTTATATTATGAATGTATGTTTACAAGTAAGGTAACGGCCTACGCTAGGTGGGGCGTTACACTTTAATCGCAACAAAGTGAGTTGATTTGGTCAAACGATCGACTATGACCCAAATCGTGTCGTTTCCACTCGTAGTTCTGGGCAATCCGACTACAAAATCCATCGTAATCTGCTCCCATTTCCATTTAGGAAGTTCTATCTTCTGTAATTCTCCTCCCGGATGCCGGTGTTCAGCCTTAACTTTTTGACAAGTTAGGCATTTCGACACAAATTCTGCCACCTGATTCTTCATGTTCGGCCACCAGTAGGTCTCCCTGAGATCCTTGTACATCTTGGAAGCTCCTGGATGTACAGAGTATGGCGTTTGGTGTGCCTCTGACATTATTCGTTTCTTCAAGTCTTTCACATCTGAAACACAAATTCTCCCCTTAAAGTGGATTATGCCATCATCGGAAGTCTTGAACTCTGTACCCTTCTCACTAAATAGACGAGCCTTCAACAATGAAGAGTCCTTTTCTTGATGTGCCTTGATGAAGTCCAGCAGATCAGACTTAAGAGTAAGCGAAGATAACCTTTCCGTTATCACTTCTACATTGAAATCAGCGATCTCCTTTTGTAGAGGCTTGGGAAGTGCCTCAATAGACATCAGCATGCCTACTGACTTCCTACTTAAAGCGTCTGCTACCCTGTTCGCCTTTCCAGGGTGGTAAAGGATTTCACAATCATAATCCTTTACGAGTTCTAACCACCTCCTTTGCCTCATATTTAACTCCTTTTGAGTAAAAATATATTTGAGGCTCTGATGGTCGGTGTAGATTTCGCATTTGTTCCCGTACAGATAGTGCCTCCATATCTTGAGTACGAAGACCACTGCCGCTAGCTCCAGATCATGAGTAGGGTAGTTCCTCTCGTGATTCTTTAACTGTCGTGACGCATATGCTACTACCTTCCCATTCTGCATCAGGACAGCTCCTAATCCATTTTTAGAAGCGTCACTATAAATCACAAAGTTTCCTGCTTCTACATCAGGAATTATCAGCATAGGTGCGCTTGTTAATTTCCTCTTAAGCTCTTGAAAGTTTTCTTCACACTTCTGAGTCCACTCGTATTTCTTCTCTTTCCGAGTGAGAGCTGTGAAAGGTGATGCGATCTTTGAAAATCCTTCGACGAACCTTCTATAGTACCCTGCAAACCCAAGAAAACTCCTGATCTCTGTGACGTTTCTGGGTGCTGGCCATGAACTAACTGCATCCACCTTGGTTGGGTCTATAGAAATTCTTCTTTTGTCACCACGTGCCCCAAAAAGTGTACTTTTTCAAGCCAAAATTCACATTTCGTGAATTTAGCGTACAGTTGGTGTTGTCTCAACATTTCCAGTACCAGCCTCAAGTGCTGCTCATGCTCCTCCTGGGATCTCGAGTATATCAGAATATCATCAATAAAGATGATTACGAATTTATCCAAGTAATCCTTAAATACTCGGTTCATTAAATCCATGAAGGCAACTGGGGCATTGGTTAGTCCAAAGGGTATGACTAGGAATTCGTAGTGCCCATATCGCGTTCTGAAAGCTGTCTTGGACACATCCGACTCCTTAATTCGAAGTTGATGATAACCTGAACGCAAGTCAATCTTCGAGAATACTATCGCTCCCCTGAGCTGGTCGAAAAGATCATCTATCCTTGGGAGAGGATATTTGTTCTTGATCGTGATATTGTTCAACTCCCAGTAGTCAATACACATACGTAGCTATCCATCCTTCTTCTTTACGAACAAGACAGGTGCTCCCCACGGAGAGTGGCTCTGCTTGATGAATCCCTTATCCAAAAGTTCTTGTAGCTGTACTTGAAGCTCCCTGAGTTCTGCAGGTGCCATTCTGTACGGTGCCTTCGATACCGGTGCAACTCCTGGTAGCAACTCGATTTCGAACGAGATTTCGCGTTCTGGCGGCAGTCCTGGTAATTCTTCTGGAAATACGTCCACATATTCCCTGATGATGGGAACATCTTCTAGCATCAACTCCTTTTCTTGTTTCTTATCCACCATGTTAGCTAAATACCCTTGACATCCATTAACTAACATTTTCCAGGCTCTTACAGCCGATACAAACTTAGTGGTGGAATTCCGAGGTTGCCCATGGAAGTTAAACTCATCCCTCTCGCTTAGGCTGAACGTTATCTGGCGTCTTCGGCAGTCAATCCTAGCGTCGTATCTGCCTAAGAAATCCATCCCCAAGATTACATCGAAATCATGGAGTTTGATTGCGATGAGATCTGCAACTAATTCTCTGCCATTGATGATAATGGGAACATTTTGGGTCCAGAAAGTAGACCACAAAATTTCACCAGATGGTAAAGAAGCATTGAAGGGTTGTTCTATCCTATTAACACTATCTCCTAACTTTTAAGCAAATTCCAAGGATATGAACGAATGCGTAGCGCCAGAATCGAATAGTGCAATCACATTATAAGTGGTGATAGAAACCTGACCTGTCACCACATGTGATGTTCCGGCCTCTGCATCTCCCTTGGTGTATGCATAGATCCTGGCTTGGGGTTCTGGTGCTTCCAGTCTGCCTTGTACTATCGCAGGTCCCCCAAGCCTAGCTTGTACTGCATGTATTTGTCGTTGATTAGAGTTGCGATTCTGATACTGTGGCTGCTGGTTCTGGTACTGAGGTTGCTGGTTATACTGTGATATCTAGTTTTTCATGCTACTAATTCTTTGTAAAGAATTAAATATGTGCAGTCTATGCAATTTTATGAAAAAGTTCAGTTCAGAACTTTCATGTATGTATTATGAGTTTTTATAGCTTAAAAAGACTCAAAACTGATGATTCGAAAAAGCAAACAGCCTTTTCGGACAATAAGGGGTGAAATCTGATCGTTTTGTGAAAAGTCAAAATTTTTGACCAAAAAGTCAACCGTTGACCCGAAAAGTCAAAGTTTGACCAAAATGGTCCAAATTGTGAAATATGAATTTTAAGATCTGCATTTTTCAAAAAATACTGCAGAAACTCATTTTCTTTAACAGATAATGAAAATGAGACACCGGAACCACCATAGAAAAATCCGGCGTATTTTATGAAGTCATGGGGCAGAAAGGGTTTGAGAAAACAAGAAAAATATTTTTCGACCCGATTTTCCGACGGCAAGTATAAAAATCCAAAAACTGTAAAATAATATTTACAGTATTGGAATTTAAATTTTTGAACTCAACGTTTCAAGATTTTCAGTCAACCGAAGCTTGGTTCAAGAATTTTTCTAGAACAAGTCATCCTTATCTCTTTGGTGTGGTGGACCAATGAGCTAGTGACACATAACCCATGATGACTCACAATGAGTTGGCCTCCACCCCCCATTATGGCCGGCCACCAAGCAAGACACAAGGCCAAACTTTCAAAAATTTTGGGGAGAAAAGTCTAATTTTCCAAAGCTTGAAAGTTGTCTATAAATAGATGAGCTTCCTATTCATTTTTATTGAAAAACACAAGTGAACTCTTGCAATTTTTCTGCACACAAGAGGCCGAGAGAGAGAAAGGGAGAGTTTAGAAAAATTTCTTCCATCCAACCTTCATCTTCAACTTCGGGTAGCCTAGGGAAACCAAGGGAGAGAAGAAGAAAAATTCTGGCAGCCAAGAGCAGCCCTTGCCGTGAGCCAAGTGCAGGGGAAAACAAAGGGGAGAGACCAAAATTTTTGGGGAAAAATTAGGGCTAAGAGGTCGGGTAGTGAGCTAGCAAGAAAAGAGTGAATTTGAGTGAGTTTGGAGCTTGTTTTTCCAAGCACTGCAGCCACGGGTTGGCTGGAAAGAAAAGGGAAAAAAATTTCGGAATTGAGGGCAAATAGCCCTAGTGTGGCCGAGCAGGCTAAGGAGCAGCCATTGGGACCAAAAAATTTTATTTTTGGTGCACCACAAGTGTGTAGCCGAACCTAGGAACCAAGGGGTGCAAGGGGGAGCACTTCGGGTACCCAAACCCTAGGCCGAAACTTCACACACCATTGAGGTAAAATTTTAAAAGTTTTCTAAAGCTTTTAATTGAGTTTTAAAACTTTGATTTTATGTGTATTTCAGCCAAAAAGATGTAAGGGCATAAGCTCATGCATGTGGTTTATTTTCTGCCCTATGTGCTTGGTTTGCCGTGTGTGCATGGTTAGGTAGCCGAGTGGTGGTTTGGTTGTGTGCATGAAATTTAAGTTATGTTTTGTGCTTGAATTGTTAGAATGCATGCTAGGGTTTTGATTTAGGCTTATGTCCCCAAATTAGGTCAGTTTTAAAAATTAGGTCAGTTTTAATTTTGCATGTATGCTTTAAAGTTTGTGAATCAAGATGCAAATGTGTATGTGATGTATGCTTGTTAGAGAATCATGCAACCCTAGGCAATTAGGTTCGGATTTGTGGGCTGCATGATCACGTGGGATGGCTTGGTAAGCCTTTAAGGGACGCTAGACGCGCTGCATGTTGTTGACCTATCTCCCGAAGTGGTCGGTCGAGCTAGAACCCTCGCCCTAGGACGTAAAAGCAACCCTAAAAACCGAAACTGCTTCTCGGGTTCCCCAGTGAGCAGTCTCGGAAAGTGGTCACTGCAGGCCGATAGAGGCCGAATGGGCAAAAACGTAAAACACGAAAGTTGTAGATTAGGGTGTTTCCTAGGGGGTATCGTGGGCACTTTGCCAAAATAAGGCTCTAACGGCCTACTTTTTCAAGAAAAACCGTAGGAGGGTCAGTGAGACCCGGTTTTTATGTTAAGTCTGTTTTCGATTTAAAACTGGTACTAATCGGTAAGGAATCAGAAAATGTGTAAAACATGAAAGTTTTAGAACTCCTCGAGGGTTAGAACTTTCGTGAAGGAAACTTTTTCCAAATCAAAACGGATTTTTAATTGTAACCTAAAATCTGAAAACTGCGCAGGATTCAACAAAATTCTGTGCATGATTTTGTAGAACCAAACTAGGAAAATTATTTTCGGACTTAACACATTATTTCAAGCACGGAAACTGTCCCAAAAGCAGTTTCCGACCTTTAACCATTTATTGAAATTATAAGCCAAGATCTACGAAATTTTTATGAAGCAAGTTATTAAGTTTAAGTTTTAAGCTAAGTCTTTTTATGAAAAAGGGTTTTTAAGTTAAAGTTTTCAAAGAAAAGGATTTTAAGTTAAGTTTTTCAAAGGAAAATGTAGAACGTTAGGTAGCCGGGATTTAGCACCTGAGTTACCGGGCTTTGCCCCGAAGCCCAGAGTTGACCCGAAGAGGATTGACTTTAGCACTCGTAAAGGTTGACCTTGGTTGACCTATAAGAGAACAAGTTTCTATACAAGCCCTAGGGTAGGTTTTACCTAACCCAATATTTTTATAAATGGGCTTAAGCTTACGGAAATATTTTTCAACGAAACCCGCTGGGTTACAAATGGCTTCACGTTAGGGGGACATATAGCCGAAACCCCGCATGAATATTGGTTAGTGCCAACATACGATAAAGATGGACTAGAAGATTGACGTACGTCCTTTAATCAAGCAGGAGGAGTCCTGCAGCTAAACTCGGAAGAGGATCTGCCAAACAACTGAAGTACAGACGGTAAGTACAACACCGTCTACAGCATAAGCTAATAGGATTATACTATTAGACTCGATGATGTGCTCTGTGTTATATGCTAAGTAACATGTATGCAACATGAAAAATGCTAAGTATATGATTATATGCTAAGACAAGATAAGAAAGAATCAAGTTAGAAAGATGACATCAGAAATGTATGTTCACACGTAAATGAGGTTAAGTAAGAAAATAAGCGCCATGTCGTACCACCCGCGCCAGGTCGGCTTGGACTGTGGATTGAACTGGAATTGGTTTGGCCGCCCCAGACAATCCATAGTCGCGCGCCGGATACGAACACGTAGACTAAGGGCCCATAAGATATAAGAATAAGGAAAAATAATGAAGCATAAGATGACCTATGCATGCTATGTGTTATACTAAGTATGTCATGTATTATATGTTATGTATGCTATGTCTATATGCTATGTTAAGTGTTATGCTATGTGAATGCTATGTTATCATGATTTAAATGTTATATGTTATAAGTTATATTATTATTTAATTACGGCTTAGGAGTTGTACTTACTGGGCTTTAAGCTCACCGTTTTGAGTTTGTGCTGTAGGTAAGTCGCCTGCCAGCTGATATTGATGCGGTGGGGAGTAGCGAGTTCAAGCGCTGTGAATCGTGGTATATGGAACCGCTACGCATTTTTGAGTGGTATATACTTATGAGAGACAAGAAACGTTCTATAAGTAATAGTTAATATGTTTATGCATAGAAACAATATTTTAAATTTATGTACATAGTTTTTATGTACTATATATATATAAAAAAAAATCCGCTGTATTTTACAAGCTAAGTATGCAAGTAAGTAATATGTTATGAATGTATGTTAATAAGCACGGTGGCGGCCTACGCTAGGTGGGTCGTTACATATACTGAGGGCAATTCTTCGCAAAATGTCCCTCTTTACCACAAAGGTAGCAAGCATTGGATCCTTTCCTGCAGACTCCTGAGTGTTTCTTCCCACAAGTCTCGCATGTAGGATAGGTGACATTGTTGCCATCGTTTCCCCGGTTGTTCTTCTTCTGTTGGAAGTTTTTCTGTTGTCCTTGGTTGTTAAAATTCCCCTTCCGTTTGTTCTTCCCGAACTGTTTGGGACTCTGACCGGAGTTGCTTGTTTGTCCCTTTGTATTGGTTTCCATTCCATGATGAGGTTGTGTCGGCCTGGCAGTGGCTTTCTCTTCCTTTCTGGATTTAAAAATCTGGGCTCTAGCCTCCTTGTCCCGATTAATCCAGTATTCTGCTCTGACGGCCCGGCTAATACAGTCTGACACTGTCTCTGGTGGGCTACTACCGGCACTGACTTGCTTCGCAATGTCTGTACGGAACATCCTCATCATTAACCGAACTTTCTCCTCTTTATTAGGTACCAGTTTTGGACATAAGCGAGCCAGTTGCTCGAATTTCCTGATTGCGTCCATAACTGTCATAAATCCTGTCTGAAGTTCATAAATTCATCCTGTTGTACCGCAAGAACTTCTGGGTTGTAATACATTGTGCGAAATTCATACTCAAAGTCTTGCCAGGACATAGCTGTAACATCTCTCCGCATCTGTACTGTTATCCACCAATGTCTAGCGTCCTTCTTGAGAGCGAAGGAAGCGCACAGTACCTTCTCCTGTTCTGTAAGCCTCATGAAATCTAAGATAACCTGGATATCAATGAGCCAATTATCCGCGGCCATTGGATCTGTAGGCCCCTCAAACTCGGGCGCCTTCATCCATCTAAAACGTTCATACAGCAGGTCTTCACGTACTACTGGCGGATTCACTTGTATGGCAGCTGGTGCCATCGGAACTTCAGCATAGCGAGGGACTTCTGGTTGCACCCCTGGCTGAACATTAGGTACCTGAGGTACCACTGGCGGAACTGGCTGTGCTGGCTGTGGAGCTTCTTGGACTTGTGGTGCTGGATTCATCCGTTCTAACTGTTCCTGGAATCTAGCCATTTCCTGTTGTTGCTCCAGCATTTGCTGTTGCAAATTTGTCATTAAAGTCACTAAATCCGGCTGCTGCAGATTTGCAGGTGCGTTTCTCCGCGTACGTACCATTCTTATATTCCTACTATAGGAAACAGATATTATCGTAAGTTAATAAACTTATCATACATTTCATTCATACCATCACATCAGCATACATGTCATACCATAACATAATAACATAATAACATCATCATACCACATACATACTTAACATAACATGTAACATCATAACATAACTTTCCATATATCCCGTGATCACACGGTCTTTTTGTACAATAATCAAAAGTACATCATCATGTCAAAAATACATACTTTACATACTTCAAAATACATCATACTGTTCATATGTACATTTTTACGGCCAGAACTTTGGATGGAAGTGTCTAACACTTTCTCATCCTACATATATATACAACCTAATATCCGAATAACATACACTATAATAGTCCCAACAAAAGAAATATGAAAAATCGGTCCTAATCTAGTCAGTATCATCGAGGGTACTCGTAGACGTATCTGAATCAGAAAGCACGACTACATGTCCGGGTGCATCATCGTCCGCTATCTCCTCGGGATCATCAATGGGAACCTCCTTAGGATCCTCCCAGTCCTCCGGCTCGGGCTCCTCATCCATGTCGTCCTCGTCATCGCTGGAGATGACGATGACTGGAGGGTCCTCTTGCTCCGGTGGATCTACCGGTATGACGTCATCATCTGAGGCGTCCTCCGCATCCAGTGGGTCCTCTTCCTCTTGGGCAGGCATGTCGGGTACTGGCTCCTCGGGCCCTACCTCATACTGCGGATCCTCCTGTCCGTCGTCGCAGCGATTGGATCCTGGGCCTCGTGCACATGATCAGCGGCAGGTACTGTCTGGGCGATCATCTCTGCCTCTAGGATGTCATCAGTGAAGCTGCCGCCTGCCGATAGTCATCTGGCTGTTTGGCGTCGGAACAAACTGCCGGATATGGCTTGGTATTCCGTTCCTTAGGAGTAGCAATGCCTGTAGCTCAGACTCTGCCATGTCCTGAGGAACATAAGGAAGCATCATCTCCTGGAATCTCCAACAGTAGTGGACCATGGTCTCCCCTGGGTAAGCGTGCCAATCCTGTGAAAGTCTCTGATAGTGAACATGTCGCATGTCCCGATAAATTACAGGATCACGAATCGGCTCTCCGGCCCCTCGTGCTGGAAGTGGCCCATAACGGCTCATCACTGCTGCGTGAAAATGTGCCCAGGTACGGCTAGGCAGCTGTATCTCCCCTAATGTAACCCACCATATCCTAGCATCACCGATCAGACATCTGCTGGCTAGGGTGACCTGTAAGTGCTCCTCGATGTGACACATCGTGAAAGTCTGCTCCATATCATGTAGCCATATCTCAATCGATGCTGATCGTCTGGTGCTATCGAAGTATTGAGGCTGTGATCGGTAAAAAGCAACGACAGCATCCCGATCCCTCTTAACTTGCATCGGGTCCATGATACCGCGTCTATATCACGTAATTTAATCATAAACACCATTGCATATAAAACAATATAACATATAAGAAAATAAATCTAAACTTACTTGCAATGATGGAGGCGATGTCAGGCAACTGTGAATTCGTATCGCAAGGGAACCGCTCTGATACCAACTCTTGTAACGACCCACCTAGCGTAGGCCGCTATCGTACTTATTAACATAGATTCATAACATAGAACTTACTTACATTGTTTGAAAACACAGCAGAATTTTTTTTTTTTTATAGTACTCACAAACACTATAAACATAAAATAATACTGTTTTTGCGTACGAGTATATTAATTACCAGTTGTTATAAAAACATTTCATATTTTACATAAAACCACAAAACACGTAGCGATACCCATTATCCACTCATTCACAGTGCCTTGGCTCGCTACTCCATCTTGCATCATCATTAGATAGTTGGTTGCTTACCTACAGCATAAACTTAAACAGTGAGCTAAAGCTCAGCAAGTACAACTCTTAAACCGTAAAAACAATATAACATAAACATATATCATTTAAAACATAACATAACACATAGCATGCATAAACCTTACATACTCGTATTATGCTTTCTTATTTTCCTTATTCTTACTACTTATGGGCCCTTAATTTGCGTGTTCATATCCAGCGCGCGACTATGAATTGTCTGGGGCGGCCAAACCATTTCCAGTTCAATCTACGGTCCGACCCGACCTAGTGCGGGTGGTATGACACGGCACTTGATGACTTACTTATTTTTATTATTAGTGAACATACATTCTGTTGTCACTTTTCTAATTCTATCATTTCTTATCTTAGCATAATAATTATATACTTAACATATTTCATATTGCATACATGTCATCTAACATATAACACAGAGCACATCATGGAAATCTAGTAATATATACTAGTAGCTTATGCTGTAGACGGTGTTGTACTTACCGTCTATATGTCTATCGCTTGGCTGCTCCTCTTCAAGATCCAACTGCAGGATTCCTCCTGCTCCATTGAAGGACGTACGTGAGATTTCTAATCTAACTCATAATATGTTGGTAACTAACCAACATTCATGCGGGTTTTCGGTGATATGTCCCCCTAGAAATAAAACCATGCATACATAAAGAGTGACTACCTCAGTAGTCTTGTTGATTATAATTCGTGACCTAAAAAGGTTACGTTGGATATCCTTTTCATACACTTAGCCCATATATAAACGTATTGGGTTAGGTCAACACCTACCCTTGGGCTTTAATTATCAACTTATAGGTTAACCAAGGTCAACCTTTACGATTACTAAAGTCAATCCCTATTCGGTCAACTTTAGGGTTTTGGGACTAGGTCCCGATAACTCGGGTATAAATTCCCGGTTATCTTCCGTCTTAAACGTTTCTTTAAAATCTTAACTTAAAATTCACTTTCTTTAAAAATTTTAACTTAAAATTCATTTTTCATAAAAAGACTTAACTTTTAAAACTTAAACTTGGTAACTTGCTTCATAAAAATTCGTAAATCTTGGACCATAATTTCATAAAATGTTTAAAGGTCGGAAACTGCCTTTGGAACAATTTCCGTGCTTGAAATAGTATATTAAGTCCGAAAAACGTCTTTCCTAGTGTGGTTCTATAAAATCTTGCACAGAAATTTCTTGATTTCTGCACAGTTTTGGCATTTCAGTTTATACTTAAAAATCCCATTTGAATTTGAAAAAGTTTCCTTCATGAAAGTTCTAGCCCTCGAAGAGTTCTAAAACTTTCGTGTTTTGTAAAATTTCTGATTCTATACCGATTAGTACCAGTTTTAATTTGAAAACAAGTTTAACATAAAAACTGGGTCTCACAGACCACCTACGGGTTTTCTTGAAAATGAAGGCTGTTGGAGCCTTATTTTGGAAAACTGACCACGTAGCCCCCTAGGAAACACCCTATTCTACAACTTTCATGTTTTACATTTTTGCCCATTCGGCCTCTAAAGGCCTGTAATTAACGTTTTATCGAAACTGTCCATTGGGAACCCGAGAGGACAGTTTGGTTCTTACATTTGGTTTTACGTCCTAAGTCGCGGGTTCTAGCTCGACCGACCACTTCGGGAGATAGTCAATGTGACGCCCCCTTACTACGTAGGGCTGTCACTCCTTACTTTACTCACTTACTTGAAAATTTGGGGATATTTTTTTTTGACTTTCTTAAACATACATATATATATTTTTCATTTTGAAACTTACTTGTAAAACATTTGTCTTTAGTAAGACATCATTACCACTTAAGTAAACGTTTACTTGAGGTATCTAGTTCCAAAATACCATAAGTATAATTTGTCTTTGCCATACATGCTTATATACAAAAACTTCTTTTCATCAAAAGATTTGCGGAATACATGCGTAGTGGTATCCATACCGCCTTCGTCTGCCGCCACACCGCTCCCACAATGCCCAGCATTAAGCTGCGGGTTTCTTACCTACACTATGAAATATAACTTGATGAGCTTTCGCCCAGTAAGCACAAACATATCTCACAAAACATTTAAACATCATGAAGAAACATACATCATCATATACATATGCATGAACCAGTTATGTTCCATTTATGCATTTCATTAATTTTCTTATCTTCCTTATGGGCCCCTTAGTGTACGTACCTTTAAATTATAGCGCGCCTCTAGACACAGTTAGATGGGATTGCAAGTCCCTAACTGCTCTAGGAACATGAGTGATTACACCCTCTTACAGAATCGAGAAGGTGAACCCTTGACTTGTATATAAACATCCTCCACCTTGGGGAGGTTGGTACGACATTTTACTTGTGACTTCTTACCATGTTAATTATCTTTAGTGAACATACCATATGATGTCACTATATGATAACATACTTTTCATTTCATTAATAACATGGCATGGCATTCCTTTCATTCATGGCATTTGCAAATATGATATTTTCATAAACATGGCATTTTGCAAATATAGCACTATTATAATCTTTTACAAAAATAGCACTTTTTATCAACATAGCATTTTACGAAAATAGCACCTTTTATAAACATGGCACTTCGCAAAAATAGCACCTTTTCATAAACATAGCATTCTACGAAAATAGCGCATTTATAAACATGGCATTTCGCAAAAATAGCACCTTTTCATAAACATAGCATTTTACGAAAATAGCGCATTTTATAAACATGGCATTTCGCAAAAATAGCGCTTTTCATAAAACATGGCATTTCATAGATATAGCACACAACATATTGCAGCATATTTGAAAACCACATACTTGAACATAATTTACTAGTTTTCATACTGCAGGTGAGGTTTGTACTTACCTCTAGTGCCGTGTTCCTTTAGAATTGCGTCCTTTCAATCGTCGGCAACCGCAATTCACTTCCTGATATATCCAAAATATAGGATCAGGATCTTTTCGTAAGGTGTTGGTGACCTACCAACACTCATATTTACTTTTGGTTGTATGTCCTATATTCATAAAATCCATCTAGGCCATTTTTATCCCCATTCTTTATTGGACTTGGATAAATCCTTATGAGGTTACATTGGGTAACCTTTTTGGTTAGAGCCTTGTTCTCTTATTGGGCTTTGCTCATATATCTATGTTATTGGGTTATTTCCTTGAACCCATTAAATCTTAGCCCAATACACATGTGGGTATCCCTTAGGGTTATGTTGGGTAACCCCCTTATGGTTAACCTTGATTAACCTTGGGTCAACCTCTTGTCAACCCTTGGTTATACTTAGGTATGTAACTCGGATCTAATATCCGGTTACCGTTCGTAATCGGCTTGTTCACCAATTTTACTATAAAATTCCTCTTCATTATTTTTTTTTTGGAAAATCTTGTGCAATTTACTTTCCAAAAATCCTTCATTCTTCTTATAAAAATTCTAACTCCTTTTTGTTAGAAAATTCCTTAGCTTAAATTTATTATTTTCTTCAACTTGCAAATGTTTGGTTGAAATCCTCTTTTTCTTTTCTTTATGGAAAAATGTGAATTTCAAACCCGAGCCCTTAAAATCCATGGTTTTCGAAATAATTATTTTATAAAATCATTTGGGGTCGGAAACCACCTTTGGAATGGTTTCCGATGCTAAAATGACCATTTTGGAACACTTCATTACTTTTCTAGAAAGGATTTTCGTGAGATTCATTTGTTGGTTTTCGGACACTCTGCGCGCCTCTCACAAAACACGTCCAGTTTAAAAATCGGCTCGGAATCTGAAAAACTTTTCTTCACGAAAGTTGTAGCTATCGAAAAATGCTAGAACTTTCATGTTTTGTACAAAATCTAGTTCGGCCTAGATCAGTACCAGTTTTTATTTGAAAACGGGTTAAGTCTGGAAAACTGTGTGGAGAACGTCCCAGGGTTCAGCCACGGGTTTCGAGCAAAACGAAGGCCTTTGGAGCCTTATTTCGCGATTCTGTCCGCGCTGTCCTCTAGGAAAAGTTGTTCCGAACAACTTTCGTGTTTTAACTTTTTCCTCATTCGGCCTCTAAGGGCATGATATTTCCATTTTCCCGAAACTGCTCAGGTTCGAACCCGAACTGGCAGTGTTGAGGGTTGTGTTCGGTTTACGTCTTAAGCTAGCATGCAATAAGTGGGTTGTTTTGGCAGATTTTTGGCCTAATCTTATGGGACATACAACCTATCTTCTAGCATGAAAAATCCATCATTTTCATGCACAAAATTTTAAAGCAACAAGCATAGAAAAATTAGCCAACCAACCCTAACCTATCAAGCACATACACACCAAAAATAGGGCCGAAATTTAAATGGACTTATGTCCTTACAAACCATTCCAAATCATCATTAAAAACCTTAAATAAAGCTTAGATTTGAGGAGGTTTAAGAGATTTTACCTCAACCCAAGTTAGGGTTTTTGAAATCCCAAGTTTCCCTTTGATTTTTGGCTTGCTCTAGCCCACGGTTTCTTCATGAAAAATGCATCCAAAATTTTATTTTTGTTAGCTCTTTGGCTGCCCCCAAAACCGACCATTTACAAGAGGAAAGATCCAAGATCACAAAAAGAAAAATCAAATTTTTCCTCACCTTTTCTCCTCTTGCTTGGTTCGGCCTCCTCCTTGAAGAATCACCAAAAAATTTCTTCTCTCAAACTCTTCCTTGCTTGGCTCACGGATTTGGCACAAAAATGAGATCCAAGAGATCTTTTTGTTAGCTTTTTCTTGTCTCAAAACCGTGCATGAACAAGGTTGAAAACCTCCAAAAATTTTCAAGAGTTACTCACCTCTTTTTCCTCTTTTTCTCTTGCTCTTGGTCGGCTTCCTCTTGGTGGATTCACCAAAATTTTCTGCTCACTTTTCTCTCTCAAATCCGTGCACTCCAATGGGTTCTTCAAAATTTTTCTAGCTCTCAAACTCTCCTATTCTCTTCCTCTCTCTCTCCCACGGTTTTGGCTTCAAAATTTCTGAAGAAAGAGTAGTGGTTTGGCTGCATTGAGAAGAGAAAAAGGTGGGTTTGCTTGCCTTGAATCAAGGCTTTAAGTCTTGTCTTTCTTGTCCAAGCTTTTAGCCAAAATCTAGGGGATTTTGAGGGGTGTTGAATCCGGATTTTTGGGAGAGAAAAGGGCTGCTAGTGGGGTGGTTGGCAGCTGAAAAAGTGGGGGAGTGGAGGCCATGTGCAAGTGTCCTTGTTTGGTTGAACTTTGGTTAGACATTTAGTCACCAAAACCAAACTAGTTTCCTTTCTTTTCCTTGCTAGTTGGCCGAATTTAAAGGGGGAGTTAGGGCTGCCATTGCATTCCAATTTTTGGTTAGGGAATGGTGATGTCATTACAAGGACATCATCTTCCACTAACTCTTCTAAGGCCTCGTTTGGCCATTTCGGTCTTACACAGCTCCTTTCGCGTTCTACCGTTATTTTCAATATTGTGATGAGCATTCTTATTTTATATTTTGGTCTAAAATTTATTCCATGTAAATTTAGACCGAAACTCTCTTTCTCTAATTTTTCGGAGACCTTTTTACCCTTAATTCTTTTTCGGTGTGCTTGATCTTTCTAGGGTGGATTTACGGCTTATAAAACTCCATTTTCGGAGATTCTTTTCATATTTCTTCATCATACTTGTAAAGTCGACGTTGTGACCCGTTCCTGTCAAACTTTGACTTTTTGGTCAACCATTTGACTTTTTGGTCAACCCTTTGACTTTTGGTCAAACCTTTGACTTTTGTCAAATTTCATCCTTTTTCGTTCTTTTTTTCTTTAAAAACTTCATTCTTGGCTAGTAAAACATTAATTGAGTCTCAAAATCATTAAATGAGAACTCGAACATCGTTTAGATAAAATTATGAATTTCTCATTATGATTCATAATTTTTCATTTAACACATCATAATTACATGAATTAGACTCTAATTCCTTATGAACAAGGAGATTACAAGTCTACAAAATTTCGGGTCTTACAGTCAACATATATGCAGCGCGTCTAACGTTCCTTGACCTAACCATGCAACCCATGTGATCATGCAACCCAAAAATCCGAACTTACTAACTTAGGGTTGCATAATTTCTAACTTAGCATACAACATACCTTTCATGCACTTGGTTCACAAAATCGTAGCACACATGCATAATTCTAATTGACCTAATTGGGGACATATTACCTAATTCAAAACCCTAGCATGCCATTCTAGCAATTCAATCACATAGCATAATTTAAGAGCATAAAATCAAACCAAACCACACTTAGAACTAACCTAATCAAGCACTAAGCACACAAGCACATATGGGCAGAAATTTAAACATGCATAGGAGCTTGTGCTCTTACATAATTTTTGCACAAAATACACATAAATCATAAGCTTAAAACTCATTTAAAACTTGGTAAAAACTTTTTAAAATTTACCTCAACTTTGAGTGGATTTCGGCTTAGGGTTAGGGTACCCGAAAATTTTTCCTTTGCTCCCCCTATCTCCAAGGTTCGGTTGCTCCTTGTTGGTGCACCAAAAATCAATTTTTGGTCTCCAAATGCTCCTCCCCTCCTTGTTCGGCCACACAAGGGCTGCTTGCCCCAATTTTGAAATTTTTTTCTTCCCTTCTAGCTAACAACCCGTGGCTGCTTGACTCCACAAATCAAGCTCCAAAACTTGATCAATTTTCTCCCTCTTGCTCTCTAACTTACCCGAAGTCTCTAGCCCTAATTTTTCCCTCAAAATTTGGTTTCTCCCTTGTCTTTTCCCTGCACTAGACTTACGGCAAAGGGCTGGAAAGGCTGCAGAAAAATTTTTCTTTTCTCTCCCCTTGAATCCTAGAGCTAACCGAAGCAAAGATGGATGGAGTTGGCTTGAAAATTTTTCTGATCACTCTCTCTTTCTCTCTCGGCTGTTTGAGCTGAAAATTGACAAGAGTTTGGCTTGGTTTTGCATTAAAAATGAATAGGATAACACCTCTATTTATAGACAAGAGATGAGCTTTCAAAAATTCCATTTTGGCCCCAAAATTTTTAAAATTTTGGACTTGTGGGGTGCTAGGTGGCCGGCCATGAAGGGAGGTGGAAGACAACTCATGGTGATTTGGCAATGTCCACATGTCATCTAGCCATTGGTCCACCACACATGTGAAAAAAAATAATTTCTTTTATGATGTCATAATTCCAAGCTTTGTGTGATGAAAAATCTTGAAAACTTCGAAACTTTGAACGTAATAAATTAAATTCCAATACTGTAATTACTAATTTACAATTTTGGATTTTTATACTTTCAGTCTAAAAAAAATCGGATCGAAAATATTTTTCTTATTTTCTCAAATCATTTCTGCCTCATGACCTAATATGGCGTGCTTGATTTTTCTAAGGTGGTTTTAGTCTTTATCAGTCATAAAAACTAGTTCCTGCAGTATTTTTCACAAACCGCAGATCTTAAAATTCTTCCGTCGCAATTTTGACCATTTTGGTCAAACTTTGACTTTTCGGGTCAACGGTTGACTTTTTTGGTCAAAATTTTGACTTTTCTAAAATCGAGTAGATTTCATTCCTTTTTTTTAGAAAAGGCTATTTGCTTTTTCGAACAGTCATTTTTGAGTTTTATTAAGCTATAAAAACTCATAACACACATTAAAGCTCTGAACTGAACTTTTTCATAAAATTGCATGTACTATATATATTCAATTCTTTACAAAAACTAGTAACATGAAAAACTAGACATCACACTCCATAGCTGTGCGCCTGGTACAGACATTTATGTTAAGGGGCCCATAAGTATGTTAAGCTATGAAAGAATGTTATGAAAGAATAAGAAAGCATAATGAAGCATAAATGGTTCATGCATGGATATGTTATGTTATGTTTGTTTTGTGTCGCGGATGTAATAATTGTACTTGCTGACTGAAAGCTCACATCTTACGTCTATGCGTAGGTAAGCAACTTAATGGCAATCTCTGATACAAGATGGTAGAGCGTGGCACTGCTAGTTGTGAAATGTGGGAATGTTAACCGCTACGCGTTTTGTTTATTTTATGTTCAAACATTCCTATGTAGTAAACGTTTATAAGTAAGTAAGTATTTGTGTGTGTACGCACCGTATAAAAAAAATTTCCGCTATTTACGCTAAATAAGTTAAGTATGTAAGACATGTTAAGTATGAATGTAAGTACGGTAACGACCTACACCAGGCGGGTCGTTACATTACATAACATGAGTGTATGTACCGTAGTGCGCAACCATAGAGTGGTTGGGGCAGCCAGTCCTGTCCAACTCAAACCATGGACCAAACCCGCCCTTGTGGCAGGTCGGTACGACACAAGAAAACTTGCTTAACATTATACTTGAAAATAGTTTCTTTCTTGAAATCAGTTTCTTGAAAACAATTTTTAACTTGAAACTTGATCACATTCTTACCATGTAATTTATCATTAGCAAGCATGCTTTCATGATGTCATAATAATATAACATACAACATATGTATCACAGACATAAATGCATGAGTTTTGAAAAACATGCAACACAATAAAACAGTTTGCCTATGCTGTAGGCGGAGTTGTACTTACAAGTTGTCATACGTTCTTAGTCTATCGTTCAACGAAGCACAACAACAGGTTACACTCCTATTAACATAAACCATGACATACTTAATTGGTATCCAATCCAATTGCTCTAGGTAATCATAGATACAAACCTCATAATAAATTGGAGATACAAACCTCATAATAAATTGGTATTCTATCCGATTATCCTTAGTCATGTAATTGTTACCATATTCTAAGTGATGTGGGCGAACTATTCATTTCCTTGGATCTTAGTTTGGTCTCTAAACTAATTATTATCTGTCATAGAATTGTTACTTACAAATTTAAGTAACTTTGATCTATCTTATCCTTTTTGCTTAAAATATCTTGTTTTCCTGAAAAATATATATGTTGATTGTATAAATCAAGTATTATCTTGATTTATTGCTAAAAATTGCTTTTTAAAAATTACTTGTGAACTTTCCAATTGAATTGAAACCTTTTAAGACTTTTTATCATAAAACCACAGTGTCTTTGTTAAAGAAGTTGTAAAATTGTAAAACCTTGAAAACTGCTTTTTAATTTGTGTGCAGGAATTTTTTATATTCTGTTCAGTTTTGGAAATCTAGTTTTATCTTTAAATTGGTTAAGAAATTGAAAATTTTTTCTTCAAAAAAGTTGTAGATCTCATTGAAAACTACAACTTTTGTTCTTTACTCAAAACTCAATTCTATCTCTAACTTATCCGTTTTTCAATTTGAAAGTTACTGGCCATGTCTAAAACTGGGACTGGCCAGGTTTGAAAACTCAATAAAACAGAGAGCTTTGGAACCTCTTTTTCAAAAATTGTTCACATTTTCCCTTATGCTTTTCCATTTTCTACAACTTTATAGTTTTGACTTTTTTCATATTTGACCTCTAAGGGCCTCAAAATCAGGTTTCTAGAAAACTGTCCAATTAAATCCGAAAATTGACAGTTTTGTAGTTTGTTGGTTTTCGTTTAAAATTTTGCATACACTACCTCAAATGGTCGAAACTATGAGCCTACATCAACATGCAGCACGTCGGATTCATTCATAACATCTCGGATTCATTCATAACACTTAACCAGGCACTTATCTTCTTACTTAAAAACACAATATGGATTAGCTTACCAAGTTGTGTATTTAGGTTAATTCTTGACCCACATATACATCATCATCATCATCATCATCATCATTCATCATCATACATAACTTTTCCTACTTAAACATGTGAAGACATATTCACAAACACTTGGTAGGCACATGCAACCCTAAAACTCATTCTAGAGCATAAAAATTAAATTAATGCTTAGGGCTAGTGTTCAAGATATCCTAAGCATAAATCTATTATTACCAATCATATAAAAACCATCACTACTGTAAAATGTGGATTCTACGATGGAGCTTCCATAACCATTTAAAAAAAACCATCGTGAAAAATGCGACAAAAACACAAAGTAGAACAGAGTTTCCCAACCATTTTTAAAAAAACCGTCGTGAAAAATGCGATAAAAATACAAAGCGAAATAGAGTTTCCTAAAACCATCGGGAAAGCTGAAGCTTCCACGACGGTCCCCGAAAACTGTCGTGGAAGCCGAAGCTTACACGACGGTTCCCGAAAACCGTTGTGGAAGTTGAAGCTTCCACGACGATTTTCTAGAAATGGTCATGAAAGCTTCAGGCTTCCACAACCATTTTAAAAAAACCATTATGCAAAATTTGTGAAAAAATTTAGAAAAAATGCCGAGTGTTATTGGCCTCATTTTTCCACATAAATAACTCTGCATATCCGAAAATAAGATCAGATCGCTTCGAAAACAGTTAGTACACCACTGGATGTCACCACCACCATCTACCATATCTCCATGAATATAATCTCTCTGTAAGTGATAACTAATTAACGTCTTCTTATTGTTGTGTTTTTCTTAGTATTAATATTATTGATTTGTATGATTTTATATGGTGTTTTTTGTGTATATATGTATGTTTTGGGGTCCCTTTAGAGTTAAATTGCATAATGTGTGACGCCCTCACCTACGTAGGGTCATCACCTTACTTGCTTAACTATAATTTATTTGAAAATTTGAGAATAAAATTTTTTTTTCTCAGCATACATATATATAAAAAGGTTTGCCCGTAACAATTTATTATACATACATACTGAAATAAAATTGTTTAAAGTCTTTAATACCGAATATATTATGTAACATAATTTGTTTTCGTGATATATACATATATACAAAAACTTCTTAACTTAGAAAAAGGTGCGGAAAACTATGCGTAATGGTATCCCATACCGCCCTTCATCCGTCACATCGTCCACATATAGCCACCATTCAAGCTGCAGGCTTCTTACCTACAGTATGAAATATAACTAATGAGCTTTCGCCCAGTAAGCACAAACGTAATATCACAAAACATTTTTATTTTAACCATCCTGAAAACATACCAATCATCATGTATATATGCATGAACCATTTATGTTCATTTATGCATCCATTTTTAACTTGAACTTGTTATCTTTCATGTGGGCCCCCTAGTGTACGTGATTACGCCCAAATGTGTACAGAAATAAGCGGTCGATTGTAGTCACTACTAAAAAGAGGGGATTACACGACGGTTTTTGACCGTCGTGCAAAGTTTACACGATGGTTACATAACCGTCGTGTAATCCACCGTCGTGGAAGATACCACGACGGTTATATGAACCGTCATGGTATCTCAAATTTACACGACGGTCAACAACCGTCATGCTATCATGTATTTAAGTAGAAAAATCATGGTGTAAAGCGGACTTTACACGACGGACATATAGAAGACCGTCGTGTAAAGCGGACTTTACACGACGGACATATAGAAGACCGTGGTGTAAAGCGGACTTTACACGACGGACATATCGATGACCGTAGTGTAAAGCGGACTTTACACGACGGACATATAGAAGACCGTGGTGTAAAGCGGACTTTACACGACGGACATATCGATGACCGTCGTGTAAAGCGGACTTTACACGACGTACATATAGAAGACCGTGGTGTAAAGCTGACTTTACACGACGGACATATAGAAGACTGTGGTGTAAAGCAGACTTTACACGACGGACATATCGATGACTATCATGTAAAGAGGACTTTACACGACGGACATATAGAAGACCGTTGTGTAAAGTAGACTTTACACGACGGACATATAAAAGACCGTGGTGTAAAGTCCACTTTACACGACGGACATTAAAAGACCGTGGTGTACAGTCCACTTTACACGACGGACATATTAATGACCGTGGTATAAAGTCCACTTTATACGATGGACATATAGAAGACCGTGGTGTAAAGTTTCGGAGTCTATCGTGAAATAGCAAAAATCAAGAGACAATTCAAGATATTAACAACATTGATCAAGGTAAAAACATACCAATTATTATATATTACAAAGATTAAATGTCATAGTTAACGAATTCCATTACATGACCACACCATTCACTCCTAATCAAATCCAAATCATCAGAAGTGAAAAATTCTTTACTTTCAAGTGCGTTAATTCCATTAAACACTATTTCTCTCATAAAACCTAAAATGAAATAACCACATTCAACACTTCCCTCTTGCAGAGGACAAGGCCGGTTCGAGATTTTCGTTTTACAATCTCGTCTCTTTTTAATTCCTTCGCCGATCGTAATCTTCCAATCCGTTAGGGCCCTAGCAAAGTAGTAAAGTTCAAACTAATTAAAATGCATATATTTAAGATTAACAAAAAAATTAACATACTAAACTTGACTTACATGTAAATGAGTTCAGTAAAGTCGTCTCGTTTCTTCTCTCGAAGAGGATCAAAATAAAAGACGAGATCCTCCCATGGGTCAATGACTCCCAAAACCACAACATTACAAATTACACTCTACGCAAGTTATTAAAGTATTGTTTGTTTGTAATTTTGTTAGAAAATAAGAAATTGAGTAATATGGAAGTCACCTTGCTTTTCTTTAAAGAAAAATAGTCACGGCCTTGATGGGAACACGGGGAGAGAGAGGTGGTGGCGACGGCAGCGACGGCGGAAAAAAATCGGGGCCATGGCGGCAGTTTGGGACAAGTTTGAAGTGGTGGCGGCGGCGTGACCAGATTTTAAGTTGGGGGGCGGGCGAAGGAGGTGGGGAGGAGAAAAGTTTGAGTTGTCTAAAGTGTTGAAGATGAAAATGATGATAAATGAAGAGGAAAGTGTATTTAAGTAATGGGTTTTCATGCGAATTCCAAAGCATGAAATTTGAAAATTTTGAAAATTTTCGGAGGATTACACGACGGTTTTTGTAACCGTCGTGTAATTCTTTTTTTGAAAATTTGAAAATTTTCGGAGGATTACACGACGGTTTTGCTTAAAACCGTCGTGTAATCCCTTTTTTTTTTGGAAAATTTGAAAATGTTGAAAATTTTTGGAGGATTACACGACGGTTATAAAAACCGTCGTGCAATCCTTTTTTTTAATTTGAAATTTTGAAAAATTTGAAAATTTTCGGAGGATTATATGACGGTTTTATATAACCGTCGTGTAATCCTTTTTTTTCTTTTTTTTTTGAAATGCTGCCGGATTATACGACGGTTCCAAGAAAACCGTCGTGTAATCCATCAGATTACACGACGGTTTAGTCAAACAGTCGTGTAATCCTTTGTTTACACGACGTTTTATCAAACTGTCGTGTAATCTTGTTTAAGACGACGGTTTCGCAACAACCGTCGTGTATTTTCCGTCGTGTAAGCCAACTTTTGTAGTAGTGAGTACAGATCGGGCGGTCGCATCCACGAGGAGGTAATAAAAACAAACAATAAATGATTAGTTGAACAAAAGCGTTAGAGGAATAAGTAATCAAAGAGAGAAGAAGATGATATATTTTTGGAATTTTTAAAACAAATTTACGATAACGTAATTTAAAATGGAGAAAAATTCAATAGTAAAAAGTGGTAAGGCATCGAGGATCCCCTATATGTTTCGTTTACCTATTTAGATTTTGATTCATAAAATAACTCAATTGACTATTTCACATCCCAAACAATCAATCGGAAAATAAAGATTTGAAAAATTTGTGAATTAGAATTTATTTGAGTAAATAAAATTCTTACGTAAGAACTAGCAAAAATTATATTATAAGAAATCCAAAAGCGACAATATACTACGAGCAATATTGTAGTAAAAGACTACTTATAAAATAGTATTATCAATATATCCTATCATTCAACAATTACATAAAAAGAGCTTGACTAGATTTATATAAAAGTTGACAACAAAATATATAGATATGATAAAGAATAAAATGAGAGAAAATTTATTTATTAAAAAATATGAACCTTACAAACCATTGGAGAATCAAAACCCAAATAAATTCACTACACATATAGGATCATCTCTAGCCTCACCAAAGAAATTAGCCAAACATGCTCACAAAAATCCTCAAGAAAATAAGAGAAATTGGCTCTAAACTCAACCAAAAATTCATGAAAAAAAAACGTTAATGTTTGCTACACAATCTCCTTTTTATAGGCCTCAATGTTTAGCACCCAAAGAGAGATTTTCGGCCCAAAATTAATGCTGTCAAGCTGGTAATCCGAGTGGAGGCTTGCGGTCAACTGGCTGGCTGAATGGCTTGGAGCTGCTGGATTTTCGCAGGCTGGGCTGGAATTTGGCCCGAGATTGGCGCGGGCCTGATTGGAGCTGAGGGTGGCTGGTTGTGCACGGGCTTAACTGTTGGATTTTCGGCTCGAAATTCGCGCGGGCCTGACTGGACTAAGGGTGGCTGGCTGTTGGAGAGAAGTTGGGCTGCTGAAATTACACGCTTGGATCGCGGGCTTGGAGCTGGACTGCAGCCGGAGGGAGTGGCTGAGGTTGATTTCACGTGGGCCGAACTTTGCGCTGGGCCAGCTGGAAGAGGCACTGACTTCGGCTGGACTGCGGGCCTGGCTGGTTTCGCACGCGTTGGCTGTGGAAGAAAGGAAGCAGAAAAGGAAAGAAAGGAAAAAAAAAAAAAAAGAGGAAAGAAAGGAAAGTAAATAAATAAATAATTAAAAAAATCAAAATAAAATTATAAATATTTACAAAGTAAAATATTATGAATTAATATTATAAAAACACTTATTTATATTGTAAATTATCTAATAAATTAAATGAACGAAAGTGTATTTTTGTGCATTTATCACAACCCCCAACCAGCTTATTGTTGGAAAAATCGGATCCGGTATTGGAGTTACGGCGCAGCGGAAGTTTTAAAAATTTTATGCCGTTTCCGGAAAAGAAGCTCATGATGCATATAACAATAAATTAATTCATGATCAAGCGTACCTTATTTCTTGGATTCCGGAATTGCTAGAGCGTTTGACCAACGTGTCTTCTCTACTATTCTCGAGTTCCACGTCTCAGAGTGTGTGTGGGCACACGTTCTATGAATCCAAGCGACCGGTAATACTTTCCGAAGTCTAGATCCCTCCTTCTCAATTCCGATGATCCTCGTTGAGAATTTGATCCAACTTCTTTCTTCAAAACTACAAAACAAGAACCGGTTAACCTCCTATGAAAAATTATCACTCGGTTTAACCTTCCTCGCAGTTTTGATTCAATGGAATTTTCTTTTTTTTTCTCTCTCACAAGAAAGCCGAATTTTTGATGTGGAAGAAAAACAAAATTTTTTTTTAATTATTAAAAAACGTTTTTCCCTTTTAAAAATATCAAAAATTGGTTTTTCAAGAACTCCTAGCCTTTATATAGTTTTCCAATCCTTTTCAAAATTTATCTCCTACTTGAAAAATAATTAATAATTATTTTCCGGATAAATCTTGAACCGAAAGATCATACAACTTTAGGGCTAGATTCATTGAACATAAAAATAATTTTCAAGAGGAAATCCCCTTTAAAATTCGGCCACAAAGTGAGAGAAATCTTGATTTGTGGTTTAAATTTTAAATCAAGAATCTAGACTAGTCAAAAGATCCTAGTCCTATCTAGATTCAAATTTCTTTTAAACCTTTTCGAATTTAAATAGGATTCACATATTTGAATAAATATTTTCCATAAACATTATCCATATTAATTAATTTAAATTAATGAAATATTTCAAATTTTCTTTCCTCACAAAAACAATGCACCTATTTAATTAGGAAAGAAAAATTCATGAAATAATCTCCATTATTTAAACCAATTAATAATTAAATGTTAAGAATATATTTAAATAATTTTGAAACAAAATTTTCTTCCCTCCATACAATTAAAAAACGTGCACCAGTTTTAATTAGGAGAGAAAAATTTTGTTTTCCAAAATTCAAACACAATCTTATTTTCAAAATTCAAATTAACCAATCACATGTTGACAAATCATTTGTCTACAAATTTCACATGTCCAATCCTTTCTGGATTGCATGTTAGAGAGTACCATGTCTTAATAGACATTACAAAATTCCATTTACAATTTACCGATCTCATTAGGAACAAATCCCGAGACACTTCGTGGAACTATATGAGCTAATAGAGGGACCCGATAGAAATATGTAAAGAGACTCCTATAATTGTGAAAAATTAATCCCAGATTAATTATCCATCAATTATCAACTTCAAAACTATTCCACTAAAAGTTTGAAGCTGAACTCCTGTTTACATACCGTATTACGAAAGCTCTCTCACGTAGTGCTTCTTCCATGATTTATTCATCGCTTGCTTAATCCCCATATGTTATCCATGATTAAATTAAGGACTTTTTCCGTTTTACCTTTTCAATCATTTTAACTTAAAGTTCAATTATTCTCCATTGAAAGAACTACCAATTGTAAAACCATACAATTGGAAAACCACCAGAGAACACAAAGTAAACCGATGGCCAAGATCTTGTTATACTATCTTTCAATCCCCGAATAATACTTTTAAGTAGATAACATTTACTATCATTAAGATAGCTATGGATTCCGTATCTATGAATCTTGATTTCTCCATCCATAAGTCATGCATCCAAAACACAAGTATGTTGACCATGAATTAACAGTGTCTCACCTTTAGTGCATCAAAGTACATAAGTCATGGATGCGAACTCAAGTAATCATTTCAGGATTAAGATTAATGCAGGATGATAGTCAAAGTATCATTGATTCTTATAAACGGAATTATTAAACCGAATCAATTAACACTTTAGGTCCAGTTCAATGTCATACCTCAATACTGGTATACATTAAAGTTTCTGTTCGGAACCTATCCGATGGTCAAGACAAACTATCCCTCCAAGGAAGTAGACAACCTTTACAATCTTATCATGAATAAGATCCCCAAATCTTATTCCGTTGATTGCAGACTATTTATTTAGACTGTTATCAAATTACCACGTCTTCTATGCATACCCCGTATACATATAGTAATTCGATATATTACCAACAGCCTAAGAGTATTTTATGTTTGCTCAAAATAATTATACAATCAACAAATGAAAGTAAATAGGACACAACTTATTAAACATGAATAATTTCCTCTTATTAATATCAAAATGTCATATTTACAGAAAATCCCTAAGATTTTCTATCCTTAGGGCACCTATAGATCCCAACAATCTCCCACTTGCCCTAAGCGAGTAAATGTGACATATTACGCATCCCCATGCCTTCGACATGTTCATCGAATCTTCTGGCCACCAAAGTCTTCGTGAACAGGTCGGCAAGATTGTCCTCCGATGCGATTTTACAAGCCGTCACATTTTCACTCTCAAAAAAGCCTCTGATAATGTGATATTTTCTGTCAATGTGCTTACTCCTCTTATGATGCCTAGGATCCTTGGTATTAGCTACTGCTGCACTGTTGTCACAGTAGAGCACCATAGCTTTATCCATACCAGGAACGACCTCAAGGTCACTAAGGAACCTGTGGAGCCAAACCGCTTCCTTTGATGCCTCACTGGCTGCCACATACTCGGCTTCCATGGTCGAGTCAGCAATACAAGATTGCTTAACACTCCTCCACACAACGGCAACACCTCCAAGGGTGAAGACAGATCCTGAAGTCGATTTCCTTGAATCCTGATCTGATTGAAAATCAGAATCTGTATATCCTATAGGAACAAGGTCCTGACCGGAATACATTAGCATATAATCCCTCGTTCTCCGTAGATACTTGAGTATATGCTTGACCGCAGCCCAATGGTTCGGTCCCGGATTCGACTGATATCGACTTACCATACCAACCACAAAACAAATGTCAGGCCTAGTGCAAAACATAGCATACATAAGACTACCTACCGCTGATGCATAAGGTACATTTTTCATAAGCTCCCTTTCCTCCGATGTCTTGGGACAGTCATTTTTAGAAAGTTTGATTCCAATCCTGAAAGGTTGAGCACCTTTCTTGGAATCCTTCATAGAAAACCTCTCAAGTACTTTATTAATGTATAAAGCTTAGGAGAGTGCTATCGTTTTGTTCTTTCTATCTCTAAAGAGTTGAATACCAATAACATAACTAGCTTATCCTAAGTCCTTCATGTCAAACTGTTTGGCTAACCAAACTTTGACAGATGATAGTATTGCCACATCGTTTCCAATAAGAAATATATCATCCACATAGAGTACAAGGAACACCACTTTCTTGTTCTTGATACATTTATAAACGCATGGTTCATCAATGTTTTGTTCGAATCCATAAGTTTTGATTGCTTGATCAAATCTAATATTCCAAGAACGAGATGCTTGCTTTAATCCATAAATGGATTTAAGCAACTTGCATACTTTGTCTTCTTGGCCTTTTGCCTTGAACCCGTCTGGTTGTATCATATAGATATATTCCTCAAGAGAGCCATTTAAGAAAGCTGTCTTGACATCCATTTGCCAAATCTCATAATCGAGAGCAGCCGCAATGGATAAAAGAATGCGAATTGATTTAAGCATTGCTACAGGTGAGAAGGTTTCATCATAGTCGATTCCTTCTTTCTGCGTATAGCCCTTCGCTACAAGTCTTGCCTTGAAAGTTTCCACTTTCCCGTCCACACCTCTCTTCCTCTTGTATACCCACTTACACCCAATCGGTTTTATGCCTTGGGGTAAGTCTACAAGTTTCCAGACTCCGTTGGAATCCATAGATTCCATCTCGGCGTTCATAGCCTTTTGCCAAAGACTAGAATCAACATCCTCCATAGCTTCCTTGTACGTAGCTGGATCATCAATATGTTCTATGGATTCTGCTTCATAAACTTCACCACTGAATATGTACCTTTCAGGTTCCCTGATAATCCTCCCACTACGACGAAGCTCATGTGGTTGTTGATTCTTTAGTGATTTTTCCACAGGGTTTTCTGTGACTTTAGGAACATCCAAACCTGAAGTCATCTCCTCAAGCACTACTTTGCTACGAGGTTTAAAGTCTTCCATGTAACTTTCCTCAAGGAATGTTGCATGTGTTGAAACAAAGACTTTATTTTGCTTTGGATTATAGAACAGACCACCTTTTGTCCCTTTTGGATAGCCAACAAACAAGCACACTTCTGATCGTGACTCCAATTTCTTCGCTTCCTTATCCAGGACGTGTGCCGGACAACCCCAAATTCGAATATGATTCAAATTAGGTTTCCTACTCGTCCATAACTCATAAGGAGTTTTAGGAACCGATTTGGAGGGAACGTTATTCAGAAGATAGCATGCAGTTTGTATGGCGTGGCCCCAAAATGATAAAGGTAAAGTGGAATAACTCATTATAGACCGGACCATATCCAATAGGGTCCTATTCCTTCTCTCAGCTACACAATTCTGTTGAGAAGTACCAGGTGCAGTCAACTGGGATTGTATCCCATTATCTATCAAATATCCTAAGAACTCATCCGATAGGTATTCCCCACCTCGATCCGATCGAAGTGTCTTAATGGACTTGCCTAATTGTTTCTCCGCTTCAGCCCGAAACTCTTTGAACTTGTCAAAGGCTTCGCTTTTGCGGGTCATTAAATAGACATATCCATACCTTGAGTAATCATCAATAAAAGTGATATAATACTCATACCCACCACGTGCTTCTATGTTCATGGAACCACAAACATCTGTATGCACAAGTTCTAAAAGTTTCTCGGCACGACCATCCTTGGCAACAAAGTGCCGTTTAGTCATCTTGCCCTCCAAATAGGATTCGCATTGTGGCCAAGGTTCAACCTCGTACAAGTCGAGGCATTCATCTTTTACCATCATTTGAATTCTGTTAAGGCTTATATGACCAAGTCGTAAATGCCAAAGATATGATTTGTTAGAGTGAGAAGACTTATGTCTTTTAGAGTTCTTTTCCAATTCTGTATCAAGCAGTGAGTGCATCTTAGATTTGATAAAAATAAAGATTTCCATGCATCCATCCATTACAGATAAGAGAATTGTTTTTCCTAATAATAACTTTATTATTAAAAGAAACTGAATAAGAATCTTTAATTAAACAAGCTACCGAAATTAGGTTCCTCTTAAAATTAGGAACATAAAAACAATGTCTCAAAACAATAAACCTAAATTCATCAAAATAAAGATGCACTTCTCCCACTGCTTCAGCTCGCACCAATGTCCCATCGCCGGTTCTTAACGTGAAGTCCTCCTCATGCAGACTTCTCGTTACCTTGAACCCCTGTAGAGAAATACAAACATGGTTAGTAGCTCCAGAATCTATAACCCAATTGTCCTTAGATTCTTCCACTAAACAACCCTCAAGATACAAGACATTGAAATTACCTTTCTGCTTTTGTAAATCCAGGAAATCTCAGCAATCCTTCTTGAAATGTCCTTTCTTCCCACAGTGAAAGCACTTAACCTTTTTGGGGTCCACCTTTCGCTTCTTAGTCTTGATAGACTTATTAGAAGCAGGTGCATTCACCGCAGGCTTATTCCCCTTGTTCTTCCCTTTTTCCTTCTTCCTTTTGGGATTAGGAACAGACGAACTAGGTTCAGCCAAATTTGCCCCAACCTTAGATCCAGAACCCTTAAAAATGTTCTCAAAGGCTTGCAACTCCTTCATCAATTCCGTTAAAGACATCTCCTTCCGGTTAAGGTTGTAGGATGCCTGAAACAAATCGAAATCCTTGGATAAGGTTTGAAAAACCATAACCAGTTGAGTTGCAGCATCGATCTCAGCCCCATTTGCCTGAGCTTCAGACAAATAAGCCATGACTGTCATCATGTGCTCCTTGATGGGAGTTCCAACCTTCTGCCTGCAGTTCATGAGACCTTTGATAGCATCGGTCTTAGCCTGGATAGTTTGTTCACCAAACATTTCCTCCAGGTTATTCATGATCTGCCTAGCAGTTTGATGTTCCTCATGCTGTTTCTGGAGCATGTTAGACATGCTCGCCCGAATATAGCACATGGCACTAAGGTTGGAATTGTCCCAGCGCTCAAGCGCTACAAAATCCCTATCAGGAGCATCGATCACAGGCGTAGGTGGTCGAGGTTGGGTTAGGACAAAACTGTGTTTCTCAAAGTTTAGGACGATTAGCAAGTTCCTTTTCCAGTCATTAAAATTCTCGCCAGTTAATTTGTTTTGCGTAAGTATCACAAATAAAGGGCTTGACATTTTGATCTATAATAAGAAAATATGTAATAAGTATGAGCAAACATCCTATCAGTTTATAAAATATGATTTTGTAATGAAACAAAAAGATCTATATGCAATCTAAATGTTCATGTGTAAAACCCTTAAAACACATACCTTACAACGACAATTCCTAATTACCTCTTTCTAAGCTACCGAGGGGTAGTCATAGAATAACTAGCCAAGAACACGGATCCCTTCCGATTAATACATATTCATCCATGGAACAAACTCCATTAAATATATATTAACTATCGTTTATTTGGCCACTACTTTACATAACAGAGCCTCGAAGGAGGGTTAATAAATAAAGTAGTATGAGTGTGTAACCATCGTTTCTAATTTTGAATCCATATTTTACATCCGCCACCGAGGGGTGATCTAAACATAAAATATGCCCAAAATTGTTATCCTTTCGGAAATCCAAATCAATGTGCGCTCTAGGTAAGATACCTATCCGAAGGGAATTCCCGGATCAAAACTGAGTAGTAGGCACTACCATGCGTAACTATTGGACCAACGATGGAGGCCGTAGGTCTTAGTGTGTAAAACCTTCTCCCACTCAATCTTTTAAATTAGGGTTTTTGTTTTTCATACATAAACAATATTTATTGAGTGGCACTTCCTAGTCTATATGGCATGTTATCAATACATCATGAAATGGTATAACATATTCATATAGCAAGTCATCATCCATGGTTTGCAAAATATGTAAATAGCCGAGGATCATGATTCCATCCTAGAGAAAAGAAAATTGTAAAATTTACAAAAATTAATCGAATCATATATCGGCCTTCATTTGTAGATCCATACCGTGTATCATTCTTCAATGTGTCTTCCTTCTCCAATGTCACATCTTTTTAAATTTAAAATTAAATTTAAATTTCAAAAAAAGATTATATGTGATTTTTAATTTTAATCAAAATTATAAAATATCAAAATTTAAATTAAAAATCCGGTTTATTAAAAATCGGATCCGGTATTGGAGTTACGGCGCAGCGGAAGTTTTAAAAATTTTATGCCATTTCCGGAAAAGAAGCTCATGATGCATATAACAATAAATTAATTCATGATCAAGCGTACCTTATTTCTTGGATTCCGGAATTGCTAGAGCGTTTGACCAACGTGTCTTCTCTACTATTCTCGAGTTCCACGTCTCAGAGTGTGTGTGGGCACACGTTCTATGAATCCAAGCGACCGGTAATACTTTCCGAAGTCTAGATCCCTCCTTCTCAATTCCGATGATCCTCGTTGAGAATTTGATCCAACTTCTTTCTTCAAAACTACAATGGAATTTTCTTTTTTTTTTCTCTCTCACAAGAAAGCCGAATTTTTGATGTGGAAGAAAAACAAAATTTTTTTTAATTATTAAAAAACGTTTTTCCCTTTTAAAAATATCAAAAATTGGTTTTTCAAGAACTCCTAGCCTTTATATAGTATTCCAATCCTTTTCAAAATTTATCTCCTACTTCAAAAATAATTAATAATTATTTTCTGGATAAATTTTGAATCAAAAGATCATACAACTTTAGGACTAGATTCATTGAACATAAAAATAATTTTCAAGAGGAAATCCCCTTTAAAATTCGGCCACAAAGTGAGAGAAATCTTGATTGGTGGTTTAAATTTTAAATCAAAAATCTAGACTAGTCAAAAGATCCTAGTCCTATCTAGATTCAAACATCTTTTAAACCTTTTCGAATTTAAATAGGATTCACATATTTGAATAAATATTTTCCATAAACATTATCTATATTAATTAATTTAAATTAATGAAATATTTCAAATTTTCTTTCCTCACAAAAACCATGCACCTATTTAATTAGGAAAGAAAAATTCATGAAATAATCTCCATTATTTAAACCAATTAATAATTAAATGTTAGGAATATATTTAAATAATTTTGAAACAAAATTTTCTTCCCTCCATACAATTAAAAAACGTGCACCACTTTTAATTAGGAGAGAAAAATTTTGTTTTCCAAAATTCAAACACAATCTTATTTTCAAAATTCAAATTAACCAATCACATGTTGACAAATCATTTGTCTACAAATTTCACATGTCCAATCTTTTCTGGATTGCATGTTAGAGAGTACCATTGTGAGATCTAGTTTTCATGTGACTAGCTTCTGTAAAGACTTGAATGTAAATAGTACATGCAATTTCATGAAAAAGCTTGTTTCAGAGCTCTAATATGTGTTATGAGTTTTTATAGCTTAATAAAACTCAAAAATGACTGTTCGAAGAAGCAAAAAGCCTTTTTGAACAATAAGAAGTGAAACCGACTCAATTCCACAAAAGTCAAAATTTTGACCGAAAAAGTCAACTGTTGACCGAAAAGTCAAAGTTGGACCAAAATGGCCGAAATTATGACGGAGGAATTTTAAGATCTGCGTTTTACGAAAAATAATGCAGGAACTAATTTTTATGACAGTTAGAAACTAAAACCACCTTAGAAAAATCAAGCACGCCACAGTAAGTCACGAGGCAGAAGGATTTGAGAAAAGATCTTCAATCCGATTTTTTTGACTGAAATTATGAAAAATCCAAACTGTAAAATAATTATTACAGTATTGGAATTTAAATTTTTACAGTCAAAGTTTCAAAGATTTTTATCCAAACAAGCCCTAAATTTTAAGATATCTCACAAAGAAATTATTATTTTATTCAAAGTGAGATGTGTTGGACCAATCACAAGAGGACACCTAGCCTTGCCAACTCACCATGAGTTGTCTTGCACCTCCAAAAGTTCGGACACCTAGCATGCAAGAAGTCCAAAATTTGCAAAATTTTGGGGTCAAATTTCTATTTCAAAAAGTCCTCCAAGTTGTCTATAAAAGGGGGGCTGATTTCTCTATTCATTTTTATTAGAAAAAGCAACTAAGTTCTTGCAAATTTCAGCACAAAAATCCGAGAGAGAAAGGGTGAGAGATCAGAAAAATTTTCTAAGTCCAAGCCAAGCAATCTTGCTTCGGGTAGCTAGGAAACCGAGTGGAAGAAAAAGAAAAATTTTTTCTGCAGCCAAACAGCCTTGTTGCCGTGGGTTTGGAGCAGGGGAAACACAAGGGAAAACCAAAATTTTGGGGTAGAAATTAGGGTTTAAGGTTCGGGTTTGATTGGTGAGCCAAAGGAGTGAGTTTAGTGCAAGTTTTGGAGCTTGATTTCAACTCCAAGCAGCCCTCGGGTTTGTGGGAGAAAAGAGAGAAAAAAATTTCAGATTTGGGGCTAAACTTTCCTGAGTGTCCGAGCAAGGAGAGGAGACCCTAAAGGAGCCAAAAATCTGATTTTTGGTGCGTGGGGAGTGAGCAGCCGAGCCCTTGAACCAAGTGGTGCAACCAGATTTTTTCGGGTCATCCAAACCCTAAGCCGAGAGTCACCTCTTGGAAGGTAAAATTTTTAAAAGCTTTTCACAAGTTTAAATGAGTTTTTAAGCATGTGATTTACGTGTATTTCAAGCAAAATTTGTGTAAGAGCATAAGCTCCTATATGTGTTTTGATGGCTGCCTTTGATGTGCTTGTGTGCTTAGTGTTTGGTTAGGTTGATTCTAGGTGTGGTTTGGTTTATGTTTATGCTCATAAATTATGCTATGTGCTTGATATGCTAGATTGGCATGTTAGGGTTGAATTAGGTAATATGTCCCCAAATTAGGTTAAGTAGTTTTATGCATGTATGTGATGTTTTTATGAACCAAGATGCATGTTTGGTGTGATGTATGATAAGCTAGTGGATATGCAACCCTAGGATTAGAATTCGGATTTTTGGGTTGCAATGATCACATGGGCTGTATGATAGGGTAAGGGACGTTAGAATGCGCTGCATGTTTGATGATTATCTCCCGATGTGGGCGGTCGAGTTAGAACCCGCGACTTAGGACGTAACAAGAAATGTAAGAACCAAAACTAGCTCTCGGGTTCCAGGGAGCTGTTTCGGTAAAACACGGATTACAGGCCTTTAGAGGCCGAATGGGCAAAAAGTTAAAACACGAAAGTTGTAGACTAGGTTGTTTCCTAGCGGCCAACGCGGCCAGTTTTCCAAAATAAGGCTCCAACAGCCTTCTTTTACAAGGAAACCCGATAGAGGTCTGTAAGACTCGGTTTTCAATGTTAACATCGTTTTCAATTAAAAACTGGTACCAATCGGTACAGAATCAGAAATTTCTCAAAACATGAAAGTTTTAGAACTCTTTGAGGGCTAGAACTTTCGTGAAGAAAACATTTTCAAATTCGAAAGCGATTTTTAACTATAAAATGAAATGCCAAAACTGCGCAGGAATTCAAGAGTTTCTGTGCATGATTTTATAGAACCCTTTAGGAAAAACGTTTTTCGAGCAAAACACGTTGTTTCAAGTATGGAAACTGTCCCAAAAGCAGTTTCCGACCCCCAAATGTTTTATGAAATTATAAGGCAAGATTTACGAATTTTTACGAAAAAGTCGATAAGATTAAGTTTTAAAAGCTAAGTGTTTTTATGAAGTAAGAAAGCTAAGTTAAGATTTTTAAAGGAATGGTTTCTAAGTTAAGGTTTTCAAAGCAAAAGGATTTTAAGCTAAGTGTTCAAGGCAATGATAAGACGCATGATAACCGGGAATCTATACCCGAGTTATCGGGACTTAGGTCCCACAATCCTCAAGTAAGCCGAATAGGGATTCACGTTAAGGATCACAAGGGTTAACCTTGGTTGACCCATAAATTGTTGATCAAAGCTCAAGGGTTGATGTTAATCTTAACCCAACATGATTATGAATGGGCTAAGTGTTTAAGAAGGATATCCAACGTATCTTTTTAGATCACGATGTATGATCTATAAGACTACTAAGGTAGTCACCCTTATGTATGCATGGTCTTATGTTAGGGGGGACATATCACCGAAAACCCACATGATATAGATTAGAAATCTCATGTACGTCCTTCGATCGAGCAGGAGGGATTCTGCAATTAAAGCTCGAAGAGGAGTAAGACAAGCAGCACAAGGATAGACGGTAAGTACAACACCGTCTACAGCATAAGCTACTAGTATATATTACTAGATGTCTATGATGTGTTATGTGCTATGTGTTAGTTAACATGTATGCAATATAATTATGTTATGAATCTGATTATTATGCTAGGGCATAAATAATAGAATCAAAAAGGTGACAACAGAATGTATGTTCACTATAGTAAGAATAAGTAAGTTAATAAGCAATGTGTCGTACCACCCACGCCAGGTTGGGTTGGATTGTGGATTGAGTTGGATAAGGTTTGGCCGCCCCAACCAATTCATAGTCGCGCGCCGGTTACGAACACACGAGGTAAGGGCCCATAATGAGTAGAGATAAGAAAGCATAACATGGTCAATACTTGCTATGTGTATTTCCTGTTTATGCTATATTTTCTTTACGGCTTAAGAGTTGTACTTACTGAGCTCTAGCTCACTGTTTGAGTTTATGCTGTAGGTAAGGAACCAGCTATATGAAAAAGATGCAAGATGGAGTAGCGAGCCAAGGGACTGTGAATGAGTGGATTATGGGTATCGCTACGTGTTTTGTGATTTTATGTAAATTATGAAATATTTTATATTAACCGGTAATTAATATATTAGTATGCAAAAACAGTATGACTTATGTTTATAGTGTTTTGTCAATGCTAAAAAAAAAAAAAAAAAATTTCCGCTGTGTTTTTCAATCAATGGGTTTAAGTTTATTTTACGAATGTATGTTAAGTAAGCAAGGTAACTGTAATATCTGGTTTTCATGACTACTAATTCTTTGTAAAGAATTAAACATGTGCAGTTTATGCAATTATATGAAAAAAGTTCAGTCCAGAACTTTCAGATGTGTTTTGTGGGTTTTTATAGCCTAAACAGACTCAAAACTGATATTTCGGACGATAAGAAGTGAAAACTGATCATTTTATGAAAAGTCAAAATTTTGACCGAAAAGTCAACCGTTGACCCGAAAAGTCAACGTTTGACCAAAATAGTCGAAATCGAGTTTTATGAATTTTAAGATCAGTTTTTCATGCAAAAGATTACCGAAACTCATTATTCTTAACAGATAAAGAAAATGAGACTTCGGATATTTGTTTTTCAAATCCGGCGATTTTTCTAAGCTCATAGGACAAAAAGGGCTTGAGAAAACGAGAAAAAGATTTTTCGACCCGAATTCCCGACGGCACGTCAAAAATCCAAAAACTGTAAAATAATATTTACAGTGTTGGAATTTAAATTTTTGAACTCAACATTTTAAGATTTTCAGTCCAAATACACTGTTTTGTTCAAGAAAGTTCAAGAACAAGTTGATCTTATCCTCTTGATGTGGTGGCCCAATAAGCTTGTGACACTTGTCCCTAGCAAGCTAGAGCATTCATGAACACCTTCCCCCCCCTAGCTTGGTCGAACTTTACTTGGGAAACAAGCCCAAAGTTTCAAAATTTTAGGGGTCAAAACATGATTTCCCAAAGTCTTTTTGGAGCTCTATAAATAGCCATCCCCTTTGTTCATTAATTCAAGAAACTAAACTAAACTCTTGCCATTTTTTTTCTGCTCAAGGCCGAGAGAGAAAGAGAACAAGAGGGTTCGGAATTTTGAGGACCAAATCACCTCCACCAACCTTCGGGTAGAATAGAAACCGAGAGAAAAAAAAAAAAAATTTTTGGCAGCCTTGTGAGCAGCCACTGCCGTGCCTTGGTGCAGGGGAAACCGAGGGAGAGAGAGACCAAAATTTTCGAGGGGAAAATTAGGGCTAAGCTTCGGGTGAGTTAGCCAAGCCAAGGGTGTGCTTGAGTGTGAGATTTGAGACTTGTTGAAGCCTCTAGGGCAGCCTCGGGTTGTGAAGAAGAAAGAGGAAAAAATTTTTCCAAGGCTTGGTCAAGTGGCCTAGTGACCGAGCAAGCCAAGAAAACCAGCCTTAGGGACCATCGGCTTGGTGCTTGGTGCACCAAGGAGCTGCTGCCGTGAGGTGGAACCAAGGGGCAGCCAAGAAGCCAATTCGGCTAGCCAAACCCCAAGGGCCGAAAATCCACACTAATTGAGGTAAAACCCTAAACATCTTCTCAAAGTTTTAAATTGATTTTTAAAGCTTGATTTATGTGTATTTTGTGCCAAGGGATGTAAGGGCATAAGCCCATGTGTATGTTTTAAATTTTGTGCCCTATGTGCTTGTTTGTGTGTACCGGGTGTGTGCATGGAGGCCGAGTGCCTTGGCTGGCCAGCCGTGGGCTGTGTGTGCGTGTGTGCAAGCTGCCGAGTGGGCTGGTGAGACCAGCCGGGTGCTTGGCTGGTGCAGCCGTGTGTGCGTGCGTGGCTGTGCGTGTGTGGGCTGGTGGCCGTGTGTGCAGGTGGCCGTGTGGCCGAGGGAGGCTAGCCGAGTGGTTAGGTGGACCACAAGGCTGCCTTGGCCGGTTGTTTGCAATTGATTGCATTTAATTTTATGTTTGTTTGATGATAGAATGCATGTTAGGGTTTTAGGCCTTATGTCTCCATAGATTAATTGTATGTATGCTTGTATGGTTTAATTTTTATGAACTAAGTATGTTAGATTGACTAGGTGTATGTATGTTAGTGGAACCGTGCAATCCCTAGGCAATTTAGGCTCGGGTTTGTGGATTGCATGAGCTCGTGAGATTGGCTTGGCTAGCCATGAGTGATCGATAGATGCGCTGCATGTTTGAACCTAACTCCCGCAGTGGGCGGTCGAGCTAGAACCAACATCTTAGGCCGTAACAACTTGACTAAAAACCGAAACTGCCTCTCGGGTTCCCTGGGAGCAGTTTCCGGAAAACATCCCAGTTTGGAGATAGAGGCCGAATTGGCCAAAACGTAAAACACGAAAGTTGTAGATTAGGGTGTTTACTAGGGGATAACGCGGGCACTTTGCCAAAATAAGGCTCCAAAGGCCTACTTTTATGCGAAAAACCGTAGGTGGGTCAGAAGACCCAGTTTTCAAGTTAAGATTCGGTTTTGATTTAAAACTGACTTCAAATGGTAAGGAATTTGAAAATGTGTAAAACACGAAAGTTTTAGACCTACTCGAGGACTAGAACTTTCATGAAGAAAACTTTTTCCGAATCAAAACAGATTTTTAACTACAACCTAAAATCTGAAAACGGTGCAGGGTTCAACATAATCCTGTACCCGAATTTTGTAGAACCAACTTAGGAAAAATCATTTGCGGACATAACACGTTGTTTTAAGCACGGAAACTGTCCCAAAAGCAGTTTCCGACCCCTTACCACTTTATGAAAAATTAGGCCAAGGTTCACGCAAAATTTTAAGAGGACAAGTTAAGAAAGTTAAGTTTTAGTCATTTATGAAAAAGTTTTTAAGTTAAGATTTTCAAGTCAAAGGAATTTTAAGCTAAGTTTTGAAAAGAAAATATAGAACGCATGGTAGCCGGGATTCAGACCCCGAGTTACCAGGCCTCGCCCCAAGGCCCAGAGTTGACCCGACAGGGTTGACTTTAGCTCACATAAAGGTTGACTTCGGTTGACCAACAAGATAACGAGTTCTTATACAAGCCCAAGGGTAGGTGATCGACCTAACCCAATGTTTTTCAAAATGGGCTAAGTATACAACACGATTTTTCAAATAACCCTCTTTGGGTTACAAGAAGCTTTATGTTAGGGGGACATATAGCCAAAAATCTGTAGAAATGTTGGTTAGTACCAACATACGATAAAATGAAGTTGGAGACTGATGTACAACTTTCCATCAAGCAGGAGGGACTCTGCAGCAGAGCCTGGACGAGGATCTGCGTAACAACTAGGAGAATAGACGGTAAGTACAACACCGTCTACAGCACAAGCTAATAGGATTAGACTCGATGATGTGCTATATGTTATATGCTAAGTATATGGTTATATGCTAAGTTAAGATAAGATAAGAAAGAACCCAGACATAAGAAATGTATGTTCACACGTAAGCAAGTTCAAGTAACAGGATAAATACCGTGTCGTACCACCCGCACCAGGTCGGGTCGGACTATGAATTGAACTGGAATTGGTTTGGCCGCCCCAGACAATTCATTAGTCGCGCGCCGGATACGAACACGTAGACGAAGGGCCCATAAGATATAATGAAAGATAATGAAGCATAAGATGACCTATGCATGCTAAGTGATTTATGATAAGTATATGTATGCTATGTATGTTAAGTATGCTAAGTATGTTATGTATGTTGTATGTATGCTATGTTTATGATATGTTGCGCTAAGTTATTGTTTGTTAGAATTATATTGTTGCTTTTTGTTTCACAGCCTAGGAGTTGTACTTACTGGGCCTTAAGCTCACTGTTTTAAGTTTGTGCTGTAGGTAAGTCGCCTGCTAGCTGATCTTGATGCGATGGGGAGTAGCGGTCAAGCAAATGTAAAATCGTGGTATATGGAGCCGCTACGCCTTTTTGTGTGGTAAACACGTACAAAAGACAAGAACAGTTTTCTAAGTAATATTTTATATGTTTTTGCTTAAAGACAATGTTTTAAATTTGTGTACATAGTTTTGTGTATAAAAAAAAAAAAATCCGCTGTGTTTTCAAGCTAAGTATGCAAGCAAGTTTTAAGCATGTATGTATGAATGTAAGTAAAGGTAACGGCCTACGCTAGGTGGGGCGTTACAGTAACGGCCTACGCTAGGTGGGGCGTTACAAGGTTTGGTATCAGAGCGGTTCCCTTGCGACACGAAATTCACAGTTACCTGACTTCGCCTCCATCATTGCAAGTAAGTTTAGATTTCTTTCTTATATGCTATATGGTTTTATACTATAGTGTTTATGGTTATGTTACGTGATATAGACGCGGTACCATGGACACGACACAAGTAAAGAGGGATCGGGATGCCGTAGTTTCTTTCTACCGATCGCAGCCTCAGTATTTCGACAGCACTAGACGATCAGTATCGATCAGCATATGGCTTCATGATATGGAGCAGATCTTCACGATGTGCCACATCGAGGAGCACTTCCAGGTCACCCTAGCCAGCCGATGTCTGATTGGTGATGCTAGGATATGGTGGGTTACATTAGGAGAGCCGCAGCTACCTAGCCGTACTTGGGCACATTTTCGTGCAGCTGTAGTAAACAGATATGGTCCACTTCCAGCACGAGGAGCTGATGAGCCGATGCGTGATCCTGCGATATATAAGGATATGCGACTTACACGCTATCAGATGATGTCACAGGACTGGCACGCCTATCCAGGGGAGACTATGGTCCATTATTGCTGGAGATTCCAGGAGACGATGCTTCCTTACATTCCCCAGGATATACCAGAGCCCGAGCTACAGGCGTTGATGCTCCTACGGAATGGAGTACCGACACACATCAGACAGTCTGTACCATCACCCCGCCGTGAGATGACCGTTGGTAGCTACACCGATGATATACTAGCAGCGGAGACGATAGCTCAGACCGTACCTGCCGCCGATCATGCAGATGAGGCCCAGGATCCCGTTGCTGATGACGCTGGAGAGGAGGATCCGCAGTATGAGGTAGGGCCCGAGGATCCGCAGTACGAGGTCGGACCCGAGGAGCCAGTACCGGAGATACCTGCCCAAGAGGCAGAAGACCCGATGGACGCGGAGAACACTTCTGATGACGATGTCATACCGATAGATCCACCGGCACAGGAAGACCCTCCCGTTGTCGACATTTCCAGTAACGACGAGGATGACATGGACGACGAGGATGATCCCGAGGAGTTTCCACTTGATGATCCCGACGAGCCAGCGGATGATGACGCGCCTGCACCCGTAGTAGTCCTTTCCGATACCGACACGTCCGCGAGCACCCTCGACGACACTAGTTAGACTAGGGCTGATTTCGCGTTTTGTTTTTCTTTTGTTAGGACGATTATAGTATATGTATTCGGATATTAGGTTGTACATATATGTAGGATGAGAAAGTGTTAGACACTTCCATCCGAAGTTCTGCCCGTATATATGTAAATATGTACAGTATGATGTATTTTGAAGTATATAAGATATGATGATGTACTTTTGCTCATTGTACAAAAAGAGACCGTGTGTTCACGGGATATATGAAAGATATGTTATGATGTCACATGTTATGTCAAGTATGTATGAAGTATGATGATATGTTTAAGTTATGTTATGTTATGTTATGTTATGATATGTATGCTGATGTGATGATATGTATGAAATGTATGATAAGTTTATTAGCTTATGATAATGCCTGTTTCCGATAGTAGGAATATAAGCATGGTACGAACAAGAGGCAACGCAGCCGCAGATCCGCCTCAGCCGGATCTAGTGACTCTTATGACGAACTTGCAACAGCAAATGCTGCAGCAACAACAAGAGATGGCTAGATTCCGCGAACAGTTAGAACGTATGAATCCAGCACCCCCAGCACAAGCAGCTCCACAGCCAGTGCCTCCAGTGGTACCTCAGGTACCCAATGTTCAACCGGAAGTCCCTCCGCATGTTCCGATGGCACCAGCTGCCATGCCGGTAGATCCGCCAGCGATACGAGAAGACCTGCTATACGAACGTTTCAGGAGGATGAAGGCACCCGAGTTTGAGGGGCCTACAGATCCAATGGCCGCGGATAATTGGCTTATCGATATCCAGGTCATTCTAGACTTTATGAGGCTGACAGAGCAGGAAAAGGTACTATGCGCTTCCTTCGCTCTTAAGAAGGACGCGAGACATTGGTGGATTACGGTACAGATGAGGAGAGACGTTACAGCTATGTCCTGGCAAGACTTTGAGTACGAGTTTCGTTCCATGTACTACAACAGAGAAGTCCTTGCCGTACAACAGGACGAGTTTATAAACTTCCGACAGGGATCCATGACAGTTCTGGACGCAATCAGAAGATTCGAGCAACTGGCTCGCTTATGTCCAAAACTGGTACCGAATGAAGAAGAGAAGGTGTGACTGATGATGAGAATGTTCCGCACGGACATTGCAAAGCAAGTCAGTGCCGGTAGTAGTCCACCTGAAACAGTGTCAGACTGTGTCAGTAGAGCCGTCAGGGCTGAGTACTGGATTAATCGGGACAAGGAAGCGAGAGCCCAGATTTTCAAGTCCAGGAAGGAAGAAAAGTCTGCTGCAAAGTCGACACAACCTCGACAGAATACGGAATCAAGTAATAGAGGACAAGCAAGCAACCCCGGACAAAGCCCCAAGCAATCTGGGAAGAACAAACGGAAGGGGAATTTTAACAACCAGGGGCAACAGAAGAATTTCCAACAGAAGAGGAATAACCGGGGAAATGATGGCAACAGTAACTCCTACCCTGCGTGTGAGACTTGTGGGAAGAAACACCCAGGAGTCTGTAGGAAGGGATCCAACGCTTGCTACATCTGTGGTAAAGAGGGACATTTTGCAAAGAACTGCCCTCAGAATAATCAGCAACCTCAGTATCAAAACCAGCAGCCACAGCATCAGAATCGCAACTCCAACCAACGGCAGATACACGCAGTACAAGCTAGATTGGAAGGACCTGCGACAGTGATAGGCAGACTGGAAGCCCCAGAACCCCAAGCGAGGATCTATGCGTATACGAAGGGAGATGCGGAAGCTGGAACATCACATGTGGTGACAGGTCAGATCTCTATCGCCACTTATGATGTGATTGCACTTTTCGATTCTGGCGCTACGCATTCGTTCATATCCTTGGAACTTGCTCAGAAGTTAGGAGACAGTGTCAATAGGATAAGACAACCCTTCAGTGCTTCTTTACCATCTGGTGAAATTTTGTGGTCCAATTCCTGGATCCAAAATGTTCCTGTTATCATCAATGGCAGAGAATTAGCTGTAGATCTCATCGTAATCAAACTCCATGATTTCGATGTGATCTTGGGGATGGATTTCTTAGGCAGACACGACGCTAGGATTGACTGCCGAAGACGCCGGATAACGTTCAACCTAGGCGAGAAGGATGAGTTTAACTTCCATGGGCAATCTCGGAATTCCACCACTAAGCTCGTATCAGCTGTAAGAGCCTGGAAGATGTTAGCTAGTGGATGTCAAGGATACCTAGCGAACATGGTGGATAAGAAGCAAGAAAAGGAGTTAAGGCCAGAAGACGTTCCCATCATCAGAGAATATGTGGACGTGTTTCCAGAAGAACTACCAGGACTGGCGCCAGAACGTGAGATCTCGTTCGAGATCGAGTTACTACCAGGAGTAGCACCGGTATCGAAGGCACCGTACAGAATGGCACCTGCAGAACTCAGGGAGCTTCAAATGCAGTTACAAGAGCTTTTAGATAAGGGGTTTATCAAGCAGAGCCACTCTCCGTGGGGAGCACCTGTTTTGTTTGTAAAGAAGAAAGATGGATCACTCCGAATGTGCATCGATTACCGTGAGTTGAACAAGATCACGATTAAGAACAAATATCCTCTCCCAAGGATAGATGATCTGTTCGACCAGCTTAGGGGAGCGATAGTGTTCTCGAAGATTGACTTGCGATCAGGCTATCATCAACTTCGGATCAAGGAGTCAGATGTGTCCAAGACAGCTTTCAGAACACGTTATGGGCACTACGAATTTTTGGTCATGCCTTTTGGGCTAACCAATGCCCCAGCAGCCTTCATGGATTTGATGAATCGAGTGTTTAAGGAATTCCTGGACAAATTCGTGATCGTCTTCATTGATGACATTCTGATCTATTCGAGGTCCCAGGAAGAACATGAGCAGCACTTGAGGCTGGTACTGCAAATGTTGAGACAACATCAGCTGTATGCTAAATTCACGAAATGTGAATTTTGGCTAGAAAAAGTTCATTTTTTGGGGCACGTGGTGACAAAGGAAGGAATTTCTGTAGACCCAACAAAAGTGGAAGCAGTTAGCTCGTGGCCAGCACCCAGAAACGTCACAGAGATTAGAAGTTTTCTTGGGTTAGCAGGGTACTATAGAAGATTCGTCGAAGGATTTTCGAAGATAGCAGCACCTCTTACAGCTCTCACTCGAAAGGAGAAGAAGTACGAGTGGACCCAGAAATGTGAAGAGAATTTCCAGGAGCTTAAGAGGAAATTGACAAGCGCACCTGTGCTGATAATTCCTGATGTAGAAGCAGGAAATTTCGTGATTTACAGTGACGCTTCTAAAAATGGTTTAGGAGCTGTCTTGATGCAGAATGGGAAGGTAGTTGCCTACGCGTCGCGTCAATTGAAGAATCATGAAAGGAACTACCCTACTCATGATATGGAGCTAGCAGCAGTGGTATTCGCACTCAAGATATGGAGACACTATCTGTATGGGAATAAATGCGAAATCTACACCGACCATCAGAGTCTCAAATATATTTTTACTCAGAAGGAGTTAAATATGAGGCAAAGACGGTGGTTGGAACTCGTAAAGGATTATGATTGCGAAATCCTTTACCACCCTGGAAAAGCTAACAGGGTAGCAGATGCATTAAGCAGGAAGTCAGTAGCCACGTTGATGTCCATTGAAGCACTTCCTAAGCCCCTACAGAAGGAGATCGCTGATTTCAACATTGAAGTAATAACAGGAAGGTTATCTTCGCTTACCTTAAAGTCTGATCTGCTAGACGTCATTAAGGCCCATCAAGAAAATGACTCTTCTTTGCTGAAGGCTCGTTTGTTTAATGAGAAGGGCACAGAGTTTAAGACTTCCGACGATGGTATACTCCACTTCAAAGGAAGGATTTGTGTTCCAAACGTGAAGGGTTTGAAGGAACGCATAATGACAGAGGCACACCAAACGCCATATTCCGTACATCCAGGAGCTACGAAGATGTACAAGGATCTCAGGGAGACCTACTGGTGGCCGAATATGAAGAATCAGGTGGCAGAATTTGTGTCAAAATGCCTAACTTGTCAGAAAGTTAAGGCTGAACACAGGCATCCGGGAGGAGAATTGCAGAAGATAGAGCTTCCGGAGTGGAAATGGGAGCAGATTACGATGGATTTTGTAGTCGGACTGCCCAGAACTACGAGTGGAAACGATACGATTTGGGTTGTAGTAGATCGTTTGACCAAGTCAGCCCACTTCGTTGCAATTAAAGCTACCCACTCAGTGGAAAGACTGGCACAGATTTACGTAGCTCAAATCGTCAGGCTACATGGAATTCCAAAATCAATCATTTCGGACCGCGATGGACGTTTCACGTCACGATTTTGGATGAGCGTACATGCTGCCATGGGATCAAGATTAAAGTTTAGCACAGCATTTCACCCTCAAACGGATGGTCAGTCAGAGAGAACTATCCAGACTTTGGAGGATATGTTGAGATCGTGTGTCCTAGATTTCAAGGGAAATTGGGATGAAAAGTTACCATTGATCGAATTTTCCTACAACAACAGCTATCATGCCTCAATTGGAATGGCTCCATTTGAAGCGTTGTATGGACGAAAATGTAGATCGCCAGTTCACTGGCAAGAAGTCGGACAAAAGCAGTTGCAAACGACGGACTTCATTGAAAAGACCTCCGAAGATATTCAGAAGATTAAGCAGAGACTCGACGTAGCCTTTAGCCGACAGAAAAGCTATGCGGACAAACGTCGACGACCATTAGAATTTCAAGTTGGTGATGCTGTTTTCATCAAAATTGCTCCAATGAAGGGAGTAATGCGATTTGGCAAGAAAGGAAAGCTCAGTCCACGGTATACGGGACCATTCGAAATCCTCAAGAGGATTGGAAAAGTTGCGTATAAGCTCGCCTTGCCGCCAGAATTAGCTTCCATGCACGATGTTTTCCACGTCTCAATGCTCAAGAAGTATGTTCCAGATCCTTCACACGTGCTCAGTCAAGAACCAGTGGAGGTTCAGACGGATTTAACCTACGAAGAAAAGCCCGTACGCATTCTCGATAGAGAAGATAAGGTCCTAAGGAATAGAATTATTCCTATGGTCAAGGTTTTATGGCGAAACCATAGTGTTGAAGAAGCAACATGGGAACTAGAAGATGCTATGAAGAAGAACTACCCCGAGTTGTTCTAATTTTCGAGGACGAAAATTTTTAAGGAGGGTAGATTGTGAGATCTAGTTTTCATGTGACTAGCTTCTGTAAAGACTTGAATGTAAATAGTACATGCAATTTCATGAAAAAGCTTGTTTCAGAGCTCTAATATGTGTTATGAGTTTTTATAGCTTAATAAAACTCAAAAATGACTGTTCGAAGAAGCAAAAAGCCTTTTTGAACAATAAGAAGTGAAACCGACTCAATTCCACAAAAGTCAAAATTTTGACCGAAAAAGTCAACTGTTGACCGAAAAGTCAAAGTTGGACCAAAATGGCCGAAATTATGACGGAGGAATTTTAAGATCTGCGTTTTACGAAAAATAATGCAGGAACTAATTTTTATGACAGTTAGAAACTAAAACCACCTTAGAAAAATCAAGCACGCCACAGTAAGTCACGAGGCAGAAGGATTTGAGAAAAGATCTTCAATCCGATTTTTTTGACTGAAATTATGAAAAATCCAAACTGTAAAATAATTATTACAGTATTGGAATTTAAATTTTTACAGTCAAAGTTTCAAAGATTTTTATCCAAACAAGCCCTAAATTTTAAGATATCTCACAAAGAAATTATTATTTTATTCAAAGTGAGATGTGTTGGACCAATCACAAGAGGACACCTAGCCTTGCCAACTCACCATGAGTTGTCTTGCACCTCCAAAAGTTCGGACACCTAGCATGCAAGAAGTCCAAAATTTGCAAAATTTTGGGGTCAAATTTCTATTTCAAAAAGTCCTCCAAGTTGTCTATAAAAGGGGGGCTGATTCTCTATTCATTTTTATTAGAAAAAGCAACTAAGTTCTTGCAAATTTTCAGCACAAAAATCCGAGAGAGAAAGGGTGAGAGATCAGAAAAATTTTCTAAGTCCAAGCCAAGCAATCTTGCTTCGGGTAGCTAGGAAACCGAGTGGAAGAAAAAGAAAAATTTTTTCTGCAGCCAAACAGCCTTGTTGCCGTGGGTTTGGAGCAGGGGAAACACAAGGGAAAACCAAAATTTTGGGGTAGAAATTAGGGTTTAAGGTTCGGGTTTGATTGGTGAGCCAAAGGAGTGAGTTTAGTGCAAGTTTTGGAGCTTGATTTCAACTCCAAGCAGCCCTCGGGTTTGTGGGAGAAAAGAGAGAAAAAAATTTCAGATTTGGGGCTAAACTTTCCTGAGTGTCCGAGCAAGGAGAGGAGACCCTAAAGGAGCCAAAAATCTGATTTTTGGTGCGTGGGGAGTGAGCAGCCGAGCCCTTGAACCAAGTGGTGCAACCAGATTTTTTCGGGTCATCCAAACCCTAAGCCGAAAGTCACCTCTTGGAAGGTAAAATTTTTAAAAGCTTTTCACAAGTTTAAATGAGTTTTTAAGCATGTGATTTACGTGTATTTCATGCAAAATTTGTGTAAGAGCATAAGCTCCTATATGTGTTTTGATGGCTGCCTTTGATGTGCTTGTGTGCTTAGTGTTTGGTTAGGTTGATTCTAGGTGTGGTTTGGTTTATGTTTATGCTCATAAATTATGCTATGTGCTTGATATGCTAGATTGGCATGTTAGGGTTGAATTAGGTAATATGTCCCCAAATTAGGTTAAGTAGTTTTATGCATGTATGTGATGTTTTTATGAACCAAGATGCATGTTTGGTGTGATGTATGATAAGCTAGTGGATATGCAACCCTAGGATTAGAATTCGGATTTTTGGGTTGCAATGATCACATGGGCTGTATGATAGGGTAAGGGACGTTAGAATGCGCTGCATGTTTGATGATTATCTCCCGATGTGGGCGGTCGAGTTAGAACCCGCGACTTAGGACGTAACAAGAAATGTAAGAACCAAAACTAGCTCTCGGGTTCCAGGGAGCTGTTTCGGTAAAACACGGATTACAGGCCTTTAGAGGCCGAATGGGCAAAAAGTTAAAACACGAAAGTTGTAGACTAGGTTGTTTCCTAGCGGCCAACGCGGCCAGTTTTCCAAAATAAGGCTCCAACAGCCTTCTTTTACAAGGAAACCCGATAGAGGTCTGTAAGACTCGGTTTTCAATGTTAACATCGTTTTCAATTAAAAACTGGTACCAATCGGTACAGAATCAGAAATTTCTCAAAACATGAAAGTTTTAGAACTCTTTGAGGGCTAGAACTTTCGTGAAGAAAACATTTTCAAATTCGAAAGCAATTTTTAACTATAAAATGAAATGCCAAAACTGCGCAGGAATTCAAGAGTTTCTGTGCATGATTTTATAGAACCCTTTAGGAAAAACGTTTTTCGAGCAAAACACGTTGTTTCAAGTATGGAAACTGTCCCAAAAGCAGTTTCCGACCCCCAAATGTTTTATGAAATTATAAGGCAAGATTTACGAATTTTTACGAAAAAGTCGATAAGATTAAGTTTTAAAAGCTAAGTGTTTTTATGAAGTAAGAAAGCTAAGTTAAGATTTTTAAAGGAATGGTTTCTAAGTTAAGGTTTTCAAAGCAAAAGGATTTTAAGCTAAGTGTTCAAGGCAATGATAAGACGCATGATAACCGGGAATCTATACCCGAGTTATCGGGACTTAGGTCCCACAATCCTCAAGTAAGCCGAATAGGGATTCACGTTAAGGATCACAAGGGTTAACCTTGGTTGACCCATAAATTGTTGATCAAAGCTCAAGGGTTGATGTTAATCTTAACCCAACATGATTATGAATGGGCTAAGTGTTTAAGAAGGATATCCAACGTATCTTTTTAGATCACGATGTATGATCTATAAGACTACTAAGGTAGTCACCCTTATGTATGCATGGTCTTATGTTAGGGGGGACATATCACCGAAAACCCACATGATATAGATTAGAAATCTCATGTACGTCCTTCGATCGAGCAGGAGGGATTCTGCAATTAAAGCTCGAAGAGGAGTAAGACAAGCAGCACAAGGATAGACGGTAAGTACAACACCGTCTACAGCATAAGCTACTAGTATATATTACTAGATGTCTATGATGTGTTATGTGCTATGTGTTAGTTAACATGTATGCAATATAATTATGTTATGAATCTGATTATTATGCTAGGGCATAAATAATAGAATCAAAAAGGTGACAACAGAATGTATGTTCACTATAGTAAGAATAAGTAAGTTAATAAGCAATGTGTCGTACCACCCACGCCAGGTTGGGTTGGATTGTGGATTGAGTTGGATAAGGTTTGGCCGCCCCAACCAATTCATAGTCGCGCGCCGGTTACGAACACACGAGGTAAGGGCCCATAATGAGTAGAGATAAGAAAGCATAACATGGTCAATACTTGCTATGTGTATTTCCTGTTTATGCTATATTTTCTTTACGGCTTAAGAGTTGTACTTACTGAGCTCTAGCTCACTGTTTGAGTTTATGCTGTAGGTAAGGAACCAGCTATATGAAAAAGATGCAAGATGGAGTAGCGAGCCAAGGGACTGTGAATGAGTGGATTATGGGTATCGCTACGTGTTTTGTGATTTTATGTAAATTATGAAATATTTTATATTAACCGGTAATTAATATATTAGTATGCAAAAATAGTATGACTTATGTTTATAGTGTTTTGTCAATGCTAAAAAAAAAAAAAAAAATTTCCGCTGTGTTTTTCAATCAATGGGTTTAAGTTTATTTTACGAATGTATGTTAAGTAAGCAAGGTAACGGCCTACGCTAGGTGGGGCGTTACAACCATGTCTTAATAGACATTACGAAATTCCATTTACAATTTACCGATCTCATTAGGAACAAATCCCGAGACGCTTCGTGGAACTATATGAGCTAATAGAGGGACCCGATGGAAATATGTAAAGAGGCTCCTATAATTGTGAAAAATTAATCCTAGATTAATTATCCATCACTTATCAACTTCAAAACTATTCCACTAAAAGTTTGAAGCTGAACTCCTGTTTACATACCGTACTACGAAAGCTCTCTCACGTAGTGCTTCTTCCATCATTTATTCATCGCTTGCTTAATCCCCATATGTTATCCATGATTGAATTAAGGACTTTTTCCGTTTTACCTTTTCAATCATTTTAACTTTAAGTTCAATTATTCTCCATTGAAAGAACCACCAATTGTAAAACCATACAATTGGAAAACCACCAGAGAACACGAAGTAAACCGATGGCTAAGATCTTGTTATACTATCTTTCAATCCCCGAATAATACCTTTAAGTAGATAACATTTACTATCATTAAGATAGCTATGGATTCCGTATCTATGAATCTTGATTTCTCCATCCATAAGTCATGCACCCAAAACACAAGTATGTTGACCATGAATTAACAGTGTCTCACCTTTAGTGCATCAAAGTACATAAGTCATGGATGCGAACACAAGTAATCATTTCAGGATTAAGATTAATGCAGGATGATAATCAAAGTATCATTGATTCTTATAAACGGAATTATTAAACCGAATCAATTAACACTTTAGGTCCAGTTCAATGTCATACCTCAATACTGGTATACATTAAAGTTTCTATTCGGAACCTATCCGATGGTCAAGACAAACTATCCCTCCAAGGAAGTAGACAACCTTTACAATCTTATCATGAATAAGATCCCCAAATCTTATTCCGTTGATTGCGGACTATTTATTTAGACTGTTATCAAATTACCACGTCTTCTATGCATACCACGTATACATATAGTAATTCGATATATTACCAACAGCCTAAGAGTATTTTATGTTTGCTCAAAATAATTATACAATCAACAAATGAAAGTAAATAGGACACAACTTATTAAACATGAATAATTTCCTCTTATTAATATCAAAATGTCATATTTACAGAAAATCCTTAAGATTTTCTATCCTTAGGGCACCTATAGATCCCAACACTTATTGCTAGTCTCTAGCAATTCAAGCGGAAGAAAAATCAAGTCAAGCTGAAAGTTTAAATCGAAACCTGCAAAAATCATCCAAGCACTCAAACAAAACATCAGTAAGAAATCAAGAAATGTTATCAAAGCTACTTCAGTCATTACTCCAGAGTTGTCTGTGTGTGCATTAAACCATATCCTTCTTACCACAGTTCGTAACACAAATAGTATTGAAAAGTTTACCAAGAAAAAGTCTCAACTCCATTACCTCACGGGTGTTGGAAATATTTTAGTATAGGGGTTTTCACTCATGGAGTTGGAAGGGAATCAGTCAACGCTCGCATGAGAGAAGGCAATCTAAGGACAAGCTAATAAACAACCATTGATCAAATGATAGGCGAATCAAATATTCGGAACATTACACCATTTTCACCATAAACAAGCTTTCGTGGTTTCATTCGGATCAAATAGAAAGTTACATAAAGAGCCGTGAAGTACAAACAAACAAATATACAACACTTTTTTTTTTTATTTAACAAGAGACATCATGCTTGATAGAACAAATGTAGTAAGCGATTCTTTTGACTGCTATGCAGCCCCAGATGAGATTACAACCGAACTACATTAATACTGATGTTGAAATGAATGCTCTTGCTTTTTTTTTCTTTTCTTTTTTTTTTTCTTTTTTTTGTTTTTTGTTTTTTTTTTTGTGTGTGTGTTTTTTTTTTGACAATACAAAAGAAAAATGACGAATCTTACAGAACAGGACTCTATTATGAAAGATCAATTATATCTATCCAAAAATCATCCCTCAAGCAAAAGTACAAGTTAAATAGTGGTGTTCCAAATAGTGATTATACCAACTCGCAAGATCAATAAAAGTTCAAAAAGCTGTTTTCTCAACTCTCACAACTCACCAAAATTGAAACACTTAAACTCGGAAATTTTTCTCAACTACGTGTGTTAACAACCATCTTACCACAAGGTTGAGCATGTGCACAAAAAGAACTTTGGAAATCATTTTTTAATAGTCAAGATAACAAAAACTGACTCAAACCAAAAATTTTGAAATCACACTTAGATAACTTTGCAAAAATTTTGATCCAAATTCCAAAATGACAAGAATTAAATTCACGCATGAATATGCTTACCACCCCCAACCAAAAATCGGACAGTGTCCTCAATGTCTAAAAATATGTATAAATGTAGAGAATAAGGAAAGAGAACACCTGGGTGGTGCCGGTGGGAACGTAGATGAGCTACCTGATTTGATGCTTCAAAACACACAAATAAATATAAAAACACACAAAACAAACCAAAAATAAAGCACACAAAACACACGAAAATAAAAGAAATAGAAATATGATACAAAAAAAAGTTGGAAGCAAACTACGCATAAACCGGGGCGTCAAGAATGATTTCTTCAGCCTGGCTCACTCGTTCAATGTAATACTTCAGTCTCTGACCATTGACTCTGAAAATTCTCCCATCGCTTGGGTCCTCGATCTCGACAGCACCGTTGGGAAAGACTTGTTTCACCACAAATGGACCAGTCCACTGCGACCTTAACTTACCTGGGTGAAGATGCAGACGGGAGTCATAAAGATGCACCCTCTGATTTGGCTCGAAGTTCTTCCTCAAAATCTGCTTGTCATGAGCTACTTTCATTCTGGCCTTATAAATCTTGGAGTTATTATATGCATCATTTCTTAACTCCTCAATTTCCGACAGCTGAAGCTTGCGATGTATACCTGCAGCACTGAGATCAAAGTTAAGGGCTTTGATTGCCCAATAAGCTTTATGTTTAAGCTCTACAGGTAAATAACAGGCTTTTCCAAAGACAAGCTTGTAAAGAGACATTCCAATAGTGGACTTGTATGCAGTACGGTATGCCCAAAGTGCATTGGAAAGGCGTAAAGACCAATCTTTGCAGTCAGGGTTTACCATCTTCTCCAAGATTTGCTTGATCTCTCGGTTTGCTAGCTCAGCTTGGCCGTTCGTTTGTGGGTGATAAGCGGTTGAAACTTTGTGGATCACACCGTATTTGCGCATGAGAGCCTCAAAAGAACGGTTGCAGAAATGAGTTCCTTGATCGTTGATGATAGCACGCGGAGTATCAAACCTAGATAACACATTTTCTTTCAAGAACTTGACAACTGTTGCATTATCGTTGGTTCGACACGGCACGGCTTCTACCCATTTAGAAACATAGTCCACAGCAAGGAGAATGTAAAGATAACCAAAAGAAGATGGAAATGGTCCCATAAAATCTATCCCCCAACAATCGAATATCTCTATCACAATAATTGGGTTCAAGGGCATCATATGGCGGTGGGACAAAGCACCTAACTTTTGGCACCTCAAACAAGAACGACAAAATTCATTAGTGTCCTTAAACAAAGTGGGTCAATAAAGACCACATTGCAAGATTTTTTACGGCAATCTTCTTCACGGAGAAATGACCACCACATACATCGTTATGGCAAAAGTTTAGAACACTATGAATTTCATCGTCAGGAATGCATCGCCTCATGATCTGGTCGGGGCAGTATTTGTAAAGGTACGGGTCGTCCCAGTAGAAATTTCGCACCTAGACCAAAAATTTGCGCTTATCTTGAGCACTCCAATCAGCAGGAAGGTCGCCGGTCACCAAGTAGTTGACGATGTGAGCGTACCAAGGCAACTTCGTGATCGCGAAAAGATGTTCATCAGGAAAATCATCTCGAATGGCTAGACCGTCGGCGGGGTCACTAAATTCGAGTCGAGAGAGGTGGTCCGCAACAACATTTTGGACTCCTTTCTTGTCCTTGATCGTGATGTCAAATTCCTGCAGCAAGAGGATCCACTTAATCAATCACGCCTTAGCATCCTTTTTGGAAAGGAGATACTTAAGGGCTGCATGATCTGTGAAGATGGTGATGGGTGAACCAATCAGATATGCACAGAACTTGTCAAGAGCGAACACTACAGCAAGCAACTATTTTTTAGTAGTTGAGTAGTTCATTTGAGCACTGTTTAGAGTTCGACTTGCGTCGTATACAACAAAAGGCTTCCCCTCCCTTCGTTGTCCAAGGACGGCCCCCACAGCATAATTACTTGCATCACACATGATTTCGAAAGGAAGGCTCCAATCTGGTGGTTGTATGATGGGGGCAGAAGTCAGTTTTGCTACAAGTGTTCGGAAGGACTCCTCACACTCTTGTGTCCATGTGAACACTGAGTCCTTAGCCCGGAGGTTGCATAATGGTCGGGAAATCGCGAAAAAATTCTGAATGAACCTCCTATAAAAACCAGCATGGCCAAGGAAAGACCTGATGTCTTTGATCGTTTTTGGGGTGAGCAATTTAGATATCAGATCAATCTTCGATTGATCAACCTCAATTCCTCGTTCAGAAATGATGTGCCCCAAAACTATTCCGTTCGGCACCATGAAATGACATTTCTCCCAGTTGAGCACGAGACCTTTCTGTTCACATCTTGTCAGAACAGCTTTTAAATTGAGCAGACACGAGTCAAAGGAATCGCCGAAGATGGTCAAATCATCCATGAACACTTCCATACATTTTTTGACCATGTCGCTGAAAATGCTCGTCATGCACCTCTGAAAGGTGGCCGGCGCATTACATAGTCCAAATGGCATGCGCTGGAAAGCATAAGTACCAAAAGGACAGGTAAACGTAGTATTCTCTTGATCCTCCAATGCAATCTCGATCTTATAATAGCCTGAGTAGCCATCAAGAAAACAGTAGAAAGGATGACCGGCCACGCGTTCTAGGATTTGGTCGATGAATGGAAGCGGAAAGTGATCCTTACGAGTGGCGGCGTTCAGCTTTTGGTAGTCGATACACATGCGCTAACCCCGTAACAGTCTTTGTGGGGATAAGAGCCCCTTTCTCATTCTCCACCCCTATTACCCCCGATTTCTTGGGCACTACCTGAGTGGGACTGATCCATTTGCTATCAGTGATCGGATAGATGATACCTGCATCCAAAAGCTTCAATACCTCATTCTTCACAACTTCTTTCATCGTTGGGTTCAATCTCCTTTGGGGGTCCCTTCGTGGAATAGCCCCGTCTTCCAACTTGATGTGATGGGAGCAAATTAAGGGGCTAATACCCTTAATGTCAGCAATCGTCCAACCTAACGCGGCTTTGTGCTCTCGCAGCATGTCGACTACCCGCTACTCTTGTGATGCGTCAAGTTTAGATGAAATGATAACAGGGAAGGTATCACCAGCTCCCAGGAAGACATGTTTCAGACCCTCAGGCAATTGCGCCAGCTTAAGTGTTGGGATCTCTTCAGTGGATGGTTTTGGCTTTTCTTTCTTTCGTGGGAGCTCTTCGAAACGTGGTTGCCAAAACTTAGTTCCTCTGCCTTGTGAGTCTTTATAGATGGTAGCATTGTTGGCTAACTCACAAGGACCGGAACTCTCAGAGTCAGAATTTTGGAGGAGATCATCAAGATTATCGGAATTGCTCTGCAGTTGAACCTCCTATGAGACGAGTGTGTCGATCAGGAATGTTTGGTGACACTCGTCATCATCATGTGGCTGCTTTGCAATGTGGAAAACATTTACCTTCAAGGTCATATTCCCAAACGATATCTTCATAAGACCATTCCTACAGTTGATCAAAGCATTGGCTGTAGCAAAGAAAGGTCTACCGAGGATGATGAGAATCTTGGATTCCATGCTCACCACAGATTGGGTATCTAGGACAAGAAAATCAACGGGGTAATAAAACTTCTCAACTTGAACCAGAACATCCTCAACTATACCCCGAGGCTTCTTGATTGAACGATCAGCCAATTGCAAAACCACAGATGTGGGCTTAATCTCTCCTAGACCAAGTTGTGAGTATATAGAGTAAGGCATGAGATTAACACTCGCTCCAAGGTTGAGCAAAGCTTGGCCGAATTCTTGAGTCCCAATTTGGCACGAGATGGTGGGACAACCAGGATCTTTGTACTTGGGTGGTGCTTTCTGCTCGATCACACATTCACTTGTTCTGTCAAGAAGGCGGTCTTCTTAACATGGTGCTTCCTTTTGACTGTGCACAGATCCTTAATGACTTTGGCATAAGCCGGCACTTGCTTAATCACATGAAGCAAAGGAAGATTAATCTTCACTTGAGTCAAATGCTCGAGGATATCACCTTGACTATCCAGCACTTTCCCAATTGATCGCAGAGCTTGGGGAAAAGGCACCTTTGCTGGAAGTTCAGTTGGCTCATCTTTCTTGGGGGCGACTTCTCGACTACTTGAAGTGACAGTAGTTCTTGATGGTTCTTCCAAAATCTTGCCACTACGAGTGGTGATGACGTTAACCTCCTTGATGTTTTGCCCTTCAGAGTTGGAGGTTTGTGCCATGTGTTGCCTCGTGGGGTTGGATTGAGCTTGGGCAGGAAACTTGCCTTTCTCTTGAACAGCCAAGGCACTGGTCAGCTTGGTGATCTGACTCTTCATCTCTTTACTTTCTTCTACCAATTGCGTGAAAAGTGATTCGAACTTTTGGTTCATCCTAGTCTGCACCTCCATGAAAGATTGCAAGGTATTCTCGAGAGAACTCCTTGGCGGTTGTGCATGATATTGAGGTGCATAATTCGCCTTTGGTGGTTATGGCTATTGCTCCGTTCTCCATTGTCCACCTGATGGTTGTGTTTGATTGGAATCTCTCAAACTGAAGTTTGGATGGTTCCTCCAGCCAGGATTGTATGTGCTAGAGAAAGGCTTGTTATATGCCCCTAGGGCATTACATTGTTCCTCGTAACCCCCTCTCATTTCATTGCAAGCAGGGCAATCCTTAGCCAAATGTTCCATCCCTCCACAAACGAAGCATGGCTCTTGTGACTCTGCCCTTGCGACCATGTGGATTCCTCTACTTTCCTTGGTTTTGAGGGCCTCAATCTGTCATGTCAAAGACTCGATTTGGGCCTTGAGGTTATCCTCTTCCCTTAGTTGGTAGATTCCAGCAGGTCGGGGATCGACTGGTGCTGTCAGTAGCACTTGGTCCAGTCCATGTGTGGGCTTTCTCGGCTAGCTCGTTGAGATACTCGAAAGCTTCTTTGGGGTCCTTTTGGAGAAACTCACCATTGCACATCATCTCCACAAATTGACGCTCTCGGATTGTGAGTCCTTCGTAGAAATAACTGACGAGACGCCAACTCTCGTAACCATGGTGGGGACATTGATTCAACAAATCTTTAAACCGCTCCCAGAGTTGATAGAGAGTTTCATTGTCCTTCTGAGTAAAGGTCGAGATCTGTCGTTTAAGACCATTGGTCTTATGATGTGGGAAATACTTGTTGAAGAATGCAGTTGTCATCTCTTCCCATGTTCCAATTGTAATAACCAACATTTTTATGAATGCATGTTTTCCTTCTTAAGGAAATTTAAATGTGAAATGCATGTGTTATGTGAGAAGTATGCTATGATTTATATCACACATTCTTGAATTCTCGAAAGTTAAAGATTCAAAATTTAGTATGTATGCATGATTCGAACCTTTTATAGAAGGAAGGTGAGATTGGGTTCTTTGAAAACCTATATAGGTCAATGATGAATTTACATGACCTAAATTATGATTAAGATAATATGTAGAAAAGCTATGAGACCATTATGTAAGTTAGAATTAGATAATATACCATATTTGATTTTATGGATAATAATTGGTTTCATAAGTAATGACAAAAGATGAATTAAGGACAAGTGTCATTACTAGGAGTCGGCTAGCTTCTAGGGACCTACATGTAAGAAATGTTACCGTTTGGGGTTAAAATGTAAACTTAGGAAAAGTTTTAAGTTATGAATTTAATTAGTCATTAAGTGTGTGGTAAGCAAGGAATAGATATTCCATGATCTTTTACAAGCCGAATGTCATATAAGGGAAAAATGTGACAACCTTTGTCTATGTGGACCAAGGTGCATACATTTTATCTCTAAGGAATTTTTGGTAAGTTTAGGAAAATTATGTGTTCATGTTTAAGTGTAATCACTTTTGGAAATCCATATTTAGTAACTTGATTTTAAACAAGCCGAAGATCAATCATATACTTAGTAGGATTAGTTAGTTTAAGCTAGAAGTCAATGAACCATCTTAGAGTGCATGATTCGGTTTAGACACTTGGCTACCTAGAAGCCTTTCATTTTATGATATGGGAAGTGAGAAATGCGGTTCTATGAACCTTATGTCAAATAAAGAAAAAGTGTAGGACCTATGAGAACTTGACACCTCACACTAGCTAGAAGCTATAAGTACATAGCTATGCATACTTAGCACCTAAGTTGATCTAAGAATGCCAAGTCATGGCCGAACTTCTTAGGGAGCAGCCACCTCATATCAAAGCTGAAAAACAAGAGTGTAAAGCTTGCATGTGTTTAGCAAATTCATGCATAAATCCACCACCCTTAGCCGAACACACACAAAGGGTTGACAAACCATACATAATAGCTTGAAAAGATCAATCATGAAGCTTAGATTCTTGTCAAAAGTATGCATGCATTATGCACCTCCTAATCAACTAATCAAGGCATGACATCTAGCACCAAGGAGCCTAAGAATGAAAGTTAGTATGAAATGGCAACTACTTGGTCGGTTGTCATCCTAAAAGATTGACACATTTACACCAATTAGTAGACTAGTAGGTAGTGTTGTCTTGCTTAGGTTTCACTCCAATGGGCTGCATGTCTCAACCCTAATCACCGAGCATCCCAAGGGTGACACATAGCCATTGCTTGCTCTTAGGAAGACACCTCAAAGACTCCAAGAAGCATAAGAAAATTTCGGAGGACTACTTGTCAAAGAACCAAGCCATCACCGGACACCTCATGGAATGCATGCATTATCTTAGGACACCTTGACATTTTAAAGCTTATGACTTCACCTATAAATAGGTGAAAGTTGAACCTTGAAGAGACTTTAGAAAAGCTTGTGTGTGGGCTATAGTGTCTTTATTTCACTTATAAAAACCGAGCCTTGTGAGGAGAAGAAAAACCAAGGAAGAGTGAGTTTGGAGTTTGAAGGAGAAACCGGAGATAGCATCCTTAGAGTGTCTAGAGGATTCTTGGCTTTAGTTCCACTTGAGTTTCTCAAGAACCAAGGTAAGCTTTGCTGTTTTATGTCCTTTCTATTAGGTATTAAGTTAAGTTTTGAGTTCATGAGTAAGTTTAGGAATGCTTCTTAGATTGCATGCAAGGATTGGCTAGTAGGAGATTCGGTTGTAACAAGTTGTATGATCTCTAGTTTTGAATCTATGTAAGTATATGATTTTGCTTTGAAATGAAAAGTAGTAGGTTATGAGAAAACCTATGATCCGATCCATGCATGTATGTGTAAACTCAAGAAAATATGTTTAATGGACAAATAGAAGAAAGGATAGTTTATGTTGCATCTAGTGTTGTAGAAGTTTTTAAGGAACCAAAGATTGGTCTAGTTTATCATTCGGTTTATGCATGTGAATGATATGATTATGAAATGAACTTAGGGTCCTAAAAAGAATAGGAAACACCCTGCAAGTTAAGAATGAAACACGGTTTTAATCATTTACTTTGTATGCATAAAGATTTTGTTAAAGCTTGATAAGATGAAAACTGTCACTCTCGGTGTAAAAGGAACGATTTTTCTGGAAACATGATTTTGAGGGTCTTAGAGGCCGAATTTGTAAAAAGTTAAAACTACAAAGTTTTTCAGAAGAGAAAATCCTAGGGGACAACGCGGCCAGTTTTTAAAAATAAGGCTGCTAGAGCCTCTGTTTTCATCAAAACCCGAGAGCAAACTTTTAAAGTTCAAAAATGTGATTTCAAACTTTTCCAGTAAGAAAGCAGAGGGATAGAGACCGAATTAGGGTTTTGGCCAAAAATGAAAGTTGTAGTTCTAGATGTTTCTACAGCTTCTATGAAGAAAGTTTTGTAAAATTCCAAGTCAATTTTTAAGTAAACACAAAATGCTATAAGCCGTGCAGGGTGTAGTCTTAACTTTGAGCAGAATTGTAAGAAAAGATAAGAGGTTATTTTTACCTCACACACTAAGGACCGAACTTGTTAAGTTAGGGTCAATTAAGAGTTAGTCAATTAGTTAAAACAAGTATGAGAAACTTATACTATGATTTTTATGAACAGGGAGGTAATCCTGTTGAGGTTTTGGTGACGAAACCTATACTTAAGGTTTTAGCTGAAAAAGAGTAAGTACAACTCCACCTACGGTATAGATGAAAATGTTTTCAATGTTTTTATGTTTGCAAGTTCATGCATACACGTTGATGTTGCATTTATGTATGTTTATGTTCAAGCTTCATAAAGCATGCTCACTAAGTTAATCTCACCTGATAAGGGATGACTACGTTTAAAGGAGAAACTATCTTTGATAAGAAATTGTTTCAAGAAAGGAAATCTTATAAGTATGTTTATGAAATAAGTTCTCGTGTCGTATCGACCTGCATTAGGCCAGGTTTGGTTCATGGTTTGAGTTGGATAGGGCTGGCCGCCCCAACCACTCCATGGCAGCGCGCCACGGTACGTACACTTATGTTTATGTATGGATCCTATAAGTTATGTTAAGAAAAGTTATGTTAAGATAAGAAAGCATAAAGAAAGCATAAATGATTCATGCATCATGGTTTATGAAATGTTTTGTGGAATGTATGTTGTACTTGCTGGGCCAAAAGCTCACAACTTACATCTATGCTGTAGGTAAACAACCTATCGGTAATCTTTGATGCAAGACGATGGACTCGGCAGGGCACGTTGTGAAATTGTGGGAATGGAGCCATTAGTTTTGAATGTGTATCGTTTATTTTGATTCTCTTAGCTATTTGGTATGTAAATATTTTTATAAGTATAAGACAACTAACTCAAGAATAGAAACAAAGAATATTATGTATGTAAGTAATTAAGAAATTAAACTACCGAGTATATTTTTACTATGTTGATAAAAAAAAAATTATTCCGCACTTTCGCTACTATAAGATAAGAAAGGTTTATACGAAATGTAAGTTTTAAGTATGGTAACGGTCTACGCTAGGTGGGGCGTTACAGATTTGGTATCAGAGAGGTTTCCTGTCTTCCGATTTCACAATTTGCCTGCCAGAGCCACAGTCATTGTAAGTTAAATAGTACTTTGTGTATATATTTTATTTATTAAAATATATTATGTAGATTTGTAAGCTATGGACGGAGACCGAGCTGCTGCTCATGCCTTCTATAAGATGATGCCATTGATACTTGATGGGACGGCACAGACAGTGACATTATCAGCCTGGCTTCATGACATGGAAGCCATATTTAGGATTTGCCATATTGAAGATCACTTACAGGTCTCCTTAGCTGCTAGATGCTTAGCAAGGGATGCGAGATCCTGGTGGAGATCCATAGGAGAACCGGCACTACTTGGAGGCTCATGGGAGGAATTCCGAGTACTGATCATCAGACGATATGGACCGATACCCGATGCGGATGCTGCGATGCCTTATCGGGATGAGACAATCTACGACAACCATGAACTTCGAACGCTATCTGAACTTCGTCGTAGATTGGCATGCATATCAAAATGAGTCGATGAGTCATTATTGTCGACGCTTCCAAGAAGCAATGCTGCCCCATATTCCAAGAATAGGAGATCCAGAATTTAGGGCCTTGCAAATACTTAGAGATGGTGTACCGCCGGGGATTAGGGTCCATGTACCACCACCCGTAGTAGGGATGACCTTAGAAGAAATGATCGATAGGATCATGGAGGCAGAAGTTACAAATCACATGCAACAAATGGAAGCCTTGCAACAACTTAATGAGGTCTTACCGGCCGATGGAGGTCCGGCTTGGCACGAGGAAGAACCCATCAATGCCGTGCCCCTTCAAGTGATTCCTCCACTTGAAAATGGTGTGATATGGAAGCACAAGAGGAAGAACAAATGGATCCTCTCGAGGATGATGACGAAGAGATCATATGGGGGGAAGTAGATGAAGGAGATCCTGAAGAGTTTCCCCTAGATGAAGAAGATCCGGAAGAGTTTCCCTTAGATGAAGAAGACTTAGATGTTTTTCCTGATGGGGCTAGTGATTAGGATAACTTAGGATTTTTAATTGTAAGAGATAAGTGATGAAACTTGTTCTCTTAAGTTGTTATGAAATTATCTTATTAATTATAAGATATATGCGTGTTATGTGGTAAGAATGATATGTCATATGAATTAAGTTGTTATAAGTATGCTTCTAAGTTATGATGTTAAGAATTAAGGCAAGAATTTATGGAAAGGCTATAAGTATGGAAGTATGAGGAAATTCTTGCATAGTATGGGATGATAATATGATAAGTTAAGATATAATAGTATATGTATGAAAGAAAGAAAAGATACTTAGAAAGTAACTATATCTTTCTTGTAATTAGAAACGTTAAAAGATGTCGAGATCACGCTCTAGATCCGGTAGTCGTCGACAAGAACCTGATCTCGCAGATGAAATAGCTTCCCTACGTCGTCAGTTACAAGAGCAACAACAAGAAAATAATCAGTTACGAGAACAAATGGCTCAACTTAACCAAGAGCCAAGAGCTGAGGAAGTACCCCCACCAGAAATTCATGTACCCCCTGTAGTACCTCAGGCACCCCCAGCACAACCCGAAGTACCAGTAGCTCCCGTCAACCTACCCGGTGCTAGGGAAGACTTACTCTATGAAAGGTTTAGAAGAATGAAAGCGCCAGAGTTTGAAGGATTGGCTGATCCTATTGAAGCAGATAACTGGCTAATCGATATTCAAGTAACTTTAGATTTTATGGGACTTACGGAGCATGAAAAGGTTCTATGTGCCTCCTTCGCTCTAAAGAAAGACGCTAGACACTGGTGGAGAACTCTACAACTGCGTCGTGATGTTGCAACAATGAGCTGGCAGGAGTTCATCGATGAGTTTAGGACAATGTATTACAACCCCCGAAATCCTAGCGGCGCAACAAGATGAGTTTAACAATATGACGCAAGGATCGATGACGGTGCTAGAAGCAGTCAAGAGGTTTGAACAATTAGCTCGTTTAAGTCCGGAGCTTGTTCCCAATGAAGCTGCAAAGGTTAAAAGGATGATGAAGATGTTCCGTACTGACATAGCCAAACAAGTCAGTGCAGGTAGTGACCCACCAACTCTAGTATCAGACTGCATTAGCCGTGCGTTAAGGGCCGAGTACTGGATCAACCGTGATAGGGAAGCAAGGGCTCAGATCTTCAAGGCTAGAAAAGAGGAGAAGAATATGAGCAAACAGTTACAGTCAAAACCAATTCAAGAAACGCATCAGAAAGGCCAGACCAACAATGTTCCTCAAGGTACTAAACCGGCCGGGAGGAATAAGAGAAAGGAGAATGTCAATAATCAAGGCCAACAACGCAACTATCCCCAAAAGAGAAACAATCGGGGAAATGGAGGAAATAATGTTGAATTTCCAGTGTGTGCTCAGTGTGGAAAGAAACATCTGGGTATCTGCAGATCGGGAACGAATGCTTGTTATATTTGTGGCAAGGAAGGCCATTATGCGAAAGGCTGCACTCAGAATCGGCAGAATCCGAACCCCCAGTACCAATACCCGAATAGAAACAATAATGGCCAGTTCCATGCAGTTAAAGCAAGGATTGAAGGCCCTTCAATTGCTCAAGGAAGGTTGGAAGCTCCCGAACCTCAGGCTAGAATCTATGCTTACACTAAGGGAGATGCCGAAGCTGGAACGTCTCATGTGGTAACAGGTCAGATCTCTGTCTCCACTCACAATGCGATTGCTTTATTTGATTCTGGTGCCACCCATTCTTTTGTATCAATGGGATTTGCCCGGAAGTTAGGAAGAAGTACTAATAGGTTAGAGCAAACCTTTAAAACCTCTCTTCCATCTGGAGATATATTGTTATCTGATTGTTGGATGCGGAATGTTCCAATAACTATGTGTGATAGGGAATTGTATGTAGACTTGATCGAAATTCAGTTACAAGATTTCGATGTTATTCTTGGAATGGATTTCCTAAGTAAATACAATGCTAAGATTGATTGTAGAAGGCGTTGTATTAAGTTTAGTCCCGATGGTAAGGAGGAATTCAGTTTCTGTAGCCAACCCCGGAACTCATCAACTAAGTTAGTCACGGCGATGAAAGCTTGGAAAATGTTAGCTAATGGATGTCAAGGATACATAGCTAACGTGGTGAATAAGGATCAAGAGATGGAACTATCACCCGAAGAGGTCCCCATTATAAAAGAATATGTAGATGTTTTCCCTAAGGATCTACCTGGACTCCCACCGGAGAGAGAAATTTCGTTTGAGATAGAACTACTACCGGGAGCTGCCCCAATATCAAAGGCACCTTACCGTATGGCGCCAGCTGAATTAAGGGAACTTCAAGTGCAATTACAAGAGTTGCTCGACAAGGGATTTATTCGACAAAGCCACTCACCATGGGGAGCGCCAGTGTTATTCGTTAAAAAGAAAGATGGATCGCTACGGATGTGCATCGACTACCGTGAATTGAACAAGATTACAATTAAGAACAAGTATCCTCTTCTGAGGATTGACGATCTTTTTGACCAACTTAGAGGAGCGGAAGTATTTTCTAAGATTGATTTGCGGTCGGGATACCATCAACTAAGGATTAAGGAGGCGGATATTTCCAAGACAGCTTTTAGAACTCGTTATGGGCATTATGAGTTTCTCGTTATGCCATTCGGATTAACTAATGCCCCAGCTGCTTTCATGGACCTGATGAATCGAGTGTTCAAGGAATATTTGGACAAATTCGTGATTGTGTTTATCGACGATATCTTGATTTACTCGAAGTCCGTTAAGGAACATGAACAACATCTTAGAATAGTTCTGGAAATGCTAAGAGGGAATCAACTTTATGCCAAATTTACAAAGTGTGAATTTTGGTTGGATAAAGTACATTTCTTAGGTCACGTAGTATCAAGGGAAGGAATTTCCGTTGATCCTGCTAAGGTAGAGGCGGTCAGTGCATGGCCAGTACCTAGGAATGTTACGGAAATACGAAGTTTTCTAGGGTTAGCCGGATACTACCGACGTTTTGTCGAGGGATTCTCCAAGATCGCAGCACCACTTACAGCCCTTACCAAGAAAGGAAAGAAGTATGAATGGACACAACGATGTGAGGAAAACTTCCAAGAACTTAAGAGGAAGCTTACGAGTGCACCAGTACTGATAATTCCTGATGTTGATGCGGGAAATTTTGTCATCTATAGTGATGCTTCGAAGACTGGACTTGGAGCCGTCCTAATGCAGAATGGGAAAGTTGTCGCTTACGCCTCACGTCAACTTAAGGACCATGAACGAAATTATCCGACGCATGATTTAGAACTCGCGGCAGTAGTTTTCGCTCTAAAGATATGGAGACACTACTTGTATGGCAATAGATGTGAAATTTATACAGATCATCAAAGTCTCAAATACATCTTCACTCAGAAGGAGCTCAACATGAGGCAACGTCGATGGTTGGAACTCGTCAAAGATTACGATTGTGAAATTCTCTACCATCCCGGGAAGGCAAATAAGGTAGCAGACGCACTAAGTAGGAAGGCAATCGGAATGCTTATGTCTCTTGAAACGATGTCCAAGCCACTTCAAAAGGAAGTTTCGGATTTTAATTTGGAAATGGTTACTGGGAAATTGGCTGTGTTGACACTCCAGTCTGATCTCCTAGAATCCATTAAGCTTCATCAAGGACAAGATCCTTTCCTGATAAAGATACAACTTTTTGAAGGAAAGAATAAGGAGTTTAAGACTTCTCCAAATGGATTAGTGCTGTTCAAAGGAAGGATTTGCGTTCCAAACTTTGAGTTTCTTAGACGACAAGTTATGTCAGAAGCACACGAAACACCATATTCGGTTCATCCCGGAGCAACAAAGATGTATAAAGACCTCAAGGAAAGCTATTGGTGGCCGAATATGAAGAGAGAAATTGCTGAATTTGTGTCAAAATGCTTAACTTGTCAGAAAGTTAAAGCCGAACATCAACATCCTGGAGGAGACCTTCAGAAAATCGAACTGCCGGAATGGAAATGGGAGCAAATCACGATGGATTTTGTGGTTGGATTACCCAGAACTACGCAAGGAAATGACATGATTTGGGTGATTGTGGATAGGTTAACTAAATCAGCCCACTTCATAGCCATCAAAGCTACCTTCTCAGTTGAAAAGTTAGCCGAAATTTACGTCTCCCAGATTGTTAAGCTACATGGAGTGCCACGAACCATTATATCGGATCGAGATGGACGTTTTACTTCTCGATTCTGGAAGAGTGTTCACACGGTTATGGGAACCAAGTTGAAATTCAGCACAGCTTTTCATCCACAAACTGATGGCCAATCCGAACGAACTATCCAAACATTAGAGGATATGTTGAGATCATGCGTTATGAATTTCAAGGGAAGCTGGGACGAGAAGCTACCTTTGATTGAATTCTCTTACAATAATAGTTATCACGCTTCGATTGGTATGGCTCCGTATGAAGCATTATATGGAAGAAAGTGTCGATCTCCCATCCACTGGCAAGAAGTTGGACAGAAGCAACTTCAAACCACAGATTTTATCCAAAAGACCTCGGAGGACCTCAAGGTGATTAGACAACGACTTGGCGAAGCCTTCAGTCGACAGAAGAGTTATGCAGATAAGCGTCAAAGACCCTTAGAATTTCAAGTAGGAGATTCTGTCTTTCTTAAGATTGCTCCTATGAAAGGGGTTATGAGATTCGGCAAGAAGGGAAAGCTTAGTCCGAGATACACAGGACCGTTCGAGATACTCGAGAAAATCGGAAAAGTGGCTTACAGATTAGCCTTACCACCAGCTTTAGCTTCTGTGCACAATGTTTTCCATGTTTCTATGTTGAAGAAATACGTATCTGATCCTTCTCATGTGCTAAGTCAAGAACCGATTGAAGTAGAAACGGATTTAACCTATGAGGAAAGACCGATCCGGATTTTAGATCGGGAAGACAAAGTCCTAAGAAACAAAACCATTCCCATGGTTAAAGTGTTATGGCGGAATCATAGTATTGAAGAAGCCACTTGGGAGTTAGAGGAAGAGATGAGGAAAAACTATCCCAACTTATTTTAATTTTCGAGGACGAAAATTTTTAAGGAGGGTAGATTGTAATAACCAACATTTTTATGAATGCATGTTTTCCTTCTTAAGGAAATTTAAATGTGAAATGCATGTGTTATGTGAGAAGTATGCTATGATTTATATCACACATTCTTGAATTCTCGAAAGTTAAAGATTCAAAATTTAGTATGTATGCATGATTCGAACCTTTTATAGAAGGAAGGTGAGATTGGGTTCTTTGAAAACCTATATAGGTCAATGATGAATTTACATGACCTAAATTATGATTAAGATAATATGTAGAAAAGCTATGAGACCATTATGTAAGTTAGAATTAGATAATATACCATATTTGATTTTATGGATAATAATTGGTTTCATAAGTAATGACAAAAGATGAATTAAGGACAAGTGTCATTACTAGGAGTCGGCTAGCTTCTAAGGACCTACATGTAAGAAATGTTACCGTTTGGGGTTAAAATGTAAACTTAGGAAAAGTTTTAAGTTATGAATTTAATTAGTCATTAAGTGTGTGGTAAGCAAGGAATAGATATTCCATGATCTTTTACAAGCCGAATGTCATATAAGGGAAAAATGTGACAACCTTTGTTTATGTGGACCAAGGTGCATACATTTTATCTCTAAGGAATTTTTGGTAAGTTTAGGAAAATTATGTGTTCATGTTTAAGTGTAATCACTTTTGGAAATCCATATTTAGTAACTTGATTTTAAACAAGCCGAAGATCAATCATATACTTAGTAGGATTAGTTAGTTTAAGCTAGAAGTCAATGAACCATCTTAGAGTGCATGATTCGGTTTAGACACTTGGCTACCTAGAAGCCTTTCTTTTTATGATATGGGAAGTGAGAAATTCGGTTCTATGAACCTTATGTCAAATAAAGAAAAAGTATAGGACCTATGAGGACTTGACACCTCACACTAGCTAGAAGCTATAAGTACATAGCTATGCATACTTAGCACCTAAGTTGATCTAAGAATGCCAAGTCATGGCCGAACTTCTTAGGGAGCAGCCACCTCATATCAAAGCTGAAAAACAAGAGTGTAAAGCTTGCATGTGTTTAGCAAATTCATGCATAAATCCACCACTCTTAGCCGAACACACACAAAGGGTTGACAAACCATACATAATAGCTTGAAAAGATCAATCATGAAGCTTAGATTCTTGTCAAAAGTATGCATGCATTATGCACCTCCTAATAAACTAATCAAGGCATGACATCTAGCACCAAGGAGCCTAAGAATGAAAGTTAGTATGCAATGGTAACTACTTGGTCGGTTGTCATCTTAAAAGATTGCCACCTTTACATCAATTAGTAGACTAGTAGGTAATGTTGTCTTGCTTAGGTTTCACTCCAATGGGCTGCATGTTTCAACCCTAATCACCGAGCATTCCAAGGGTGACACATAGCCATTGCTTGCTCTTAGGAAGACACCTCAAAGACTCCAAGAAGCCTAAGAAAAATTCGGAGGACTACTTGTCAAAGAACCAAGCCATCACCGGACACCTCATAGAATGCATGCATTATCTTAGGACACCTTGACATTTTAAAGCTTATGACTTCACCTATAAATAGGTGAAAGTTGAACCTTGAAGAGACTTTAGAAAAGCTTGTGTGTGGGCTATAGTGTCTTTATTTCACTTATAAAAACCGAGCCTTGTGAGGAGAAGAAAAACCAAGGAAGAGTGAGTTTGGAGTTTGAAGGAGAAACCGGAGATAGCATCCTTAGAGTGTCTAGAGGATTCTTGGCTTTAGTTCCACTTGAGTTTCTCAAGAACCAAGGTAAGCTTTGCTGTTTTATGTCCTTTCTATTAGGTATTAAGTTAAGTTTTGAGTTCACGAGTAAGTCTAGGAATGTTTCTTAGATTGCATGCAAGGATTGGCTAGTAGGAAATTCGGTTGTAACAAGTTGTATGATCTCTAGTTTTGAATTTATGTAAGTATATGATTTTGCTTTGAAATGAAAAGTAGTAGGTTATGAGAAAACCTATGATCCGATCCATGCATGTATGTGTAAACTCAAGAAAATATGTTAATGGACAAATAGAAGAAAGGATAGTTTATGTTGCATCTAGTGTTGTAGAAGTTTTTAAGGAACCAAAGATTGGTCTAGTTTATCATTCGGTTTATGCATGTGAATGATATGATTATGAAATGAATTTAGGGTCCTAAAAAGAATAGGAAACACCCTGCAAGTTAAGAATGAAACACGGTTTTAATCATTTACCTTGTATGCATAAAGATTTTGTCAAAGCTTGATAAGATGAAAACTGTCACTCTCGGTGTAAAAGGAACGATTTTTCTGGAAACATGATTTTGAGGGTCTTAGAGGCCGAATTTGTAAAAAGTTAAAACTACAAAGTTTTTCAGAAGAGGAAATCCTAGGGGACAACGCGGCCAGTTTTTAAAAATAAGGCTGCTAGAGCCTCTGTTTTCATCAAAACCCGAGAGCAAACTTTTAAAGTTCAAAAATGTGATTTCAAACTTTTTCAGTAAGAAAGCAGAGGGATAGAGACCGAATTAGGGTTTTGGCCAAAAATGAAAGTTGTAGTTCTAGATGTTTCCTACAGCTTCTATGAAGAAAGTTTTGTAAAATTCCAAGTCAATTTTTAAGTAAACACAAAATGCTATAAGCCGTGCAGGGTGTAGTCTTAACTTTGAGCAGAATTGTAAGAAAAGATAAGAGGTTATTTTTACCTCACACACTAAGGACCGAACTTGTTAAGTTAGGATCAATTAAGAGTTAGTCAATTAGTTAAAACAAGTATGGGAAACTTATACTATGATTTTTATGAACAGGGAGGTAATTCTGTTGAGGTTTTGGTGACGAAACCTATACTTAAGGTTTTAGCTGAAAAAGAGTAAGTACAACTCCACCTACGGTATAGATGAAAATGTTTTCAATGTTTTTATGTTTGCAAGTTCATGCATACACGTTGATGTTGCATTTATGTATGTTTATGTTCAAGCTTCATAAAGCATGCTCACTAAGTTAATCTCACCTGATAAGGGATGACTACGTTTAAAGGAGAAACTATCTTTGATAAGAAATTGTTTCCAGAAAGGAAATCTTATAAGTATGTTTATGAAATAAGTTCTCGTGTCGTATCGACCTGCATTAGGTCAGGTTTGGTTCATGGTTTGAGTTGGATAGGGCTGGCCGCCCCAACCACTCCATGGCAGCGCGCCACGGTACGTACACTTATGTTTATGTATGGATCCTATAAGTTATGTTAAGAAAAGTTATGTTAAGATAAGAAAGCATAAAGAAAGCATAAATGATTCATGCATCATGATTTATGAAATGTTTTGTGGAATGTATGTTGTACTTGCTGGGCCAAAAGCTCACAACTTACATCTATGCTGTAGGTAAACAACCTATCGGTAATCTTTGATGCAAGACGATGGACTCGGCAGGGCACGTTGTGAAATTGTGGGAATGGAGCCATTAGTTTTGAATGTGTATCGTTTATTTTGATTCTCTTAGCTATTTGGTATGTAAATATTTTTATAAGTATAAGACAACTAACTCAAGAATAGAAACAAAGAATATTATGTATGTAAGTAATTAAGAAATTAAACTACCGAGTATATTTTTACTATGTTGATAAAAAAAAAATTATTCCGCACTTTCACTACTATAAGATAAGAAAGGTTTATACGAAATGTAAGTTTTAAGTATGGTAACGGTCTACGCTAGGTGGGGCGTTACACCAATAGACCTAGGTCGCAAAGAATACAACCAGCTTTTGGCCTTGTCCTTCAGAGAGAAAGGGAAAAACTTCAATCGTACAGAATCTGCAGCATCAGCTCGGTTGTGAAAAGTGGCCACCACCTCTTTAAACTCCCGAATATGCACGTATGGATTTTCGCTTTCTAACCCATGAAAGGTCGGCAAAAGTTGAATCATACCTGGCTTGAAATCCAAATTCGGCAGATTAGATGGAAACATTATGCATGATGGTGTGGCCGTACGCGTAGGGTGAAGGTAGTCATTAAACGTCTTGTGTTGGACCTCCTCGATTTGAGCCATCACAAAAGGATTTGGAATTGCTAAAGCATTTGGAGATAGAGGAAGGCTAGACGTAGAAGAAGAAACTTCACTAGGGTTTTCAGGTCTTCGTGCAAATCTCCCTAATTCGTTTCTATAACGATTCATTCACCTCGAGCGATACCCTTTTTTTTTTTTTTTGAAAAAAATTATTTTACAAAAAGAACAATTATGTAGATTCGCGAATCGCAACCTCTAAGAGTGCTCCCAGGAAAGGTTGGTGGGGCGAGACCTCCTTAAAAACCGACCTCCTAGACAGCACTCCCTTAGTTTGTACTTTTCAACGTTTCCACACAATTGCTTGCAAAATATATATATATATATATAAATAAAATAAAATAAAAATATGGCGTGTTATATGAAATGTTAGATATTAGCACAATTAGAATCCTAAGTTAATGTTACACTAAAACCTAAGGTTACACAAATTATGAGTCCTAATTTATCAACACTAAATTGAACCTAAAAAGTTAAAACCTAAATATAATACAAGGAATTAAAACAAGCTATAAAATGGAAATTAAATGAAAATTAACAAAAACAAAAACAAACAAAAATATATATAATGTGAACTGTAAATATAAACAGAAATTTTTTTTTTATTTTTAATGTGAACAAAAACAACCAAAAACAAGGAACAGTCAAAAAGAAAAATTTTTTTTTTAATATTTTAAAAGCGAAGAGGAAGAAAAAAAAAACTAATAAAAACTCTACTTTTTTTTTTTTTTTTTTTACTTAACCGGAAGAAAAGAAAAGAAAAGAAATAAATATATATATATAAACGTAATAAGAACAGTAAATATGATAACCGGAATAGTAGCAATATATATAAACAGTAATTTTTTTTTTAATCCGGAAAAGAAAAGACAGAAAGAAGGAAGAAAGAAGGAAGGAAGGAAAAAAAAAAGAAGATAAATAAATAAACAAATAAAATAAATAATAATAAAATAAATAGAAAAGAAGAGAAAAAATAAATAAATAAATAAAAGAAAACAAAAATAATATATATAAATAAAAATGGAAACTTACGGTTAATGTATAAAAAAAAATAAAAGAAAACAAAATAATATATATGTAAATAACCTACGGTTAATAGTATATATGAATATAGGTAAAGAAAACAAAAGGCAAATTAAGTAAAAGAAAAACTAAAAAAAAGAATAAACTGACCACTAAAAACAAAAACTCAAAGAAAACAAAGACACAATATGTAAAATACAACTTGACTAATCAATCTATAAACAAAAACAAATGACTAAAACTATGGAAAAAATAAAAAAAACAAAAATGTACTTACCTCTTTGGCTTAATATCTACTGATCAATCTTGCTTCTTTGCACCTCCCCGGCAACGGTGCCAAAATTTGATTACGCCCAAATGTATACAGAAATAAGCGGTCGATTGTAGTACAGATCGGGCGGTCGTATCCACGAGGAGGTAATAAAAACAAACAATAAAGATTAGTTGAACAAAAGCGTTAGAGGAATAAGTAATCAAAGAGAGAAGAAGAAGATATATTTTTGGAATTTTTAAAACAAATTTACGACAACGTAATTTAAAATGGAGAAAAATTCAATAGTAAAAAGTGGTAAGGCATAGAGGATCCCCTATATGATTCGTTTACCTATTTAGATTTTGATTCATAAAATAACTCAATTGACTATTTCACATCCCAAACAATCAATCGGAAAATAAAGATTTGAAGAACTTGTGAATTATAAATTATTTGAGTAAATAAAATTCTTACGTAAGAACTAGCAAAAATTATCTTATAAGAAATCCAAAAGCGACAATATACTACGAGCAATATTGTAGTAAAAGACTACTTATAAAATAGTATTATCAATATATCCTATCATTCAACAATTACATAAAAAGAGTTTGACTATATTTATATAAAAGTTGACAACAAAATATATAGATATGATAAAGAAATAAAATGAGAGAAAATTTATTTACTCAAAAATATGAACCTTACAAACCATTGGAGAATCAAAACCCAAATAAATTCACTATACATATAGGATCATCTCTAGCCTCACCAAAGAAATTAGCCAAACATGCTCACAAAAATCCTCAAGAAAATAAGAGAAATTGGCTCTAAACTCAACCAAAAATTCATGAAAAAAAAACGTTAATGTTTGCTACACAATCTCCTTTTTATAGGCCTCAATGTTCAGCACCCAAAGAGAGATTTTTGGCCCAAAATTAATGCTGTCAAGCTGGTAATCCGAGTGGAGGCTCGCGGTCAACTGGCTGGCTGAATGGCTTGGAGCTGCTGGATTTTCGCAGGCTGGGCTGGAATTTGGCCCGAGATTGGCGCGGGCCTGATTGGAGCTGAGGGTGGCTAGCTATACGCGGGCTTGACTGCTGGATTTTCGGCTCGAAATTCGCGCGGGCCTGGGCCAGCTGGAGGAGGCACTGACTTTGGCTGGACTGCGGGCCTGGCTGGTTTCGCACGCGTTGGCTGCGGAAGAAAGGAAGCAGAAAAGGAAAGAAAGGAAAAAAAAAAAAGAGGAAAGAAAGGAAAGTAAATAAATAAATAATTAAATAAATCAAAATAAAATTATAAATATTTACAAAGTAAAATATTATGAATTAATATTATAAAAATACTTATTTATATTGTAAATTATCTAATAAATTAAATGAACAAAATTGTATTTTTGTGCATTTATCAATACGTACCAGATGCGCGCTCTCCAGATAGAGTTAGGGGTTTGCAAGGCCCTAACAATTCTGGGAAACATTAAACTTGAACATGAATAGTCCTCCCCCTTCGGGAGGTTGGTACGACACTTTACATGTGTTTTCTTACCATGTGGTTTATCATTAGTGAACATGCCTTATGATGTCACTATATCATATCATAACTTATACTTCATTTATAACTTGACATGACATTTCTACAAACATAGCACTTTTACAAGCATAACATTTTTTTTTACAAATATAGCACGATTGTAAACATGATATTTTATAAATATAGCACTTTTGTAAACATGACATTTTGTAAATATAGTACTTTTGAAAACATGACATTTTGCAAATATAACACTTTAGTAAACATAACATTTTGCAAACATGGCATCACATAGAACATAGCACAACACATGTCATAGCATTATTTGAAAATAAATTACTATTTTTCATACTGCAGGTAAGGTTTGTACTTACCTCTTGTATTGTGTACTGAGTGTTGCGTCCTCAAATTGGGTTGTAACAGCAGGTCACTTCCTGCTATTTGAAAACAATATAGGATAAGGATCCTATCATAAAATGTTGGTAATCTAACCAACTTTCACACATCATCTTTGTTGTATGTCCCCTTTTAACTTACACGTGATTGGTTAGTAGGTTACATGAGGTAACCTTGGTCACTAAGCCCGTATGCATACAATTAGGGTTAGGCTACTATCCTAACCTTGGGCTTATATTATAATATCCTCAATCCATTACCACTCTTGATATCCTGTAGGGTTATATCTGGTACCCCTTAAGATGAACTTGGGTCAGACTTGGTCGACTCAAGTCGACTTTGATTAACTATGGTTACTCCTTTATGGGTTAACCTTGGGTTTTGGGTTTGATCCAGTAACTTGGGTATCCCTCCCAGTTATTATCCGTAGTCGGCTTAATTACAAATTTTTGCTTGAAAATTTCATTTTCTTGCCTTTTAGAACCTTTGGGCGATTAATGTTATAAATCATTTAATTTGCTTGTAAAAATTCTTACTTCTTTAGGTAAAATTTTATAAAGCTATTTAGGACTGAAAACTACCCGTTTATGTTTACTTTGCTCTATCTTGGCTTAAAATCCCATTCTTTTTCTTAACTTGAAAAAAAAATTGAGGAATAACTCTTAAAACTCTTACTTTTACTAGTAAAAATTCATGTTTTTGAAACGGATCCTTATAAAAATCATTTAGGACTAGAAACTGCCTTTGAAACAGTTTCCATAGTCAAAACAGTGATTTTGGAAAAGAAAACAATTTTTCTGAACTAGTTTTAGAAAATCCTGTACAGGAATTTTCGGTTCCCTATACATCCTTCGTAAAACAGCGTCAGTTTAAAAATCCAATCCGAATTTGAAAAATTTATCTTCATAAAAGTTTTAGCTCTCAAAAAGTTCTAAAACTTTTGTGTTTTACAAAAAATCTAGTTCCGCTTGTATTTTTGTCAGTTTTCATTTGAACTGGCTGGGCGTGTAAATTAGGTCTGGGCAGACCAGTCTCGGGTTTTCATAAAAACAGAGGCCATTGGAGTCTCATTTTGGGATTCAGCTTATGCAGCCCCCTAGGAAAACTTGTTCCGAACAACTTTTGTGTTTTACGTTTCACCCAGTTCGGCCTCTAAAGGCCTTGAATTTCCACTTTATCGAAACTAGCCAGTTTTGAATCCGAACTGGCAGTTTCGGTTGTTAAGTCCGGTTTACGTCCTAATTCGCGGATTCTATCTTGACTGACCACTTCAGGAGCTTACACATCAAACATGCAGCGTTTCTAACGTCCCATATATTCAAGCATGCTAATCCCACGTGTCCATGCAGCCCCTAACCGCTTGTCCTAAACCTGGGCTGCATGGTTTCTAACTTAGCATTTCATTCAAGCATGCATCATCACATTCACCCTTAAACTAGCAGCCTAGCACACACTACCTTGGGCAGATTTTTAACCAAAATCAGGAGACACACAACCATTCACATCTAGCATGTATCCTAACATTTTTCGAGCACCAATCATGCAAGAAATTAACATAGACAAGCCACCCACACCCTAATCCCTAACCAAGCACCCACACTAACATATCTAGGGCTAGAAATTAAATTAGACTTATGTCCTTACAAATCAAACTTTTAATACAAATAAAATGCTAAAATTGAACTTAATTGAAAGATTAGGGTCAAGATTTTACCTTGGACCCAAGTTAAGGTTTGACCCAAAAATCCCTTCTCCCTTGGTCCTCCACCACACGGCTTGCACCCTAATTTGGGTACCAAAATTTTTTTGGTTGGTTCCTTGCTTGATCCACTCCAAAGCCGAGCACCCTACTAGGCTTTCCCCTAACAAATTTTTAGTTTTTCCTCTCCTTTTTCTCCTCCCCTCACTGTCGGCCACTATACCCAAAATGGGTCTCAAAAAATTTCAAACTTTTTCCTCTTGGTTCCTAGCTCAAATCTGGATTCTCCCTAGCAAAACCCCTCAAGAAACTTTGGTTTTTCTCTTCTCTTTCTCTCCTCCCAAACCCACGGATTTTCTGCAGAAAATGGACAAAAGTTTGTCTAGATTTTGTGAATAAAATGGATTTATGGGTCATCTATTTATAGAGGTGGAGAAAGTTTGTGAAAATTATGAAATTGCCCCAAAATTTTTAATATTTGCTCTAAAGGGAGGTGAGGTGGCCGGTCTAGGTTGTTCTAGAAAGCTCCTTGATTTCTTTCCAAGGCTTGAAAAAGATTTATGATGTCATAAATCCCAACCAAGATGACATCACCCGCTTTTGGCATTGTTTGGCTTTTTTCCGTAAAAACAGTCTGTTTTTGTGCTACACAGATATTTCTAATACTGTGCTTCACTAATACGCAGTATTTTTATACTATACTGCAGTACAAAATTTATCTGTTTAAAATCAGACAGTAAAAATTTTTTTTCTATTTTTCAAAGCCCTTTTTGCCCTTTATCCTGACTTGGTGTGCTTGATTTTCTAGGGTGGTTTTAAGGCTTATTCATACTATCTTGACCATACAGAAGGTTTTCGCAGCCTCTTTTCTATGCTGCATGTCATCATACTGTAAAGTCAATTCTTTGACTATTATTGGTCAAACTTTGACTTTCTCGATCAAAGTTGACATTTTGGTCAAACCTTTGACTTCCATAAAATCACGTACTTTTTCGCCCTTTTTCCATGAAAACCTCATACATGGCTAATCAATCATTCATCGAGTCTCATAGCCATTTTAATGAGAGCTCAAACATTAGCTAATAAAATTATGAATTTTTTCATTAATATTCATAATTTTCAATGAAACATCTTATAAACACATAATACAGACTTTAATTTCGTATGAATAAGGAAATCATAAGTCCATGAAAATTCGGGTCTTACAACCTATCCTCCTTAAAGGATTTTCGACCTCGAAAATTAGAACAATTCAGAGTAGCTTCTCTTCATGTCATTTTCGCGTTCCCATGTCGTTTCTTCAACATCGCAGTTTCGCCATAATACCGTAACTAAAGGTATAACCTTGTTTCTTAGCACCTTTTCTTCTCGTGCTAATGTTTGGACCGGCTTCTCCTCGTATGTCAGATCTTCACGAATCTTGATTGGTTAGTGATCCAGTACGTGTGACAGATCCGGAATGTATTTCTTTAGCATCGACACATGAAATGCATTGTACACATATGCTAACTCTTGGGGTAAAGCCAATCTATAGGCCACATTACCAACTCTTTCAAGTATCTCGAATGGCCCTATATACCTTGGACTTAATTTCCCCTTCTTTCCAAATCTAATAACTCCTTTGAATGGAGCGACTTTGAGAAAAACCAAGTCTTCTACTTGGAATTCTAGAGGCTTTCTGCGTTTGTCGGCATAACTCTTTTGTCGACTAAATGCAGTCTCCATCCGTTGACGTATTAGTTTTACGGCTTCTGTGGTTTTTCGAATGAAGTCCGTAGACACAAGTTCTTTCTCTCTTGTCTTGTACCAATGGACCGGAGATCTACATCTTCTTCCATACAAAGCTTCGTAAGGAGCCATTCCAATTGAAGCTTGGAAACCGTTGTTGTACGAGAACTCAATCAAAGGAAGCTTCTTGTCCCACGTTCCTTTGAAGTCCATCACGCATGCTCGTAGCATATCTTCTAGCGTTTGAATGGTCCTTTCCGATTGTCCATCCGTCTGAGGGTGAAAAGCTGTACTAAAAGTAAGCTTGGTACCCATCGCTTCATGTACACTTCTTCAAAATTTAGAAGTGAAACGACCATCGCGATCCGAGATAATCATTTTCGGAATCCCATGGTAGCGAACGACATGTGCAACGTAGAGTTCCGCCAGTTGTTCCACTGAAAAGCTGAGCTTGATGGCCACAAAGTGTGCAGACTTTGTCAATCGATCAACGGTCACCCAAATAGCATCATTGCCGCTAGGAGTTCGGGGTAGACCAACCACAAAATCCATTGTCAGTTGGTCCCATTTCCATTCGGGGATGGAAATTTTCTGCAGTTCTCCTCCTGGACGTTGGAGTTCCGCCTTCACTTTTTGACAAGTAAGGCACTTATTGACAAATGTAGCAACGCCATTCTTCATTTTGGGCCACCAAAAGCTTTCATTCAAATATTTGTACATCTTTGTGGCTCCAGGATGAACGGAATAGGGAGTCTCATGGGCTTCTTTCATGATTCATTCCTTCAGCTCGTCCTTGTTAGGAATGCATAGTCTATTCTTCTGATAGAGTATGCCCGCATCAGATATGTTGAAGTCCGACTCTTTTCCTTCTAAGACTTCATTTTTCGTCCTAAGCAGCGAGGCATCTGCTTCTTGACGCTCCTTCATATCATCTAAAATGGTAGGTTGGAAAATTAGGGTAGCTAAACCTCCCGTAACAAGTTCGATTCCGACTTCCACTAGTTCCTTTTGAAGAGGTTCAATCAATGACTAGATTGACATCAACGAGGAAGACGACTTCCAACTAAGGGCATCGGCTACCTTGTTAGCCTTCCCTGGGTGATATCGGATGTCTATGTCGTAATCCTTCACCAATTCGAGCCATCTCCTTTGTCTCATGTTAAGCTCCTTCTGTGTGAAGATATACTTCAAACTCTGATGATCCGTATATACTTCACACCGAGTACCATAAAGGTAGTGTCTCCAAATTTTTAACGCGAATACTACCACCGCGAGTTCCAAATCATGCGTCGCGTAGTTCTTCTCGTGATCCTTAAGTTGTCGAGAAGCATAAGCGATCACCTTTCCATTCTGCATGAGAACGGCTCCCAATCCTATCTTGGAAGCATTGCTATATATCACGAAGTTCCCTTCCTCCACGACTGGAATTGTAAGGATTGGAGCGCTCGTCAACTTACTTTTGAGCTCTTGAAAGTGCTCTTCACACTTAGCCGTCCATTCGTACTTCTTTCCCTTCCTTGTGAGTACGGTGAGTGGTGCCGCGATCTTGGCAAATCCTTCGACAAATCGTCGATAGTAGCCTACTAAGCTGAGGAAACTACGTACTTCGGTGACGTTCTTAGGAGCTGGCCATTTACTTACTGCTTCAATCTTGGCCGGATCTACATATATGCCTTGCTTAGAGACCACATGTCCTAAGAAGTGAACCTTCTCCAACCAAAATTCACACTTTGTGAATTTAGTATAAAGCTGATTTTGCTTTAGAATCCGTAGAGTAATCCTTAAGTGCTCCTCATGCTCCTCCTTTGACCTTGAATAAATCAAGATATCGTCTATGAAGACAATAACGAACTTATCCAAGTAGTCCTTGAACACTCGGTTCATCAAGTCCATAAAGGCAGCTGGAGCATTTGTCAGTCCAAATGGCATAACGAGGAACTCATAGTGCCCATATCTTGTACGAAACGCCGTCTTTGGAACATCTCCTTCCTGAATTCGGAGTTGATGATATCCTGATCGCAGGTCAATCTTCGAAAAGACTGAGGCTCCTTTCAATTGGTCGAACAGATCGTCGATCCTAGGCAAGGGTTACTTATTCTTGATGGTGATCTTATTCAATTCCCGATAGTCAATGCACATCCTAAGAGTGCCGTCCTTCTTCTTAACAAACAAAACTGGGGCTCCCCAAGGTGAATAGCTCTGACGAATGAACCCTCGGTCCAGGAGCTCTTGCAACTGAACTTGCAATTCCTTAAGTTCGGCAGGCGCCATCCTATAAGGTGCCTTAGACACTGGTACTGATCCCGGAAGTAATTCAATCTCAAAAGAGATTTCTCGCTCCGGTGGCAATCCTGGCAAATCTTCAGGAAAAACTTCTATAAATTCCTTGACTATCGGTACTTCTTCCGGCTTACTCTTAATCTCTTGCGTCTTATCCACCATGTTGGCTAGAAATCCAATACATCCTTCTGCCAACAACTTTCTAGCCCTTAATGCAGAAATGAACATCTTTGGCTGTTTCGGGGTTGATCCTCTAAAGATGAACTCCTTGTCTCCAATTGGCTTGAACATGACAGCGTGACGTTGACAGTCTATAACAGCGTTGTACTTTCCCAGGAAGTCCATACCTAGGATTATGTCGTAGTCGTACAGATTAATGATGATCAGGTTGACATACATTTCCCTACTGCATATAATTATTGGAACATGGCGTATCCAATAATCAGACAACAAGATTTCCCCGGAGGGTAATGTAGTTCGGAAAGTTCTTCCGATCCTATCGCTGTCTCTACCTAGTTTCTTAGCAAACTTAGGCGACGTAAATGAATGCATAGCTCCAGAATCAATTAACATATAGGCATCTTGTTGGGCAAAAGGAAGCTGGCCTGTTACCACCGTGAATGGTCCAGCTTGAACATCTTCCTTGGTGTAGGCATAGATGCGTCCTTGTGGTTCCGGAGCTTCAGGTCGGCCTTGAGAGATTGCAGGTCCTTCAAGCTTCATCTGTTCTACGTGCAGCTGACTTCCCTGACCTTTCTGATGGTTCTGCGGGTTCTGGAGGTTAGCATTGTAATTCCTTGCGTAGTGGCCTTCCTTGCCACACAGATAGTAGCGATTCGTTCCAGCTTGGCAGTCTCCCGGGTGCCTCTTCCCATACTTCTGACAAGTGGGATTTCCGTTGTTATCAGGAGCATTCTTCTTGTGGGGAAAATTCTGTTGATTCCCTTGCCTCCCGCATTCCATTTCCTCTTCTGTTGGCTATTGCCATATTGCTTGTTGTTGCCGTATTGACTGGAAGATCCTCCTTGACCTTTCTGCTGCGAGGTTTGGCCTGGTTTTGCTTGGCCTGGGCCTTCTCTTCATTTTTCTCCTTAAAAAACTTAGTCCGTTGCGCTTTGTTCTGTCCCACCCAATATTCAGCTCGAATTGCCCGGCGCACACATTTAGTAACAGTGAGCGGTGGGTGGGGGCCACTGCTAATTACTACAGCCAAATCCGAGTGGAACATCCTCATCATCTGTCTTACTTTGTCCCTCTTGGAACTGATAAGGTGAGGGTAGAGACGTGCCAGCTGTTCAAACTTTCTCACAGCTTCCGCTACAGACAAATTTCCTTGGCGAAAATTGTTGAACTCATCCTGCTGAGCTTCCATGACCTCTGTGTTGAAGTATTTCTCTTTAAACTCCTCAACAAAGTCTTCCCACGTCATCTGGGTAACGTCTCGTCGAATCTAGACTGTTTCCCACCAGAAGCGAGCATCTTTCCTCAGTACAAAGGATGCACAGAGGACCTTCTTATGATCGTTGAGCCTGAGGAAGTTTAGACTGGTGCCTTCATGCGTCGAAATTCATGGTACAATTCTGCCAGAGTTCGAATCGGAGGTGCTGGTGGAACAGCTATAGGTGCCATAGGTACTTCAGGGGCTACAGGGTGTTCTGGAATCACCAGGTCCACATGAGGAATTTCAGGTTCAGCAGGCTGATCCTCAGGTGCTGGTGGTACCCTGGCATCAGGAGGTCCCTGATTTTGCTGAGCTAATTGAGCTCTAAGCCCACCTATTTCTTGTTGTTGGGCCAGCATCATCTGTCTCAGCTCATCTAGCTGGGCCGCTAGATCGACGTTTTGGGTTTGTGCCGTTCTACGTCTTGGTGGCATGGTTCTGTATAGAAACAAGGAAATAAGCTTCTTGTTTTCAAAAATTTCATGAAATCATGTCTCTTATACAGAACCATAATCTTCATAAATACATGATCATAGCTTTTAGAAAAATACATAGCTTCCTCATCATGGGCATACATTACTTGATTACCACCACCGAGCTAAGGTACAACCCAATGTCATCCTTACACCCAACATTTTCCATCGTAACCGTCGATGAGAGATGAGTACGTAAGATCTTAACTAATTCTAAGCGTAAGAAAAATAATTTAACTTGGGCTATTACGGAATCGTTGTGGGGCAAAATGAAGTAGGCTGGCAGGAACCTCGCTCTGATACCAAACTATGACGTCTTCACCTACGTAGGGTCGTCACCTTACTTGCTTAATTATACTTTACTTGAAAATTTGATAATAAATTTTTTTTTTCTCAACATACATATATATAAAAAGGTTTGCCCGTAGCAATTTATCATACATACATACTGAAATAAAATTGTTTAAAGTTTTTAATACCGAATATACTATGTAACATAATTTGTTTTCGTGATATATACATATATACAAAAACTTCTTAACGTAGAAAAAGGTGCGGAAAATTATGCGTAATGGTATCCCATACCGCCCTTCATCCGCCACATCGTCCACATATAGCCCACCATTCAAGCTGCAGGCTTCTTACCTACAGTATGAAATATAACTAATGAGCTTTCGCCCAGTAAGCATAAACGTAATCTCACAAAACATTTTTATTTTAACCATCCTGAAAACATACCAATCATCATGTACATATGCATGAACCATTTATGTTCATTTATGCATCCATTTTTAACTTGAACTTGTTATCTTTCATATGGGCCCCCTTGTGTACGTACCAGATGCGCTCTCTCCAGATAGAGTTAGGGGTTTGCAAGGCCCTTAACAATTATGGGAAACATTAAACTTGAACATGAATAGTCCTCCACCTTCGGGAGGTTGGTACGACACTTTACATGTGTTTTCTTACCGTGTGGTTTATCATTAGTGAACATGCCATATGATGTCACTATATCATATCATAACTTATACTTCATTTATAACTTGACATGACATTTCTACAAACATAGCACTTTTACAAGAATAACATTTTTTTGCAAATATAGTACTTTTGTAAACATGATATTTTGTAAATATAGCACTTTTACAAACATGACATTTTGCAAATTTAGCACTTTTGAAAACATGACATTTTGCAAATATAGCACTTTAGTAAACATAACATTTTGCAAACATGGCATCATGTAGAACATAGCACAACACATGTCATAGCATTATTTGAAAATAAATTACTATTTTTTATACTGTAGGTGAGGTTTGTACTTACCTCTTGTGCTGTGTCCTGAGTGTTGCGTCCTCAAATCGGGTTGCAACAGCAGGTCACTTCCTGCTATTTGAAAACAATATAGGATAAGGATCCTATCATAAAATGTTGGTAACCTAACCAACTTTCACACATCATCTTAGTTATATGTTCCCTTTTAACTTACACGTGATTGCTTAGTAGATTACATGAGGTAACCTTGGTCACTAAGCTCGTATGCATACAATTAGGGTTAGGCTACTATCCTAACCTTGGGCTTGTATTATAATATCCACAATCCATTACCACTCTTGATATCCTGTAGGATTATATCTGGTAACCCTTAAGATGAATTTAGGTCAGACTTTTGGTCGACTCAAGTCGACTTTGGTTAACTATGGTTACTCCTTTATGGGTTAACCTTGGGTTTTGGATTTGACCCAGTAACTTGGGTATCCCTCCTAGTTACTATCCGTAGTCAGTTTAATTACAAATTTTTGCTTGAAAATTCCATTTTCTTGCCTTTTAGAACCTTTGGGTGATTAATGTTATAAATCCTTTAATTTGCTTGTAAAAATTCTTACTTCTTTGGGTAAAATTTTATAAAGCTATTTAGGACTGAAAACTGCCCGTTTATGTTTACTTTGCTCTATCCTGGCTTAAAATCCCATTCTTTTTCTTGACTTGAAAAAAAATTGAGGAATAACTCTTAAACTCTTACTTTTACTTGTAAAAATTCATGTTTTTGAAACGGATCCTTATAAAAATCATTTAGGGCTGGAAAATGCCTTTGGAACATTTTCCATAGTCAAAACAGTGATTTTGGAAAAGAAAACAATTTTTCTGAACTAGTTTTAGAAAATCCTGCGCAGGAATTTTCGGTTCCCTGCACACTATTCGTAAAACAGCATCAGTTTAAAAATCCAATCCGAATTTGAAAAACTTATCTTCACAAAAGTTTTAGCTCTCGAAAATTTCTAAAACTTTTATGTTTTACAAAAAATCTAGTTCCGCTTGTATTTTTGTCAGTTTTCATTTGAACTGGCTGGGCGTGTAAATTAGGTCTGGGCAGACCAGCCTCGGGTTTTTATAAAAAAAAAGAGGCCATTGGAGTCTCATTTTGGGATTCTGCCCATAGTGCCCCCTAGGAAAACTCGTTTCGAACAACTTTTGTGTTTTACGTTTCACCCAGTTTGGCCTCTAAAGGCTTTGAATTTCCACTTTCCCGAAACTGGCCAGTTTTGAATCCGAACTAGCAGTTTCGGTTGTTAAGTCCGGTTTACGGCCTAATTCGCGGATTCTATCTCGACCGACCACTTCGGGAGCTTACACATCAAACATGCAGCATTTCTAATGTCCTATATATTCAAGCATGCTAATCCCACGTGCCCATGCAGCCCCTAACCGCTTGTCCTAAACCTTGGGTTGTACGGTTTCTAACTTAACATTTCATTCAAGCATGCATCATCACATTCATCCTTAAGCTAGTAGCCTAGCACACATTGCCTTGGGCAAATTTTTAACCAAAATCAGGGGACACACAACCATTCACATCTAGCATGCATCCTAACATTTTTCGAGCACTAATCATGCAAGAAATTAACATAGACAAGCTACCCACACCCTAATCCCTAACCAAGCACACACACTAACATATCTAAGGCTAGAAATTAAATTGGACTTATGTCCTTACAAATCCAACTTGTAATACAAATAAAATGCTAAAATTGAACTTAATTGAAAGATTAGGGTCAAGATTTTACCTTAGATCCAAGTTAGGGTTTGACCCAAAAATCCCTTCTCCCTTGGTCCTCCACCACACGGTTTGCACCCTAATTTGGGTACCAAAATTTTTTTAGTTGGTTCCTTACTTGATCCACTCCAAAGCCGAGCACCCTACTAGGCTTTCCCCTAACAAATTTTCAGTTTTTCCTGTCCTTTTTCTCCTCCCCTCACTGTCGGCCACTATACCCAAAATGGGTCTCCAAAAATTTCAAACTTTTTCCTCTTGGTTCCTAGCTCAAATCCAGATTCTCCCTAGCAAAACCCCTCAAGAAATTTTGGTTTTTCTCTTCTCTTTCTCTCTTCCCAAACCCACGGATTTTCTGCAGAAAATGGACAAGAGTTTGACTAGATTTTGTGAATAAAATGGATTTATGGGTCATCTATTTATAGAGGTGGAGAAAGTTTGTGAAAATTGTGAAATTGTCCTAAAATTTTTAATATTTGCTCTAAGGGGAGGTGAGGTGGCCAGTCTAGGTTGTTCTAGAAAGCTCCTTGATTTCTTTCCAAGGCTTGAAAAAGATTTATGATGTCATAAATCCCAACCAAGATGACATCACCCGCTTTTGGCCTTGTTTGGCTATTTTCCGTAAAAACAGTCTGTTTTTATGCTACACAGATATTTCTAATACTGTGCTTCACTAATACACAGTATTTTTATATTGTACTGCAGTACAAAATTTATCTGTGTAAAATCAAGCAATAAAATTTTTTTTTCTATTTTTCAAAGTCCTTTTTGCCCTTTATCCTAACTTGGTGTGCTTGATTTTCTAGGGTAGTTTTAAGGCTTATTCATACTATCTGGACCATACAGAAGGTTTTCGTTGTCTCTTTTCTATACTGCATTTCATCATACTGTAAAGTCAATTCTTTGACTATTCTTGGTCAAACTTTGACTTTCTCGGTCAAAGTTGACATTTTGGTCAAACCTTTGACTTCCATAAAATCACGTACTTTTTTCGCCCTTTTTCCATAAAAGACTCATACATGGCTAATCAATCATTAATCGAGTCTCATAGCCATTTTAATGAGAACTCAAACATTAGCTAATAAAATTATGAATTTTTTCATTAATATTCATAATTTTCCATGAAATATCTTATAAACACATAATACGGACTTTAGTTTCTTATGAATAAGGAAATCATAAGTCCATGAAAATTCGGGTCTTACATAATGGGTGTTAAATTAAGTGATCAAGAAATGTTATTTTCCCCTCGGTATTTAGACTTAATTAATTAATTATGGTTTTAAATGGTTTTGTATTTTAATTAGTTTTGTTATGTTTTTTTGATTTTTAATTATTGATCAATTAATGGGCTGGTGTTAATTAATGAAAATGATATATATGCATGTTAAAATTGAATACTTTGACTTCTAAGTATTTTAATTGTTTTATTTAGCATTTGCAAATTATGGATAGGAAATGGATGTAGTTTGATAGATTGTCTAAAGCATATGAAGATGGTGTTGAAGAATTTTTTGTCATTTGCCAAAGCTTACATACAAGATAATAAGATTCCGTGTCCGTGTCAAATTTGTGGTAATCATATATCTCATTTCATTGATGATGTTAGAGGGCATTTGTGCACTTATGGGATTATTTGTTCTTACCAAACATATTATTTACATGGTGAAGATTTTTCGATATTAAATATACATCGACGAGTACTAAAGGTAAAGAGCCTGTTGTTGAGAAAGATGTTGGTAATAATATGTTTAATGTGATAAATGATTTGGAAGAAAACTTTGTACACCGTTCGAAGTTATTTAAGGTAATGATTAATGATGCCGAAACACCCTTGTATGTCGGGTGTACAAAATATATGAAATTAAGGGCATTGGTTAAATTATGGAATATGAAAGCATCGGGAGGGTGGACGAATTCTAGTTTCACGACTCTTTTAAAATTTCTAAAAGATGTTCTATCAGAGAATAACAAAGTACCACTTAGTATGTACGAGGTGAAGAAGACGTTGAGCACTTTGGGAATGGAATATGAAAAGATATATGCTTGTCCAAATGATTGTGTCCTTTACCGAAAAGAATATGAAAATTTAGATGAATGTCTGGTTTGTAATGAGTCAAGATGGAAGAAGGACAAGATGCCATCGAATGGTAGAAAATGAGTGCCGGTTAAGGTGTTATAGTACATTCCACCGGCTCCACGTTTGCATAGTTTATTCCGTAATGCCGAGTATGCTAAGAATTTGACATGGCACCATGATAAACATGTTGATGATGGCAAACTTAGGCATCCAGCTGACGCATCACATTGGTAGACCTTTGATAACAATTATCCAGATTTTAGTGCAAAACCAAGGAATTTACGTCTCAGTTTGTCGTCGGACGAAATAAACCCACATAATAACATGAGTAGTCGGCATAGTACATGGCCAATCATATTTGTCAACTACAATCTCCCTCCAGAATTTTGCATGAAGCGGAAGTTCTTGATGTTGACATTATTGATCTCAGGCACTTAACAACCGGGGAATGACATTGCATGTACTTGGCACCATTAATCGATTATCTAAAAAGTTTGTGGGATGATGGTTTACAAGTTAGAGATTCTTACTGTCAAGATACGTTCAATCTTCGTGCAATGTTGATTTGGTCAATTAATGACTTTCCTGCACTTGACAACCTATCTAGTTATCCTGTGAAGAGTTCTATAGGTTGTCCCATTTGTATGAAAGAAATATGTTCCATTTGGTTGAAAAATGGTATGAAAACCGTTTACCTTAGTCATAGGAGATTCTTGTCCAAAAATCATCGATATCGCAAACAGAAGAAGGCTTTTGATAGAAATACCGAAGAAAGACCCCCTCTTCGGACTTTGACTGACGAAAATGTATTTGAGATGATTAAAGATATAAAGGTAGTTTTGGGAAAGAGAAAACGTAAGGATCCAATTTTCGATGGACCTTGGAAGAATAAGTCAATATTCTATGAACTTCCATATTGGAAGTCACTCTATGTTCATCATTGCTTAAATGTTATGCATATTGAGAAAAATGTCTATGAATCGATAGTGGACACATTGCTTGACATTCCGAATAAGACTCAAGATGGTGAAAAGGCACGGTTTGATCTTAAAGAGATGAAGATTAGAACAAATTTGCTTCCCGAAAAAGATCAAACGGAACTTACTTACCTCCGGTAAAGCACACATTATCGAGACGAGAAAAGAGAAAGCTTTGTGAATGGCTTGCTTCCGTGAAAGTGCCAAGTGGGTATTCTTTCAACTTCAAAAGGTTGGTGTCGATGAAAGATTTGAGGCTTGTTGGAATGAAAACACATGATTGTCATATCTTGATGCAACAATTATTACCTCTTGCATTGCGGGAGGTTTTAACGAAAGATGTTAGATATTCAATTACGAAGTTATACTCATTTTTCAATTCAATATGCTCCAAGGTATTTGATCCATTGATACTAGATTCGCTACAATCGGAATTGGTTATGACATTGTGCATACTTGAGAAGTATTTCCCACCATTCTTTTTTGATATAATGATCCATCTAACAGTGTATTTAGTTCGAGAAGTTAAGTTATGTGGACCAGTGCATTTGAGGTGGATATATCCTTTTGAAAGGTACATGAAGGTTTTGAAGGGTTATGTGAAGAATTGAAATAGGCCGGGGGGATGTATAGTGGAAAACCACTTAGTAGAGGAATCGGTTGAATTTTGCTTGGAGTATTTGTCCAACGCAGAACTGATAGGTTTGCCAAAGAGTGTGCTATTGACGTTGAAAGGACTATCCGTGGGCGTTCCTTCACTAGTAAATCAAGATGAATGAGCAAAAACTTCTCTTTATGTTTTGCACAATGCTAAGGAAGTGGAGCCTTTCTTTGAGGTTCATATGGCGGAATTAAGAGTTGCGAATCTAAGAAAAGGAAAAAGTGAGAAGTGGATTCAAGATGAGCACAACCGGACATTTTGGGAGTGGATAAGAAAAGATTTGCATATGGAGGCTAGTGTTTCGCAAGACTTAATGAACCTATCCAGAGGTCCGTCATTGATAGTCACAAGATATACATTGTATTTTGTTAATGGTAACTCCTTCTACACTCACGAAAGAGATGAGAAGCATCTTGTACAGAATAGTGGTGTGACACTTCGTGCCGAGTCCATGCATATTTCATCTGCAAAGGACAAGAATCCGGTATATAGTTCCATGAACTACTTTATGTTCATTAAAGATATTTGGGAACTTGATTATTGCGGCTTACGAATAACACTCTTTAAATGCAAGTGGGCTGACAATAATTATGTTAAGATTGATAGTAAGGGCGTTACAGTGGTGGACTTTAGGCGATTGAGATACAAAAATGATTCTTTCATAATGGCATCGCAAGCGGTACAAGTATACTATACAATGGATCTCGACAATTTAGAGCTATCTTTAGTTGTGCCAATGAAGCCAAGAATAATCTGGGATAGCCAAGAAGATAAGGAATATTGCATCGACATTCCATCATTCACAAAGGGTTTGCCACTGGTGGAGGAGATTGATGATTTGATGATAATGTTTCACACTTGCTTCATTTGGATGTAGAGTGGACACGTGTTGAGAAGCCAAAAAAAATAAAAAAAAAAAAAATTAGGAACTTGATTGATATTTTTTATGTTGTAAAAATTTCTATATGTTTTTTTGATTCCGCACATTATAATTGAATCCATATGTAACTTATTTATACATACAAATCTGTGTGAATAAAACTAAAAGCAGGAATGAATGCTGGGTTGCGGCATGTATAACATATAGGTTTGACCCCCTGTGGGATTATATTTATAACGTCATCAAAATTTCTTTTCAAATATTTTTAACCTACCATGACGGTTTTTGGGAAAAACCATCGTTGTAGGTTTGCATTCGACAAAAATAAAAAATTTTGTAAGCGGAAAAATTTCAAAAATTTTTTTTTTCATTTTTGCAACCTACCACAACCACAATGGTTTTTGATAAAAACCGTCGTGGTATAAGGGTTTTCTTCCACACGAAAAAAATTTTGTGTTTAAAAATTTCAAAAAATTTTGTTTTCCATTTTTCTACTTACCATGATGGATTTTGGGAAAAATCGTTATGGTACGTACATACCACGATGGTTTTTCTCAAAAACCGTCGTGGTAGGTAGGTGGAAGAGTGGAAATTTTTTTTTTTAATTTTGATTAAATACCACAATGGTTTTTTTGGGAAAACCGTCGTGGTAGGCTCACATAGCACGACGGTTTTTCCAAAAAACCGTTGTAGTATGTTCTAAGTGGGAATTTTGACAATTTTTGAATAAATTTCAACTTTTTGAAGCGTACATTAAAATCCAAAAAAATACCCTCTTTCCCACCCCATACCCAAAGCTGCCCAATTTTCTCCCTCCATTTCTCCCTCTTCGCTCCCTCCTTACTTAAATTCTCTAAAAACTCTCAATATTTTTCCCTCGCTGCCCACGTCCTTGCCCTCAATTTTTCCTTATCTCTTTCTCTGCCAATGCTAACGCCCACCATTTTTCCTTCTCTTTCTTGCCGGCCACGGCGCCCACGCCCATGCCCACGTCCTCCATTTTTCCCTCTCTCTTTCTCGCCACCCACACCCTCCAAGGTTCCCTCTCTCTCTAGTCCCCCATGCTGCCCACACCCACATCCTCCATTTCTCCCTTTCTCTCTTGCCGCCCACGCCCTCCTAGGTTCCCTCTCTCTCTAACCTCCCACGGCACCCACACCCACACCCACACCCACATCCTCCTTTTTTCCCTCTCTCTTTAGCCACCCATGCAGCCCACACTTTGCCTACATTCGATAGCACTCTGCACTCCGCACGTACCCACGCTCGATACAAGCCGATAAGTTGTAGTGTATATTGCTTGGGTAATTACAGGATTTGGGAATTTTTCGTCCAAAATGTTGAATTTGTTGATTGTAGTTGTTGATTTGGGTATTTTTCCAGAAAAAAGTGTTGATTTTGTGACATGGTATGTTTGCATATTACATGTTTGATACAATGCCTCTTTGAGTGAGAATTAGCTTTAGATTGAATTAAATTGATTGGGTAAGGCTCGGATTTGGGCATTTTCTAGAAAACAGTGTTGATTTTGTGACTTAAATATTTGCATATTACATGTTCGATATAATGTCTCTTTGAGTGAGAATTAGTTTTAGATTGAATTAAATTGGTTAGGTAAGGCTTTGATTTGGGCATTTTCCAGAAAAAAAAAAAGTGTTAATTTTGTGACTTAAATGTTTGCACATTACATGTTCAATACAATGCCTCTTTGAGTTAGAATTAGTTTTAGACTGAATTAAATTGGTTGGGTAAGGCACGGATTTTGGCAATTTCCATAAAAAGAATGTTGATTTTGTGACTTAAAATGTCTCTTTGATTAGGTTATGTGTCATTTCCATAGTTAAGTAAAGTTTTTGTTTAGCTTTTTGATTTACAAAGATTTAATGTATGCTTTTGTGTGCTTTTTATGTGTTTCAGTGCCATGATTTTGTAATGATTTAATGACGATAATTTTTTGCTTTTAAAGTGTTTCAGTGTAAGACCCAAATTTTATGGACTCACGATTTTCTTGTTCATAAGAAATTAAAGTCCAAATTATGTGTTTATAGTGTGTTTCATGAAAAATTATGAATATTAATGAGAAATTCATAATTTTATTTACCAATGTTTGAGCCCCCGTTAAATTGACTATGAGACTCCATGAATGATTGATTACCCATGTATGAGATTTTTTAAAAGGAAAAAGAACGAGAAAGGATGTGATTTTACGAAAGTCAAAGGTTCGACCGAAAATGTCGACCTTGACTAAGAAAAGTCAAAGAATCGACTTTACGAGTATGATGAAAGGCAGTATAGAAAGAGACTGTGAAAACTTTTATGGTCAAGATAACACGAATAAGCCTTAAAACCACCATAGAAAAATTAAGCACACCAAGTTAGAATTAAAGGGCAAAAAGGTCTCCGAAAAATAAGGAAAAGATTTTTACGATCCGATTTTATACAAAAAAAAATTTTTTTGGACCGAAGTACAGTAAGAAAATACGGAACACAGTATTAGAAATAACTGTGTAGTATAAAATTGGACAGTTTTTAGAGAGAAAAATGGATTAATTGGAGAAAGAGAGCAAGAACCAAACAAGGCCCTTGTTTTTAAGGGATGACTTCATGTTGATGACCCCACAAGGATGAGGTAAGATTGGAGGATGTGGAGCCTCCTACACCACATGTTGCTTGCCACCCCTTGGATGCCACATACACCCCTCATTGGCCGGCCACACCTCCTCCCCTCCTCTATAAATACCCCCTCATCAATCCCATTCATTTTAATCAAGAAATGCAACTAAACTCTTGCCATTTTTTTTTCAAGAAAAACCGTGGGTATTGAGGGTGAGAAAGAGAAGAGAAATCAGAAATTTTCTTAGGGCTTTTACTCTTTGGGTGTTCGGGTTTGCTAGGGAGAAAGAAGAAAAAATTTTGAAAGCTTAAAGACCCATTTTGGGCAGCCAAAGCCGTAGGTTTGGGGAGAAGAAAAAGGAGAGGAAAAAGTTGAAATTTTTGGGGGAAATCCTTGGTGAGTGTTCGGCCCTTGAGTGGATCAACCAAGAAAAATTTTGGGGCCCTAGCTTGAGTCAAAACCGTGAGCAAGGACCAAGGAAAAGCAAAGGGGATCTTTGAAATTTCCAAACCCTAACTTGGGTTTAAGGTAAAATCTTGACCCAAATCTTTCAATTAAGTTCTATTCTAGCATTTTAATTGTGGTTCAAGTTGGTTTGTAAAGACATAAGTCCACAATTAATTTTCAGCCCTAGATTGTTGGTGTGTGTGCTTGATTAGGGATTAGGGTATGGTTAGCTTGTGTATGATGTTTGCTTGCTTGATTTGTGTTTCGAAAATTGTTAGGATGCATGCTAGATGTGGTTGGTATGTCCCCTGATTTTTGGTCACAAAATGTGACGCCCCCTTACTACGTAGGGCCGCCACCTTACTTACTTTACTTAACTTTACTTGAAAATTAGGAATATTTTTTTTTTGAAACATACTTATAAAAGCATTTGTCATTAGCAATATATCATTACTACTTAAGTAAAAGTTTACCTAAGGTCTTTAGTTCCAAAATACCGTAAAGCATAATTTGTCTTTGTCATACATACTTAGATACAAAACTTCTTAACTCAAAAATAGGTTGCAGAAACTATGCGTAGTGGTATCCATACCGCCTTCATCCGCCGCCACATCGTCCACACACTGCCCACCATTCAAGCTGCAGGTTTCTTACCTACAGTATGAAATATAACTGGATGAGCTTTCGCCCAGTAAGCACAAACATAATCTCACAAAACATTTAAAACATCTGGAAAACATACATCATCATATGCATGTGCGTGAACCATTTATGTTCCATTTATGCATTTCTTTTAACTTACTTATCTTTCTTATGGGTCCCATAGTGTACGTACCATCATTTATTTAGCGCGCCTCCAGATACAGTTAGGGGTTGCAAGGTCCCTAACTGCTCTGGGAACATTGGGTGATTACACCTTCCCGCATCAACGAGAGGGTGAATCCTTTACTTGAACATGAAAAATCCTCCACCTTATGGGAGGTCGGTACAACACTTTACTTCTGATTTCTTACCATGTTATTTATCATTAGTGAACATACCTTATGATGTCACTATATGATAACATACTTTTTATCTCATTCATAACATGACATGGCATTCTTTTCATACATGGCATTTGCAATCATGACATTTTTATAAATATGACATTTTGCAAATATAGCACTTTTTTTACAAACATAGCATTTTGCGAAAATAACACTTTTTTATAAACATAGCATTTTATAAAAATAACACTTTTAATAAGCATGACATTTCATAGATATAGCACACAACATATTGCAGCATATTTGAAAACCACATACTTGAACATAATGTATTAGTTTTCATACTGCAGGTGAGGTTTGTACTTTCCTCTAGTGCCGTATCCTTAAAGTTGCGTTCCTTAAGTTTGCCGGCAACAGCAATTCACTTTCCTGATATACCAAAAATATAGAATCAGGATTCTTTCGTAAGGTGTTAGTGACCTACCAACACTCATACCTACTTTTGGTTGTATGTCTCTCATACTTGATATCTATCTTGGCCACTTTAATCCCCATTCTTTATCGAACTTTGATAAATCCTTAAGAGGTTACATTGGGTAACCTTTTTGGTTAGAGTCTTGTTCTATTATTAGGCTTTGCTCATACATCCTTGTTATTGGGTTATTTCCATTACCCCTTTAAATTTTAGCCCAATTATACATGTGGGTATCCCTTAGGGTTATGTTGGGTAACCCTTAAGGTTAACCTTAATTATACCTTGGGTCAACCTTTGGTCAACTCTTGGTCATCCTTGGGTTTGCAACTCGGATATAAAAATCCGATTACCATTCGTAATCGGCTTGTTTACCATTTTTTTTTTAATTCCTCTTCCTTATTTTTGGAAAATATTGTGTAATTTATTTTCCAAAATCCTTCATATTACTTGTAAAAATTCTAACTCCTTAAATTAGAAAAATACTTTGGCTTAAACTCATTATTTTCCTTGACTTGTAAACTCTTGGTTTGAAACCCTCTTTTTCTTTACTTTGTGGAAAAATGTGAAATTTCAAACCCGAGCCCTTAAAATTCATGGTTTTCGAAATAAATCTTTTATAAAATCATTTAGGGCCGAAAACCGCCTTTGGAACGGTCTCCGAAGCTAAAATAACTGTTTAAGAGCACTTCACAATTTTTCTAGAAAAATATTTTCGTGAAACTCATGTGCAGGATTTCGGACTCCCTGCATATCTCCCACAAAACATGCCCAGTTTAAAAATCAGCTTGAAATTTGAAAAACTTGTCTTCACGAAAATTGTAGCACTCGAAAAATTATAAAACTTTTGTGTTTTGCGAAAAGTCCAGTTCGGCCTAGATTAGTACCAGTTTTTATTTGAAAACTGGCTGACTCTGAAAAACTGGGTGAAGACCGTCCTAGGGATCAGCCACGGGTTTTGAGAAAAATGGAGGCTGTTGGAGCCTTATTTTGAGATTCTGTTTGCGCTGGTCTCTAGTAAAAGTTGTTTCGAGCAACTTTTATGTTTTGAGTTTTTTCCTGTTCGGCCTCTAAGGGCCTTGAAATTACCCTTTCCCAAAACTGGCTAGATTCGAATTCGAATTGGCAGTTTCGGTTGCTTAGTTCGGTTTACGTCTTATTTCGCGGAATCTATTTCGACCGATCACATCGGGAGCTTGGACAACAACAAGCAGCGCTTCTAACGTCCCATTGAAACCTATAAATCCATCTCATCCAACCCATGCAACCCAAATCCGAAAATTAACAACCGAGGGTTGCTTGGTTCTAGCACATGCATTAACACATACAAGCATCGTCATAACCAACCCTAAATCTAACATGCTCTCATGGCTGCCAAGGGCAGATTTTTGGCCACATCTTGGGGGACATACAACCTAATTTCTAGCATGAAAAATCCATCATCAAGCAAGCATAAATCAAGCAAACAATTAACCAATCAAGCCAACCAAAACCCTAACTCCAAATCAAGCACACACACCAACAAAATGAGGGCTGAAAATTAAATGGACTTATGTCCTTACAACCAACTTGAATCACCATCAAAATAATCAAATAGAACTTAATTTCAAGATGGTTTTAAGAAATTTACCTCAAACTCAAGTTAGGGTTTTGAAATCCCAAAATTTCTTTCCTTCCTTCCTCTAACTCACGGCTTCACCAAACATGTGATCCAAGAAATTTTTGTTAGTTTCTTGCTCTACCAAAACCGAACATCACAAGAAGAAAATCCAAGTTTTTTCTTACCTTTTTCTCCTCCTCTTGCTCGGCCACTTTCTCAAAATCTCACCAAAAATTTCACAAACTCTCTCTTATCCTCTCCCCTTGCAGCCGAGCACTCAACAAGTGAAAACCCCAAGAAGATTTTCAGATTTCTTTTCTCCTTCTCCTTTCTCTCTCCCACGGTTTCTTGCTTGGAAATTCTAGAGAAAATTTGGCAGAGTAAGGCTGTGTTTTGTCAATAAAAGTGAGAGTTTTTGAGGGGGTATTCATAGGCAAAAATGGGGAGTGTTGGCTGCCAAGGGATTGCCGAATTTTGAGGGGGGGAACAAAGGGGAATGGTGAGGGCTGGTTCCTATCTTTTCTTTCCTTAATTCATGGCTTTTTGCCATACCATCACATGGCTGTTGGCTGGCCAAGGAATTGCCGAATCCAAGGGAGCTTAAGAGGGCATGGGCTGCTGAAAATTGAGGGGAAAGAGGGACATGTGGCAGCCCTTGGTGGAATGAAAGGTAGAGAGGTTGCTTGTCCTTATTTTATGGCTTTATGTCTCCTCATTTCCTTGGCTTGCTGCCGAGATTTCCAAGGGGAAAAAGGCTTGGGTTTTGACTCATTTTTTTAAGCAAAAGTGACTTGAGGATAGGAGACTTGTGATGGATAATAGTGGTTCAACTTTTTCCTTGATTTTGGGCTTTATATCTTGTCTTTCTTTGTCTTCCCTTGGCTGCCGAACATGATGGAGGGGAGGGGATGTGCAGTCGGTTTTTGGGGTGGAAAAGAAAGCCTCTTATAGCTAGCTTTGGCTAGAGAAAAGTGAGCCATAAGCATGTGTTATTGTCCTTTGCTTAGTTAGACTTGAAAGACCACTTAGTTACCCAAACCAAACCAATTTCTTTTCTTGTTCCTTCAAGTTACCGAATGTGATGGAGTGGAGGGCTGATGGGTGCCATGTGAAATCTTGGGTTAGTGGAGGGTGATGTCAAGGGGTTGATGTCATCTTCCACTAGCTCTCTCAATACCTTGTTTGGCTATTTCGTTCTTTCACAGCTCCTTTCGCGCTCCACAGTTATTTCCAATACTGTGATGAGCATTCTCATTTTATATTTTGGTCCAAAAATTCTTCCATGTAGATTTGGATCGAAAACTTTCTTTCTCCAATTTTTCGGAGACCTTTTTGCCCTTAATTCTTTTTCGGTGTGCTTGATTTTTCTAGGGTGGATTTATGGCTTATTTGTGCTTTCTTGATCATAAAACTTCATTTTCAGAGATTCTTTCCGTATTCCTTCATCATACTTGTGAAGTCAACGTTGTGACCCGTCCCGTTCAAACTTTGACTTTTTGGTCAACCCTTTGACTTTTTGGTCAAACTTTTGACTTTTGTAAAATTTCATCCTTTTTCGTTCTTTTTCCTTTAAAAACCTCATTCTTGGCTCATAAATCATTAATTGAGTCTCATAATCATTAAATGAGGACTCGAACATTGTTTAAATAAAATTATAAATTTCTCATCATTATTCATAATTTTTTTTCATATAACACATCATAAACACATAAATTATACTCTAATTCCTTATGAACAAGGAGATTACAAGTCTACAAAATTTCGGGTCTTACACAAAATCTGCCCAAGGCAGTGCTTGTGTGGCTGCTAGTTCAATGGTGGATGTGATGGAGTATGTTTGATCTTGATGCTAGGCTAGAAACCATGCAACCCAATGATAGAGCTTTCGGTTTGGGGTTGCATGGGTACATGGGATTAACATGCTTGAATGTATGGGATGTTAGAAGCGCTGCATGTTTGATGTGTAAGCTCCCGAAGTGGTCGGTTGAGATGGAATCCACAAACTAGGATGTAAACCGGACTAAGCAACCGAAACTGTCAATTCGGATTCGAAACTGGCCTGTTTCGGGAAAATGAAAATTTAAGGCCTTTAGAGGCTGAACTAGGTAAAACTCAAAACATGAAAATTGCTCAGAAGGGTTTTTCTTAGGGGGCAACATGAACAGTTTTCTAAAATGAGGCTCCAATGGCCTCCGTTTTTACCAAAACCCGTGGCTGATCCCCCAGACCCAGTTTTTCAGGGTCAGCCAGTTTCAAACAAAAACTGGCATGAATCTAAGCAGAACTGGATTTTTTCCAAAACATGAAAGTTTTAGCATTTTTCGAGAGCTACAACTTTTGTGAAGACAAGTTTTTCAAATTCGGAGTTGATTTTTAAACTGACACTGTTTTACGAAGGGTGTGCAGGGAACCGAAAATTCCTGCACAGGATTTTCTAAAACTATTTCAGAAAAACTGTTTTTCTTCTAAAACCCACTGTTTTAACTATGGAAATTGTTCCAAAGGCAGTTTCCAATCTTAAATGATTTTATAAAAGATCTGTTTCAAAAAACCATGAATTTTAAGGGTTAGATTTGAATTTCCACATTTTTCAAAGAAGTAAAGAAAAAGGGGTTTTAAGCCAAATGTTTTCAAGCTAAGGAAAAAGTATGATTTTAAGACCAAGTGTTTTCAAGTTAAGAGGAGAAAAGAAATTTTGAAACCGAAGTATTCAAGTTGCCCAAAAGTAAAGAAAATGGGATTTTAAGCCAAAGTATTTTCAAGTTAAGGAAGTAATAATTTTTACAAACAAACTAAAGGATTTTTGGAAGATAATTACACAAGATTTTCCAAAAGTAAGGAAATGTATTTTTAACGAAAAATTGATAAGCAAGCCGACTATGAACGGTAGCCGGATATTATATCCGAGTTACAAACCCAAGGATGACCAAGGGTTGACTAAGGGTTGACCCGATGTTTAATTAAGGTTAACCTTAAGGGTTACCCAACATAACCCTAAGAGATACCCAACTATATAATTGGGCTAAGATTTAAGGGGTTAATGGAGATAACCCAATAACGAGGATGTATGAGCAAAGCCCAAAGGTAGAATGGAAACTGAACCTTAATGGTATGATTAAGGGCTTAGCACCAAGAAAAAGAGGTTATCCAACGTGATCTCTTAAGAATTAATCAAAGTTCGATTATCGTTAATGAAGAAGGATGATTATGGAGACTAAGTGAGGTAACAAGTATAGGGGACATACAATCAAGAGTAGGTGTGAATGTTGGTTAGGTCACCAACACCTTATGAAAGGATCTTGATCCTATACTTTTCATATAGCAGGAAGTGACCTATAGTTGCAAACCGATTTAAGGACGTGACTTTTAGGATATGGCATAAGAGGTAAGTACAAACCTCACCTGCAGTATGAAAGATAGTATTCTATGTTCAAATATACTATTTCATGTTTTGTACTATGTTCTACATGATGCCATGTTTGCAAAAATGTTATGTTTACTAAAGTGCTATAATTGCAAAATGTCATGTTTTCAAAGTGCTATATTTGCAAAGTGCTATATTTACAAAAGTGCCATATTTGCAAAATGATATGTTTACAAGAGGCTATATGTGCATAGATGTTATTTTTACGAAAAAGCTATATATGCTATAATTGCAAAATGTCATGCTTTCAAAAGTACTATACTAGCAAAAATGTTATGTTTGCACAAATGCCATGTTCTGAATGAAGTGTAAGTTATGTTATGACATAGTGACATCATAAGGCATGTTCACTAAAGATAAACAACATGGTAAGAAAACACAAGTAAAGTGTCGTACCGACCTCCCAAAGGTGGAGGATCAACCTCCCAAAGGTTGGAGGATTTTCATGTTAAAGTTTAATGATTCCCATAACTGTTAGGGACCTTGTAACCCCTAACTATATCTGTAGGCGCACTATATCTTATGGTACGTACACTATGGGGTCCATATGAAAGATAAGATCAAGTTAAAAAGGAATGCATAAATGAACATAAATGGTTCACGCATATGCATATGATGATTGTTATGTTTTCAAGTTGCTTTAAATAAAAATGTTTTGTGAGATTATGTTTGTGCTTACTGGGCGAAAGCTCATAAGTTATATTTCATACTGTAGGTAAGAAACTTGCAGCTTGAATGGTGGGCGTTGGAGGTAGGGGTGGCAATTCGTGTCGTGTTCGGGTCCACGGGTCTAACCCGAACACGACCCGTTCTTTTCGTGTCAATTTCGGGTGACCCAAATTTGACCCATTCACTATTCGTGTCGTTTTCGATTCATGTCGTCGTGTCGCGACGTGTATTGCCATTCGTGTCGTGTTCGGGTCGTGTTTGGTCTAACCCGAACACGACCCGTTCTTTTCCGTATCAATTTCGGGTGACCCGAATTTGACTCGTCCACTATTCGTGTCGTTTTCGATTTGTAAAATTCGTGTCGTTTTCGATTCGTATCATCGTGTCGCGACCCGTATTGCCACCCCTAGTTGGAGGGACGATGCGGTGGCAGATGAATGGAGGGTATGGATACCACTACGCATATATTCCGCAACCTTTTGATAAGTTAAGAAGTTTTATATATATGTCTATATCGTAAAGACAAGTTATGTTACCTAGAATTTTAATTCGGTACCAAAGACTTTGAACAACCTTTTTAATATTACGAGCAAACCTTTTTATATATATGTATGTCAAAAAAAAAATATACCTAAAATTTCAAATAAGTAAGTTAAGTATAAGTAAGGTGATGGCCCTACGTAGGAAGGGGGCGTCACATTCAGTGCTTCCTTGTTTTAGATTGATTTAAAATATCACAACATAACGAGGAGGAATTGTCAACTCAAACTCAAATTGGAAAACCACGAAGAACCAACTTACCAAGATTCAATTCCGACGAAGATGGTACATGAAGGGCAACTCTTCTGAGAAGAGTCAACATTGTTAGGTCAAAGGGAGAACGAATTGAAGTTTCATTCGACATGAAAGGGCAACTATTAGGCAAGGAAGGAGATGAATTACAGAGTTGGATTAGAGTGTTTGCTCGAGAGCACATTCCCATTCGGATATCTGACTTTAGAAGTGCCAATTTAGCCCCACAGAAAAAAAAAAAAAAAAAAAAAGAGTGTGGGTGCAAGTCATAACTTCTTTCACTGTGGAACCATTATTTAAAAAACAAGCTTTAAAGTTATGTGGAGAGTCAACGAAATATTTTAGATATGATCTTTACCAAGCTTTTGTCAGGGATCATATTGATGAAGAAACTATGTGGCAATGACTACCAAAACTGGTTCACAATTACCCCACCATCAGCTAGGATGATTGGGAAAAATTCATTGCATATCGATGTATCGTGGAATTCAAATGACTATCTAAACAAGGAAGTGAGATAAGAAAGAAGAGCAAATACGGATCAATGGGGGCTGTGACGGATATAGAAAACATGACCAAATTCATGTACGTGAATTACTTGGACAAAATGTGTAATGGTATGTTGTACTTCCAATTTTTTCCTTTTTGTTTGCTAACGGTATTTATTAAACTACAGTTTGAGAAGACGGGAAAATGGGCAGAGCGCCATACTAGGTGGCTGGACATGCGCGTCAAACCCGATGGAGAGTTCAAGAATGCATCATTTAAAATTATTGCCGATACAATAGTAAGTTTTTGAATCCATGGTCTAATATATTCATCCCATACACTCCTTTATGTTTACGAGTTCATAACATATTCTCTGATTGTTACAGGATGACTTCAGTGAACAAGAGATACAAGGAAATTTCGAATCTGTGGGGACAAATGACATATTGACCAAGGCATTAGGCAATGTTGAGCATTCGGGTCGAATCCAAGGTCAATCTAAGTTTGTCAAGAAGTCGCAATACTTTAACCTTGTGCAAAGTTAAATGGAAAATGCTGAAGTCTCGGATATGAAACGGCAGCTTGCCGCATTGGAAAAAACCATATAGGAACTTTGTGCGAAACACAGTATTAACCGAGAGACTGTGGCCAAGGAGATGATCGCATCGACTGTTGATCAACACAACAGCTTCAAGGCTAGTTGCTCCTTGAATGAAAAAGAAGCTAGGCCATCGGATCCGCAGCCATGCCAAACACAAGTAAGGAATGCCAACTCTTTTTTACTGATTTAGTTAAACGAAGGAGATGTATTGGCTGCAATCTGCAGGGTATACATAAACTGTGTTCCAATCGACATAGTCCATGGGATTCCTTTAGGTGAGGAGAATGTACGAGTGACAATTACAGTCCCAAAACTAAAACGTGCACTCCTACCTATTCTAACGAAAGAAGCCACACATATTGAAGAAGCTGTCGATGGGTTTGTTGCTTGGCTGAAAAGATTAGTTGTTGTTCAAACAAGTTTGAGTCAGGCAAGTCAAGGTCCCAGTCATGCTCCTAATAGAGAAGTTAAGGTAAGCAAACGAACCAAAAAGAGAGCAGAGAAGAAGAAAATACAGTCACAACCAGAGGTACAACAATAACCAACACAACAAGAACTACCTTCGTTTAACTTTAGTGAAATTCCCTTTGAATTTAGACCTTTGGCATATTACGCACAAAGTTCCATGCGTGACAGTACCCAAATAGCGTGCCCATAACAATTGTTCGTTGTTGGCAATGACATGCTTATATATATATTGGGTTTGAAGATATATACTATTTTATAACATTTAAAGAAATTAGTGCAAACAGCATAATAGTTTACATTAGGTAATACATTTATCAACAAAAAATAGTATTATTTATTCTTGTTAATCTTATATATGTTGTTTTTGCGTAACAAGTGTGACTAATTTTTTTTTTTTTTTTTTTGCAGATACTTAGCGGATTGTCATGCAAGTGCAGGTATGGATCAACAGTTCGAGTTTATTTCTCCAGTACTTATCTCACCGGTTCAACAAAATATAGATCTCAAAGCCTACATTCGAGAGAGGGCTGACAATATTCTACTGATCTTGAGAAATGCACCAAAGAGAAAGCTGTTTATTATGCCATATAACAGTGACCAACATTGGATCTTAGCAGTTATTGATCCGTTGGATGATTCGGTCCTGTATTTTAATCCTCTAGGAAATGAACCAGGTGATGATTTTAAAAACCTAATTACGATGTAAGTATTCTTTGATTTTCATATCTCTATTTTGACATAACATGATTGTTGTTGTAATTGTTTTAAAATTTGTTGGTGTGTTAGGGCACTTAATGATTGGAAATTGTTGGCGGGAAGAGGAATAAGAAAGTGACACAACTGGGAGACGTTGATTGATACTGTTCAATGTCCTATACAGGAAGGTTATGTAAAATGCAATTATTTTATGTTAGCTTTCATGCGAGAAATAACCTCGACTATTGATGGACCAGTCTCACTTCAAACCAATGATTTTTATACTGAGACTGACATGAGTTCGGTTAGGCAAGAGTGGGCTACATTTGTAATGCAGTTTATAGAATATTGACTAACAACAATATATAAATTTTGTACTCTTGTTATATTAATTGTTGTACATTGTGATCCATGTAATTACAGATTATTTATCAATTTATTATTGGCTGGGTAATACTGGATAACACACGGGATTTGCCATCCGTGGGAAATAGGATGAATTCACAATTTTTTTTTGTTGGCTTTGTGAGCCTACCATTATGACGCCCCCTTACTACGTAGGGCCGTCACGCCTTACTTACTTACTTTACTTAGAAAATTAGGGGTATATTTTATTTTTATTTTTATTTTTATTTTTTTGAAACATACTTATAAAACATTTGTCTTTAGTAATATATCATTACTACTTAAGTAAACATTACTTAAGGCCTTTGATTCCAAAATACCATGATACATAACTTGTCTTTATCATACATGCTTATATATACAAAACTTCTTTACTTATCAAAAGATTTGCGGAAACTATGCGTAGTGGTATCCATACCGCCTTCGTCCGCCGCCACACCGCTCCAACAGTGCCCAGCATTAAGCTGCGGGTTTCTTACCTACAGTATGAAATATAACTGAATGAGCTTTCGCCCAGTAAGCACAAACATAATCTCACAAAACATTTAAACATCATGAAAAACATACATCATCATATGCATAAGCATGAACCATTTATGTCCATTTATGCATTTCCTTTAACTTTCTTATGGGCCCCATAGTGTACGTACCCTTAACATATAGCGCGCCTCTAGATACAGTTAGATGGGTTTGCAAGTCCCTAACTGCTCTAGGAAAACATAAGTGATTACACCCTCTCACATAAACGAGAGGGCGAATCCATACTTTAACATAAAAATCCTCCACCTTGGTGGAGGTTGGTACGACACTTTACTTGTGATTTCTTATCATGTTATTTATCTTTAGTGAACATACCTTGTGATGTCACTATATGATAACATACTTTTTATCTCATTCATAACATGACATGGCATTCTTCTCACTCATAGCATTTGCAAACATGACATTTTTATAACATGACATTTTGCAAATATAGCACTTTTATAATCTTTTGCAAAAATAGCACTTTTTATCAACATAGCATTTCACGAAAATAGCACCTTTTATAAACATGGCATTTCACAAAAATAGCACTTTTCATAAAACATGACATTTCATAGATATAGCACATAACATATTGCGGCATATTAGAAAACCACATACTTGAACATAATTTACTAGTTTTCATACTGCAGGTGAGGTTTGTACTTACCTCTAGTGCCGTATCCTTAGAATCGCGTTCTTTAAATTGTCGGCAACGGCAATTCACTTTCCTGATATACCAAAAATATAGGATCAGGATCCTTTCGTAAGGTGCTGGCGACCTACCAACACTCACATTTACTTTTGGTTGTATGTCCCTTATACATGATATCCATCTTGGCCATATTAATCCCCATTCTCTATTGAACTTGGATAAATCCTTATGAGGTTACATTGGGTAACCTTTTTAGTTTGGAGCCTTGTTCTACTAGTGGGCTTTGCTCATACATTCTTGTTATTGGGTTATTTCCATTAACCCTTTAAATCTTTGCCCAATTGTACATGTGGGTATCCCTTAGGGTTATGTTGGGTAACCCTTAAGGTTAACCTTATTTAACCTTGGGTCAACCTTTTGTCAACCCTTGGTTATCCTTGGGTTTGTAACTCGGATATAATATCCGGTTACCGTTTGTAATCGGCTTGCTTACCAATTTTACTTTAACATTCCTCTTTCTTATTTTTGAAAAATCTTGTGTGATTAACTTCCAAAAATCCTTCATTCTTCTTATACAAATTCTAACTCATTTTAATTAGAAAATACCTTGGTTAAATCTCATTATTTTCTTTAACTTGGAAAATTTGGTATGAAACCCTCTTTTTCTTTTCTTTGTGGAGAAATGTGAGATTTCAAACCCGAGCCCTTAAAATTCATGATTTTCGAAACAAATCTTTTATAAAACCATTTGGGGTCGGAAACTGCCTTTGGAATGGTTTCCGAAGCTAAAATGACCATTTAAGAACACTTCAAAATTTTTCTAAGGGCCTTGAAATTACCCTTTCCCGAAACTGGCCAAATTCGCATCCGAATTGGCAGTTTCGGTTCCTCCTTTCGGTTTACGTCCTATTCGCAGAATCTATCTCGACCGATCACATCGGGAGCTTAGACAACATCAAGCAGCGCTTCTAACGTCCCATTGCAACCCATAAATCCATCTCATTCTACTCATGCAACCCCAAATCCGAAAATTAAAAGACTAGGGTTACATGGTTCTAACTCATGCATCATCACATACCATCAACACAAAATCCAACCCTAAGTCTAGCATGCTCTCATGGCTGCCAATGGCAGATTTTTGGCCTAATCTTATGGGACATACAACTTAATTTCTAGCATGAAAAATCCATTATTTTCAAGCACAAATTTTAAAGCAATCAAGCATTAAAAATCAGCCAACCAACCCTAATCTTATCAAGCACACACACACACCATAAATGAGGGCAGAAATTAAGGTGGACTTATGTCCTTACAAATCACTTGAATCAACCTCAAAAATACTTAAATAAAACTTAGATTCAAGGGGGTTTAAGAGATTTTACCTCACCCCAAGTTAGGGTTTTGAAAATCCCAACTTTCCTTTGGTTCCTCTAGCTCATGGCTTTCTCCAAAAAAAATGCATCCAAAATTTTTTGTTAGCTCTTCTTGCTTCTAACCAAAAACTGAAAATCACAAGGAGAATAACCAAGTTTTTCTTACCCTTTTTTTCCTCCTCCTCTTGCTCGGTTTCCTTCTCAAAAGTTCACCAAAAATTTCTCAACTTCTTCCTTGTTGATGGCTCACGGTCTTGCACAAGAAAATGAGATCCAAGAGATTTTTCTTTGTTAGCTTTTTCTCATCTCTAACCGAGCACTATCAAGGAAGAAAACCAAGAATTTTTCAAGATCCACATACCTCTTTTTCTCTTGCTCTTGGTCGGCCACTCACTCCAAGATCCACAAGAATTTTTCCAATCTTTCTCTAGCACTCTCCCTTGCAAAAACCGAAACCCTTGAGATGGAAAAACCCAAAATTTCTCTTTGCTCTCACTCTCCCTTTCTCTCCCTCTTTGCTGCCGAACAACTCAAGGAGAATGGCAAAGCTTTTGGCTGCTTTGACAAGGAAAAGAGAAGAGAAAAGATGAGATGTCTTGAATGACTAGAGTGGTTGCTTTATTGTCCCTAATTCAAGGCTTTGTGTCAAGTCTTTCTCTTCTCATTGCAGCCGAAATTAAGGGAGTGGGAGAGGGGTTGTGCAGCCAGATTTTTGGGGTGGAAAAGGCATGGGTTTGACTCATTTTTGTTCAACAAAAATGACTAGAGAGTGAGGGGACTTGATGGACAAGAGTGGTTGCACCTTTTCCTTGATTTAAGGCTTGATGTCTAGCCTTTGCTCCCATTTTTTTTTCTTTCTTTGCTGTCCCTTAGCTGTTGCCGACCAAAGGGAAGGAGAGTTGGCTGCCACTAGCTTGCTTTGGCTAGTAAAAAGGTGAGTCATAGGCATGGTTTGGTTGTCCTTTGCTTGGTTGGACTTGAAAAGCCATCTAGTTACTCTAACCAAGCCAATTCTCTTCCTTTTTCCTTTCTAATTGCCGAACTTGGTGGGGGTAGAAGGCTGCCAGATTTTAAGGAGAAAATGGCATGGGTTTGGTGTTGGAAAAATCGGATCCGATATTGGAGTTACGGCGCAACGGAAGTTTTAAAAATTTTATGCCGTTTCCGGAAAAGAAGCTCATGATGCATATAACAATAAATTAATTCATGATCAAGCGTACCTTATTTCTTGGATTCCGGAATTGCTAGAGCATTTGATTGACGTGTCTTCTCTACTATTCTCGAGTTCCACGTCTCAGAGTGTGTGTGGGCACACGTTCTATGAATCCAAGCAACCGGTAATACTTTCCGAAGTCTAGATCCCTCCTTCCCAATTCCGATGATCCTCATTGAGAATTTGATCTAACTTCTTTCTTCAAAACTACAAAACAAGAACCGGTTAACTCCTATGAAAAATTATCACTCGGTTTAACCTTCCTCGCAGTTTTGGTTCAATGGAATTTTCTTTCTTTTTCTCTCTCACAAGAAAGCCGAATTTTGATGTGGAAGAAAAAAAAATTTTTTTTTATTAAAAAAATGTTTTTCTCCTTAAAAAAAAAATAAAAATTTGTTTTTCAAGAACTCCTAACCTTTATATAGTATTCCAATCATTTTCAAAATTTATCTCCTAGTTGAAAAATAATTAATAATTATTTTCCGGATAAAACTTGAACCAAAAGATCATACAACTTTAGGGCTAAATTCATTGAACCTAAAAACAAATTTCAAGAGGAAATCCCCTTTAAAAAATTCAGCCACAAAGTGAGAGAATCTTGATTGGTGGTTTAAATTTTAAATCAAGAATCTAGACTAGTCAAAAGATCCTAGTCCTATCTAGATTCAAACTTCTTTTAAACCTTTTCGAATTTAAATAGGATTCACATATTTGAATAAATATTTTCCATAAACATTATCCATATTAATTAATTTAATTAATGAAATATTTCAAATTTTCTTTCCTCACAAAAACCATGCACTTCTTTAATTAGGAAAGAAAAATTCATGAAATAATCTTCATTATTTAAACCAATTAATAATTAAATGTTAGGAATATATTTAAATAATTTTGAAACAAAATTTTCTTCCCTCCATACAATTAAAAAAAACGTGCACCACTTTTAATTACGAGAGAAAAATTTTGTTTTCCAAAATTCAAACACAATCTTATTTTCAAAATTCAAATTAACCAATCACATGTTGACAAATCATTTGTCTACAAATTTCACATGTCCAATCCTTTCTGGATTGCATGTTAGAGAGTATCATGTCTTAATAGACATGACAAAATTCCATTTACAATTTACCAATCTCATTAGGAACAAATTCCGAGACGCTTCGTGGAACTATATGAGCTAATAGAGGGACCCGATGGAAATATGTAAAGAGGCTCCTATAATTGTGAAAAATTAATCCCAGATTAATTATCCATCAATTATCAACTTCAAAACTATTCCACTAAAAGTTTGAAGCTGAACTCCTGTTTACATACCGTATTACGAAAGCTCTCTCACGTAGTGCTTCTTTCATTATTTATTCATCGCTTGCTTAATCCCCATATGTTATCCATGATTGAATTAAGGACTTTTTCCGTTTTACCTTTTCAATCATTTTAACTTAAAGTTCAATTATTCTCCATTGAAAGAACCACCAATTGTAAAACCATACAATTGGAAAACCACCAGAGAACACAAAGTAAACCGATGGCCAAGATCTTGTTATACTATCTTTCAATCCCCGAATAATACCTTTAAGTAGATAACATTTACTATCATTAAGATAGCTATGGATTCCGTATCTATGAATCTTGATTTCTCCATCCATAAGTCATGCACCCAAAACACAAGTATGTTGACCATGAATTAACAGTGTCTCACCTTTAATGCATCAAAGTACATAAGTCATGGATGCGAACTCAAGTAATCATTTCAGGATTAAGATTAATGCGGGATGATAATCAAAGTATCATTGATTCTTATAAACGGAATTATTAAACCGAATCAATTAACACTTTAGGTCCAGTCCAATGTCATACCTCAATACTAGTATACATTAAAGTTTCTACTCGGAACCTATCCGATGGTCAAGACAAACTATCCCTCTAATGAAGTAGACAACCTTTACAATCTTATCATGAATAAGATCCCCAAATCTTATTCCGTTGATTGCGGGCTATTTATTTAGACTGTTATCAAATTACCACGTCTTCTATGCATACCCCGTATACATATGGTAATTCGATATATTACCAACAGCCTAGGAGTATTTTATGTTTGCTCAAAATAATTATACAATCAACAAATGAAAGTAAATAGGACACAACTTATTAAACATGAATAATTTCCTCTTATTAATATCAAAATGTCATATTTACAGAAAATCCCTAAGATTTTCTATCCTTAGGGTACCTATAGATCCCAACAATCTCCCACTTGCCCTAAGCGAGTAAATGTGACATATTACGCATCCCCATGCCTTCGACGTGTTCTTCGAATCTTCTGGCCACCAAAGTCTTCGTGAACGGGTCAGCAAGATTGTCCTCCGATGCGATTTTGCAAACCGTCACATTTCCACTCTCAACAAAGCCTCTGATAATGTGATATTTTCTGTCAATGTGCTTACTCCTCTTATGATGCCTAGGATCCTTGGTATTAGCTACTGCTGCACTGTTGTCACAGTAGAGCACCATAGCTTTATCCATACCAGGAATGACCTCAAGGTCACTAAGGAACCTGCGGAGCCAAACCGCTTCCTTTGATGCCTCACTGGCTGCCACATACTCGGCTTCCATGGTCGAGTCAGTAATACAAGATTGCTTAACACTCCTCCACACAACGGCACCACCTCCAAGGGTGAAGACAGATCCTAAAGTCGATTTCGTTGAATCCTGATCTGATTGAAAATCAGAATCTGTATATCCTATAGGAACAAGATCCTGACTGGAATACACTAGCATATAATCTCTTGTTCTCCGTAGATACTTGAGTATATGCTTGACAGCAACCCAATGGTTCGGTCCCGGATTCGACTGATATTGACTTACCATTCCAACCGCAAAACAAATGTCAGGCCTAGTGCATAACATAGCGTACATAAGACTACCTACCGCTGATGCATAAGGTACATTTTTCATACGCTCCCTTTCTTCCGATGTCTTGGGACAGTCATCTTTAGAAAGTTTGATTCCAATCCTGAAAGGTTGAGCACCTTTCTTGGAATCCTTCATAGAAAACCTCTCAAGTACTTTATCAATGTATAAAGCTTGGGAGAGTGCTATCGTTTTGTTCTTTCTATCTCTAAAGAGTTGAATACTAAGAACATAACTAACTTCTCCTAAGTCCTTCATGTCAAACTGTTTGGCTAACCAAACTTTGACAGGTGATAGTATTGCCACATCGTTTCCAATAAGCAATATATCATCCACATAGAGTACAAGGAACACCACTTTCTCGTTCTTGATACATTTATAAACACATGGTTCATCAATGTTTTGTTCGAATCCATAAGTTTTGATCGCTTGATCAAACCTAATATTCCAAGAACGAGATGCTTGCTTTAATCCATAAATGGATTTAAGCAACTTGCATACTTTGTCTTCTTGGCCTTTTGCCTTGAACCCGTCTGGTTGTATCATATAGATATCTTCCTCAAGAGAGCTATTTAAGAAAGCTGTCTTGACATCCATTTGCCAGATCTCATAATCGAGAGCAGCCGCAATGGATAAAAGAATGCGGATTGACTTAAGCATTGCTACAGGCGAGAAGGTTTTTTCATAGTCGATTCCTTTTTTCTGCGTATAGCCCTTCGCTACAAGTCTTGCCTTGAAAGTTTCCACTTTCCCATTCACACCTCTCTTCCTCTTGTATACCCACTTACACCCAATCGATTTTAGGCCTTGGGGTAAGTCTACAAGTTTCCAGACTCCGTTGGAATCCATAGATTCCATCTCGGAGTTCATAGCCTTTTGCCAAAGACTAGAATCAACATCCTCCATAGCTTCCTTGTACGTAGCTGGATCATCAATATGTTCTATGGATTCTGCTTCATAAACTTCACCACTGAACATGTACCTTTCAGGTTCCCTGATAATCCTCCCACTACGACGAAGCTCCTGTGGTTGTTGATTCTTTAATGATTTTTCCGCAGGGTTTTCTGTGACTTTAGGAACATCCAAACCCGAAGTCATCTCCTCAAGCACTACTTTGCTACGAGGTTTAAAGTCTTCCATGTAACTTTCCTCAAGGAATGTTGCATGTGTTGAAACAAAGACTTTATTTTGCTTTGGATTATAGAACAGACCACCTTTTGTCCCTTTTGGATAGCCAACAAACAAGCACACTTCTGATCGTGACTCCAATTTCTTCACTTCCTTATCCAGGACGTGTGTCGGACACCCCCAAATTCGAATATGATTCAAATTAGGTTTCCTACTCGTCCATAACTCATAAGGAGTTTTAGGAACCGATTTGGAGGGAACGTTATTCAGAAGATAGCATGCAGTTTGTATGGCGTGCCCCCAAAATGATAAAGGTAAAGTGGAATAACTCATTATAGACCGGACCATATCCAATAGGGTCCTATTCCTTCTCTCAGCTACACCATTCTGTTGAGGAGTACCAGGTGCAGTCAACTGGGATTGTATCCCATTCTCTATCAAATATCCTAAGAACTCATCCGATAGGTATTCCCCACCTCGATCCGATCGAAGTGTCTTAATGGACTTGCCTAATTGTTTCTCCGCTTCAGCCCGAAACTCTTTGAACTTGTCAAAGGCTTCGCTTTTGCGGGTTATTAAATAGACATATCCATACCTTGAGTAATCATCAATAAAAGTGATATAATACTCATACCCACCACGTGCTTCTATGTTCATGGGACCACAAACATCTGTATGCACAAGTTCTAAAAATTTCTCGGCACGACCATCTTTGGCAGCAAAGTGCCGTTTAGTCATCTTGCCCTCCAAACAGGATTCGCATTGTGGCCAAGGTTCAACCTCGTACAAGTCGAGGCATTCATCTTTTACCATCCTTTGAATTCTGTTAAGGCTTATGTGACCAAGTCGTAAATGCCAAAAATATGATTTGTTAGAGTGAGAAGACTTATGTCTTTTAGAGTTCTTTTCCAATTCTGTATCAAGCAGTGAGTGCATCTTAGGTTTGATAAAATAAAGATTTTCATGCACCCATCCATTACAGATAAGAGAATTGTTTTTCCTAATAACAACTTTATTATTAAAAGAAACTGAATAAGAATCTTTAATTAAACAAGCTACCGAAATTAGGTTCCTCTTAAAATTAGGAACATAAAAACAATGTCTCAAAACAATAAACCTAAATTCATCAAAATAAAGATGCACTTCTCCCACTGCTTCAGCTCGCACTAACGTCCCATCGCCGGTTCTTAACGTAAAGTCCTCCTTATGCAGACTTCTCGTTACCTTGAACCCTTGTAGAGAAATACAAACATGGTTAGTAGCTCCAGAATCTATAACTCAATTGTCTTTAGATTCTTTCGCTAAACAACCATCAAGATACAGGACATTGAAATTATCTTTCTGCTTTTGCAAAGCCAGGAAATCTCGGCAATCCTTCTTGAAATGTCATTTCTTCCCATAGTGAAAGCACTTAACCTTTTTGGGGTCCACCTTTCGCTTCTTAGTCTTGGTAGACTTCTTATAAGCAGGTGCATTCACCGCAGGCTTATTCCCCTTGTTCTTCCCTTTTTCCTTCTTCCTTTTGGGATTAGGAACAGACGAACTAGGTTCAGCCAAATTTACCTCAGCCTTAGATCCAGAACCCTTAAAAATGTTCTCAAAGGCTTGCAACTCCTTCATCAATTCCGTTAAAGATATCTTCTTCCGGTTAAGGTTGTAGGATGCCTGAAACAAATCGAAATCCTTGGATAAGGTTTGAAAAACCATAACCAGTTGAGTTGCAGCATCGATCTCAGCCCCATTTGCCTGAGCTTCAGACAAATAAGCCATGACTGTCATCATGTGCTCCTTGATGGGAGTTCCAACCTTCTGTCTGCAGTTCATGAGACCTTTGATAGCATCGGTCTTAGCCTGGATAGTTTGTTCACCAAACATTTCCTCCAGGTTATCCATGATCTGTCTAGCAGTTTGATGTTCCTCATGCTGTTTTTGGAGCACGTTAGACATGCTCGCCCGAATATAGCACATGGCACTAAGGTTGGAATTGTCCCAGCGCTCAAGCGCTACAAAATCCCTATCAGGAGCATCGATCGCAAGCGTAGGTGGTCGAGGTTGGTTTAGGACAAAACTGTGTTTCTCAAAGTTTAGGACGATTAGCAAGTTCCTTTTCCAGTCATTAAAATTCTCGCCAGTTAATTTGTTTTGCGTAAGTATCACAGATAAATGGCTTTACATTTTGATCTATAATAAGAAAACATGTAATAAGTATGAGCAAACATCCTATCAGTTTATAAAATATGATTTTGTAATGAAACAAAAAGATCTATATGCAATCTAAATGTTCATGTGTAAAACTCTTAAAACACATACCTTACAACGACAATTCCTAACGACCGCTTTCTAAGCTACCGAGGGGTAGTCATAGAATAACTAGCCAAGAACACGGATCCCTTCCGATTAATACATATTCATCCATGGAACAAACTCCATTAAATATATATTAACTATCGTTTATTTGGCCACTACTTTACATAACAGAGCCTCGAGGGAGGGTTAATAAATAAAGTAGTATGAGTGTGTAACCATCGTTTCCCATTTTGAATCCATATTTTACATCCGCCACCGAGGGTGATTTAAACATAAAATATGCCCAAAATTGTTATCCTTTCGGAAATCCAAATCAGTGTGCGCTCTAGGTAAGATACCTATCCGAAGGGAATTCCCGGATCGAAACCGAGTAGTAGGCACTACCATGCGTAACTATTGGACCAACGATGGAGGCCGTAGGTCTTAGTGTGTAAAACCTTCTCCCACTCAATCTTTTAAAATATGGTTTTTGTTTTTCATGCATAAACAATATTTATTGAGTGGCACTCCATAGTCTATATGGCATGTTATCAATACATCATGAAATAGTATAACATATTCATATAGCAAGTCATCATCCATGGTTTGCAAAATATGTAAATAGCCGTGGATCATGATTCCATCCTAGAGAAAAGAAAATTGTAAAATTTACAAAAATTAACCGGAACATATATCGGCCTCCATTTGTAGATCCATGCCATGTATCCTTCTTCAATGTGTCTTCCTTCTCCAATGTCACATCTTTTTAAATTTAAAATTAAATTTAAATTTCAAAAAGGATTATATGTGATTTTTAATTTTAATCAAAATTACAAAATATCAAAATTTAAATTAAAAAAAATCCGGTTTATTAAATTTTAAAATTTAAAATTTAAAATTTCAAATTTGAAAATTTCAAATTTCAAATTTAAATCACAATAATTTTAAAATTCATAATAATATCCATTAAATTTAAATTTAAATTTTCAATTTTGATTTCCAAATTATCAAAATCACATATCATTGGAAATTAAATTTTCAAAAGATTCTTGTGATTTTTTTTAATACAAAAAAAACGTTTTTTAATTAAAAAAAATTCCAAAAATAAAAAAAATCACATCCTTTGAAAATTTCCATACTTTCGTTCATATTCAATCTTCTTGAATTCATTGTAGCCCGAATTTTACAAAAAAAATTCCTATGCCGTTTCCAGCTTACAAAAATTCTAGGAATTGAAAGAACGACTTAGCGGTGATTATAGACCGCATCTATTACACTTGAAAAACCTAGATACAAATTCTAACCTCTATGGAATCATGACCGGCAAAATTGAACAAGCATCATATATTATCAAAATAATATAAAGCATTCATCCATACATCCATTCATAATATATTTAACATACTCAAAATAAAACCTAGAGTGCCAACTCTCTAAAATATTTTATTAATGCATAGAGAGAAATTTATTTGATCAAATAATTTATGTTATATGCATGATCATGAGTTGGCTCTGATACCAGTTGTTGGAAAAATCGGATCCGATATTGGAGTGACGGCGCAGCGGAAGTTTTAAAAATTTTATGCCGTTTCCGGAAAAGAAGCTCATGATGCATATAACAATAAATTAATTCATGATCAAGCGTACCTTATTTCTTGGATTCCGGAATTGCTAGAGCGTTTGACCAACGTGTCTTCTCTACTATTCTCGAGTTACACGTCTCAGAGTGTGTGTGGGCACACGTTCTATGAATCCAAGCAACCGGTAATACTTTCCGAAGTCTAGATCCCTCCTTCTCAATTCCGATGATCCTCGTTGAGAATTTGATCTAACTTTTTTCTTCAAAACTACAAAACAAGAATCGGCTAACCTCCTATGAAAAATTATCACTCGGTTTAACCTTCCTCGCAGTTTTGATTCAATGGAATTTTCTCTCTTTTTCTCTCTCACAAGAAAGCCGAATTTTGATATGGAAGAAAAAAAAATTTTTTTTTTATTAAAAAAATGTTTTTCTCCTTAAAAAAAAATCAAAAATTTTGTTTTTCAAGAACTCCTAGCCTTTATATAGTATTCCAATCCTTTTCAAAATTTATCTCCTACTTGAAAAATAATTAATAATTATTTTCCGGATAAATCTTGAACCAAAAGATCATACAACTTTAGGGCTAGATTCATTGAACCTAAAAACAAATTTCAAGAGGAAATCCCCTTTAAAAAATTCGGCCACAAAGTGAGAGAATCTTGATTGGTGGTTTAAATTTTAAATTAAGAATCTAGACTAGTTAAAAGATCCTAGTCCTATCTAGATTCAAACTTCTTTTAAACCTTTTCGAATTTAAATAGGATTCACATATTTGAATAAATATTTTCCATAAACATTATCCATATTAATTAATTTAAATTAATGAAATATTTCAAATTTTCTTTCCTCACAAAAACCATGCACCTCTTTAATTAGGAAAGAAAAATTCATGAAATAATCTTCATTATTTAAACCAATTAATAATTAAATGTTAGGAATATATTTAAATAATTTTGAAACAAAATTTTCTTCCCTCCATACAATTAAAAAAAACGTGCACCACTTTTAATTAGGAGAGAAAAATTTTGTTTTCCAAAATTCAAACACAATCTTATTTTCAAAATTCAAATTAACCAATCACATGTTGACAAATCATTTGTCTACAAATTTCACATGTCCAATCCTTTCTGGATTGCATGTTAGAGAGTACCATGTCTTAATAGACATGACAAAATTTCATTTACAATTTACCGATCTCATTAGGAACAAATCCCGAGACGCTTCGTGGAACTATATGAGCTAATAGAGGGACCCGATGGAAATATGTAAAGAGATTCCTATAATTGTGAAAAATTAATCACAGATTAATTATCCATCAATTATCAACTTCAAAACTATTCCACTAAAAGTTTGAAGCTGAACTCCTGTTTACATACCGTATTACGAAAGCTCTCTCACGTAGTGCTTCTTCTATTATTTATTCATCGCTTACTTAATCCCCATATGTTATCCATGATTGAATTAAGGACTTTTTCCGTTTTACCTTTTCAATCATTTTAACTTAAAGTTCAATTATTCTCCATTGAAAGAACCACCAATTGTAAAACCATACAATTGGAAAACCACCAGAGAACACAAAGTAAACCGATGGCCAAGATCTTGTTATACTATCTTTCAATCCCCGAATAATACCTTTAAGTAGATAACATTTACTATCATTAAGATAGCTATGGATTCTGTATTTATGAATCTTGATTTCTCCATCCATAAGTCATGCACCCAAAACACAAGTATGTTGATCATGAATTAACAGTGTCTCACCTTTAGTGCATCAAAGTACATAAGTCATGGATGCGAACTCAAGTAATCATTTCAGGATTAAGATTAATGCAGGATGATAATCAAAGTATCATTGATTCTTATAAACGGAATTATTAAACCGAATCAATTAACACTTTAGGTCCAGTCCAATGTCATACCTCAATACTAGTATACATTAAAGTTTCTACTCGGAACCTATCCGATGGTCAAGACAAACTATCCCTCCAAGGAAGTAGACAACCTTTACAATCTTATATGAATAAGATCCCCAAATCTTATTCCGTTGATTGCGGACTATTTATTTAGACTGTTATCAAATTACCACGTCTTCTATGCATACCCCGCATACATATGGTAATTCGATATATTACCAACAGCCTAGGAGTATTTTATGTTTGCTCAAAATAATTATACAATCAACAAATGAAAGTAAATAGGACACAACTTATTAAACATGAATAATTTTCTCTTATTAATATCAAAATATCATATTTACAGAAAATCCCTAAGATTTTCTATCCTTAGGGCACCTATAGATCCCAACATTTGGCTCATTATTTTAAGCAAAAGTGACTAGGAGATGGGGGACCTTTGATGGACAAAAGTTGGTGCACTTTTCTCCTTAATTTAAGGCTTTCTCATTTTTTTCTTTTCCTTTTTGTCTCCCATGTATGGCCAGCCATCATGCATGGTAAAATCCACATGATGCAACTTTGAGTTAGTGGGGGGTGATGTCAAGGGTTGATGTCATCTTCCACTAGCTCCTCAAAGGCCTTGTTTGGCCATCTCGTTTTTCACGGTTCCTTTCGCGCTCTACAGTTATTTCCAATACTGTGATGAGCATTCTTATTTTATATTTTGATCCAAAAATTCTTCCATGTAAATTTTGGACCGAAATTCTCTTTCTCCAATTTTTCGGAGACCTTTTTACCCTTAATTCTTTTTCGATGTGCTTGATTTTTCTATGGTGGATTTATGGCTTATAAAACTTCATTTTCGGATATTCTTTCCATATTCTTTCATTATACTTGTAAAGTCGACGTTGTGACCCGTCCCGGTCAAACTTTGACTTTTTGGTCAACCTTTTGACTTTTTGGTCAAAATTGACTTTTTGGTCAAAGTTGACTTTTTGGTCAAACTTTTGACTTTCGTCAAATTTCATCCTTTTTCGTTCTTTTTCCTTTAAAAACTTCATTCTTGGCTCGTAAATCATTAATTGAGTCTCAAAATCATTAAATGAGGATCCGAATATCGTTTGAATAAAATTATGAATTTCTCATTAGTATTCATAATTTTTCATGTAACACATCATAAATACATAAATTAGACTCTAATTCCTTATGAACAAGGAGATTACAAGTCTTCAAAATTTTGGGTCTTACAACCACGATGGTTTCTCATATAAACCGTCATTGTATGTTATTAAATGTCCACATTTGGGCCTTATTTTTGCCCATTCCACGACAGTTAAAAAACCATTGTGGAATCTAAAAAGATTTCACGACTGTGGATTCGATGACGGTTAGAAAACCGTCGTAGTATCCACATTCTGTAGTAGTACATAACATATAAAAAAAAAAGACATGAGCTTATGCTCTGACAACTTAAACTTAGAAATACACGTAAATCTTTAATGAAATTCTTAGAGGGTTAAGAGGAATGCCTCTAAAGTTTGGAGGCTTGTTCTAGGTCTTAGAATAAGAAAAATTTTGCTCTACCACCACTATACAACAACCGACCACTTGTTCTATCTCTTTCTTTGTTTTTTTTCCCCCTTCTCTCTAAGGCTAGAGAGGAAAGTCGAAAGAAAACCAAAAATTTGGGGGTCCAACTAAATAGTTTTTCTTGTACATGCCGTCCCAATTTATAGGTGAAAAATCCCCAATTTTTCACAATTATTTTTTTTCTTAAAATTGCATATTTGACCCTAAAAACAAAATATTTACCCTTTAGTCCCTTGAGGTGGCTGGCCAGGTGTAAGCTTAAGCAACAAAAATCTCCTCATGATTATCCACTAATTTCCATAATTACCAAAAATTCCCAAATTTGGATAATTATCTTAGATGAGGTGTCCTCCAATTAGGGCCATGTTTGGCACTCCCTCTTAATATGCAGTCTATTTCCTTAATAATCCAGATAATATCAATACTGTTTTAACTAACAACAGTACTGCAATATTGGACTGAGTCCAGAATTCATCTGCACTTACCTGAACTGCATATGGATTTTTCTTAGGATTTGAAACCACTTAGTCCTCTTTACTCCAAATATTATTCCTAATTTTTCTAAAGTGATCCAATTCCTTATTATTCATTATGTATCCGCAATGACGGTCAAACATAGTATAATTCTTATAATGCTTATTACACTGCATACCGTCTTATTCAAGTCATGAGTTATCTTGGTCATACATAGGCTAGAACAAAGTCATAAATCATGATTCCACCTCCACATCAAAAGGCCTCATACTAACATTGAGTCTTATAACTTGTAAGAACTTAAACATATTCTGATAAATCAGATCAGTTATTTCACACAGACATATATGGTACAGACTTAGATTTCCTGGATATTAAAAGAAATCACGAGTCTACCAAAAAGTTGGTCATTACACCTTTAGTATGCAATATTGAATTTCTTTTCCCCTCAAACGAAGCCAAAACTAAGAACCTCTAAGACAATCAAAAACTCAAGCTTAAGCCTTGCACGTTTGGTTTGAGGTCGATCGGTTAATTTTGCGGATGGTTCAATTGGTTATTTCGGTTAGAAATGGTCTAGAAAGAAAAAAGGGTGGCAAAATTTTCATATGGATAGGAAGAAAAGGGGGGGCTGGTATTTTCTCAAAAGCTTTTTATTTATTTTATTTATATATTCTTTTTACAATTTTCTTTTTGTTTGTGTATATAATTTTATGAATTGCAATTTTGTGGGGGTTTTTTTTTTTAATTTCTATTATCCCCTGATTTTGAGGTTCTAGTATACTCATGCTTCAAAAAATTTTCTTTGAAAATAATTCGATTACGCCCTAAATTTTAATTTTGAGTACAAACTAAGTCTCAAATCACGTAAAAATCAACTACACTAGCTCTTATTAGACAAACTTCAAATTGTAAATTAAACTCTATTCCGTACATGGTTTTTTTTTTTTTTTGGGAAGAAAAAAAGACAAGATGCAAATGGATAAGTAAAGAAAAAGATCAGAAGAGAGTCAAAAAAATAATGATTATACTATTGTTTTAGTTAAAATTGTAATTATATATATATTACTTTTATATTTAAGATAGTATAATGATATTTTACAACATATACAATTTTAAATATTAAATTTTAACATATTTGATATATGAAAAATTGAATACTATGGTTTTGATTCATTAAAATTTAAGTTTTACATAGATGTCTTTTTATTTTTATTTTTTTATATGGTGAAAAATTAATAATTGGGTAAATGGGACACTCCGCGAGTTCTCCAAACCCGCGATTGGGAAAACCCACCTTGTTCCCACCAACTTAAATGGGTTACGGGGACGAGTATGTGGAGTGTTTCTATTCATCAGGTAGGTTATCGAGAAGACACTCTACTTTGAATCTGCCCCGTTGCCATCCCACCGGACTCCCACCCTAATATTTTTGTCCACAAGCTTGTAAAGATGAGGTTGAGATTGTGTTTAGGATGGTGTGGTAGTGATTCAAGGCACATGTGCCGAATCTAAGAAGGAATGGAGTTGGCGTATTGGCTGGTTTTGGACAGTGTTTAAATGTGTCGCTTCTCCAGATCCCTGCTCACTTTAGGTCACATCCTACGTGGTGGGGCGCATTTGATGGTGTTGGAAATGTCGTGGCTTCATGTTTGGTGCATATGTATTGGTTCAGCGTTGTGTCAACAAGGTTTTTATACCTCATTGCGTATTCGACCTTTTCATTTTGTTTGAGGTGTTAATGGTCGTCTGTTTACTAGAAGCTTTGTCATTGTCGTTTGCGGTATGTTGGATTTTTTTTTTCTTTTATGTTTTTGTTTGCTATGTGGTTTGCAATAAAGCTGGGCTTTTTTTTTTTTCAACTTATTAGTATATGATTGTGTTTTCCGCCTGTTAGATTTGTTTTCCTCCTGTTATGTGGCCTTGGTACATGCGATACTTGACATTGATTGGTTAGACTTCTTTCCAGAGAGATCGTGGAGGTTGGTGTTGTCCACTTTTTTGGGAGTTGTATGTGGAGGTTGGTAAACTCTACATTTTTTCTTGAGCGTTTTATTCGAGTTAAAAGATCATTGATGTTGTGTTTCCTTCCTAATTAATGGGAGACTCTTACTCCATTAGGATATAAACAGGCTTTTGTATTACCTTTTCATGGCATGGGAGATCTTGTGAGCAAAATGTATGTTAATCCCTGCTAAATAACAAACGTGTAAATCACTCAAAAAAGATGCTGTAAGCCGAGATCATTGGTGAATTGATTCTAAAGCGACATCATAAATGCATTTCTAAATGCTCAAAACTACTTTGATCCGTAACTACATTTGAAGCTGTTAGGTTTTAGGACATAAATTAATTTTGGGCTTTGTTTTATTTTATTCGGTTAGATTCTATACGCCTTTATTCGTTGCCGCTCTTTGTATTTTTTAACGAAAGGATTTCCAATAAAAAAAGGAAAAAAGGAAAAACAAAGAAAAAAGAAGAAAGAGAAGTAGCCTAGTAGAGGCAAGGAATGACGAGTTGATACATGCTATATTGTAAAATTATTTATTATTATTACTTTTTTATATTTATTTAATTTGAACTATATAATGATAAAGTTAGATGTAAAATTATCGTTATGTTATAATATTTGTAATAATGATGTAATTGTGTGTTCTTCTTCTTTATAAAAATTTATAAATATTATTCCTAACTAATTGAAAGCAAACGGCCAGCAACCAAAATAAGATTTCTACCGAAAGTTTACTTGGCAAAAAAAAAAAACAAAAAAAACACACGGGTGACAAATAAAGTAAGTCTGCAAGATTTTACGAAAAAGGGTTTAACTGTTGGCATGGGCTTGATCTATGGCACAAGGAAATGTCAACCCAAGAAACGAAACTTCGAATTTTAAGCAAACTTAAAGGAATAAAACTGATTCCACTTGAGGAAACCTCCAAGAAACCTACAACGCATGTCCAAACCTTTTCTTCTTGTGTGCGTAAGAGACCAAAGATAAGCCTCATTAACTCTTCATTATTCAACTTTTTGCAATAGATTATATATATATATATATATTATATGTATACCTGTATCTCCTATCTCTACAGAAAAGTGAAAAATAATTGAAAAACTAATTAAGCACCCAGTAATTAATGGCAGCTTGCCTCAAGAGCTGTTACGAGGATTTTGAACCCTTGTGCCAGTGGCAAAGATGGCAAGAACAGGACGTTCTTGAGGTTCATCTCCCAGGTACATATGGATTATCTTTAATTTTTTTTCTTCTTTTTTCTGTTCTTCTTGATTGTTAGTTTGATCCTTAACATAAGTTTTTAATTTCATAAGACTATTTTCAGTTCACATGTCAATATCAATACTATATTGACACATAGAAATATGAAAATGTCACATTTGATCATATATATTCTGTATATGCTTTTCGTACGTAATTGCTATTTTATCTAGATTATATATTTTTTGTGGTAATTATTAAGCATGGAAGATGGAACTTGTAAAAGCAAACATTTTAATTTTAATATAATTTGAAAATGCCAGCTTTGTGATAATTCTTAAAATTTAACCTCAAAATTATATTGTAGAACTTTTTATAACGGCCAAAAAAAAATGTAGTGTTGATGATAAGGTACTCCCAACCATATTTAAGCTCAACCCATTCAAAATTTATGTTGTTTTCACTTACCGATTGAGATGGAAAGAAAGAAAGAAAGAAAGAAAGAAAGATAAAGATAAGAGTAGTAGGCAAGCAATCTGAGGATCAGCGTAAATTGTAACGTCTACTATAAGAAAAATTAACATCAAACACTGCGTATATACGGGCAATGAAATTTGCACGTATATATATACTAATATACACACATATATTTCGTCTCACAACCAACATTTTTACGTATTAATAGGATTCGAAAGAGATCATTTGAGGGCCCAAATCAACAACTGTGGCATCCTAACAATTAGCGGAGAGCAAGCTCTTCGGAACTCCAAAATTAGCCGATTCAGAAAAGAGATCAAAGTTGCCAAAGAGTACTGTGCTGACCAAATCCGTGGAAAGTTTTCCAGCGGCGTTCTCTACATGACTCTGCCTAAGGTTTCAATCCAATCATCATCAGCTCCTCATGATTGTTCTGCGAAATCAGTTCAGATCAGTGCAGATGGCATGTTGAGGATGGAGATAAGTACAAAGATGGCTCTGAGTATTGCCTTTGTGTTTGCTGTGGGAATCGCTGTTGGGGGGTTATCTTATATGGCGATGATGATGAAGTTCTAATATTATATTAAATATTGCAGTATTCCTTGGAATCATTGCTAGAGATTATTTGTTATTGGGAATGCAATGTCAGACTTGTTGTCAACCCCTTGGGAGAATAAAAACCCCACAAAAATATCACCATGTATTTAAACCTATGGAAAGAGTTCTAAATGATCAATGGCTTTTCACACCCCTTCAATCCGTAAAAGTATGATCTGCTCTATTGTTCTAGATCATGTTCTAATTATTTCTCGATTAGATCAATCACCTAATTAATTATAGTAATTCTCTTGTTTTAGGAGTAGGATTACAGAATAAAAGAAATAAATACACCTTAAAAGTCCATATCGTTTTTTTTTTTTAATTTTTTTTTATTTTATACCAATTCACATGACTAGTGAGTAATTTTTCACTTCCAATTAACGTGATAATTATTAAATGTCTAATAGGGGTTAATTATATAATTATTTACCATGCATTTTGAACTTTTACAATTGTATACCATTATATTTTGCTTAATATACAAATTTATACCCCTTTGTAGTCAACACTTAATATTGACCTTAAAAATGCCCAAATTACCATTAAAAATAAAGACTACAATTATGTGTTTTTTATATTTTTATACCATGAATTTTTTTTATTTAGATGTATACAATGTATTTTAAAATGTTACATATTTATATTATTAGATTACATTTAAGGCTATGTTGGGTAGGAAGGATGGAGATGAGGAAGAATGGAGAGAGGTGGAAGGATGGAAATATTAAGGATGGAGAGGATTATATAAATCTTTAATGCTGTTTGGTAAGAGGGGGAGAGAGTTGAAAGTATGGATACTATTTTTTTTTTTAATCTAATTACTATATTGTTCTTTTCTAATATTTATTAATAAGTTTTTGGGAGGACAAAATTATCTTTTCAAGTTCAAATGGAGGAAGAGCTCACATCCTTTCATTTATGGAAGGATGCAAATTGGTGGGCCTAGGTGGATGAAGTCTCCCTCCACCACTTCTCTCCCTCTTGTCTTCCCTCCAACCAAACAATGGAGGATGACTCTTCCTCTCCACCTCTCTCCCACCACCCCTCTCCATCCATCCATCTCTCCTTCCAACCAAACATACTATTAGTACATAAATCTATACATTCTTGATCAACACTTAATTTTAACATTTAAAATACCCAAAACACCATTGAAATTAAAATTAATCAAAGAATAATTTAAATTGTAAAGTTAAATTTCTCTTGTTCCGTTTGACAATTAGAATTTCTTTCATTATTTTTAGTTTTAAATCCAAGAGTATTTTGGATATTTATATTTGTTTGACGTCTTTATCATCAAATTAATATTGAGCTTCCTTTCTTTCTTTGGGAGCGGGCCTTCCGGCTCCTTTCTCATTTTTCCTCTGTCCTTGCCCTTGTCATTTTTTCAAATATTTTGGCTCCTTTGGACTTTAAAAAAGAAAAAATATGTAAGCATTAAGCCAATTGTTGATCATCAGCCAGGAATTATTTGATTCGGAGATTTAGGCCCTCATTCTAGCACCAATTGTTGACGGTCAAAATCCACCTATCAATACTTGAGTTGAAATGTACGCTGTTAACCTAATCTACCACAGTGAAGTGATAAATCAAAAGTGCAGAAAAAGTAAAGAACACAGGAAATTTATAGAGGTCCCCCTCTATTCGACGGGTAGTAATCTTTGGAATCGGGGAGTCATTGCTTTACTATTCTCATAGAAAGTATAGAGTATGGTTTTCTGGGGAGAAGAAGTGAATATGCCTTTGCCAGGCTTGTTCCCTCTCTATTATAAATTTTACATTCAAAATATTTAATATTAAAAAAAAAATGAAAAGCCTTCGTGTAACTTCCCACGTTGTGGCAGTTAACTCCAATTTATCTGTCATCATTCAAATTTCCTTAACTGCTGCTGCGTTGCCTTTATTGTGGGTTCTATTCGACACATGCAACCATTTCTAGTCTAATAGCCAACCTTTTTACAAATTTACAATTTCCTTTTTAAGGAATCAAAGTTTGTACTATGTATATTTATGTGAAATATGTGACGCCCTCATCCTACGTAGGGCTGTCATCTTCCTACTTAACCTTATACTTAACTTACTTTCTTTGAAATTTTAGGAATATATATTTTTTTTGACATACATATATAAAGATAAAGAGGTTTGCTCGTAATATCACATACTAAGATAAAAAGGTTGTTCAAGGTATTTGATATCAAAATAAAATACTAGGTAACATAACTTGTCTTCACGATATAGATATATGTACAAAACTTCTTAACTTATCAAAAGGTTGTGGAATATATGCGTAGTGGTATCCATACCGCCCTTCATCCGCCACATCGCCCGCATATAGCTCATCACTTAAACTGCAGGTTTCTTACCTACAGTATGAAATATAACTGAATGAGCTTTCGCCCAGTAAGCACAAACATAATCTCACAAAATATTTTTATTTTAAACATCTTGAAAACATACAATCGTCATAAAACATATACATGAACCATTTATGTTCACTTATGCATCTATTTTTAACTTGACTTATTATCTTCCTTTAACATGTGGGTCCCTTGTGTACGTACCAGAATTATAGCGCGCCTCCAGATAAAGTTAGGGTTGCAAGGTTCCTAACAGTTATGGGAAACATGATTGATTACACCCTATCGCATCAACGAGAGGTTGATAATCGTAACTTGAACATGAAAACCTCCACCTGATGGGAGGTTAGTATGACACCTTACTTGTGATTTTTTACCATGTTGTTTATCTTTAGCGAACATACCTTATGATGTCACTATATGATAACATACTTTCATCTCATTCATAACATGGCATGGCATTTTTACATTCATGGCATTTTTGCAATTATGGCACTTTTATAAACATGACATTTTGCAAATATAATACTTTTGTAAATATAGCACTTTGCAAATATGACACTTTTGAAAACATGACATTTTGCAAATATAGCACTTTTGTAAATATAGCACTTTGCAAATATAGCACTTTTGTAAATACATCACTTTGCAAATATGGCATCATGTAAAACATAGCATAAAACACGTAATAGTATATTTGAACATAGAATATTATCTTTCATACTGCAGGTGAGGTCTGTACTTACCTTTTGTGCCGTTTCCTGAATGTTGCGTCCTTAAATTTGTTTGCAACAGCAGCTCACTTCCTGCTATTTGAAAGAACATAAGATCATGATCCTTTCATGAAGTGTTGGTGACCTATCCAACATTCACACCTACTCATAGTGATATGTCCCCGTTACTTGATACTTTACTTGGTCTCAAAAATCATCCTTCTCCATTAAGGATAATCAAACTTTGATTATCCTTAAGAGGTCACGTTGGATAACCTCTCATTTTTGGTGCTAAGCCTTTAGTATACTGCTAGGTTTTCTTTTAAACCTTGGGTTTTACTTTTACATCATAATCCTTGGGTTATCTCCATTAACCCTTAAATCCAAGCCCAATTATATGTTGGGTATCCCTTAGGGTTACATTGGGTAACCCTTAAGGTTAACTTTAATTAAACATTTGGTCAACCCTTAGTCAACCCTTCTATGATAAATCTTGGGCTTTGGGACCAAGCCTAGTAACTCGGATACTAATTCCAGTTACTCTCCATATTCGGCTTGATTACTTCTTTTACCTTGAAAATTCCTTTTTTCTTGCTTTTGGAAAACATTGTGTAATTATCTTCCAAAAATCCTTTAGTTTGCTTGAAAGATTCTTACTTCTTGCGTAACATTTTATAAGACTATTTAGGGCTAAAAACTGCCTGCTACATTCATTTTCCTTTATCTTGGCTTAAAATCTTGAAAACACTTGGGTTTACGAAATCTTATTTTCTCCTCTTAACTAGGAAGGAGTGGAGGAAAATTCCAAAACTCTCAATTATACTTATAAAAATTCACATTTTCAAAACGGACCTTTATAAAAATCTTTTAGGGTGGGAAACTGCCTTTGGAACAGTTTCCATAGTTAAAACAGTGGGTTTTAAAAGAAAAATAGTTTTTCTGAACTAGTTTTAGAAAATCCTGTACAGGAATTTTCGGTTCACTGCACACCCTTCATAAAACAGTGTCAGTTTCAAAATTGACTCCGAATTTGAAAAACTTATCTTCACAAAAGTTGTAGCTCTCAAAAAATGCTAAAACTTTTATGTTTTACAAAAATTATAGTTCGGCTTGTATTAGTACCAGTTTTTGTTTGAAACTGGCTGACCATTAAAACTGGGTCTGGGTAGATCAGCCACGGATTTTCATAAAAACGGAGGCCTTTGGAGCCTCATTTTGAGATTCTGCCCACGCTGGCCCCTAGGAAAAACCTTTCGAACAACTTTCGTGTTTTGAGTTTTACCCAGTTCGGTCTCTAAAGGCCTTAAAATTTCACTTTCCCGAAACTGGCCAGTTTGAATCCGAACTGGCAGTTTCGGTTGCTTAGTTTGATACCTAAGATTTCTATGTCTCTATGTCCTCCTTAGAAGGAGTTGAATGTATGCCATGAAGGCGTTTATGAAAAAGTTCAATTCAGAACTTTATTATGCGTGATGAGTCCGTATAGCTTTACAGGACTCAAAAATGAATGTTTTAGACTTGAAATTGGCCTTTTCGGATAGAAATGGATGATTTTTGCATCATTTTAGAAAATTCAAGGCGTTGACCAAGAAAGTCAACTTTGACCAGAAAAGTCAAAGTTTGACCCAAAATGGTCAAATGTGCAACAGTATAAATTTTTAGGATGTGCAGGATGAGAAAAATACTGTAGAAGCTCAGTTTTAGATAGAACAGTATATTTAAGAGCTAAAACCACCATAGAAAAATCAAGCACGTAAAAATATGGCACTAAGCAAAAGGATTTCAGAAAAGAAGAAAAATATTTTTTCAGTCCGATTTTTCACAGATAAAAAGTTGGACTGCAGTATAAAAATCCATACTTTATATTAGTAGTCACAGTATGGAAATTTAAGTATGTTCAGTATGAAAATAAGTTATTTTCACAAAAATAGTCAAAAAGGGCTTTTTAATGATGACATCATCGTTTTTGATTTATGACATCATAAATTTTTTGTGAGCCAAGCAAGATAAGACAAGTGTCTTATTCTAGAAAATTCTTGCTTGTTCACCAAGAAAAGAATTTCGGCCACACAGGGGCAAAAATGCAAAGATTTTAATTTTTGGGGCAAAAGTGCAATTTTTGAAAAATTGGTGATGTAAGCATGTGATGTCACTTGGATGATGTCACTATGATGAGTCACCATAGCCTTGCTCTCCAAGTTACTAGGCCGGCCACCTCACAAGCCTAAAGTGAAAATTTTCAAAAATTTTGGGGTCAAAATGAGAGAAATTTTGTGTCCCACATTGCCTATAAATAGGGCTGCCTTCCACCCCATTTAAATCAGAAAAAGCAGCCTTATTATGCCCAAAATTCTTCAGCCAAAACCGAGTGAGAGAGAGGCAAGAAATCAGAAAAATTTTCTTGAACCAACTTGTGTGTGTTGTTCGGTTTGTGTGAGGAAACAAGAGGGAAGAAAAAAAAAATCCTGCAACCATTTTTTTTGGGCTGTAGCCATGGTTAAGAAGCAGGGAAAGATAGGAAAAAAGTTCAAAAATTTGAAGGAAAACTCTAGGGTAGAGTCGGGTTTCAACCGAGCAAGTTTGGGGTAATTTTTCGGAACCATTTTTCCTTCCTAGTAGCTCTCGGGTTTGCATAGAAAACCAAGAGAAAAATTTTCAGATTTGTGGCTTGGTTTAGTGCAGTGAAGCCGAGCCTTGGATGAGAGAATTTTGAGGTCCAAAAAGTTGAATTTTGGTGCCATTTTGAGTGAGCTAGAACCAAGGGGTGGATTTTGGGTCCAAAACCGTGAGCCAACCCTACCCTTTTCAAGAGGTAATTTTCAAAACCTAATCCTAATTTCATTTAAACTTTTTAAAGTAAAATTTAAATGTATTTCAAGCTATGGTTTGTAAGAGCATAAGCTCATTTTTTTTTGTGCCCATTAGCTAAAGTTTTGTGCTTGATTTACTAGCTTAAGGGGTGGTTGGTTTAATTATGCATTTATGTTTTCATACCTATGTTAATTGACCATAGGTTGCATGTTAGAAGCATGAATGAAGTTATATGTCCCCAAGTAGGTTAGTAAGAGCAAGAATGCATGTTAGGATGCTAGTTTGATTGATATGGCATGCTATAGCTTGAATGGTTTGTGTATGCTAGAACCTAGAACCATGCAGCCATGATTTTGTGCAACCGGATTAGTAGGGCTGCATGGGTACATTGGGAAGGCATGTTAGAACATGCAGGACGTTAGAAACGTTGTATGATTTGTCAATAAGCTCCCGATGTGATCGGTTGAGGTAGAAACCGCAAATTAGGACGTTAACCGGTTTAGTTAGCTAAGGCTGCCAGTTCGGGTTCCCCACTGGCCAGTCGCAGAAAAGTGGTAATTGCATGTCGTTAGAGGCCGAATGGGCAAAAACCTAAAACATAAAAGTTGTAGAATAGGGTTTTTCCTAGGGGGCAATGTGGACCGTTTCCCAAAATAAGTTTCCAAAGGCCTCTGTTTTCACGAAAAACCGAGAGTGGTCCAATCAGACCTAGTTTTCAGGATCAACGAGTTTCAAATTAAAATGGCATTGATCTAAGTAGAATCAGATTTTTTGTAAAATACAAAAGTTTTAGAACTCTTCGAGAGCTAGAACTTTCGTGAAGACAACTTTTTCGGATTCCAAAAGGATTTTTAAATACAATCTGATTTCGGAAAACTGCGCAGAGATCAAGAAATCCTTGCACAGAATTTTCTAGAACCAGTTTAGGAAAAACTGTTTTTGATAAAAAAAAAAACATTGTTTTGAACATGAAAACTGTTTCAAAGGCAGTTTCCGACCCTCAGATGTTTTATTAAAGCAGTTCTGTCTGTCAGGAAGTTTTAAAAGAATTTTAAGAAAGTTGGACTCTACTGCCTAACTCTTTTAGTGATTTTAAAGAAAGTAAAGTTTTTCAAGTTCAAGGTTTGCTAGTTAGTAGTCACGAAATGTAACCGGGATTTACACCCGAGTTATCAGGCTTAGCCCAAAGCCCAAGCTTGACCCGAAGAGGGTTGACCTTAGTAACCTTAGAGGTTGACGTGAGTTAACCTAGTAGAGATCAAGTTCAGTTATGAGCAGAGAGTTAGTAGAAAAGGTTATCCAACGTAACCTAGTAAGTTACGAGACACGATTACATGGGGTTATCAGATATAACCCAAAGTGTTAAGGTTACTTAGTGTAACCATGCATGAGATAGTTTATAGTTTAGGGGGACATATAACAAAGCATGTATGAATGTTGGTTGGAGACCAACATATTATGGTCATAGATTAGAGACCTTACTTATGTCCTTCGGTTAAGCAGGACATATCCAGTAGCTAGACGCGGAAGCGGAGCAGCTTAGCATCAGAGATAGAAACAGTAAGTACAACGCCGCCTACATCATAGGCTAGTAGTTGTATACTTACTTAGAGATGAGTTCAGTGTTCAGTGTTCAGTGCTATGTGTTATATGCTAAGTGCTATGTGCTATATGCTATATGCTATGCTAGATGCCATGTTTAGATAACATGTTTTACAGATGCCATGCAGTATGTAAGTTCAGATTTCAGTAGCAAGTATGATTTAAGAATAGGAACATCATGATGCATGTTCACTAAATCTTATAAGAACAAAAAGTCTCAGATAGACTTTAAAGGCAGATCAGTAGGCAGATGGCAAGCAGCACTTGCCGGTGTCGTATCCCTTGTCACAGGGCGGGTCAGGCTATGGCAAGTGTAAATCCATGGTTGCGCGCTGGATACGTTCACCTCAGTAAGGGGCCCATTAGCAGATTAAGTTAGAAAGATAGTTAGTAAGTTAGCAGCAGATAACAGAGCATATTATGAACATAACCGGTTCATGCATATGCTTATCATTTTATGTTCAGTGCAGTAGTTAGCAGTACGTGGGCAGTAGTTGCCACTATATGTTCTATGCAGTATTGACGTGTTGTGATGTTAGTAGTTTATATGTTGCGGTATAGGAGTTGTACTTGCTGAGCGAAAACTCATTGTTTTAAGTTTATGCTGTAGGTAAGCCACCTTTCAGCAATCTTTGATACAAGATGGAGGAGCGTGGTCGGGCAATGTGAAATCGTGGGGAATGAAAGTCGCTACGCGTTTAAATTCTTCAGACACGTTATTTGAGAAATGTATTTTCAGAGCAGTTACGTGCTAATCAGTACGATATAAAAAAAAAAAATTCCGCTGTGTTTTCAAATACTAAGTAAGTATTATTTTCAGTAATCAGCAGCAGTAATAATTAGTTAGTAGCAAGCGGTAGAGTAGCGCACCGTCGCCAGGTCGGGGCGTTACACTTAGTTCGGTTTACGTCCTATTTCGCAGATTCTACCTCAACCGATCACATCGGGAGCTTATACATCAATCAAGCAGCGTTTCTAACATCCCATACATTCAATCAAGCTAATCCCATGTGCCCATGCAACCCTAAATCGAAGGCTCTATCCTTGGATTGCATGGTTTCTAGCCTAGCATCAAGATCAAACATACTCCATCACATTCATCATTGAACTAGCAGCCACACTTCCACTGCCTATGGCAGATTTTGTGACCAAACATCAAGGGACATACCAATCACATCTAGCATGCATCATAACCATCTTGAACCTCAAACAAAAATGCTAGAATCAAACTTAATTGAAGGATTTGGGTCAAGATTTTACCTTAAACCAAAATTAGGGTTTGAAATTTCCAAGATCCCCTTTGGTTCTCCTTGGTCCTTGCTCACAGTTTTGCTCCAACTAGAGCACTCAAAAATTTTTCTTTTCCTTGCTAGATCTACTCAAATCCGATCCTTCCACAAGATTTCCCCTAAAAAATTTCAACTTTTTCTTCTCCTCTTCCTTCTCCCCAAACCCACGGTTTTCCTGCCCAAAAATGGGTCTCCAAGCTCTCAAATTTTTTCTTGTTTCTTCCTAGAGTAAGATCTAACTTCCTTAAGCAAAAGCCCTCTAAAAATTTATGGTTTTCTCTCCTCTTTCACACCCTCAAACCCACAGATTTTTGACTGAAAAATTGGCAAGAGTTTGGTTGCATTTTGTGAATAAAAATGGGTTTTTGGGGTGGCTATTTATAGAGGGAGGAGGGGGAGAGTGTTGCCGAATTTTTGGGGGACCATATGGCAGCCAATGAGTGGAAGGGGGGTGTGTGGTTGGCTAAGGGAGATGTGGAAGGTTAATGAACCTTTCCTTTCCAAACTTAGCTCATCCTTGTGAGGTCATCTATGTCACGCCCCGACTTATCGCCACCAAGGCCACGCGGTATCTGACCACGCGAACCTGGAGCGTTTAGGTTCAGTTCGTAACAATTACTTAACTTACTTACTTGCTTGATATGAAAAATAAAGTTACCCAAATTTCTAGAGTAAATTTTTTTTTTCTTCTTTTCTTAAAATCGATACTTGAAAACTTTTATTGCGGAAATCATAAAACTTTAACTCAAGTTAATTATAACTTAAAACTATTTTTCTTTTATAAAACTCTTACTGTTTCTTATGTACTCACTCGAGTACTGAGCTTTCACCTGAGCGGAAAGCTCCATACATATATAAACTGAGTCATACATACATGCTGAAAATATAATGAAAACACAATTTCATTTTTAAAAGCACTTCAGAAATCCCGTAGCAGTCCATACCCACATTTCACATTCTGTTGCGCCATCTATCCACAGTTTGTAGCAGGAAGTGCCGGTAGGAAACTTACCTACAGCATGAACGTAAGCAATGAGCTAAAAAGTTCAGTAAGCACAACGTCCTATCCGCATGTAACTAATGCACAAAAAACGTGAACCAATTATGATTTATTATTAAAATCATTTATAGTCTTTCTACTGATCTTATCTTGTTACTATAACATGTGTGTATGTACTTAGGTATGTAACCATGGAGTGATTGAAGGTGGTCCGACCAAACCATCTCAAACCATGAAACACAAAGTTTAACATGGAGTAGTGGAGGCAGCCCTTCCCTATCAAGTCAAACCATGGAACATGCCATTTTAACTTACCACGGAGGCAAGTCAGTACAACACAACATGTCCTACTTATCTTACTCTTGCTTACCATGTGACTTATTAATAGTGGACATGCTTCGTGATGCCACAATATTTAACATAAAACATAACATGCAACTGCATAACATGCTCATACATGCTACATGACATACTTAACTTCACATGCATACATGAACATACTACATAACATAAACATAACACATACTACATGCTTAACATGAAACATACTTAACATGCATGGACATACTGCATAACATCATAACACATACTGCATAACATCATAACACATACTGCATCATGAAATCCCATTCATGATTTCTTAAACACATCATATGCAAACAAACATGTTCATGCCGTAGGCGGAATTGTACTTACCTTTCCGTCATACGTTTTTGCTTAACTTGTGAGATCTAGTTTTTCATGTAACTAACTTCTGTAATGAATTGAATGTAAATAGTACATGCAATTTCATGAAAAAGCTTGTTTCAGAGCTCTAATGTGTGTTATGAGTTTTTATAGCTTAATAAAACTCAAAAATGACTGTTCGAAGAAGCAAATAGCCTTTTTGAACAATAAGGAGTGAAATCGACTCAATTCCACAAAAGTCAAAATTTTGACCGAAAAGGTCAACTGTTGACCGAAAAGTCAAAGTTGGACCAAAATGGTCGAAATTATGACGGAGGAATTTTAAGATCTGCGTTTTATGAAAAATAATGCAGGAACTAATTTTTATGACAGTTAGAAACTAAAACCACCTTAGAAAAATCAAGCACGCCACAGTAAGTCACGAGGCAGAAGGATTTGAGAAAAGATCTTCGATCCGATTTTTTTGACTGTAATTATGAAAAATCCAAACTGTAAAATAATTATTACAGTATTGGAATTTAAATTTTTACAATCAAAGTTTCAAGGTTTTTCATTAAATAAAACCCTAAATTTTTAAGATATCTCACAAAGAAATAATATTTTATTCTATGTGAGATGTGTTGGACCAATCACAAGAGGACACCTAGCCTTTGCCAACTCACCATGAGTTGTCTTGCACCCTCCAAAGCTCCGGACACCTTGCATGCCACAAGGCCAAAATTTTGCAAATTTTGGGGTCAAAATCCTATTTCAAAAAGCTCACCAAGTTGTCTATAAAAGGGGGTGGATTTCTCTATTCATTTTAATGAGAAAAAGCAACTAAACTCTTGCAAAATTGTAGCTCAAAAATCCGAGAGAAAGGGAGAGAGTGATCAGAAAATTTTCTAAGTCCAAGCCAATTTTTCTTGCTTCGGGTAGCTAGGAAACCGAGTGGAAGAAAAAGAAAATTTTTCTGCAGCCAAGCAGCCCTTGTTGCCGTGGGTTTGGAGCAGGGGAAACACAAGAGAGAAACCAAAATTTTGGGGTAAAAATTAGGGTTTGAGTTTCGGGTTTGACTAGTGAGCAAGAGAGTGAGATTTGATCAAAGTTTTGGAGCTTGATTTTAACTCCAAGCAGCCCTCGGGTTTGAGTGAGAAAAGAGAGAAAAAAATTTCAGATTTGGGGCTAATCTTTCTTGAGTAGCCGAGCAAGGAGAGGAGACCAAAAGGGAGCCAAAAAATTTGATTTTTGGTGCGTGTGGAGTGAGTAGCCGAACCCTTGAACCAAGTGGTGCAAGCAGATTTTTTTCGGGTCTTCCAAACCCTAAGCCGAGAGTCACTTCTTGGAAGGTAAAACTTTAAAAGCTTTTTCACAAGTTTAAATGAGTTTTTAAGCATGTGATTTACGTGTATTTCATGCAAAATTTTTGTAAGAGCATAAGCTCCTATGTATGTTTCAATGGCTGCCTTAGATGTGCTTGTGTGCTATGTGTTTGGTTAGGTTGATTCTAGGTGTGGTTTGGTTTAATTTCATGCTCATAATTTATGCTATGTGCTTGGTTTGCTAGATTGGCATGTTAGGCTTTGAATTAGGTAATATGTCCCCAAATTAGGTTAAGTAGTTTTATGCATGTATGTTATGTTTTTATGAACCAAAATGCATGATTGGTGTGATGTATGCTAAGCTAGTGGATATGCAACCCTAGGATTAGTGTTCGGATTTTTTTGGGTTGCAAGGATCACATGGGCTGTATGATAGGGTTAAGGGACGTTAGAATGCGCTGCATGTTTGTTGATTATCTCCCGATGTGGGCGGTCGAGTTAGAACCCGCGATTTAGGACGTAACAATAAATGTAAGAACCAAAACTAGCTCTCGGGTTCCAGGGAGCTGTTTCGGTAAAACACAGATTACAGGCCTTTAGAGGCCGAATGGGCAAAAACTTAAAACACGAAAGTTGTAGACTAGGTTGTTTCCTAGTGGCCAGCGCGGCCAGTTTTCCAAAATAAGGCTCCAACAGCCTTCTTTTTCAAGGAAACCCGTAGATGGTCTGTGAGACTCGGTTTTCAAAGTTAATCTCGTTTTCAATCAAAAACTGGTATCAATCGGTACAGAATCAGAAATTTCTCAAAACACGAAAGTTTTAGAACTCTTCGAGGGCTAGAACTTTCGTGAAGGAAACATTTTCAAATTCAAAAGCGATTTTTAACTATAAACTGAAATGTCAAAACTGCGCAGGAATCCAAGAGTTTCTGTGCAAGATTTTATAGACCCTTACTAGGAAAAACGTTTTTCACACTAAACACATTATTTCAAGCACGGAAACTGTCCCAAAAGCAGTTTCCGACCCCCAAATATTTTATGAAATTATAAGGCAAGATTCACGAATTTGTACGGAAAAGTTGATAAGTTTTAAAAGCTAAGTGTTTTTATGAAGTAAGAAAAGTAAGTTAAGGTTTTTAAAGAAAATGGTTTCTAAGTTAAGATTTTCAAAGCAAATGGATTTTTAGCTAAGTGTTCAAAGAAATGTTAGGACGTATGATAACTGGGAAATTATATCCGAGTTATCGGGACTTAGGTCCCACAATCCTCAAGTAAGCCGAATAGGGATTCATGTTAGAGATCACAAGGGTTAACCTTGGTTGACCCATAAATTGTTGATCAAAGCTCAAGGGTTGATGTTTATCTAACCCGATATGTTTTTAATATGGGCTAAGTGTATGAAATGGATATCCAACGTGTCTTTATAGATCATGGTTCATGATCAATAAGACTACTAAGGTAGTCAACCTCTATGTATGCATGGTTTATCTTTAGGGGGACATATCACCGAAAAACCCACATGAACTAGATTAGAAATCTCATGTACGTTCTTCGATCGAGCAGGAGGGATTCTGCAATTAAAGCTCGAAGAGGAGTAAGACAAGCAGTACACGGATAGACGGTAAGTACAACACCGTCTACAGCATAAGCTACTAGTATATATTACTAGATTTTCATGATGTGTTCTGTGCTATGTGTTAGATAACATGTATGCCTTATAAATTATGTTATGTATATGATTATTATGCTAGGGCATAAATAATAGAATTAAAAAGGTGACAACAGAATGTATGTTCACTTATGGTAAGAATAAGTAAGTTAATAAGCGATGTGTCGTACCACCCACGCCAGGTTGGGTTGGACTGTGGATTGAGTTGGATAAGGTTTGGCCGCCCCAACCAATTCATAGTCGCGCGCCGGTTACGAACACACGAGGTAAGGGCCCATAATGAGTAGAGATAAGAAAGCATAACGTGGTCAATACTTGCTATGTGTATTTCCTGTTTATGCTATATTTTCTTTACGGCTTAAGAGTTGTACTTACTGAGCTTTAGCTCACGGTTTTAAGTTTATGCTGTAGATAAGGAACCAGCTATCTGAAAAAGATGCAAGGTGGAGTAGCGAGCCAAGGGACTGTGAATGAGTGGATTATGGGTATCGCTACGTGTTTTGTGGTTTTTATGTAAATTATGAAATATTTTATATTAACGGGTAATTAATATATTAGTACGCAAAAACAGTATTACTTTATGTTTATAGTGTTTTGTCAATGCTATAAAAAAAAAAAAAATTTTCCGCTGTGTTTTCAATCAATGTGTTTAAGTTATATTATGAATGTATGTTAGTAAGTAAGGTAACGGCCTACGCTAGGTGGGGCGTTACATAACTGTCCCTTCCTAGTGCTGTTCCACTCCTGGTACAGCTGCAGGTTCTGCCTGCTTGACAAGGACATGCTCTACTTAGATTCGTGAAAATGCTAGTAAACCAACCAACATGTTTACATGATCTTGGTTGTATGTCCCTCTTATGTGCAAAGCATCTAACTTTGTTACTCTTGGTAACCTGGCGTGTTAAGCCAAACTTAAACCTCTAAGGGTTGCTTATCTTAATCTGAACTATCGGGTTATATCTGATAACCCTTTAGTTGAGCTATCGGTATCCGTTAGGGTTACTTTGGATAACCCGTGAGGATAAACTAACTTAAAGCTATTAGTTAACTAAAAGTCAACAAAAGTCAACCTTGGTCAACCACGGTCAACTATGGTCAACCCTCTAAGGTCAACCTCTCGGGTCTCGGGCTTGACCCGGCAACTTGGGTCTAACACCCGGTTACCACACGTGAACTATACGTGAGTTAAAACTTTGCTTGAAAAATCATTTTTCCATACTTGGAAAAACACTTAGGAATAAATCCCAAAATATCACTTTTCGTGTAAAAATTCTTACTTGATTTATAAAAATCCAAACTCATGGATTTATGTTTCGTAAAATTATTTTAGGTTGAAAACCGTCTTTGGAACGATTTTCATAGCCAAAACACTTGTTTAAGATTGAAAAACCATTTTCTAGAATCACTTGATAAAACTTGTGGTGCAGGGATTTCGGATTCCCTGAGCACCCTTCGTAAAACAATTTTTGTTTTAAAATCGGTACGTAATCTGAAAAAGTTTTCTTCACAAAAGTTCTAGCTCTCGAAAAATGCTAAAACTTTTGTGTTTGATGAAAATCCTAATTCAGCCTAGAAATGTACCAGTTTTGAGTTGAAACTGGCTGACTCCTGGAACGAACTGGGTCTGGGGGCTTAAATGATTAGCCACGGGTTTTGGCATTTTTGAAGGCCATTGGAGCCTTATTTTGAAAAACGGCTTGCGTGTCCCCCTAGAAAAAGTTGTTCCGGACAACTTTCGTGGTTTACGTTTTCCCAAATTCTGCCTCTAAAGGCTTGTTATTTTTCGTTTACGAAAACTGGGTAGGTTTAGTCCGACCCTACAAGTTTCGTGTTTACTTTTATTTTATGCGTCCTAAGTCGTGAGCTAACTCAACCGATCACTCGGGAGCTTAAATGGTTCACATGCAACGTTAACTAACGTCCCACATGCTTTGGACATGTCACCCCCTCGTGGCTATGCAAACCAAACCGGAACTTAACCTAGGTTTGCATTCTAAGGTTGCATCACATGAAATGAACCGAATCATGCAATACCGAAATAAAATCTAACATCCTAGCACAAGAGCCATACTTGGCTGCATCTAGGGCAGGGATTTAATCAACCATACAACCATGCAAACTAAGCAATTAAACATGCAATAAACCATAGCACACACCTAAAAATCATGCATACTAATTTCTAACCATGCACCCTTAAATCAAGCATCACATCTCCTAGCTTAGGCATACCATAAAATTAATGAGCTCAAGCTCTTACATGACCAAGCTTAAATACACATTAAATTCCCCAAATTTAATGCTTGAATCATAACTTAGGGTTAGGGTTTCTCACCTCATGATTTTCGGCAATTTGGTTCCACCTAAGGGAACCGAATTCCTTGTCTTGGCTGCCTTCCTCTTGGCTGCCGAATTCACCCACCATTTGGGCTCCAATTTTCCAGCCATGAAACATACACACATACACACAATCAATCCATCAATCTTGCATGGAAATTTCTTTAGAAAACTAGGGTTTTACCTTTTCTTACCCATGACTTTGGCTATGGTTTTGGACTGAAATCCTGTCTCCATTTTGGCTGCTCTTGCACACGGTTTTGAGCTCCAAGATGCACCAAAAATTTGCACCATCTTAGGTGAATCTTTGCTGCCTTAGCCGACACCCATGGCTGCCCTAGAACCCATGAATTTCGGCCCCTAACTCCCTGAATACCCATGGCCGAATTCAACCACACACCAAGGCACAAAAACTCACCTTGGCTCATGGTTGATTCATCCTCCTTCTTACTTAGCTCACACCATGGACTGGCCTGAAATTTTCTCCACTTTTCTCTCCTCTCTTCCCACGGCCACTGATCAGATTTTGGCCAAAAAATTCCAGAATTTTGGCTGGGTTTTTCATGCACAAAACCGTGCACACCTAAAATGGATCACACAAGGTTTTTCCAATTTTTTTGGCTTCCCTTTCTCTCCCTCATGGCTCACGGATTTTCTGCAGATTTTTGGCCATAACTTGGCTGCTTTTCTCCATTTTTTTCAGCAGCAAATCTGTCTACAAACATGGGTATTTATAGACTTTTTTCAACTTTGTGAAAATTGTGTTTTGACCCCACAATTTTCAAACTTTCTTGTTTTATCCCCCAAGGTGGCCGGCTGTAACCAGATCAGCAACAGCTGGTGGAGTGATGTCATGGCTGATGTCACTTGCTTACATCATCGCTTACCTCACACTTTTCTAAAATTATATTTTTGCCCCCAAAAAATGGAAATTATTGCAAAAATGCCCTTTAGGTGTCCGATTGTTCTAAAAATCAACACACCCATCCTATTTTATGATATTATCATCTTGGTAACTTTATACGCTCATATCGTCAAATTTCTAAAATTTACACTTTTGCCCCAAAAGTAAAAATTTTTGCATTTATGTCCATAAACTTCATAATTGGCCATAATGCTTGCTTTTCAAGCAAATATCATTCTTTTGATGATTTTATGTGATTTTCTCATACTTGAATCACATATTTTCTAAAATTACATTTTTGCCCCGAAAGACAAAAATCCTTTCATTTTCACTCCCAAAAGTGGCCGGTCCTTAATCTTTTCTTGCAAGGCAAGTCATTGCCTCATTTTGACATCATCTAACGACGTCACTGACCATACTTCACATATTTTCCAAAATTTACACTTTTACCCCAAAAGTGAAAAATTTGACATTTTTACCCTTTGACTTTGACTAGTCCTTTTGGGTGATTTCTTGACTAAATCTGTCGTTTTTGACCTTAACTAATGCTAGGGATGCTTGATTTCTAGGGTGTTTCTATTGTCTACTTGGACTATCTCGCCCATACTGACACATTTTGCAGTATTTTCTCATACTGCATCATTTTTCATTGTCGAGTCAACTGTTGACCACTTTTGGTCAAACTTTGACTTTCTTGGTCAAAGTTGACTTTTTCGGTCAAACTTTGACTTTTTTGGAACTTCGTCCTAATTCGTCCTTTTCGACCTGAAATGGCGTTTTCTAACCTTAAAAATCTGTTCTGAGTCTTATTAAGCCATAAGACTCCGTAAAACGTGTGAACAACTCTTAACTGAGTTTTTTCCGTAAACATGTCACATATGCTCATAATTCCTTTAAAAAAGGAAAATGGCAATCATGAAAATTCTAGGTATCACAATCTACATGAGGTCATTCCTTAAAAACAAGGGCCTTGTTTGGCTTGTCTCCAATGTTGTCTATCTTCTCCAAATTAATTCATTTTTCTTTTGCTACACAGATATTTCTAATATTGTGCTTCGTATTTTCATATTGTACTTCGGTTCGAAATTTTTCTGTGTAAAAATCGGACCGTAAAAATATCTTTTTTATTTTTCGGAGACCTTTTTGCCCATAATCTTATGTTAGTGTGCTTGATTTTTCTAGGGTGGTTTTACGGCCTATTCGTGCTATCTTGATCATAAAAACGTTCTCGAAATCTCTTTTCTTTACTGCCTTTCATCATACTTGTAAAGTCAATTCTTCGACCCGTCTTGGTCAAATTTTTGACTTTCGTGAAATCACATACTTTTCACTTTCTTTTCCTTTAAAAACCTTATACATGACTAATCAATCGTTCATGGAGTCTCATAATCAATTTAATGAGGACTCAAACATTGGTTAATAAAATTACGAATTTCTCGTTAACATTCATAATTTTTTCATGTAACACCTCATATACACATAATATAGACTTTAATTCCTTATGAACAAGGAAATCATAAGTCCATAAAATTTCGGGTCTTACAAAATATATGGTCTGATTTATCAGAATATATGTGAGTTCTTATAACATTATTGTAGATGTTGAGAATCTATGGTCAAAATTTTAACCGAAGTTAGTAATGGTAAATGAAATAAACAGTAGGTTGGGCCTTTGGCAATCGTTGATGAAATTCATAAAACATATAATTATGAAAATAATTAAGTCAGAAGAACAGAAAGTAAATAATCAACATCAAGATGTAAAGAGGTTCGCCCAATTGAGCTACGTCCTTTGAGAGAGTGGTTTGTTTACTGTATCTGAAGGTTTTACAGTACCATGTATTATAAGCTTTCTGAAAGAAATTTGGCAGCGTAAGAGTAAGTTTTTAGACAAAAGGATCCCCGTCTGAAGGGGGTCTTTGTAAGACCCGAATTTTCATAGACTTATGATTTCCTTATTCATAAGAAATTCAAAGTCTGTATTATGAGTTTATAAGATGTTTCATGGAAAATTATGAATAGCAATGAGAAATTCAAAATTTTAGCAATTAATGTTTAAATTCTCATTAAATTGGCTATAAGACTCAAAATAGAATGCCAATGTTAGCAAATGACTTTTTGAGTCAAAAAGAGCGAAAAAGTACGTGATTTTATGAAAGTCAAAGATTTGACCAAAAAGTCAACTTTGACCGAGAAAGTCAAAGTTTGACCAAAAATAGTCAAAGAGTTGACTTTATAGTATGATGAAATGCAGTATAGAAAAGAGACTGTGAAAACCTTCTTTATGGTCAAGATAGTATGAATAGGCCTTAAAATCACCCTAGAAAATCGAGCACACCGAGTTAGGATTAAGGGCAAAAAGGACTTTAAAAAATAGAAAAAAAAATTTTAATGTCCATTTTTACACAGATAAATTTTGTACTGTGTATTAGTGAAGCACAGTATTGGAAATATCTGTGTAGCACAAAAATGGACTGTTTTTATGGAAAAATGGCCAAACGAGGCCCAAGGCGGATGATGTCACCATAGCTCCAAATTATGACATCATAAATATTTTTCCAAGCTTGGAAAGTAATCTTGGAGCCTTCTAGCACTCTCTAGGCCGGCCACCTCACCCTCTCAAAGTGGAAATATTAGTTTTCATGGGGTTTTTGTGTGATTTTCACAATTTTACCCACCTCTAAAAATAGGTGAACCCATAAATCATTTAATTCACAAAATCTAGCTAAATTCTTGCCTTTTCTTTTCAGAAAATCCATGGGTTTGAGAGGAGAGAAAGAGAAAAGAAAAACAAAAATTTCTTGAGGGGTTTTGCTAGGGACCCTAAATGATTTTTATAAATATCCGTTTTGAAAACGTAAATTTTTATAAGTTAAATTAAGAGTTTTGGAATTTTTCCTCAACTCTTTCAAGTTAAGAAAGAGAATGAGATTTTAAGCCAAGTATTTTCAAGATTTTAGCCCAAATGATTTTAAAGTTTGAAAAGGAAATGATGACGGATAGTAACTGGGAGGTACACTCGAGTTACAAGGTCAAGCCCAAGGTTGACCTTAGTTGACCGGGAGTTGACCTTAATGACCAAGGGTTGACTTTGGTTGACCCAATGTTGAATTAAATTGACCCTAAGGGTTACCCAATAAAACCCTAAGGGATACCCAAAATATACAATTGGGCTAGGATTTAAGGGTTAATGGAGATAACCCAATGATTATGATGTAAGAGTAAAGCCCAAAGGTATAATGATAAACCTAAACCCTAATAGAAAGATTAAGGGCTTAGCACCAAAGAGAGGTTATCCAACATGATCTCTTAAGGAATAATCAAAGTTTGGTTATTCCTAAATGGTAGGAAGACTATTTGTGACCAAGTAAGATATCAAGTGTAACGCCCCGACCACCCATGTAGGGTCGACCACGCGAGCGGGGGACCGTTACATTACTTGCTTGACTTAATCTTTAGTCTTAAATACTTAACCTTGTAGAAAATTTCGGTATAAAATTATTTTTCTTACTTTTACTTTTTAAGACTTGAAAACTTGAACTTCGTTTTAAAATCGTGGCTTGAAAATAACACATACAAAACCATAACATGTTTCTTAAAAATACATATAAAACCTCATAACTTAAAACAATTTGCGGAAAATATGCGTAGTGGTATCCCATACCGCCCTTCACTTCTGCATCGTCTCCGAGCCCACCAAATAAAGCTACAAGCCTTTTATCTCTACCTGCGGTATGGAATATATCTGATGAGCTTTCGCTCAGCAAGTACAAACTTTAATCTCACAAAAAACATTTTTCATTTTAACATCTTGAAAACATACATCATCATATAACATATGCATGAACTATTTCTGTTCATTTATGCATCCATTTTTAACTTGATCTTATTATCTTCTTTTAACATATGGGCCCTTTGTGTACGTACTAGAATTATAGCGCGCCTCCAGATAAAGTTAGGGGTTGCAAGGTCCCTAACAGTTCTGGGAAACATAATTGATTATACCCTCTCGCATCAACGAGATGTTGATAATCATAACTTGAACATGAAATCGTCCACCTTTGGGAGGTTGGTACGACACTTTACTTGTGTATTTTTACTAAGTGGTTTATCATTGGTGATCATACCTCATGATGTCACAAAATCATATCTTATACATGCACATGGAATAATTTAACATAACATGGCCTCTTTAACACATAGCATTCTTTAAAGTATAGCGTTTTTTGAAACTTGAAATTCTTTAAATCATGGCCTCTTTAAAAACATGATATCTTTAAAACATGGCATTTTTAGAAACATAGCATTTAAACATATCATTTAAACATAGCAATTGGACTTGACATTTAAACATGGCATTGCATATTTGAAAATACATTACTATTTCCATACCACAAGTGAGGTTTGTACTTACCTGAGGTCCTACGCTCTTGACGTATCGTTCCTCGTGATATATCAATAGGTTCCTATTTCTGTTTCAATCAAGGTGTAAGATAAGGTTATCTTATCTTACCATAAATCATGATATATGATGTTGGTATCCTAACCAACATCCATGAACAACTCTAGTTGTATGTCCTCTCTAATACCTCTTGCTAAACTTATTTGGTCACTTCCTTCTTCATGGCCTTATGTCTTACTTTTACCTGGTTCGTAATGCATTGGGTTATTATCTTATCAATAACCCTAAGTTTTAGCCCAATTCATTAATCTTGGTATTCTTTAGGGTTATATTGGGTAACCCTTAAGGTCAAACTTTTGGTCAACCAAAGTCAACATTTGGTCAACTAAGGTCAACCCCCTTTGGGTCTGTGATACCTAGAATTTCATGTTGCCATTTTCCTTCTAAAAGAGGAATTATGAGCATATGTGACATGTTTACGGAAAAACTCAGTTAAGAGTTTTTCACACGTTTTACGAAGTCTTATGGCTCAATAAGACTCCGAACAGATTTTTAAGGTTAGAAAATGCCCTTTCAGGTCGAAAAGGACGAATTAGGACGCAGTTCCGAAAAAGTCAAAGTTTGACCAAAAGTGGTCAACAGTTGACTCGACAGCGAAAAATGATACAATATGAGAAAATACTGTAAAATATGTCAGTATGGGCGAGATAGCCCAAGTAGACAGTAGAAACACCCTAGAAATCAAGCATCCCTAGCATTAGTTAAAGTCAAGAATGACATTTTTAATCAAGAAGTCACCCAAAAGGACCAGTCAAAGTTCAGGAGCAAAAATGTCAAAATTTTCACTTTTGGGGCAAAAGTGTAAATTTTGGAAAATATGTGAAGTAAGTAAAGTGACGTCGTTAGAAGATGTCACAATAAGGTAATAACTTGCCTTGCAAGCAGAAATAAGGACCAGCCACTTTGGGGGTGAAATTGAAAGGATTTTTGTCTTTCGGGGTAAAAATGTAATTTTAGAAAATATGTGATTCAAGTATGAGAAAATCACATAAAATCATGAAAAGAATGATATTTGCTTGAAAAGCAAGCATTATGGCCAATTATGAAGTTTAAGGGCATAAATGTAAAAATTTTCACTTTTGGGGCAAAAGTGTAAATTTTAGAAATTTGACGATATGAGCATATGAAGTCACCGAGATGATGACATCATAAAATAAGATGGGTGTGTTGATTTATAGGACAATCGGACACCTAGAGGGCATTTTTGCAAGAATTTCCATTTTTGGGGGCAAAAGTGCAATTTTAGAAAATTGTTAGGTAAGCGATGATGTAAGCAAGTGACATCAGCCATTACATTAGCAAATGCCAGCTGCTGCTGAGCTTGGAACAGCCGGCCACCCTTGTGGAGGAAGTCAAAAGTTTGGAAACTTTTGGGGTCAAAATGCAATTAAGCCAAAGTTGAAAAAGTCTATAAATACCCATGCATTTGGACAGATTTTGGTGCAGAAAAATTGAGGAAAAGCAGCCAAATTATGGCCAATTTTCCCCAGAAAAATCCGAGACCCAAGGAGGAGAGAAAAGGCAAGAAAAAAAAAATGGAAATCCCATGTGTAATCTTCCATGGGTGAGTGCACGGGTTTGGTGCAAGAACCAAGCCCAAATCTGGAATTTTTTCCCCAGAAATCAGGCAGCAGCCGTGCATGGAAGAGAGGAGAAAAGTGAAGAAAATTTTCAGTCCAAACCCAAGGGAGTGCCGAGCAAAGAGAAGAACAAACCAAACTAGGTGCCAAGGAGAGTTTTGGTGCTTGGTGGGTGCATGGGTTTCGGCCAAGAAGGAGAGAAAAATTTTTGGGTCTTAGGAGCAGCCAAGAGGCTCGGCTTGGCTGCAAGGAATCACCATAGATGGTGAAAATTTTTGGTGCAATTTGGAGCCCAAAATCCGTGTGCAGTGGCAGCCAACAAAAGGGACAGGATTTCGGATCCAAAACCATAGCCAAAGTCATGGGTAAGAAAAGGTAAAACCCTATATTTTTTTTTAAGAAATTTCCATGCAAGATGATGGATTGATTATGTGCATGTTTGCTTGTTTCATGGCTGAAATTGGAGCCCCTTTGGTGGGGGAGAGTCGGCTGCAAAGGGCAGCCAAGAGCAAGCATGGGAGTTTGGCTCCAAGGAAGGGAACCAACTTCCGAAAATGTGAGGTAAAGCCCTAAACCCTAAAGCTTTTGGTTCAAGCTTTAAATTGGGTATTTATGATGTATTTTCAAGCATGAATGTAAGGGCATAAGCTCATTAATTTTGGTTATGCCTAGGCTAGGAATGTGATGCTTGATTAGGGTGTATGGTTAGCTAGTTTAGTATGCATGATTTATGTTTGTTGCGATATGATTTATGCTTGCATGAGTGCATGGTTTGCATGGTTTATTAGTTGATTAAGTCCCTGCCCTAGGTGCAGCCGAGTAAGGCATGTATGCTAGAACGTTAGACTTAATTTCGGTATTGCATGATTTAATGCCGAATCCATGTTATGCAACCCTAGAACACATGCAGACCTAGGTTTAAGTAGTTCCGATTGGTTTGCATGGCCACGAGGGGATGACATGTCAAAACATGTGGGACGTTAGTTAACGTTGCATGTTGTCTAATTAGGCTCCCGAGTGATCGGTTGAGTTAGATTCCGCGAAGTAGGACGCGTAAAATCAAGTAAGCACGAAACTGGTAGATTCGGATTAATGTACCCAGTTTTCGTAAACGAAAAATAACAGGCCTTTAGAGGCCGAATTTGGGAAAACGTAAAACACGAAAGTTGTCCAGAACAACTTTTTCTAGGGGGACGCGAGCCGTTTTTCAAAATAAGGCTCCAATGACCTTCAAAAATGCCAAAACCCGTTGCTAAGCATTTAAGCCCCCAGACCCAGTTCGTTCCAGGAGTCAGCCATTTTCAACTCAAAACTGGTACGAAACTAGGCCGGATTAGGAGTTTTGTAAAACATGAAAGTTTTAGCATTTTTCGAGAGCTCGAACTTTCGTGAAGAAAACTTTTTCAGATTACCTACCGATTTTAAAACAAAAATTGTTTTACGAAGGGTGCTTAAGGAATCCGAAATTCCTGCACCACAAGTTTAACAAGTGTTTTTAGAAAATTGATTTTCTACTTCAAACAAGTGATTTGGTTATTAAAATCGTTCCAAAACGGTTTTTGTAAGACCCGAAATTTTGTAGACTTGTAATCTCCTTGTTCATAAGGAATTAGAGTCTAATTTCTGTATTTATGAAGTGTTATATGAAAAATTATGAATAATAATGAGAAATTCATAATTTTATTTAAACGATGTTCGAGTCCTCATTTAATGATTTTGAGAATCAATTAATGTTTTACGAGCCAAGAATGAAGTTTTTAAAGGAAAAAGAACGAAAAAGGATGAAATTATACAAAAGTTAAAAGTTTGACCAAAAAGTCAACTTTGACCAAAAAATCAAAGGGTTGACCAAAAAGTCAAAGGGTTGACCAAAAAAATCAAAGTTTGACCGGGACGGGTCACAACGTCGACTTTACAAGTATGATGAAGGAATATGGAAAGAATCTCCGAAAATGGAGTTTTATAAGCCATAAATCCACCCTAGAAAAATCAAGCATACCGAAAAAGAATTAAGGGTAACAAGGTCTCCGAAAAATTGGAGAAAGAGAGTTTTCGGTCCAAATTTACATGGAATAATTTTTGGACAAAAATGTAAAATAAGAATGCTCATCACAGTATTGGAAATAACTGTAGAGCGCGAAAGGAACCGCGAAAGAACGAGATGGCCAAACAAGACCTTGGAAGAGCTAGTGGAAGATGACATCAACTCTTAACATCACCCTCCACTAACTCAATACTACAAATGGCAGCCCTCTACCCCCCCTCCCCCATAAGCTCGGCCAACTAGAGGAAAAAGAAAGGAAAATTATTTTAGTTAGAGTAACTAAATGGTTTTTCAAGTCCAACCAAGCAAAGGACAACAACACCATGCCTATGACTCACTTTTCTAGCCAAAGCTAGCCATGTGGGGCTGCTTTCCCCTCCATCAAATCCGGCAAACACTCCCCCCTCTCCTCATGAGTTTCGGCCAGCCAAAGAGAAGCAAAAAGGAAAAGAAAATTCAATGGGAACAAGACTAGACATAAAGCCATAAATCAAGGAAAACGTTGAACCGCTTTTGTCCATCAAGTCTAGTCACTTTTTGTTTAAAAAATGGACTAAATCTCTTGTCCATTCCACCCCAAAAATCCGGCTGCAACCACCCCATTTTCTCCCTTAGATTCGGCTGCAATGGGAAGAGAAAATGAGACAAACAAGATGTGACTTAAAGCCTTATTTCAAGGGCCAAGAGGGTGAGCTAGTAGGGGAAATTTCTAGAGATCTATAGGGCCATACCTAGCTGCCCATATCCCTCCTTTTTCCCTTGGAAAATCTCGGCAACACAACCCCCTTAAGCTCCCTTGAATCCGGCTGCACAATGGACAAGAAATGACAAGACAAAAGCCTTGAACCAAGGGACAAGAAAGCAACCACTCTAGTCATTCAAGACATCTCATCTTTTCCTTTCTCTTTTCCTTGTCAAAGCAGCCAAAAGCTTTGCCATTCCCTTGTGATTTTCGGCAGCAAAGAGGAAGGAGAGAGGGAGAGTGAATCAAAGAGATTTTTTTTGGAGTTTTCATCCCTTTGGTGAGTTCAGTTCTAGAGAGAAAGAGCTAAGAAAAGTGAGAAAATTTTTGTGGGATTCTTCAAGGGTTAGCCGACCAAGAACAAGAAAGAAAGAGGAAAAAAGAGGTGAGTAACTCTTGATAAATTTTTGGATCTCCTTGTGATGCTCGGTTTTGTTAGAGCAAGAAAAAGTTAACAAAACTCTTTTGGGTTCCACTTCCTTGTGCAAGACCGTGAGCCACCAACAAGGAAGGGGTTGAGAAAATTTTTGGTGAGCTTTAGGGAAGGAATCCGAGCAAGAGGAAGAAGAGAAAGAGGTAAGAAAAACTTGGTTATTCTTCATGAGATTTTCGGTTTTTGGTTAGAAGCAAGAAGAGCTAACAAAAAATTTTTGGATGCACTTTTCTTGGAAGAAACCGTGGGCTAAGAGCAAGCCAAGGAAGGAAGGAAATCTTTGGATTTTCAAAACCCTAACTTGGGTTGAGGTAAAATCTCTTAAACCACCTTGAATCTAAGCTTTATTTAAGTGTTTTTGATGTTGATTCAAGTGGTTTGTAAGGACATAAGTCCACCTTAATTTCTGCCTCATTTATGGTGTGTGTGTGCTTGATAAGATTAGGGTTGGTTGGCTGATTTTTAATGCTTGATTGCTTTAAAATTTGTGCTTGAAAATGATGGATTTTTCATGCTAGAAATTAGGTTGTATGTCCCATAAGATTAGGCCAAAAATCTGCCCTTGGCAACCATGAGAGCATGCTAGACTTAGGGTTGGATTTTGTGTGATGGTATGTGATGATGCATGAGTTAGAACCATGTAACCCTAGTCTTTTTAATTTTCGGATTTGGGGTTGCATGAGTAGAATGAGTTGGATTTATGGGTTGTAATGGGATGTTAGAAGCGCTGCTTGATGTTGTCTAAGCTCCCGATGTGATCGGTCGAGATAGATTCCGCGAATAGGACGTAAACCGAAATGAGGAACCGAAACTGCCAATTCGGATTCGAATCTGGCCAGTTTCGGGAAAGGGTAATTTCAAGGCCCTTAGAGGCCGAATGAGGTAAAACTCAAAACATGAAAGTTGTTCAGAACAACTTTTCCTAAAGAACATCACGAACAGAATCTCGAAATAAGGCTCCAAAGGCCTCCGTTTTACCCGAAACCCGTGGCTGAACCCTGGGACGTTCTCCACCCAGTTTTTCAGAGTTAACCCGTTTTCAAATAAAAACTGGTACTGATCTAGGCCGAACTGGATTTTGTGCAAAACACGAAAGTTCTAGCATTTTTCGATAGCTACAACTTTTGTGAAGACAAGTTTTTCAGATTCTAAGCTGATTTTTAAACTGGGCGCGTTTTGTGGGAGATGCGCAGAGAGCCCGAAATCTTGCAAAGGAGTTTCACGAAAAATTTTTCTAGAAAAATTGTGAAGTGTTCTTAAATGGTTATTTTAGCTTCGGAAACCATTCCAAAGGTGGTTTCCGACCCCAAATGATTTTATAAAAGATTTATTTCGAAAACCATGAATTTTAAGGGCTCGGGTTTGAAATCTCACATTTTTCCACAAAGAAAAGAAAAAGAGGGTTTCATACCAAACACACCAAGTTAAAGAAAATAATGAGATTTAACCAAGGTATGTTCTAAATTAAAAGAGTTAAGATTTTTATAAGAAGAATTAAGGATTTTTAGAAGTTAATTGCACAAGATTTTCCAAATAATAAGGAAGAGGAATTTTAAAGTAAAATTAGTAAGCAAGCCGATTACGAACGGTAACCGGATATTATATCCGAGTTACAAACCCAAGGATAAGCAAGGGTTGACAAAAGGTTGACCCAAGGTTAAATAATGTTAACCTTAAGGGTTACCCAACATAATCCTAAAGGATACCCACATGTATAATTGGGCTAAGATTTAAAGGGTTAATGGAAATAACCCAATAACAAAGATGTATGAGCAAAGCCCAATAAGAGAACAAGGCTCTAACTAAAAAGGTTACCCAATGTAATCTCATAAGGACTTATCCAAGTTCACTAAAGAATGGGGATAAATATGGCCAAGATGGATATCATGAATAGGGGACATACAACCAAAAGTAAATGTGAGTGTTGGTAGGTCGCCAACACCTTATGAAAGGATCCTGATCTTATATTTTTGGTATATCAGGAAAGTGAATTGCCGTTGCCGACAATTTAAGGAACGCGATTCTAAGGATACAGCACTAGAGGTAAGTACAAACCTCACCTGCAGTATGAAAACTAGTAAATTATGTTCAAGTATGTGGTTTTCAAATGTGCTGCAATATGTTGTGTGCTATATCTATGAAATGCCATGTTTTATGAAAAGTGTTATTTTTGCGAAATGCCATGTTTATAAAAGGTGCTATTTTCGTGAAATGATATGTTTATAAAAAGTGCTATTTTTGCAAAAAATTATAAAAGTGCTATATTTGCAAAATGTCATATTTATAAAAATGTCATGTTTGCAAATGCTATGAATGAAAAGAATGCCATGCCATGTTATGAATGAGATAAAAAGTATGTTATCATATAGTGACGTCATAAAGTATGTTCACTAAATATAAATAACATGGTAAGAAATCACAAGTAAAGTGTCGTACCAACCTCCCCCAAGGTGGAGGATTGTAAAGTTATGGATTCGCCTTCTCGTCGAGACGGGAGGGTGTAATCACTTATGTTTTCCTGGAGCAGTTAGGGACTTGCAACCCCATCTAATTGTATCTAGCGGCGCGCTATATGATAAAGGTACGTACACTATGGGGCCCATAAGAAAGATAAGAATGTTAAAAGAAATGCATAAATGGAACATAAATGGTTCACGCATATGCATATGATGATGAATGTTTTCAAGATGTGTTAATGTTTTGTGAGATTATGTTTGTGCTTACTGGGCAAAAGCTCATTCAGTTATATTTCATACTGTAGGTAAGAAACCCGCAGCTTAATGCTGGGCACTGTTGGAGCGGTGTGGCGGCGGACGAAGGCGGTATGGATACCACTACGCATAGTTTCCGCAAATCTTTTAATAAGTAAAGACGTTTTGCATATATAAGTATATGCATGATGAAGACAAGTTATGTATCATGGTATTTTGGAACCAAAGACCTTAAGTAACGTTTACTTAAGTAGTAATGATGTATTACTAAAGACAAATGTTTTATAAGTATGTTTCAAAAGAAATAAAAATAAAAAATATCCCTAATTTTCAAGAAAGTAAGTAAGTAAGTAAGGCGTGACGGCCTTACGTAGTAAGGGGGCGTCATAGTTTTCAACCTAAAATGATTTTACGAAGCATAAATCCAAGAGTTTGGATTTCATGAATTAAGTTAAGAATTTTTACAAGAAAAAGTGAAATTTTGGATTATTTCCCTAAGAGTTTTCCAAGTATGGAAAAGTGATTTTCAAGCAAAGTTATAGTAAGCGTTTAGTTCACGCATGGTAATCGGGAGTTATGCCCGAGTTACCGGGTCAAGCCCAAGACCCGAAGGTTGACCATAGAGGTTGACCATAGTTGACCGCCGTTGACCAAGGTTGACTTTAGTTGACTTTTGGTTAACTAATAGTATGGGTTTAGTTTATCCTTAAGGGTTATCCAAAGTAACCCTAAAGGATACCGTTTAAGCTCAACTAAAGGGTTATCAGATATGACCCGATAGTTCCAGATTAAGAAAAGCAACCCTTAGAGGTTTAGTTTTGGCTTAGCACGCCAGGTTACCAAGAGTAACCAGGTTAGATGTTTTGCACATAGGGGACATACAACCAAGATCATGTAAACATGTTGGTTAGTTTACCAGCATTTTCACGAGTTTAAGTAGATCATGTCCTTGTCAAGCAGGCAGAACCTGCAGCTGTGCCAGGAGTGGAACAGCAATAGGAAGGGACAGTTAAGCAAGAATGTATGACGGAAAGGTAAGTACAATTCCGCCTACAGCATGAACATGTTTGTTTGCATATGATGTGTTTAAGAAATCATGAATGGGATTTCATGATGCAGTATGTTTATGGTGTTCAGTATGTAGTATGTTTATGTATTAAGTTATGCAGTATGTTTCATGTTAGGCTACGCAGTATGTATGTTCATGTTATGCAGTATGTTATGCAGTATGTGTTATGATGTTATGCAGTATGTCCATGCATGCTAAGTATGCAGTACGTTTCATGTTAGGATAAGCAGTATGTTCATGTTATGTACATGTTATGCAGTATGATTATGTTATGTCAAGCATGTAGTATGTTTTATGTTAAATTTGTGGCATCACGAAGCATGTCCACTAAAAATAAGTCATATGGTAAGCAAGAGTTAAGTTAAATAGGACGTGTTGTGTTGTACTAGCTTGCCTTCGTGGTAAGTTCAAACGGCATGTTCCATGGTTTGACTTGATATGGAAGGGCTGCCTCCACTACTCCATGTTAACTGTGTGTTTCATGGTTTGAGTTGGTTTGGTCGGACCGCCTTCAATCACTCCATGGTTACATACCTAAGTACATACACACATGTTATAGTGGTAAGATAAGATCAGTAGTAAGACCATAAATGATTTTAATAATAAATCATAATTGGTTCACGTTGTTGTGCATTTAGATTGCATGCGGATAGGACGTTGTGCTTACTAAGCTTTTAAGCTCATTACTTACGTTCATGCTGTAGGTAAATTACCTATTGGCGATTCCTAATACAAGCTGTGGAGAGATGGCGCAACAGAATGTGAAACGTGGGTATGGACTGCTACGGGGTTTCCGAAATGCGTTTAAAATGAAAATGTATTTTCATTATGTTTCAGCATGTATGTATGTTTCAGTTTTCAGTTTATGTATGTATGGAGCTTTCCGCTCAGGTGAAAGCTCAGTACTCAGTGAGTACATCAGAAACAGTAAGAGTGTTATAAAAGAAAAGCAGTTTTAAGCTATATTTAACTTGAGTTAAAGTTCTATGATTTCCGCAATAAAAGTTTTCTAGTGATGATTTTTAGAAAAGAAGAAAAAAAAATTTACTCTAGAATTTGGGTAACTTTATTTTTTTTCAAATCAAGCAAGACAAGTAAGTAAGTAATTATTACGAACCGAACCCAACCCCAGGTTCGCGTGGTCGGACACCGCGTGGCCTTGGTGGCGATAAGTCGGGGCGTGACAAGAGGTGGTATCAGAGCAAAAGGTTTTCTGCCATCCAGTTTCACAATTCTGCCGCCAGCGCCACAGTCTTGTAAGTTGTTTTCTTACTCTGTGTAGTTGTAAGATTAGCATAAAGACATGTACCTGGTTTTAAACCCAGGTTAGATTAATTAGGGTCGAAAGGAGCAGCAAGGCTTCGTCGGCATTCCAAGGAATGGAGGAGCAGCTCCGCATCTTCGACAACACCCAGAGCAGTAGTTTCACAGAATGGAGAGTTTTCTCCGATTACGCGCTACAAGGACGCATTTTCCAGTTACGTTACGTTGCTAGTCAACGACCAGACGAGGTGACTCCTCAAATCAGTCAGATCAGATATGTAGCAGTTGATATGCTTACCCAGAGGATTTCATGGATCAGTACTGCCAACGGATCAAAGTTGCGCAGCAAGAGCGTGGTAGAGACGCTATGTTATGATATGATATGAAGAGATTGCGAGAAATCTCTAGTAAAATATGTTAAGATAAGAAAGAGTATAAGTGATAGAAGTAGAAGCTAGAAATTGGTTTGTCGTGGGTATGACGGAACCAAATTTCGTAGAAGTCTATCTTGCAACTGTTATGCCCAAGTTGCAAAGATAAGTGCCAGAATAGCAATAAGAGATAAGATTGATTCCCGGTTAAGGGAGATTATAAGATTATGAGGAGTATAGATATTCCTAAGAATTAAGATTATACCCTTGTGTTATGAGGGAAAAGTTTGAAGCGAACAGAAAAGCTTCTTTTATCCAAGACGTAGTTGGATATGTTAGTAGACCTTCCAACGCATCACTCGAACGATATTATGAATTTTCCAAAATAAACTTTGAAAAGTTTCAAAGACAGTACTTTTAGCAGAAATGCTCAGATTATGATCTTATGTTAATGGAACCCCTTCATGATTAGAAAGACGACCAAATCCTTGAGGAAGAAATTCCAAGATAGGGGTTGTCATACGTATGAAGTTCCGAGTTAGGAAACTGATTACGAAAGGTCGTAAACCTTGAGGATAAGTCCAAGAAAGGGGGGCCTTTATGCAGAGTAAAGAGTTCTAGTAGCATAGGATCAAGTTTCAAGAGAGAAACTATATTCCAGAAAGAGTATTATAGTATGATACGATATGTTTTCCAAGAGTGGAAACGATTTTTCAGTAAGTTTTTAAAGCAAGAACAAGCAGTATGAGTTATGTTTTCAAAGTGTGACAAGTTATTTAATATACTTGTTCAACTTTTTATGTAAATAGTTCTTGTGATGCAGTAGGAAAGGACAGTATGTTAGTATGCCAGTATGCAGTAAGATAAGTATGATCAGTATGATAAGTAAGCAAGTTCAGCAATATGTAAGTATGTATGTTAAGCATGATAGTATGTAAGCCAGTAAGCATGATAAGTATGATAAGTATGAAGATATGAAAGTAAGATTATGGTTCAGTATAGGAGATACGATCCCATAAAATGTTAAAATGGGAACATAAACGAACCATTATGGATTTTCTGGTGTATTTTTGAAGAAAAGTCACCTATAAGTATCAGAATTTTCGAGGACGAAAATTTTATAAGGAGGGTAGAATGTGATACCTAGAATTTCATGTTGCCATTTTCCTTCTAAAAGAGGAATTATGAGCATATGTGACATGTTTACGGAAAAACTCAGTTAAGAGTTTTTCACACGTTTTACGAAGTCTTATGGCTCAATAAGACTCAGAACAGATTTTTAAGGTTAGAAAACGCCCTTTCAGGTCGAAAAGGACGAATTAGGACGCAGTTCCGAAAAAGTCAAAGTTTGACCGAAAAAGTCAACTTTGACCAAGAAAGTCAAAGTTTGACCAAAAGTGGTTAACAGTTGACTCGACAGCGAAAAATGATACAGTATAAGAAAATACTGTAAAATATGTCAGTATGGGCGATATAGCCCAAGTAAACAGTAGAAACACCATAGAAATCAAGCATCCCTAGCATTAGTTAAGGTCAAGAATGACATTTTTAATCAAGAAGTCACCCAAAAGGACCAGTCAAAGTTCAGGGGCAAAAATGTCAAAATTTTCACTTTTGGGGCAAAAGTGTAAATTTTGGAAAATATGTGAAGTAAGTAAAGTGACGTCGTTAGAAGATGTCACAATAAGGTAATAACTTGCCTTGCAAGCAGAAATAAGGACCGGCCACTTTGGGGGTGAAATTGAAAGGATTTTTGCCTTTCGGGGCAAAAATATAATTTTAGAAAATATATGATTCAAGCATGAGAAAATCACATAAAATCATGAAAAGAATGATATTTGCTTGAAAAGCAAACATTATGGCCAATTATGAAGTTTAAGGCATAAATATAAAAATTTTCACTTTTGGGGCAAAAGTGTAAATTTTAGAAATTTGACGATATGAGCATATGAAGTCACCGAGATGATGACATCATAAAATAAGATGGGTGTGTTGATTTATAGGACAATCGGACACCTAGAGGGCATTTTTGCAAGAATTTCCATTTTTGGGGGCAAAAGTGCAATTTTAGAAAATTGTGAGGTAAGCGATGATGTAAGCAAGTGACATCAGCCATTACATTAGCAAATGCCAGCTGCTGCTGAGCTTGAAACAGCCAGCCACCCTTGTGGAGGAAGTCAAAAGTTTGGAAACTTTTGGGGTCAAAATGCAATTAAGCCAAAGTTGAAAAAGTCTATAAATACCCATGCATTTGGACAGATTTTGGTGCAGAAAAATTGAGGAAAAGCAGCCAAATTATGGCCAATTTTCCCCAGAAAAATCCGAGACCCAAGGAGGAGAGAAAAGGCAAGAAAAAAAATTGGAAATCCCATGTGTAATCTTCCATGGGTGAGTGCACGGGTTTGGTGCAAGAACCAAGCCCAAATCTAGAATTTTTTCCCCAGAAATCAGGCAGCAGCCGTGCATGGAAGAGAGGAGAAAAGTGAAGAAAATTTTCAATCCAAACCCAAGGGAGTGCCGAGCAAAGAGAAGAAGAAACCAAACTAGGTGCCAAGGAGAGTTTTGGTGCTTGGTGGGTTCATGGGTTTCGGCCAAGAAGGAGAGAAAAATTTTTGGGTCTTAGGAGCAGCCAAGAGGCTCGGCTTGGCTGCAAGGAATCACCATAGATGGTGAAAATTTTTGGTGCAATTTGGAGCCCAAAATCCGTGTGCAGTGGCAACCAACAAAAGGGACAGGATTTCGGATCCAAAACCATAGCCAAAGTCATGGGTAAGAAAAGGTAAAACCCTATATTTTTTTTTAAGAAATTTCCATGCAAGATGATGGATTGATTATGTGCATGTTTGCTTGTTTCATGGCTGAAATTGGAGCCCCTTTGGTGGGGGAGAGTCGGCTGCAAAGGGCAGCCAAGAGCAAGCATGGGAGTTTGGCTCCAAGGAAGGGAACCAACTTCCGAAAATGTGAGGTAAAGCCCTAAACCCTAAAGCTTTTGGTTCAAGCTTTAAATTGGATATTTATGATGTATTTTCAAGCATGAATGTAAGGGCATGAGCTCATTAATTTTGGTTATGCCTAGGCTAGGAATGTGATGCTTGATTAGGGTGTATGGTTAGCTAGTTTAATATGCATGATTTATGTTTGTTGCGATATGATTTATGCTTGCATGAGTGCATGGTTTGCATGGTTTATTAGTTGATTAAGTCCCTGTCCTAGGTGCAGCCGAGTAAGGCATGTATGCTAGAACGTTAGACTTAATTTCGGTATTGCATGATTTAATGCCGAATCCATGTTATGCAACCTTAGAACACATGCTGACTTAGGTTTAAGTAGTTCCGATTGGTTTGCATGGCCACGAGGGGATGACATGTCAAAACATGTGGGACGTTAGTTAACGTTGCATGTTGTCTAATTAGGCTCCCGAGTGATCGGTTGAGTTAGATTCCGCGAAGTAGGACGTGTAAAATCAAGTAAGCATGAAACTGGTAGGTTCGGATTAATGTACCCAGTTTTCGTAAACGAAAAATAACAGGCCTTTAAAGGCCGAATTTGGGAAAACGTAAAACACGAAAGTTGTCCAGAACAACTTTTTCTAGGGGGATGCAAGCCGTTTTTCAAAGTAAGGCTCCAATGGCCTTCAAAAATGCCAAAACCCGTGGCTAAGCATTTTAGCCCCCTGACCCAGTTCGTTCCAGGAGTCAGCCAGTTTCAACTCAAAACTGGTACGAACTAGGCCGAATTAGGAGTTTTGTAAAACACAAAAGTTTTAGCGTTTTTCGAGAGCTAGAACTTTCGTGCAGAAAACTTTTTCAGATTACGTACCGATTTTAAAACAAAAATTGTTTTACGAAGGGTGCTCAAAGAATCCGAAATTCCTGCACCACAAGTTTAACAAGTGTTTTTAGAAAATTGATTTTCTACTTCAAACAAGTGATTTGGTTATGAAAATCGTTCCAAAGACGGTTTTTAACCTAAAATGATTTTACGAAGCATAAATCCAAGAGTTTGGATTTTATGAATTAAGTTAAGAATTTTTACAAGAAAAAGTGAAATTTTGGGATTATTTCCCTAAGAGTTTTCCAAGTATGGAAAAGTGATTTTCAAGCAAAGTTATTGTAACGCCCCACCTAGCGTAGGCCGTTACCCTTACTTACATACATACATACATGCTTAAAACTTGCTTGCATACTTAGCTTGAAAACACAGCGGATTTTTTTTTTTTTTTTATACACAAAACTATGTACACAAATTCAAAACATTGTTTCTAAACAAAAACATATAAACTATTACTTAGAAAACTGTTCTTGTCTTTTGCATGTGTTTACCACACAAAATGCGTAGCGACTCCATATACCACGATTTTACATTTGCTTGACCGCTACTCCCCACTGCATCAGATCAGCTGGCAGGCGACTTACCTACAGCACAAACTTAAAACAATGAGCTTAAGGCCCAGTAAGTACAACTCCTAGGCCGTAAAACAAATAGGCAACAATATAACATTAACTCACAATAACTAAAGCATTACATAACATATACATGGCATACACATAACATACATAACATACTTAATATACTTAGCATACATAGCATACATAGCATACTTATACTTAGCATACATATAACACTCAGCATGCATAGATCATTTTATGCTTCATTATCTTTCATTATATCTTATGGGCCCTTTGTCTTCGTGTTCGAATCCGGCGCGCGACTAATGAATTGTCTGGGGCGGCCAAACCAAATCCAGATCAATCCACAGTCCGACCCGACCTGACGCGGGTGGATCGACACGGTTCTTCTTTTCTTACTTAGTCTTTCTTATGTGTGAACATACATTTCTTGATGTCATCTTTCTACTTAGCTTCTTGCTTATCTTGTCTTAGCAGGTTACTATACACTTAGCATTTTCCATGATTGCATACATAGCACATATCAAAGAGCACATCAACGAGTCTAATAGTCTAGTCCTATTAGCTTGTGCTGTAGACGGTGTTGTACTTACCGTCTATGCTCTTAGTTGTTTCGCAGATCCTTATTCCAGTTGCTGCTGCAGAATTCCTCCTGCTTGATGGAAAGTTTGCACATCAGTCTTCAATTCCATTTCTATCGCATGTTGGTACTAACCAACTTTCATGTGGGTTTTCGGCTATATGTCCCCCTAACGTAGAGTCTCTTGTAACCCATAGGGTTATTTTGAAAAATCGTGTTGTATTCTTAGCCCATTTAGAAAAACATTGGGTTAGGTCGATCACCTACCCTTGGGCTTGTATAAGAACTTGTTATCTTGTCGGTCAACCGAAGTCAACCTTTTTGTGAGCTAAAGTCAACCTTGTCGGGTCAACTCTGGGCTTTGGGGCGAAGCCCGGCAGCTCGAGGTCTGAATCCCGGCTACCTTGCGTTCTATATTTTTCTTTCAAAACTTAGCTTAAAAACTTTTTGTCTTTGAAAACTTTACTTAAAACCCTTTCATAAAAGACTTAGCTAAATTTTCATAACTTTCTTTATGAAAATTTCGTGAATCTTGGCCTATATTTTTATAAATTGGTCGAGGGTCGGAAAATGCTTTTGGGACAGTTTCCGTGCTTGAAATAACGTGTTATGTCCGAAAATCAATTTTTCTAAGTTGGTTCTACAAAAATCGTGTACAGGACTTTGTTGAACCCTGCACCGATTTCAGATTTCAGGTTATAGTTAAAAATCCGTTCCGAGTTGGAAAAAGTTTCCTTCATGAAAGTTCTAGTCCTCGAGGAGGTCTAAAACTTTCGTGTTTTACACATTTTCAAATTCCTTACCGTTTGGAATCAGTTTTAAATCAAAACCGAGCTTAACCTGAAAACTGGGTCTTCTGACCCACCTACGGTTTTTTTGTGTAAAAGTAGGCCTTTGGAGCCTTATTTTGGCAAAGTGCCCGCGCTACCCCCTAGAAAACAGCCTAGTCTACAACTTTCGTGTTTTACGTTTTGGCCAGTTCGGCCTCTATCAGCCAACTAGGATGTTTTACCGAGGCTGTCTCCTGGGAACCCGAGAGACAGTTTCGGTTTTTACATTGCTTGTTACGGCCTAAGACGTTGGTTCTAGCTCGACCGCCCACTGCGGGAGTTAGGTTCATGACAGGCAGCGCGTCTAACGTTCTCTCACGGCTAACTAAGCCAACTCACGAGCTCGTGCAACCCATCAACCGAGCCTAAATTGCCTAGGGGCTGCACGGTTCTACTAGCATACATTCAACAACTTTTTCTAGCAACCTAACATTATAAATCCGAGCCATTCATACACCATTAAATCTGACCTAAATGGGGACAATAGCCTACTACACCCTAGCATGCATTCTAACAAGAATCAAGCATAAAACCGAGCATAAAATTTCATACACACACACACACACACTCGGCTGCACACATGCACACACACGGCCACACACAAGCACCATAGGGCAGAATTTAACCAAGCATGGGCTTATGCCCTTACAACTTTTTGGCACGAAAAATACACATAAATCAAAGCTTAAAAACCAATTTAAATGCTTGAGAAAAATTTTAGACTTTTACCTCAAGTTGGTGTGTGGGTTTCGGCCCTCCTAGGGTTGGGCAAACCGAAGTCCCTCCTAGGCTGTCCCCTTGGTTCTACCTCACGGCTGGCTGCTCCTAGGTGCACCAAGCACCAGATTTGGGTCCCTTGAACCTCTACTTGGCTTGCTCGGCCACTAAGGTCACTTGGACCAAGGCTGGAAAATTTTTTTTTTCCTCCTTTCCTTCTAGCCACCCGAAGTTCACTTGGAGGCCAAATCAAGCCTCAAAACACTCTCCCAAGCTCACTCTCTCGGCTAGCCACACCACCCGAACCCTTGGTTCAATTTTTCCCCAAAATTTTTTTGGCTCTCACTCGGCTTCCCCTGCACCAAATCCCACGGCAAGAGGCTGCCCTTGGCTGCAGAAAATTTTTTTTTCTCTCTTCCTCTCGGTTTCCTAGACCACCCGAAGCAAGTGAAGAAGATTGGAACAAGAAAATTTTCTGAACTTAGCTCTCCCTCTCTCTCTCGGATTTCTTGAAGAAAAAAGGCAAGAGTTCACTTATGTTTTGTGAATAAAGTGAATAGGGTGATCATCTATTTATAGAGCTTTTTCAAGCTTTGGAAAATTCTATTTTCCTCCCCAAATTTTTTTAAAGTTTGGCCTTGTGGCCTAAGGAGATGGGTGGCAAATGGGAGGGTGGAAGACAACAAATCATGAGTTGTCAAGGGACATGTGTCAAGTGTTGATTGGGCCACCACACCAAGAGGATAAGAACAAGAGTGTTCTAGAAATTTTCTTAGAGCAAAGCTTGGTTTTTGACTGAAAATCTTGAAACGTCGAGTTCAAAAATTTAAATTCCAATACTGTAAATATTATTTTACAGTTTTTGGATTTTTTGACATGCCGTCGGAAAATCGGGTCGAAAAATCTTTTTCTTGTTTTCTCAAACCTTTTTTGCCCTATGAGCTTAGAAAAATCGCCTGATTTTAAAATAGGATATCCGAAGTCTCATTTTCATTATCTGTCGATAAAAATGAGTTTCTGCGATATTTCTCGTGAAAAACTGATCTTAAAATTCATGATACTCAATTTCGACTATTTTGGTCAAACGTTGACTTTTCGGTCAAAATTTTGACTTTTCATAAAATGATCAGTTTTCACTCCTTATTGTTCGAAATATCAGTTTTGAGTCTGTTTAGGCTATAAAAACCCATAAAACACATCTGAAAGTTCTGGTCCGAACTTTACTCATAAAATTGCATCGACTGCACATGTATTAATTCTTTACAAGAATTAGTGGCATGAAAACCAGATATTACAATCTACCCTCCTTAAAAATTTTCGTCCTCGAAAATTAGAACAACTCTGGGTAGTCTTTCCTCATCGCATCCTCTGGCTCCCATGTTGCTTCCTCTACCTTATGGTTTCGCCACAAAACTTTAACCATAGGTATAACTTTGTTCCTCAAAACCTTACTCTCTCTATCGAGGATTCTAACGGGTTTTTCTTCATATGTCAAATCTGTTTGAACCTCCACTGGTTCCTGGCTGAGCACGTGAGAAGGATCTGGAATGTACTTCTTCAGCATGGAAACGTGAAAAACGTCGTGCATTGAGGCTAATTCTGGCGGTAAAGCAAGCCTATACGCGACTTTTCCAATCCTCTCAAGAATCTTAAATGGCCCTGTATACCTCGGACTGAGTTTTCCCTTCTTACCGAACCGCATTACTCATTTCATTGGAGCAATTTTGATGAAAACGGCATCACCAACCTGGAACTCTAGCGGCCTTCGGCGTTTATCTGCGTAGCTCTTCTGTCGGCTAAAAGCTACATCAAGTCTTTCTTTGATCTTCTTAATGTCCTCGGAGGTCTTTTCTATGAAATCGGTGGTCTGCAGCTGCTTTTGTCCGACTTCTTGCCAATGGATAGGCGATCGGCACTTCCTTCCATACAGTGCTTCGAACGGAGCCATCCCTATCGAGGCATGATAGCTGTTGTTGTATGAGAATTCTATCAATGACAGCTTTTCATCCCAATTTCCCTTGAAATCTAGGACGCATGACCTCAACATGTCTTCTAAAGTCTGTATGGTTCTCTCGGATTGTCCGTCGGTTTGGGGGTGAAAGGCAGTACTGAACTTCAGTCTTGACCCCATTGCAGCGTGAACACTCATCCAAAACCGCGACGTGAAACGCCCATCACGATCAGAAATGATCGATTTTGGGATTCCGTGATATCTGACGACTTGAGCCACGTAAATTCCTGCTAATTTCTCTACGGAGTGTGTGGCTTTAATCGCAATAAAGTGCGCCGATTTGGTCAGTCGGTCTACAATGACCCAAATCGTATCGTTTCCACTCGAAGTTCTGGGTAATCCGACGACAAAATCCATCGTGATTTGCTCCCATTTCCATTCCGGAAGTTCGATCTTTTGTAACTCTCCTCCTGGAAGTCGGTGTTCGGCCTTAACTTTCTGACAAGTTAGGCACTTTGACACATATTCTGCTACCTGGCTCTTCATGTTTGGCCACCAGTAGGTCTCCTTAAGATCCTTGTACATCTTGGAAGCTCCTGGATGTACTGAATACGGTGTTTGGTGTGCCTCCGACATTATCCGTTCCTTCAAATTCTTCACATCAGGAACGCAGATTCTTCCTCTAAAATGGAGTATGCCGTCATCGGAAGTCTTGAATTCGTTACCCTTCTCACTAAAAAGTCTGGCTTTCAACAGTGAAGGGTCATTTTCTTGGTGTGCCTTGATGACATCTAGCAGATCCGACTTGAGAACAAGCGCAGATAACCTCCCCGCTATCAGTTCGATGTTGAAATCCATAATTTCCTTCTGCAAAGGTTTAGGAAGTGCTCCAACAGACATCAGCATGCCTACTGACTTCCGACTTAGTGCATCTGCCACCCTGTTTGCCTTCCCAGGATGGTACAGGATTTCACAGTCATAATCCTTTACCAGTTCTAACCACCGTCTTTGCCTCATATTTAACTCCTTTTGAGTAAAAATATACTTGAGACTCTGGTGGTCAGTGTAGATCTCACACTTGTTCCCATATAAATAATGTCTCCAAATCTTGAGGGCGAAGACTACAGCAGCTAATTCCAAGTCGTGGGTAGGGTAGTTCCTCTCGTGGTTCTTCAACTGTCGGGAAGCATAGGCCACTACCCTCCCGTTCTGCATCAATACCGCTCCAAGTCCGTTCTTGGAAGCATCACTGTATATCACAAAATTTCCTGCTTCGACATTAGGAATAATCAGCACAGGCGCGCTTGTCAGTTTCCTCTTAAGCTCTTGGAAATTCTCCTGACATTTCTGGGTCCACTCGTACTTCTTCTCCTTCCGAGTGAGAGCTGTAAGAGGTGCTGCTATCTTGGAGAATCCTTCTACGAATCTCCTGTAGTATCCTGCCAACCCAAGAAAACTTCTAATCTCCGTGACATTCCTGGGTACTGGCCACGAGCTAACTGCTTCCACTTTAGTTGGATCTACAGAGATTCCTTCCTTCGTCACAACGTGCCCCAAGAAATGAACTTTCTTCAGCCAAAATTCACACTTCGTGAATTTGGCATACAGCTGATGCTGTCTCAACATTTCCATTACCAGCCTTAGGTGCTGCTCATGTTCTTCCTGGGACCTCGAGTAAATCAGGATGTCATCGATAAACACGATTACAAACTTATCCAAGTAGTCCCTAAATACTCGGTTCATTAGATCCATAAAGGCAGCTGGGGCATTTGTCAGTCCAAAGGGCATCACAAAAAACTCATAGTGCCCATACCGAGTCCTGAAGGCTGTCTTCGAGACATCTGACTCCTTAATCCGGAGTTGATGATAGCCTGAGCGCAGATCGATCTTTGAGAAGACTGTGGCTCCCCTGAGCTGGTCGAACAGATCATCTATCCTCGGGAGAGGATATTTGTTCTTGATGGTGATCTTGTTCAACTCTCGGTAGTCTATACACATTCGTAACGATCCATCCTTCTTTTTCAAGAACAGGACCGGTGCTCCCCAAGGAGAATAGCTTTGCTTGATGAACCCTTTGTCCAACAATTCCTGTAATTGCATTTGCAGCTCCCTAAGCTCGGCGGGTGCCATTCTGTATGGAGCTTTCGATACCGGTGCAGCTCCGGGTATCAGCTCGATTTCAAAAGAAATCTCCCGCTCTGGAGGCAATCCTGGCAATTCTTCTGGGAATACATCCACATATTCCCTGATAATAGGAACATCTTCAGGCGTCAGTTCCTTTTCTTGATTCTTATCCACCATGTTAGCTAAATATCCTTGACACCCATTAGCTAACATTTTCCAGGCCTTTATGGCTGACACCATTTTGGTGGTGGAATTTCTGGGCTGACCCTGGAAGTTGAACTCATCCTTCCCGTCGGGACTAAACGAAATACGGCGTCTCCGGCAGTCGATCCTAGCGTTATATCTCCCCAAAAAGTTCATCCCCAAGATCACATCGAAATCGTGAAGTTTGATTGCGATGAGATCTGCAATTAATTCTCTGCCATTTATTCTGATGGGAACATTTTGGATCCAGAAATTGGACCACAAAATTTCACCGGATGGTAAAGAAGCATTGAAAGGTTGTTCTATTTTCTTAACACTGCTTCCCAGCTTCTTGGCAAATTCTAGGGAAATAAACGAGTGCGTAGCGCCGGAATCAAATAGTGCAATGACATCATAGGTGGTGATAGAAATCTGACCTGTCACCACATGCGATGTCCCGGCCTCTGCATCTCCCTTTGTGTAGGCATAGATTCTGGCTAGGGGTTCTGGTGCTTCGATCCTGCCTTGAATCATGGCTGGCCCTTCCAGCCTTGCCTGTACCGCATGAATTTGCCTCTGGTTGGAGTTTCGGTTTTGGTACTGCTGCTGCTGATTCTGATACTGGGGTTGAGAGTTCTGATTGTTTTGAGGGCAGTTCTTGGCAAAGTGTCCCTCTTTGCCACAAAGGTAGCAAGCATTCGACCCCTTTCTGCATACTCCGGGGTGCTTCTTTCCGCAGGTGTCACAGGTGGGATAAGTGACATTATTACCATCATTGCCCCTGTTATTCTTCTTCTGCGGATTATTCTTTTGTTGTCCCTGGCCACTGAAGTTTCCCTTCCTTTTGTTCTTCCCAAATTGCTTGGGACTTTGGCCAGAACCGCTTGCTTGACCTTTGGTGTTTGTTTCTGTGCCCTGCCGGGGTTGGTTAGTTTTGGCAGCAGCTTTTTCCTCCTTCCGGGCCTTGAAAATCTGGTTTCTCGCTTCTTTATCCTTGTTGATCCAGTATTCAGCCCTGACTGCTCTGCTTACACAATCTGACACAGTTTCTGGCGGGCTGTTGCCAGTGCTGACCAGCTTGGCTATATCTGTTCGAAACATTATCATCATCATTCGAACCTTCTCTTCTTCATTGGGCACCAGTTTAGGGCATAGACGGGCTAACTGCTCAAACCTCTTAACCGCGTCCATTACTGATAGTGATCCCTGCCGGAAGTTCGTGAATTCATCCCGCTGAACTGCGAGGACTTCTCTGTTGTAGTACATTGTCCGGAACTCGTGGACAAAATCCTGCCATGTCATGGTCATCACATCCCGGCGTGCTTCAACCGTCGTCCACCAGTGCCTTGCATCCTTCTTTAGCGCAAAGGAGGCACATAAGACTTTCTCTTGCTCTGTAAGCCTCATGAAATTCAGAATGACCTGAATATCAATCAGCCAATTATCTGCAGCTACTGGGTCGGTCGGTCCCTCAAACTCAGGAGCCTTCATACGCCTGAAGCGCTCGTATAACATGTCTTCCCGAACTGCTGGTGGATTTGCCGGTATGGCAGCTGGTGCCACTGGAACTTCTGCGGGTTGAGGCGCTGCTGGCTGGGCCTCCGGCTGCACATTTACATTTGGTACCGGGGGTACCACTGGCTGCACTGGCGGAACCGGTTGTGGTGCCGCTTGAACTTGCGGAGCTTGGTTCATTTGCTCCAACTGTTCTCTAAACCTTGCAATCTCTTGCTGCTGCTCTTGCAGCTGTCGTTGTAAATCCATCATTAACGTGATCATATCCGGCTGTGGCGGATCTTCAGGTGCATCAGCAGATGTGGTTCCTCTCGTACGAACCATCTTTATAATCCTAATATAGGAAAAAGAAATATTAACAATATTCTTTCTTCCCATAACAATCTCAACATATCATCTTATCATGCATAACATTCATGACATCACATAAACGTACATATCATAACATAACATATACATACTTAATAAAGCATAACATACATACTTAACATATCATAACATCATAACATATCATCTTATCATATATCCCGTGATACGCACGGTCCCTTTGAGTACAAAATCAAGGGTACATAATCATATCAAAAGTACATACTGTACAAAATATATACTGTCTCATATATAACATAATGTACATATTTTTACATAAAAACGGACAGAGTTTCGGATAGAAGTGGCTACCACTTGCCATCCTACAAATATATACAGTCAAATAACCGAAAACAAAAACTATACAAACGGTCCTAGCAAAAGAAAATACAAGGTCGACCCTAGCCTACTCGGTGTCGTCAACGGTGCTGACCGAGGTATCGGAATCTGAAAGCACAATCACCGGGTCAGGTACATCCTCGTCGGAAAACTCCTCCGGATCACCCCACTCCTCAGGGTCATCCCACTCCTCGTAGGCATCGTCACCGTCTATATCGTCCTCGTCATCGCTCGAAAGAACGATGACTGGTGGATCCGGCTGCTCTGGCGGGTTAATAGGTACGACATCATCGGGGTCATCTTCGGCGTCCATCGGGTCCTCCTCTAGCGGTCCTACCTCATACTGAGGGTCCGGCTGCTCATCATCATCTGCTGGATCCTGGGCCTCAGGTATAAGCTCAGCAGCTGGCTCGGCCTGAGCCTTCTCCTCGGCCTCTAAGATATCATCGTAGAAACTGCCGATAGTCATCTGCTCAGTCGGCGTCGGCACAAACTGCTGGATGTGCTGTGGTATCCCTCTCCTCATGAGTATCAATGCCTGTAACTCATGATCGGCCATCTCCTGCGGGATATGAGGGAGCATCATCTCCTGGAACCGCAAACAGTAGTGGCTCATAGCCTCTCCTGGATATGCATGCCAGTCCTGAGACAGCCTCTGATAACGAGCCTGCCTCATGTCTCTGTAGATCACGGGGTCGCGTATCGGCTCTCCCGGTCCTCTGGCAGGTAGTGGTCCGTAGCGAGCCATCACTACTGCATGAAAGTGTGCCCACGTGCGGCTGGGTAGCTGCGGCTCTCCAAGTGTGACCCACCAAATCCTGGCGTCACCGCTCAAGCATCGGCTAGCGAGCGTAACCTGCAGGTGCTCCTCTATATGGCACATAGCGAACGTTTGCTCCATATCATGGAGCCACGTCCCTATGGACATCGATCGCCGTGTGCTGTCAAAGTACGCTGGCTGTGAACGGTAAAAGGCAACAACCGCGTCGCGATCCCTCTTAACTCGGGCTGGATCCATAATGCAGCTCTACTCCACATAATAACAACATAAACCATAAAGCATATACATAAAACAATACATAAGCAAATAAATCTAAACTTACTTGCAATGGTGGAGGCGATGTCAGGCAACTGTAAAATCGTGTCGCGAGAAAAACCGCTCTGATACCAACTCTTGTAACGCCCCACCTAGCGTAGGCCGTTACCCTTACTTACATACATACATACATGCTTAAAACTTGCTTGCATACTTAGCTTGAAAACACAGCGGAATTTTTTTTTTTTTTTTATACACAAAACTATGTACACAAATTCAAAATATTGTTTTTAAACAAAAACATATAAACTATTACTTAGAAAACTGTTCTTGTCTTTTGCACGTGTTTACCACACAAAATGCGTAGCGACTCCATATACCACGATTTTACATTTGCTTGACCGCTACTCCCCACTGCATCAGATCAGCTGGCAGGCGACTTACCTACAGCACAAACTTAAAACAATGAGCTTAAGGCCCAGTAAGTACAACTCCTAGGCCGTAAAACAAATAGGCAACAATATAACATTAACTCACAATAACTAAAGCATTACATAACATATACATGGCATACACATAACATACATAACATACTTAATATACTTAGCATACATAGCATACATAGCATACTTATACTTAGCATACATATAACACTCAGCATGCATAGATCATTTTATGCTTCATTATCTTTCATTATATCTTATGGGCCCTTTGTCTTCGTGTTCGAATCCGGCGCGCGACTAATGAATTGTCTGGGGCGGCCAAACCAAATCCAGATCAATCCACAGTCCGACCCGACCTGACGCGGGTGGATCGACACGGTTCTTCTTTTCTTACTTAGTCTTTCTTATGTGTGAACATACATTTCTTGATGTCATCTTTCTACTTAGCTTCTTGCTTATCTTGTCTTAGCAAGTTACTATACACTTAGCATTTTCCATGATTGCATACATAGCACATATCAAAGAGCACATCAACGAGTCTAATAGTCTAGTCCTATTAGCTTGTGCTGTAGACGGTGTTGTACTTACCGTCTATTCTCTTAGTTGTTTCGCAGATCCTTATTCCAGTTGCTGCTGCAGAATTCCTCCTGCTTGATGGAAAGTTTGCACATCAGTCTTCAATTCCATTTCTATCGCATGTTGGTACTAACCAACTTTCATGTGGGTTTTCGGCTATATGTCCCCCTAACGTAGAGCCTCTTGTAACCCATAGGGTTATTTTGAAAAATTGTGTTGTATTCTTAGCCCATTTAGAAAAACATTGGGTTAGGTCGATCACCTACCCTTGGGCTTGTATAAGAACTCGTTATCTTGTCGGTCAACCGAAGTCAACCTTTTTGTGAGCTAAAGTCAACCTTGTCGGGTTAACTCTGGGCTTTGGGGCGAAGCCCGGCAGCTCGGGGTCTGAATCCCGGCTACCTTGCGTTCTATATTTTTCTTTCAAAACTTAGCTTAAAAACTTTTTGTCTTTGAAAACTTTACTTAAAACCCTTTCATAAAAGACTTAGCTAAATTTTCATAACTTTCTTTATGAAAATTTCGTGAATCTTGGCCTATATTTTTATAAATTGGTCGAGGGTCGGAAACTGCTTTTGGGACAGTTTCCGTGCTTGAAATAACGTGTTATGTCCGAAAATCAATTTTTCTAAGTTGGTTCTACAAAAATCGTGTACAGGACTTTGTTGAACCCTGCACCGTTTTCAGATTTCAGGTTATAGTTAAAAATCCGTTCCGAGTTGGAAAAAGTTTCCTTCACGAAAGTTCTAGTCCTCGAGGAGGTCTAAAACTTTCGTGTTTTACACATTTTCAAATTCCTTACCATTTGGAATCAGTTTTAAATCAAAACCGAGCTTAACCTGAAAACTGGGTCTTCTGACCCACCTACGGTTTTTTCGTGTAAAAGTAGGCCTTTGGAGCCTTGTTTTGGCAAAGTGCCCACGTTACCCCCTAGAAAATAGCCTAGTCTACAACTTTCGTGTTTTACGTTTTGGCCAATTCGGCCTCTATCAGCCAACTGGGATGTTTTACCGAGGCTGTCTCCTGGGAACCCGAGAGACAGTTTCGATTTTTACATTGCTTATTACGGCCTAAGACGTTGGTTCTAGCTCGACCGCCCACTGCGGGAGTTAGGTTCATGACAGGCAGCGCGTCTAACGTTCTCTCACGGCTAACTAAGCCAACTCACGAGCTCGTGCAACCCATCAACCGAGCCTAAATTGCCTAGGGGCTGCACGGTTCTACTAGCATACATTCAACAACTTTTTCTAGCAACCTAACATTATAAATCCGAGCCATTCATACACCATTAAATCTGACCTAAATGGGGACAATAGCCTACTACACCCTAGCATGCATTCTAACAAGAATCAAGCATAAAACCGAGCATAAAATTTCATACACACACACACACACACTCGGCTGCACACATACACACACACGGCCACACACAAGCACCATAGGGCAGAATTTAACCAAGCATGGGCTTATGCCCTTACAACTTTTTGGCACGAAAAATACACATAAATCAAAGCTTAAAAACCAATTTAAATGCTTGAGAAAAATTTTAGACTTTTACCTCAAGTTGGTGTGTGGGTTTCGGCCCTCCTAGGGTTGGGCAAACCGAAGTCCCTCCTAGGCTGTCCCCTTGGTTCTACCTCACGGCTGGCTGCTCCTAGGTGCACCAAGCACCAGATTTGGGTCCCTTGAACCTCTCCTTGGCTTGCTCGGCCACTAAGGTCACTTGGACCAAGGCTGGAAAATTTTTTTTTTCCTCATTTCCTTCTAGCCACCCGAAGTTCACTTAGAGGCCAAATCAAGCCTCAAAACACTCTCCCAAGCTCACTCTCTCGGCTAGCCACACCACCCGAACCCTTGGTTCAATTTTTCCCCAAAATTTTTTTGGCTCTCACTCGGCTTCCCCTGCACCAAATCCCACGGCAAGAGGCTGCCCTTGGCTGCAGAAAATTTTTTTTTCTCTCTTCCTCTCGGTTTCCTAGACCACCCGAAGCAAGTGAAGAAGATTGGAACAAGAAAATTTTCTGAACTTAGCTCTCCCTCTCTCTCTCGGATTTCTTGAAGAAAAAAGGCAAGAGTTCACTTATGTTTTGTGAATAAAGTGAATAGGGTGATCATCTATTTATAGAGCTTTTTCAAGCTTTGGAAAATTCTATTTTCCTCCCCAAATTTTTTTAAAGTTTGGCCTTGTGGCCTAGGGAGATGGGCGGCAAATGGGAGGGTGGAAGACAACAAATCATGAGTTGTCAAGGGACATGTGTCAAGTGTTGATTGGGCCACCACACCAAGAGGATAAGAACAAGAGTGTTCTAGAAATTTTCTTAGAGCAAAGCTTGGTTTTTGACTGAAAATCTTGAAACGTCGAGTTCAAAAATTTAAATTCCAATACTGTAAATATTATTTTACAGTTTTTGGATTTTTTGACATGCCGTCGGAAAATCGGGTCGAAAAATCTTTTTCTTGTTTTCTCAAACCCTTTTTGCCCTATGAGCTTAGAAAAATCGCCTGATTTTAAAATAGGATATCCGAAGTCTCATTTTCATTATCTGTCGATAAAAATGAGTTTCTGCGATATTTCTCGTGAAAAACTGATCTTAAAATTCATGATACTCAATTTCGACTATTTTAGTCAAACGTTGACTTTTCGGTCAAAATTTTGACTTTTCATAAAATGATCAGTTTTCACTCCTTATTGTTCGAAATATCAGTTTTGAGTCTGTTTAGGCTATAAAAACCCATAAAACACATCTGAAAGTTCTGGTCCGAACTTTACTCATAAAATTACATCGACTGCACATGTATTAATTCTTTACAAGAATTAGTGGCATGAAAACCAGATATTACAGTTATAGTAAGCGTTTAGTTCACACATGGTAATCGGGAGTTATGTCCGAGTTACCGGGTCAAGCCCAAGGCCCGAAAGGTTGACCATAGAGGGTTGACCATAGTTGACCGCCGTTGACCAAGGTTGACTTTAGTTGACTTTTGGTTAACTAATAGTATGGGTTTAGTTTATCCTTAAGGGTTATCCAAAGTAACCCTAAAGGATACCGTTTAAGCTCAACTAAAGGGTTATCAGATATGACCCGATAGTTCCAGATTAAGAAAAGCAACCCTTAGAGGTTTAGTTTTGGCTTAGCACGCCAGGTTATCAAGAGTAACCAAGTTAGATGCTTTGCACATAGGGGACATACAACCAAGATCATGTAAACATGTTGGTTAGTTTACCAGCATTTTCACGAGTTTAAGTAGATCCTGTCCTTGTCAAGCAGGCAGAACCTGCAGCTGTGCCAGGAGTGGAACAGCACTAGGAAGGGACAGTTAAGCAAGAATGTATGACGGAAAGGTAAGTACAATTCCGCCTACAGCATGAACATGTTTGTTTGCATATGATGTGTTTAAGAAATCATGAATGGGATTTCATGATGCAGTATGTTTATGGTGTTCAGTATACAGTATGTTTATGTGTTAAGTTATGCAGTATGTTTCATGTTAGGCTACGCAGTATGTATGTTCATGTTATGCAGTATGTTATGCAATATGTGTTATGATGTTATGTAGTATGTCCATGCATGTTAAGTATGCAGTACGTTTCATGTTAGGATAAGCAGTATGTTCATGTTATGTACATGTTATGCAGTATGATTGTGTTATGTCAAGCATGTAGTATGTTTTATGTTAAATTTGTGGCATCACGAAGCATGTCCACTAAAAATAAGTCACATGGTAAGCAAGAGTTAAGTTACATAGGACGTGTTGTGTTGTACTAGCTTGCCTTCGTGGTAAGTTCAAACGGCATGTTCCATGGTTTGACTTGATATGGAAGGGCTTCCTCCACTACTCCATGTTAACTGTGTGTTTCATGGTTTGAGTTGGTTTGGTCGGACCGCCTTCAATCACTCTATGGTTACATACCTAAGTACATACACACATGTTATAGTGGCAAGATAAGATCAGTAGTAAGACCATAAATGATTTTAATAATAAATCATAATTGGTTCACGTTGTTGTGCATTTAGATTGCATGCGGATAGGACGTTGTGCTTACTGAGCTTTTAAGCTCATTACTTACGTTCATGCTGTAGGTAAATTACCTATTGGCGATTCCTGATACAAGCTGTGGAGAGATGGCGCAACAGAATGTGAAACGTGGGTATGGTCTGCTACGGGGTTTCCAAAATGCGTTTAAAATGAAAATGTGTTTTCATTATGTTTCAGCATGTATGTATGTTTCAGTTTTCAGTTTATGTATGTATGGAGCTTTCCACTCAGGTGAAAGCTCAGTACTCAGTGAGTACATCAGAAACAGTAAGAGTGTTATAAAAGAAAAGCAGTTTTAAGCTATATTTAACTTGAGTTAAAGTTCTATGATTTCCGCAATAAAAGTTTTCTTGTGACGATTTTTAGAAAAGAAGAAAAAAAAAATTACTCTAAAATTTGGGTAACTTTATTTTTTTTCAAATCAAGCAAGACAAGTAAGTAAGTAATTGTTACGAACCGAACCCAACCCCAGGTTCGCGTGGTCGGACACCGCGTGGCCTTGGTGGCGATAAGTCGGGGCGTGACAGGGTCAAACGTTGGGCTTTGGGCATAGCCCAGTAACTCGGATATAACTTCCGGTTACCATCCGTAATCGACTTGCTTACTAACCTTTAGCTTGAAAAATCCATTTTATCTTGAAAACATTATTTTCTTATCCTTTGGAATTTTAAGCAAATTTAGCTTCAAAATTCTTTAATCCTCTTGTAATAATTCATAAAGATCGTTTTAAGATTGAAAACTATCCGTTACGCTTATCTTGGCTTGAAATTCCATTATTTTCCTTATCTTGAAAAAGTTAAGGAACACCTCTTGAAAATCTTAACTTTAAAAAAATCTCATCTTTCCTTAACTTGGAAGGTTTTGGGTGAATAAGTTCCAAAACTCTTTTCTTAACTCGTAAAAATTCATTTTCTTAAAACAGGCTCCTTAAAATCGTTAAGGACTGAAAGTCGCCTATTATGTTCATTTTGCTTTACCTTGGCTTAAAATATTGAAAACACTTGGCTTACAAAATCTTATTTTCTCTTCTTAACTTGGAAAGAGTTGAGGAAAAATTCCAAACTCTTAACTTAGTTTATAAAAGTTCTTGTTTTCGGAACAGATCTTTATAAAAATCATTTATGGCTGGAAAACTACATTTGGAATAGTTTCCATAGTTAAAACAATAGTTTTGAGGAAAAATACAGTTTTTCGGAATTGTTTGTAAAAATTCATGTGCAGGAATTTTCGGTTCCCTGCACACTCCTCAGAAAACAGTGTCAGTTTAAAAATTGACTTCGAATTTGAAAAAATTTTCTGCACAAAAGTTGTAGCTATCGAAAAATGATAAAACTTTCATGTTTTACAAAAAATCCAGTTCCACTTGTATTCGTGTCAGTTTCTGTTTGAAACTGGCTGATCATCAAAACTGGGTCTGGGCAGACGAACCACGGGTTTTGTTAAAAACGGAGGCCATTGGAGCCTCATTTTTAGATTCTGCTCATGTTGTCCTCTAGGAAAAACCCTTCTGGACAACTTTCATGTTTTGAGTTTTACCCAGTTCGGCCTCTAAAGGCTTTAAATTTCCACTTTCCCAAAACTAGCCAGTTTTGAATCCGAACTGGCAATTTCGGTTGCTTAGTCCGGTTTACGTTCTATTGCGCAAAGTCTACCTCAACCGAACACTTTGGGAGCTTACACATCAAACACACAGCGTTTTTAACGTCCCATCCATTCATTCATGCTAATCCAACATACCCATGCAGCCCCCAAAACCGACTGTCCTAGCCCTTGGCTGTATGGTGTTCTTGCTTTTGTATTCCATTAAATCAAGCATCAACATTCACCCTTATCTAGCAGCCAACTCAGCCACTGCCTAGGGCAGATTTTGTGACCAAAAATCAGGGGACATACCAATCACATCTAGCATGCATCCTAACCATTTTCAAGCACAAATCATGCAAGCAAACATCATAAATAAGCCAACCAACCCTAATCCTCTAATCAAGCACACACTAACATATCTAGGGCTGAAAATTAAATTGGACTTATGTCCATACAAACCATCTTGAAATACCAATAAAATGCTAAACTTGAACTTAATAAAAAGGGTAAGGTCAAGATTTTACCTTAGACACAAGTTAGGGTTTGAAAATCCAAGATCCCCTTTCTTCTCCTTGGTCCCTTGCGCACGGCTTTGGCTCTAGGTGGGATACCCAAAATTTTTCTTGCCTCCTTGGTATATCCACTCAAACCCGAATACTCACCAAGGATTTCCCTAAAAAATTTCAACTTTTTCACTCCTATTTCTCCCCCCAAACCCACGGCCACACTAGCCCAAAAATGGGTCTCCAACTTCCCAAAATTTTTTCTTGTTTCTCCCTAGCATAGCCAAGTACCCTCCAAGCAAAAGCCCCATGGAAATTTTGGTTTTTCTCTTCTCTTTTCCTCACTCTAACCCACGGATTTTTTGTGTAGAAAAATGGCAAGAGTTTGGCTATGTTTTGTGAATAAAAATGGGTATTTGGGTATCTATTTATAGAGGAAGGGGGGGATGCCTGTGGCCGGCCAAGGGAGGGTGGAAGGCTCTAGAGTTTTCTATAAGTTTTTTCATGCTTAGCTCACCTTTGTGAGGTCATCACTTAAGAACTACATGAGGTCATTCCTTTAAAAACAAGGGCCTTGTTTGGTTGGTCGCCAAAATTGTCCATTTTTTGTGCTACACAGTGATTTCCAATACTGTGCTCCGTATTTTCATACTGTACTTTGATCCAAAATTTTTCTGTGTAAAATCGGACCGAAAAAACTTTCTTTCTTATTTTTCGGAGACCTTTTTGCCCTTAATCTTAACTCGGTGTGCTTGATTTTCTAGGGTGGTTTTAACGCCTATTCTTGCTAACTTGACCATAAAAAGTTTTTGCAGTCTCTTCTTATATTGCATTTCATCATATTGCAAAGTCAACGTTTTGACTCGTCCTTGGTCAAACTTTGACTTTTTGATCAAACATTTAACTTTCGTAACATTACATCCTTTTTTCGTCCTTTTCGACCCAAAATGCCGTTGTAACCTTAGCATCATATTTTGAGTCTTATAGCCGGTTTAATAAGAATTCTAACATTAGCTAATAAAATTATGAATTTCACATTGTTCTTCATAATTTTCCATCAAACATCTTATAAACACATCATACGGACTTCTAATTTCTTAGGAATAAGGAAATCACAAGTCCATGAAAATTCCTGGTGTTACATCAAGTATCAGGGACATACCACTAAGATCAGGTGTGAATGTTGGATAGGTCACCAACATTTTATGATAGGATCCTAATCCTATGTTTTTTCAAATAACAGGAAGTGACCTGCTGTTGCAAACCAATTTAAGGCCGCAACATTCAGGACACGGCACAAGAGGTAAGTACAAACCTTACCTGCAGTGTGAAAGATAGTAATTTATTTGCAAATATGCTATAACATGTTTTGTGCTATGTTCTATGTGACACCATGTTTGCAAAAATGTTATGTTTACTAAAGTGCTATATTTGCAAAATGTCATGTTTGCAAAAGGGCTATGTTTAAATGCCATGCCAAGTAATGAATGAAGTGTAAGTTATAGTGACATCATAAGCCATGTTCACTAATGATAAACAATATGGTAAGAAGACACATGTAAAGTGTCGTACCAACCTTCCGAAGGTGGAGGACTATTCATGTTCAAGTTATATTTCCCAGAACTGTTAGGGACCTTGCAAACCCCTAACTTTATCTGGAGAGCACGCATCTGGTACATACACAAGGGGGTCCAAATGAAAGATAACAAGTTCAAGTTAAAAATGGAAGCATAAATGAACATAAATGATTCATGCATATGTACATGATGATTGGTATGTTTTCAAGATGGTTAAAATAAAAATGTTTTGTGAGATTACGTTTGTGCTTACTGGGCGAAAGCTCATTAGTTATATTTCATACTGTAGGTAAGAAGCCTGCAGCTTGAATGATGAGTTATATGAGGACGTTGCGGCGGATGAATGGCGGTATGGGATACCACTACGTATATTTTCCACACCTTTTTCTGAGTTAAGAAGTTTTTGTGTATATATATATATATCTTGAAAACAAATTAAGTTACATAGTATATTTGGTACTAAAGACTTTAAACAATCTTTTTATTTCAGTATGTATGTAAGATAAGTTGCTAGGGGCAAACCTTTATATATATATGTATATAGAGAAAAAAAAATTTATTCTCAAATTTTCAAGTAAAGTATAGTTAAGCAAGTAAGGTGACGACCCTACGTAGGTGAGGGAGTCATAGTTTGGTATCAAAGCGGTATCCTGCCAGCCTGCTTTATCTTGCTCCACATCGTTCCACAATAGCCCAAGTAAGTTAAATTATTTTTCTTATGTTTAGAATTAGTTAGGATCTTACGTACGCAACTTTCATCGATGGTCACGATGGAGAATGTTGGGTACAAGGATGATGTTGGGTTGTGCCTTAGCTTGGTGGTGGCAATTAAGTAATGTTTGCACATGATGGGAAGTTTCATACTTTCCTAAAGGTTATGACCATGTATTTATGATATGAAAAAGATATGAAAAGAAGATTATGATTCTGTATAAGAGACATGATTTCATGAAATTTTTTAAAACAAGAAGCTTACCTCATTGTTTCTATACAGAACCATGCCACCAAGACGTAGAATGGAACAGACCCAAGACGTCGATCTCGCGGCCCAGCTGAATGAGCTAAGGCAGATGATGCTGGCCTAACAACAAGAAATAGGTGGGTTTAGAGCTCAATTAGCCCAGCAGAATCAGGGACCTCCGGATGCCAGGGTACCACCAACTTCTGAGGATCAGCCTGTAGCACTGAAAATTCCTAATGTGGACTCGGTGATTCCAGAACACCCTGTGGCCCCTGAAGTACCTATGGCGCCTGTAGCTATTCCACCAGCACCTCCGGTTCGAACTCCGGTAGAATTATACCACGAATTTTGGCGCATGAAGGCACCGGAATTTGAAGGGTCTACAAACCCTATTGAGGCCGATAATTGGTTAATCGACCGCCAGGTTGTCTTGAATTTCCTCAGGCTCAACGATCAGGAGAAAGTCCTTTGTACGTCCTTCATGCTGAAGAAAGACGCTCGCCTCTGGTGGGAGACAGTCCAAATCCGGCGGGACGTTAACCAAATGACGTGGGAGGACTTCATTGAAGAATTTAAGGAGAAATATTTTAACACAGAGGTCATGGAAGCTCAGCAGGATGAGTTTAACAATTTCCGTCAAGGAAATTTGTCGGTAGCAGAAGCTGTGAGAAAGTTTGAACAGCTGGTTCTGAGAGGGACAAAGTAAGAAAAATGATGAGGATGTTTCACTCAGATTTGGCTGTAGTAATTAGCAGTGGCCCCTACCCACCACTCATTGTTGTCGAATGTGTTAGTCGGGCAGTTCGAGCTGAGTATTGGGTAGAACAGAACAAGGCACAACGGGCAAAATTCTTCAAGGAAAAGAATGAGGAGAAGGCCCTAGCCAAGCAGAACCAGGCCAGACCAGGCCAAACATCGCAACATTAAGGGTCAAGGAGGATCTTCTAGTCAACACGGCAACAACAAGCCGTATGGCAAAAACCAGTAGAAGAGGAAATGGAATGCTGAAGGGCAGGGGAATCAGCAGAATTTTCCCCATAATAAGAATACTCCTGACAACAACGGATATCCCACTTGTCAGAAATGTGGGAAGAAGCACCCGGGAGACTGCCGAGTTGGAACTAATCGCTGCTATCTGTGTGGTAGGGAAGGCCACTATGCAAAGAATTGCAATGCCAACTTCCAGAACCCGTAGAACCATTAGAAAGGTCCGGGAAATCAGCTGCATGCAGCACAGATGAAGCTTGAAGGACCTGCAGTCTCTCAAGGCCGATTTGAAGCTCCGGAACCACAAGGACGCATCTATACCTACACCAAGAAAAGTGTTCAAGCTGGACCATCCACGGTGGTAACAGGTCAGCTTCCTTTTGCCCAACAAGGTGCTTATGTGCTAATTGATTCTGGAGCTACGCATTCATTTACGTCGCCTAAGTTTGTTAAGAAACTAGGTAGAGACAACGATAGGATTGGAAGAACTTTCCAAACTGCATTATCCTCAGGGGAAATTTTGTTGTCTGATTATTGGATACGTCATGTTCCAATAATTATGTGACGCCCTCATCCTACGTAGGGCCGTCACCTTCATACTTAACTATACTTTACTTGAAAAATTGGGAATATATATATATATATTTTTGTCAACATACATATATATGAAAAAGTTTGCTCATAGAAACTTATCTTACGTGCTTACTGAAATAAAAGATTGTTTTAACGCCTTTAGTACCAAATATACTATGTAACATACTTTGTTTTTCAGATATATACATATATACAAAAACTTCTTAACTCATAAAAAGATTGCGGAATTTATGCGTAGTGGTATCCATACCGCCCTTCATCCGCCACACCTTCCGCATATAGCTCATCATTCAGGCTGCAGGTGTTATACCTAAGATTTCTATGTCTCTAGTTCCTCCTTAGAATGAGTTAAATGTATGCCATGAAGGCATTTACGAAAAAGTTCAATTTAGAACTTTATTATGCGAGATGGGTCCGTACAGCTTTACAGGACTCAAAAATAAATGTTTTAGACTTGAAATTGGCCTTTTCGGATAGAAAGGGACGATTTTTGCATCATTTTAGAAAAGTCAAAGTGTTGACCAAGAAAGTCAACTTTGACCAGAAAAGTCAAAGTTTGACCCAAAATGGTCAAATGTGCAGCAGTATAAATTTTTAGGATCTGCAGTATGAGAAAAATACTGTAGAAGCTCAGTTTTAGATAGAATAGCATAATTAAGAGCTAAAACCACCATAGAAAAATCAAGCACGTAAAAATAGGGTACTAAGCAAAAGGATTTCAGAAAAGAAGAAAAATATTTTTTCAGTCCGATTTTTCACAGATAAAAAGTTGGACTGCAGTACAAAAATCCATACTGTGTATTAGTAGTCACAGTATAGAAATTTAAGTATGTTCAGTATGAAAATAAGTTATTTTCACAAAAATAGTCAAAAAGGGCTTTTTAAATATAACATCATCATTTTTGATTTATGACATCATAAATTTTTTGTGAGCCAAGCAAGATAAGACAAGTGTCTTATTCTAGAAAATTCTTGCTTGTTCACCAAGAAAAGAATTTTGGCCACACAGGGGCATTTTTGCAAAGATTTTAAGTTTTGGGGCAAAAGTGTAATTTTTGAAAAATTGGTGATGTAAGCATGTGATGTCACTTGGGTGATGTCACTATGATGAGTCACCATAGCCTTGCTCTCCAAGTTACTAGGCCGGCCACCTCACATGCCTAAAGTGCAAAATTTCAAAAGTTTTGGGGTCAAAATGAGAGAAATTTTGTGTCCCACATTGCCTATAAATAGAGGTGCCTTTCCCCCCATTTAAATCAGAAAATCCAGCCAAATTATGCCCAAAATTCTTCAGCCAAAACCGAGTGAGAGAGAGACAAGAAATCAGAAAAATTTTCTTGAACCAACTTGTGTGTGTTATTCGGTTTGTGTGAGGAAACAAGAGGGAAGAAAAAAAAAAAACTCCTGCAGCCATTTTTTTGAGCTGTAGCCGTGGTTAAGAAGCAGGGAAAGAGAGGAAAAAAGTTCAAAAATTTGGAGGAAAACTCTAGGGTAGAGTCGGGTTTCAACCGAGCAAGTTTGGGGTAAGTTTTCGGAACCATTTTTCCTTCCTAGAAGCTCTCGGGTTTGCATAGAAAACAAAGAGAAAAATTTTCAGAATTGTGGCTTGGTTTAGTGCAGTGAAGCCGAGCCTTGGATGAGAGAATTTTGAGGTCCAAAAAGTTGAATTTTGGTGCCATTTTGAGTGAGCTAGAACCGGTTCTAGGAGCTAGAACCAAGGGGTGGATTTTGGGTCCAAAACTGTGAGCCAACCCTACCCTTTTCAAGAGGTAATTTTCAAAACCTAATCTTAGTTTCATTTAAACTTTTTAAAGTAAAGTTTAAATGTATTTCAAGTTATGGTTTGTAAGAGCATGAGCTCATTTTATTTTGTGCCCATTAGTTAGAGTTTTGTGCTTGATTTGCTAGCTTAAGGGGTGGTTGGTTTAAATTATGCATTTATGATTCATACCTATGTTTGATTGACCATAGGTTGCATGTTAGAAGCATGAATGAAGTTATATGTCCCCAAGTATGTTAGTAAGAGTAAGAATGCATGTTAGGGTGCTAGTTTGATTGATATGGCATGCTATAGCTTGAATGGTTTGTGTATGCTAGAAGATAGAACCATGCAGCCATGGTTTGTGCAACCGGATTAGTAGGGCTGCATGGGTACGTTGGGAAGGCATGTTAGAACATGCGGACGTTAGAAACGTTGCATGGTTTGTCATTAAGCTCCCGATGTGATCGGTTGAGGTAGAAACCGCAAACTAGGACGTTAACCGGTTTAATTAGTTAAGGCTGCCAGTTCGGGTTCCCCACTGGCCAGTCGCAGAAGAGTGGTAATTGCAGGTCGTTAGAGGCCGAATGGGCAAAAACCTAAAACACAAAAGTTGTAGAAAAGGGTTTTTCCTAGGAGTCCACGAAAACCGTTTCCCAAAATGAGGTTCCAAAGGCCTCTGTTTTCACGAAAAACCGAGAGTGATCCAGGTAGACCTAGTTTTCAGGATCAACGAGTTTCAAATTAAAACTGGTATTGATCTAAGCAGAATCAGATTTTTTGTAAAACACGAAAGTTTTAGAACTCTTCGAGAGCTAGAACTTTCGTGAAGATAACTTTTTTGGATTCTAAAGGGATTTTTAAATACAACCTGATTTCGAAAAACTACGCAGGGATCAAGAAATCCTTGCACAAAATTTTCTAGAACTAGTTTAGGAAAAACTGTTTTTGATTTAAAAACCTTGTTTTAAACATGGAAACTGTTCCAAAGACAGTTTCCGACCCTCAGACGTTTTATAAAAGCAGTTCTATCTGTCAGGAAGTTTTAGAAGAATTTTAAGAAAGTTGGGCTCTACTGCCTAACTCTTTTAGTGATTTTAAAGAAAGTAAAGTTTTTTAAGTTCAAGGTTTGCTAGTCAGTAGTCACGAAATGTAACCGGGATTTACACCCGAGTTACTAGGCTTAGCCCAAAGCCCAAGCTTGACCCGAAGAGGGTTGACCTTAGTAACCTTAGAGGTTAACGAGAGTTAACCTAGTAGAGATCAAGTTCAGTTATGAGCAGAGAGTTAGTAGAAAAGGTTATCCAACGTAACCTAGTAAGTTATGAGATACGATTACATGGGGTTATCAGATATAACCCAAAGTGATAAGGTTACTTAGTGTAACCATGCATGAGATAGTTTATAGTTTAGGGGGACATATAACAAAGCATGTATGAATGTTGGTTGGAGACCAACATATTATGGTCATAGATTAGAGACCTTACTTATGTCCTTCGGTTAAGCAGGACATATCCAGTAGCTAGACGCGAAAGCGGAGCAGCTTAGCATCAGAGATAGAAACAGTAAGTACAACGCCGCCTACAGCATAGGCTAGTAGTTGTATACTTACTTAGAGATGAGTTCAGTGTTCAGCGTTTAGTGCTATGTGCTATATGCTATGTGCTATATGCTATATGCTATATACTATATTCTACATGCTATGTGTGACGCCCCCTTACTATGTAGGGCTGTCACTCCTTACCTTACTTACTTACTTTCTTGAAAATTAGGAATATTTTTTTTTTTTTTGGAAACATACTCATAAAACAGTTGCCATCAGTAATATATCATTACTGCTTGAGTAAACGTTTACTTAAGGTATTTAGTTCCAAAATGCCGTAAAGCATAATTTGTCTTTATCATACATGCTTATATACAAACTTTTTTACTTATCAAAAGATTTGCGGAAACCATGCGTAGTGGTATCCATACCGCCTTCGTCTGCCGCCACACCGCTCCAACAATGCCCAACATTAAGCTGCGGGTTTCTTACCTACAGTATGAAATATAACTTGATGAGCTTTCGCCCAGTAAGCACAAACATAATCTCACAAAACATTTAAAACATCATGAAAACATTCATCATCATATGCATATGCGTGAACCATTTATGTTCCATTTATGCATTTCTTTAACTTTCTTATATTTCTTATGGGCCCCTTAGTGTACGTACCCTTAGCATATAGCGCGCCTCTAGATACAGTTAGATGGGATTGCAAGTCCCTAACTGCTCTAGGAAACATAAGTGATTACACCCTCTTATATAATTGAGAGGGCGAATCCATAATTTTACCATAAAAATCCTCCACCATGGTGGAGGTTGGTACGACACTTTACTTGTGATTTCTTACCATGTTATTTATCTTTAGTGAACATACCTTATGATGTCACTATACGATAACATACTTTTCATCTTATTAATAACATGGCATGACATTCTTTTCATTCATGGTAATTGCAAACATGACATTTTTATAAACATGACATTTTGCAAATATAGTACTTTTATAATCTTTTGCAAAAATAGCACCTTTTTATAAACATAGCATTTTACGAAAATAGCACATTTTATAAACATGGCATTTCGCAAAAATAGCACTTTTCATAAAACATGGAATTTCATAGATATAGCACACAACATATTGCAGCATATTTGAAAACCACATACTTGAACATAATTTACTAGTTTTCATACTGCAGGTGAGGTTTGTACTTACCTCTAGTGCCGTATCCTTAGAATCGCGCCCCTTAAATCGTCGGCAACCGCGATTCACTTTCCTGATATACCAAAAATATAGGATCAGAATCCTTTCGTAAGGTGTTGGTGACCTACCAACACTCATATTTACTTTTGGTTGTATGTCCCCTATTCATGAAATCCATTTTGGCCATATTTATCCCCATTCTTTATTGAACTTGGATAAGTCCTTATGAGGTTACATTGGGTAACCTTTTTGGTTAGAGCCTTGTTCTCTTATTGGGCTTTGCTCATATATCCTTGTTATTGGGTTATTTCCATTAACCCTTCAAGTCTTAGCCCAATACACATATGGGTATCCCTTAGGGTTATATTGGGTAACCCTTAAGGTTAACCTTAATTAACCTTGGGTCAATCTTTTGTCAACCCTTGGTTATCCTTGGGTTTGTAACTCGGATATAATATCCGGTTACCGTTCGTAATCGGCTTGTTTACCAATTTTACTTAAAAATTTCTCTTCCTTATTTTGGAAAATCTTGTGAGATTAATTTCCAAAAATCCTTCATTTTGCTTGTAGAAATTCTAACCCCTTTAATTAGAAAATTCATTGGCTTAAATTTCATTATTTTCTTTAACTTGGAAATGTTTGGTTGAAACCCTCTTTTTCTTTACTTTATGGGAATAATGTGAATTTCAAACCCGAGCCCTTAAAATTCATGGTTTTCGAAACAAATCTTTTATAAAATCAGTTGGGGTCGGAAACCGCCTTTGGAATGGTTTCCGATGCTAAAAGGACCATTTTGGAACACTTCATGATTTTTCTAGAAAAGATTTTCGTGAGACTCATTTGTTAGGTTTCGGGCTCTCCGCGCGTCTCTCACAAAATGCGCCCAGTTTAAAAATTGGCTCAGAATCTGAAAAACTTGTCTTCATGAAAGTTGTAGCTATCGAAAAATACTAGAACTTTCATGTTTTGTATAAAATCTAGTTCAGCCTAGATCAATACCAGTTTTTATTTGAAAACGGGTTAACTCTGGAAAACGGTGTGGAGAACGTCCCAGGGTTCAGCCACGGGTTTCGTGTAAAACGAAGGCCTTTGGAGCCTTATTTCGAGATTCTGTTCACGTTGTCCTCTAGAAAAAGTTGTTCCGAACAACTTTCGTGTTTTAAATTTTACCTCATTCGGCCTCTAAGGGCATGATATTTCCATTTTCCAGAAACTGCTCAGGTTCGAAACCGAACTAGTAGTTTTGAGTGTTGTTTTCGGTTTACGTCCTACTTCGCGGAACTAACTTGACCGATCACATCGGGAGCTTAGACAACATCAAGCAGCGCCTCTAACGTCCCATTACAGCCCATAAATCCATCTCATTCTACTCATGCAACCCCAAATCCGAAAATTAAAAAGATTAGGTTTACATGGTTCTAACTCATGCATCATTACATAACATCACACAAAATCCATCCCTAAGTCTAGCAAGCTCTCTTGGCTGCCAAGGGCAGATCTTTGGCCTAAACTTATGGGACATACAACCTACTTTCTAGCATGAAAAATCCATCATTTTCAAGCACAACTTTTTAAAGCAATCAAGCATAAAAAAAATCAGCCAACCAACCCTAACCTATCAAGCACATACACACCAAAAATAGGGCTGAAAATTAAATGGACTTATGTCCTTACAAATCTCTTGAATCAACCTTAAAAACACTTAAATAAAGCTTAGATTCAAGGTGGTTTAAGAGATTTACCTCAACCCAAGTTAGGGTTTTTGAAATCCAAAGTTTCCCTTTGATCCTTTGGCTTGCTCTTAGCCCACGGCTTCACCACACCATGAGATCCAAAATTTTATTTTTTTGTTAGCTTTAAGGCTCCTCTAAAACCGAGCATTATCAAGGAGAAATCTAGAAATTTTTCAAGATCCACATACCTCTTTTCCTCTTGCTCTTGGTCGGCTAACACTTGGTAGATTCACCAAAAATTTTCTCACTTCTCCTTAGTTCTCTCTCTAGAACCGAACTCACCAAGATTGATCACTCCAAGAATTTTTTTCTTGCTCTCACCCTCTCCTCTTCTCTTCCTCTCTAGCTGCCGAACTTGTGTATGAAATGAGCTAGGATTTTTTTTTCTTAGTTTCTCGAGCAAAAAGGCTAGAGAGATGGGATAGGTTTGATGGAATAAGAGGGCTTGGAGTTGGTGATAACTTGCCATGTTTTGTGGCTTTAGTCTTGTCATCTTTCCACTCCTTTCTCCTTCTAGTTGCAGCCGAACATCAAGGGAATGGGAGAGGGCTGATGGCTGCGGATTTCAAGGGGAGAAAGGTGAGGATTTTGGTTCAATATTTTAAGCAAAAGTGACTAAGGGATTGATGGAGAAAAGTGGTTCAACTTTTCCTTGATTTAAGGCTTGATGTCTAGCCTTTGCTCCCATCTTTTTTTCTTTTCTTTTTCCTTGTGCAGCAGCCGGATTTGTGGAGAGGGAAAGCATGGGTTTGACTCATTTTTGTTCAACCAAAAATGACTAGAGAGTGAGGGGACTTGATGGACAAGAGTTGGTGCACTTTTCCTTGATTTAAGGTTTTAAGTCTTGTCTCTTTTCTTTCCTTCATTGAAGCCGAATCCAAGGGGGGGGATTTGGAGGGTTGAGTTGCCGAACTTGGTGGGGAGAAAAGGGGTAGGTGGCAGCCCATGGTTGGCTCTAAAAGCTTCTAGAAAATCTCCCATTTAACCCACCTTTTGGGTCCTTAATTTATGGCTTTATGCCATACCTTCTTGTCCCCTTTAATTTCTTTTCTTTCCTTCTTTATAACCGGATTTTGGGGGAGGGGAGGACAGCCCATTTGTTCAAGTTTGGTTAGTGGAGAATGAGGTCACAAGCATGGGCATGTGTCCTTGATTTGGTTGGATTTCAAGTCCTTATTGGTTTCCAACTAACCAATTTCTTTCTCTTCCTTTTCTTCTAGTTGCCGAATTTTCTATAAAAAAAAAAATAGGGGAGTCCACATGTGTAGCCTTGGGTTGGTGGAGGGTGATGTCAAGAGGTTGATGTCATCTTCCACTAGCTTTCTTAATGCCTTGTTTGGCCGTCTCGTTCATTCACGGCTCCTTTTGCGCTCTACAGTTATTTCCAATACTGTGATGAGCATTTTTATTTTATATTTTGATCCAAAAATTCTTCCATGTAAATTTTGGACCGAAACTCTCTTTCTCCAATTTTCGGAGACCTTTTTGCCCTTAATTCTGTGATGTCTAGTTTTTCATGTAACCAGCTTTTGTAAAGAATTGAATGTAAATAGTACATGCAATTTCATGAAAAAGCTTATTTCAGAGCTCTAATGTGTGTTATGAGTTTTTATAGCTTAATAAAACACAAAAATGACTGTTCGAAAAAGCAAATAGCCTTTTTGAACAAAAAGGAGTGAAATCTACTCGATTTTACAAAAGTCAAAATTTTGACCAAAAAAAGTCAACCATTGACCGAAAAGTCAAAGTTTGACCAAAATGGTCAAAATTGCGACGGAGGAATTTTAAGATCTGCGTTTTGTGAAAATACTGCAGAAACAAATTTTTATGACCAATAAAAAACTAAAACCACATTAGAAAAATCAAGCACGGCATATTAGGTCATGAGGCAGAAAGGTTTCGAGAAAATAAGAAAAATATTTTCGATCCGATTTTTTTAGACTGTAAGTACAAAAATCCAAACTGTAAAATAATAATTATAGTATTGGAATTTAAATTTTTACAATCAAAGTTTCAAGGTTTTTCATCAAATAAAGCTTTAAATTAAGATATCATACAAGAAAATATTATTTTATTCACATAAGTGGTGTGTTGGACCAATGGCTAGATGACATGTGGACAATGCCAACTCACTATGAGTTGTCTTCCACTTCACCCATGGCCGGCCACCTAGCAAGAGGAAAGTCAAAAGCTTTAAAAATTTTGGGGTCAAAATCACATTTTTTGAAAGTTCCAAGTTGTCTATAAATAGGGGTGTTTCTCTATTCATTTTTAATGAAAAATATAGCCAACCTCTTGCATTTTTTCTGCACAAGAAGCCGAGAGAGAGAGAGTGAGGGTTCAGAAATTTTTTTCAAAGCCAACCACACCAATTCATCTTCGGGTAGCCTAGGAACCGAGGGGGAGAAAGAAAAAATTTTCTGGCAGCTCTAACAGCCCCTTTGCCGTGGGTTTGGTGCAGGGAAAAGAGAGGAAAGAAACCAAATTTTCAAGGGAAACAGTGAGCAAGAGTGTTCGGGTTAGTGAGCTAGCAAAAAGAGTGAGATTTGGATCAAGTTTGGAGACTTGATTTGGCTCCAAGCAAGCCTTGGGTTTGTGACTAGAAAAGAGGAAAAAAATTTCAGTTTTGGGGCTAGCCTCCCTTGAGTGGCCGAACAAGGAGAGGAGACCAATTGGAGACCAAAAATTTGAATTTTGGTGCACATAGGGTGAGCAGCCGAACCCTAGCAGCCAAGTGGTGCAAGAAGTTTTTTTTCGGGTATCTCAAACCCTAAGCCGAAAATCCACTTCATTGAGGTAAAAATTCTAAAAGCTTTTTACCAAGTTTAAATGAGTTTTAAGCTTATGATTTATGTGTATTTTATGCAAAAATTTTTGTAAGAGCATAAGCTCCTATGTATGTTTAATTTGCTGCCTTAGATTGCATGTCTGATTAGTGCTTGATTAGGGTGATTCTAGGTGTGGTTTGGTTTGATTTTATGCTCATAAATTATGCTATGTGATTGGATTGCTAGATTGGCATGTTAGGGTTTTGAATTAGGTAATATGTCCCCAAATTAGGTCAATTAGAATTATGCATGTATGTGATGATTTTTGTGAACCAAGTGCATGAATGGTGTGATGTATGCTAAGCTAGAGATTATGCAACCCTAGGATAGTGAGTTCGGATTTTTGGGTTGCAAGATCACATGGGTTGCATGGTTAGATTAAGGGATGTTAGATGTGCTGCATGTATGTTGACTATCTCCCGAAGTGGTCGGTCGAGCTAGAACCCGCGACTTAGGACGTAAAAACAAATGTTAGAACCAAAACTGTCTCTCGGGTTCCAGGGAGCAGTTTCGGTAAAACGTGGATTACAGGCCTTTAGAGGCCGAATGGGCAAAAACTTAAAACATGAAAGTTGTAGATTAGGGTGTTTCCTAGGGGCCAACGCGGCCAGTTTTCCAAAATAAGGCTCCAACAGCCTTCTTTTTCAAGAAAACCCGTAGGTGGTCTGTGAGACTCGGATTTCTAAGCTAACTTCATTTTCGATTAAAAACTGGTACCAATCGGTATGGAGTCAGAAATTTTACAAAACACGAAAGTTTTAGAACTCTTCGAGGGCTAGAACTTTCGTGAAGGAAACTTTTTCAAACTCAAATGGGATTTTTAAGTATAAACTGAAATGTCAAAACTGCGCAGGAATCAAAGAATTTCTGTGCAGAATTTTATAGAACCATACTAGGAAAAACGTTTTTCGAACTAAACACGTTACTACAAGTATGGAAACTGTCCCAAAAGTGGTTTCCGACCCATAAATATTTTATGAAATTATAGTCCAAGATTTACAAATTTTTACGAAGCAAGTTACCAAGATTAAGATTTAAAAGCTAAGCCTTTTTATGAAAAAGGAATTTTAAGTTAAAGTTTTTAAAGAAAATGAATTCTAAGTTAAGATTTCAAAGAAATGTTAAGATGGAGGTTAACCAGGAATTTATACCCCGAGTTATCGGGACTTAGTCCCGAAACCCTAAGTTGTTCGAATAGAGATTCTTGTTAGTAATCTAAAGGGTTAACCTTGGTTAACCTATAAGTTGATGATTAAAGCCCAAGGGTTGGTATTGATCTAACCCGACACGTTTATATATGGGCTAAGTGTATAAAAAGGATATCCCACGTAACCTTTTAGGTCATGATTTATGATCAATAAGACTACTGAGGTAGTCACCCTCTATGTATGCATGGTTTCATTTTTAGGGGGACATATCACCGAAAACCTGTATGAATGTTGGTTAGTTACCAATATATTATAAGTTAGATTAGAAATCTCATATACGTCCTTCGATCGAGCAGGAGGAATTCTGCAGTTGGATCTTGAAGAGAAGTAGCCAAGCGACAGACGAATAGACTGTAAGTACAACACCGTCTACAGCATAAGCTACTAGTATATATTACTAGATTTCCAAGATGTGTTATGTGCTATGTGTTAGATAACATGTATGCAATACAAAATATGTTAAGTATATGCTTATTATGCTAAAATGAGAAATGATAGAATTAAAAAGGTGACAACCGAATGTATGTTCACTAATAATAAGAATAAGTAAGTCATCAAGTGCCGTGTCGTACCACCCGTGCCAGGTCGGGTTGGACTGTGGATTGAGCTGGATATGGTTTGGCCGTCCCAACCAATCCATAGTCGCGCGCCGGTTACGAACACGCAAGTTAAGGGCCTATAAGGAGTAAGAATAAGAAAGCATAATGTGGTCCATGCATGCTATGTGTATGTTGTGTTTATATTATATTGTTTTTATGGTTTAAGAGTTGTACTTACTGAGCTTTAGCTCACTGTTTAAGTTTATGCTGTAGGTAAGGAACCAGCTATCTGACAATGATGCAAGATGGAGTAGCGAGCCAAGGCACTGTGAATGAGTGGATAATGGGTATCGCTACGAGTTTTGTGGTTTTATGTAAATTATGAAATGTTTTTATAACAACTGGTAATTAATATACTCGTACGCAAAAACAGTATTACTTTATGTTTATAGTGTTTTGTGAATGTTATAAAAAATAATAATAATAATAATTTCCGCTATGTTTTCAATCAATGTAATTAAGTTTTATGTTATGAATATATGTTAAGATGTACGGTAGCGGCCTACGCTAGGTGGGTCGTTACAAGAGTTGGTATCAGAGCGGTTCCCTTGCGACACGAATTCACAGTTGCCTGACATCGCCTCCATCATTGCAAGTAAGTTTAGATTTATTTTCTTATATGCTATATGGTTTTATATGCAATAGTGTTTATAGTTATATTACGTGATATAGACGCGGTATTATGGACACGACGCAAGTGAAGAGGGATCGGGATGCTGTAGTTTCTTTTTACCGATCGCAGCCTCAGTACTTTGATAGCACCAGACGCTCAGTATCGATTGGGATATGGCTACATGACATGGAGCAGATCTTCACAATGTGTCACATCGAGGAGCACCTACAGGTCACCCTAGCCAGCAGATGTCTGATAGGTGATGCTAGGATATGGTGGGTTACATTAGGAGAGCCGCAGCTACCTAGCCGTACTTGGGCACACTTTCATGCAGCCGTGATGAGCCGATATGGGCCACTTCCAGCACGAGGGGCCGGAGAGCCGATTCGTGATCCTGCTATATATAGAGACATGCGACATGCTCACTATCAGAGGCTGTCACAGGATTGGCACGCTTATCCAGGGGAGACTATGGTCCACTATTGTTGGAGATTCCAGGAGACGATGCTTCCATATATTCCCCAGGATATAGCAGAGCCCGAGTTACAGGCGTTGCTACTCCTACGGAACGGAGTACCGACTCACATCCGACAGTCCGTTCCATCACCTCACCGTGAGATGACCGTCGGCAGCTTCACTGATGACATACTGGCAGCAGAGGTGATAGCCCAGACAGTACCTGCCGCTGATCATGCAGATGAGGCCCAGGATCCCGTTGCTGACGACGCTGGAGACGAGGATCCGCAGTATGAGGTAGGGCCCGAGGATCCGCAGTACGAGGTGGGGCCCGAGGAGCCAGTGCCGGAGATGCCTGCCCAAGGGGCAGAGGACCCGATGGACGCGGAGGACGCCTCAGATGATGATGTCATACCGATAGATCCACCGGGGCAGGAAGACCCTCCCTTTGTCGACATCTCTAGTGACGATGAGGATGATATGGATGATGAGGAGGATCCTGAGGAGTTTCCCCTTGATGATCCCGATGAGATAGCGGACGATGATGCACCTGTACCCGTAGTAGTACTTTCTGATACAGATACGTCCGCGAGCACTCTTGACGACACTGATTAGATTAGGGCCGATTTCGCATATTTCTTTTGTTAGGACTATTATAGTGTATGTTATCCGGATATTAGGTTGTATATATATGTAGGATGAGAAAGTGTTAGACACTTCCATCCGAAGTTCTGGTCGTAAATATGTAAATATGCACAGTATTATGTATGTAAAGTATGTATTTTGGCATGATGATGTACTTTTGATTATTGTACAAAAAGGAGACCGTGTGATCACGGGATATATGGAAAATTATGTTATGATGTTACATGTTATGTTAAGTATGTATGTAGTATGATGAAGTTATCATGTTATTACGTTATGGTATGATATGTATGCTGATGTGATGGTATGAATGAAATGTATGATAAGTTTATTATCTTATGATAATATCTGTTTCCTATAGTAGGAATATAAGCATGGTACGTACACGGGGAAACGCTCACGCAGATCCGCCCCAGCCGGATCTAGTGACTTTAATGACGAATTTGCAACAGCAAATGCTGGAGCAACAACAGGAAATGGCTAGATTCCGAGAACAGTTCGAACGGATGAATCCAGCACCACCAGCCCAAGAAGCTCCACAGCCAATTCCGCCAGTGGTACCTCAGGTGCCTAATGTTCAGCCAGGGGTGCAACCAGAAGTCCCTCAGTATGCTGAAGTTCCGAGGGCACCAGTTGCCATGCAAGCGAATCCGCCGGTGATACGTGAAGACCTGTTGTATGAACGTTTCAGACGGATGAAGGCGCCCGAGTTTGAGGGGCCTATAGATCCAATGGCCGCGGATAATTGGCTCATTGATATCCAGGTTATCTTGGATTTCATGAGGCTTACAGAACAGGAGAAGGTACTGTGCGCTTCCTTCGCTCTCAAGAAGGACGCTAGACATTGGTGGATGACAGTACAGATGCGGAGAGATGTTACAGCTATGTCCTGGCAAGACTTTGAGTATGAATTTCGCTCAATGTACTACAACAGAGAAGTTCTTGCTGTACAACAGGATGAGTTTACGAACTTCAGACAAGGATCTATGACAGTTATGGACGCAATCAGAAGATTTGAGCAACTGGCTCGCTTGTGTCCAAAACTGGTACCAAATGAAGAGGAGAAAGTTCGATTGATGATGAGGATGTTCCGTACAGACATTGCAAAGCAAGTCAGTGCCGGCAGTAGTCCACCTGAAACAATGTCAGACTGTGTTAGCAGAACCGTCAGAGCAGAGCACTGGATTAATCGGGACAAGGAGGCTAGAGCCCAGATTTTTAAGTCCAGAAAGGAAGAAAAGACTGCTGCTAAGTCGACACAACCTCGTCAGAGTGCGGAAGCAAATACCAGGGGACAAGCAAGCAACCCCGGTCAAAGTCCCAAGCAGTCCGGAAAGAACAAACGAAAAGGGAATTTTAACAACCAGGGACAACAGAAAAATTTCCAACAGAAGAAGAATAACCGGGGAAATGATGGCAACAATGTCACTTATCCTACATGCGAGACTTGTGGGAAGAAACACCCAGGAGTCTGCAGGAAGGGATCCAATGCTTGCTACATCTGTGGTAGAGAGGGACATTTTGCGAAGAATTGCCCTCAGAATAACCAGCAGCCACAGTACCAAAACCAACAGCCATAGTATCAGAATCGCAACCCTAATCAACGGCAAATACATGCAGTACAAGCTAGGCTTGAGGGACCGGCGATGGTACAAGGCAGATTGGAAGCACCAGAACCCCAAGCCAGGATCTATGCCTACACGAAGGGGGATGCAGAAGCCGGAACATCACATGTGGTGACAGGTCAGATTTCTATCGCCACTTATGATGTGATTGCACTATTCGATTCTGGCGCTACGCATTCGTTCATATCCTTGGAATTTGCTCAGAAGTTAGGAGACAGTGTTAGTAAGATAGAACAACCCTTCAATGCTTCTTTACCATCTGGTGAAATTTTGTGGTCCAATTTCTGGATCCAAAATGTTCCTGTTATCATCAATGGCAGAGAATTAGTTGCAGATCTCATCGCAATCAAACTCCATGATTTCGATGTAATCTTGGGGATGGATTTCTTAGGCAGATACGACGCTAGGATTGACTGCCGAAGACGCCGGATAACGTTCAACCTAGGCGAGAAGGATGAGTTTAACTTCCATGGGCAACCTCGGAATTCCACCACTAAGTTTGTATCGGCTATAAGAGCCTGGAAGATGTTAGCTAATGGATGTCAAGGGTATTTAGCTAACATGCTGGATAAGAAGCAAGAAAATGAGTTGATGTCAGAAGGTGTTCCCATTATCAGGAAATATGTGGATGTGTTTCCAGAGGAATTACCAGGACTGCCGCCAGAACGTGAGATCTCGTTCGAAATCGAGTTATTACCAGGAGTTGCACCGGTATCGAAGGCACCGTACAGTTAGGCACCTGCAGAACTCAGGGAGCTTCAAGTACAGCTACAAGAGCTTCTGGATAAGGGATTCATCAAGCAAAGCCACTCTCCGTGGGGAGCACCTGTCTTGTTCGTAAAGAAGAAGGATGGATCACTACGTATGTGCATCGATTACCGGGAGTTGAACAAGATCACAATTAAGAATAAATATCCTCTCCCAAGGATAGATGATCTGTTCGACCAGCTTAGGGGAGCGATAGTGTTTTCGAAGATCGACTTGCGTTCAGGCTATCATCAACTTCGGATTAAGGAGTCAGATGTTTCCAAGACAGCTTTCCGAACGCGTTATGGACACTACGAATTCTTGGTCATGCCCTTTGGACTAACCAATGCCCCAGCTGCCTTCATGGATTTAATGAACCGAGTATTTAAGGACTTCCTGGACAAATTCATGATCGTCTTCATTGATGATATTCTGATATACTCGCGGTCCCAGTAGGAGCATGAGCATCACTTGAGGCTAGTACTGGAAATGTTGAGACAACATCAGCTGTATGCTAAATTCACGAAATGTGAATTTTGGCTAGAAAAAGTACACTTTTTGGGGCATGTGGTGACCAAGGAAGGAATTTCTGTAGATCCAACCAAGGTGGACGCAGTTAGTTCATGGCCAGCACCCAGGAACGTTACAGAGATCAGAAGTTTTCTTGGGTTGGCAGGATACTACAGGAGATTTGTCGAAGGATTTTCGAAGATAGCAGCACCTCTTACAGCTCTCACTCGAAAGGAGAAGAAGTACGAGTGGACTCAGAAGTGTGAAGAAAACTTCCAAGAGCTTAAGAGGAAATTAACAAGCGCACCTGTGCTGATAATTCCTGATGTAGAAGCAGGAAACTTTGTGATTTACAGTGACGCTTCTAAAAATGGATTAGGAGCTGTCTTGATGCAAAATGGGAAGGTAGTAGCCTACGCGTCGCGACAATTGAAGAATCATGAAAGAAATTAGCCTACTCATGATCTGGAGTTAGCAGCAGTGGTCTTCGCACTTAAGATATGGAGGCACTATCTGTATGGGAATAAATGCGAAATCTATACCGACCACCAGAGCCTCAAGTATATTTTTACTCAGAAGGAGTTAAATATGAGGCAAAGAAGGTGGTTAGAACTCGTAAAGGATTACGATTGTGAAATCCTTTACCACCCTGGAAAGGCGAACCGGGTGGCAGACGCATTAAGTAGGAAGTCAGTAGGCATGTTGATGTCTATTGAGGCACTTCCTAAGCCTCTACAAAAGGAGATCGCTGATTTCAATATGGAAGTAATAACGGGAAGGTTATCTTCGCTCACTCTTAAGTCTGATCTGCTGGACTTCATTAAGGCACATCAAGAAAATGACTCTTCTTTGCTGAAGGCTCGTTTGTTTAGCGAGAAGGGCACAGAGTTTAAGACCTCCGATGATGGTATACTCCACTTTAAAGGGAGAATTTGTGTTCCAAATGTGAAGGGCTTGAAGGAATGGATAATGACAGAGGCACACCAAACGCCATACTCCGTACATCCAGGAGCTTCCAAGATGTACAAGGATCTCAGGGAGACCTATTGGTGGCCGAACATGAAGAATCAGGTGGCAGAATTTGTGTCAAAATGCCTAACTTGTCAAAAAGTTAAGGCTGAACACCGGCATCCGGGAGGAGAATTACAGAAGATAGAACTTCCGGAATGGAAATGGGAGCAGATCATGATGGATTTTGTAGTCGGACTGCCCAGAACTACGAGTGGAAACGACACGATTTGGGTCGTAGTAGATCGTTTGACCAAATCAGCTCACTTCGTTGCGATTAAAGCTACCCACTCAGTGGAAAGATTGGCACAAATTTACGTCGCTAAATCGTCAAACTACACGGAATTCCAAAATCAATCATTTCGGACCGTGATGGGCGTTTCACTTCACGATTTTGGATGAGCGTTCATGCTGCCATGGGATCGAGATTGAAGTTTAGTACAGCATTTCACCCCCAAACGGATGGTCAGTCAGAAAGAACTATCCAAACCTTGGAGGATATGTTGAGGTCGTGCGTCCTAGATTTCAAGGGAAATTGGGATGAAAAACTATCACTGATCGAATTTTCCTACAACAACAGCTATCATGCCTCAATTGGAATGGCTCCATTTGAAGCGTTGTATGGACGAAAGTGTAGATCGCCTGTTCACTGACAAGAAGTCGGGCAAAAACAGTTGCAAACTACGGACTTCATCGAAATGACCTTCGAGGATATTAAGAAGATCAAACAAAGACTCGACGTAGCCTTTAGCCGACAGAAAAGCTATGCGGACAAGCGTCGACGACCATTGGAGTTTCAAGTCGGTGATGCTGTTTTCATCAAAATTGCCCCTATGAAGGGAGTAATGCGGTTTGGCAAGAAAGGAAAACTCAGTCCACGATACACGGGACCGTTTGAGATCCTTAAGAGGATTGGAAAAGTTGCGTATAAGCTCGCCTTGCCGCCAGAATTAGCTTCCATGCACGATGTTTTCCATGTCTCGATGCTCAAGAAGTATATTCCAGATCCTTCCCACGTGCTCAGCCAAGAACCAGTGGAGGTTCAGACGGATCTAACCTACGAAGAAAAGCCCGTACGAATTCTCGATAGAGAAAATAAGGTTTTAAGGAATAGAATTATCCCTATGGTCAAGGTTTTGTGGCGAAACCACAGTGTTGAAGAAGCAACATGGGAACTAGAAGATGCAATGAAGAAGAGCTACCCCGAGTTGTTTTAATTTTCGAGGACGAAAATTTTTAAGGAGGGTAGATTGTGATGTCTAGTTTTTCATGTAACCAGCTTTTGTAAAGAATTGAATGTAAATAGTACATGCAATTTCATGAAAAAGCTTATTTCAGAGCTCTAATGTGTGTTATGAGTTTTTATAGCTTAATAAAACTCAAAAATGATGTTCGAAGAAGCAAATAGCCTTTTTGAACAAAAAGGAGTGAAATTTACTCGATTTTACAAAAGTCAAAATTTTGACCAAAAAAAGTCAACCGTTGACCGAAAAGTCAAAGTTTGACCAAAATGGTCAAAATTGCGACGGAGAAATTTTAAGATCTGCGTTTTGTGAAAATACTGCAGAAACAAATTTTTATGACCAATAAAAAACTAAAACCACCTTAGAAAAATCAAGCACGGCATATTAGGTTATGAGGCAGAAAGGTTTCGAGAAAATAAGAAAAATATTTTCGATCCGATTTTTTTAGACTGTAAGTACAAAAATCCAAACTGTAAAATAATAATTACAGTATTGGAATTTAAATTTTTACAATCAAAATTTCAAGGTTTTTCATCAAATAAAGCTTTAAATTAAGATATCATACAAGAAAATATTATTTTATTCACATAAGTGGTGTGTTGGACCAATGGCTAGATGACATGTGGACAATGCCAACTCACTATGAGTTGTCTTCCACTTCACCCATGGCCGGCCACCTAGCAAGAGGAAAGTCAAAAGCTTTAAAAATTTTGGGGTCAAAATCACATTTTTTGAAAGTTCCAAGTTGTCTATAAATAGGGGTGTTTCTCTATTCATTTTTAATGAAAAATATAGCCAACCTCTTGCATTTTTTCTGCACAAGAAGCCGAGAGAGAGAGAGTGAGGGTTCAGAAATTTTTTTCAAAGCCAACCACACCAATTCATCTTCGGGTAGCCTAGGAACCGAGGGGGAGAAAGAAAAAATTTTCTGGCAGCTCTAGCAGCCCCTTTGCCGTGGGTTTGGTGCAGGGAAAAGAGAGGAAAGAAACCAAATTTTCAAGGGAAAAAGTGAGCAAGAGTGTTCGGGTTAGTGAGCTAGCAAAAAGAGTGAGATTTGGATCAAGTTTGGAGACTTGATTTGGCTCCAAGCAAGCCTCGGGTTTGTGACTAGAAAAGAGGAAAAAAATTTCAGTTTTGGGGCTAGCCTCCCTTGAGTGGCCGAACAAGGAGAGGAGACCAATTGGAGACCAAAAATTTGATTTTTGGTGCACATAGGGTGAGCAGCCGAACCCTAGCAGCCAAGTGGTGCAAGAAGTTTTTTTTCGGGTATCTCAAACCCTAAGCCGAAAATCCACTTCATTGAGGTAAAAATTCTAAAAGCTTTTTACCAAGTTTAAATGAGTTTTAAGCTTATGATTTATGTGTATTTTATGCAAAAATTTTTGTAAGAGCATAAGCTCCTATGTATGTTTAATTTGCTGCCTTAGATTGCATGTGTGATTAGTGCTTGATTAGGGTGATTCTAGGTGTGGTTTGGTTTGATTTTATGCTCGTAAATTATGCTATGTGATTGGATTGCTAGATTGGCATGTTAGGGTTTTGAATTAGGTAATATGTCCCCAAATTAGGTCAATTAGAATTATGCATGTATGTGATGATTTTTGTGAACCAAGTGCATGAATGGTGTGATGTATGCTAAGCTAGAGATTATGCAACCCTAGGATAGTAAGTTCGGATTTTTGGGTTGCAAGATCACATGGGTTGCATGGTTAGGTTAAGGGACGTTAGATGCGCTGCATGTATGTTGACTATCTCCCGAAGTGGTCGGTCGAGCTAGAACCCGCGACTTATGACGTAAAAACAAATGTAAGAACCAAAACTGTCTCTCGGGTTCCAGGGAGCAGTTTCGGTAAAACGTGGATTACAGGCCTTTAGAGGCCGAATGGGCAAAAACTTAAAATATAAAGTTGTAGATTAGGGTGTTTCCTAGGGGCCAACGCGGCCAGTTTTCCAAAATAAGGCTACAACAGCCTTCTTTTTCAAGAAAACCCGTAGGTGGTCTGTGAGACCCGGATTTCTAAGCTAACTTCATTTTCGATTAAAAACTGGTACCAATCGGTACGGAGTCAGAAATTTTACAAAACACAAAAGTTTTAGAACTCTTCGAGGGCTAGAACTTTCATGAAGGAAACTTTTTCAAACTCAAATGGGATTTTTAAGTATAAACTGAAATGTCAAAACTGCGCAGGAATCAAAGAATTTCTGTGCAGAATTTTATAGAACCATACTAGGAAAAACGTTTTTCGAACTAAACACGTTACCACAAGTATGGAAACTGTCCCAAAAGCAGTTTCCGACCCATAAATATTTTATGAAATTATAGTCCAAGATTTACAAATTTTTACGAAGCAAGTTACCAAGATTAAGATTTAAAAGCTAAGCCTTTTTATGAACAAGGAATTTTAAGTTAAAGTTTTTAAAGAAAATGAATTCTAAGTTAAGATTTCAAAGAAATGTTAAGATGGAGGTTAACCAGGAATTTATACCCCGAGTTATCGGGACTTAGTCCCGAAACCCTAAGTTGTCCGAATAGAGATTCATGTTAGTAATCTAAAGGGTTAACCTTGGTTAACCTATAAGTTGATGATTAAAGCCCAAGGGTTGGTATTGATCTAACCCGACACGTTTATATATGGGCTAGTGTATAAAAAGGATATCCCACGTAACCTTTTAGGTCATGATTTATGATCAATAAGACTACTGAGGTAGTCACCCTCTATGTATGCATGGTTTCATTTTTAGGGGGACATATCACCGAAAACCCGCATGAATGTTGGTTAGTTACCAACATATTATAAGTTAGATTAGAAATCTCATATATGTCCTTCGATCGAGCAGGAGGAATTCTGCAGTTGGATCTTGAAGAGAAGTAGCCAAGCGACAAACGAATAGACTGTAAGTACAACACTGTCTACAGCATAAGCTACTAGTATATATTACTAGATTTCCAAGATGTGTTATGTGCTATGTGTTAGATAACATGTATGCAATACAGAATATGTTAAGTATATGCTTATTATGCTAAAATGAGAAATGATAGAATTAAAAAGGTGACAACCGAATGTATGTTCACTAATAATAAGAATAAGTAAGTCATCAAGTGCCGTGTCGTACCACCCGCGCCAGGTCGGGTTGGACTGTGGATTGAGCTGGATATGGTTTGGCCGCCCCAACTAATCCATAGTCGCGCGCCGGTTACGAACACGCAAGTTAAGGGCCTATAAGGAGTAAGAATAAGAAAGCATAATGTGGTCCATGCATGCTATGTGTATGTTGTGTTTATATTATATTGTTTTTACGGTTTAAGAGTTGTACTTACTGAGCTTTAGCTCACTGTTTAAGTTTATGCTGTAGGTAAGGAACCAGCTATCTGACAATGATGCAAGATGGAGTAGCGAGCCAAGGCACTGTGAATGAGTGGATAATGGGTATCGCTACGAGTTTTGTGGTTTTATGTAAATTATGAAATGTTTTTATAACAACTGGTAATTAATATACTCGTACGCAAAAACAGTATTACTTTATGTTTATAGTGTTTTGTGAATGTTATAAAAAAAATAAAAATAATTTCCGCTGTGTTTTCAATCAATGTAATTAAGTTTTATGTTATGAATATATGTTAAGATGTACGGTAGCGGCCTACGCTAGGTGGGTCGTTACTTTTTCGGTGTGCTTGGTTTTTCTAGGGTGGATTTACGGCTTATAAAACTCCATTTTCGGAGATTCTTTTCATATTCCTTCATCATACTTGTAAAGTCGACGTTGTGACCTGTCACGGTCAAACTTTGACTTTTTGGTCAACTCTTTGACTTTTTGGTTAACCCTTTGACTTTTTGGTCAAACTTTTGACTTTCGCGAAATTTCATCCTTTTTCGTTCTTTTTCCTTTAGAAACCTTATTCTTGGCTCGTAAAACATTTATTGAGTCTCAAAATCATTAAATGAGGACTCGAACATTGTTTGAATAAAATTATGAATTTTTCATTATTATTCATAATTTTTCATATAACACATCATAATTACATAAATTAGACTTTAATTCCTTATAAACAAGGAGATTACAAGTCTACAAAATTTCGGATCTTACACTATGCTAGATGCCATGTTTAGATAACATGTTTTATAGATGCCATCCAGTATGTAAGTTCAGATTTCAGTAGTAAGCATGATTTAAGAATAGGAACATCATGATGCATGTTCACTAAATCTTATAAGAACAAAAGGTCTCAGATAGACTTTAAAGGCAGATCAGTAGGCAGATGGCAAGCAGCACTTGTCGGTGTCGTATCCCCCGTCACAGGGCCGGTCGGGCTATGGCAAGTGTAAGTCCATGGTTGCGCGCTGGGTACGTTCACCTCAGTAAGGGGCCCATTAGCAGATTAAGTTAGAAAGACAGTAAGTAAGTTAGCAGCAGGTAACAGAGCATAATATGAACATAACCGGTTCATGCATATGCTTATCAGTTTATGTTCAGTGCAGTAGTTAGCAGTACGTGTGCAGTAGTTGCCAGTATATGTTCTATGCAGTGTTGACATGTTGTGATGTTAATAGTTTATATGTTGCGGTACAGGAGTTGTACTTGCTGAGCGAAAGCTCATTGTTTTAAGTTTATGCTGTAGGTAAGTCACCTTTCAGCAATCTCTGATACAAGATGGAGGAGCGTGGTCGGGCAATGTGAAATCGTGGGGAATGGAAGTTGCTACGCATTTAAATTCTTCAGACACGTTATTTGAGAAATGTATTTTCAGAACAGTTACGTGCTAATCAGCACGGTATAAAAAATAATAATTTCCGCTGTGTTTTCAAATACTAAGTATTATTTTCAGTAGTCAGCAGTAATAGTAAGTAGTTAGTAGCAAACAGTAGGGTAGCGCACCGACGCCAGGTCGGGGCGTTACAGCAGGTTTCTTACCTACAGTATGAAATATAACTCATGAGCTTTCGCCCAGTAAGCACAAGCATATCTCACAAAACATTTTTATTTTAAGACATCTTGAAAACATACAAATCATCAAATAACATATGCATGAACCATTTATGTTTATTTGTGCATCCGTTTTTAACTTGATCTTATTATCTTTCTTTAACATGTGGGCCCCTTGTGTACGTACCAGAAGCGCGCCTCCAGATAAAGTTAGGGGTTGCAAGATCCCTAACAGTTCTGGGAAACATAAACTTGATCTTGAATATGAAAAACCCTCCACCTGATGGGAGGTTGGTACGACACCTTACTTATGATTTCTTACCATGTTGTTTATCTTTAGTAAACATGTCTAATGATGTCATTATATCATAACATAACTTCCATCTCATTCATAACATGACACGGCATTTTTACAATCATAGTACTTTTGCAAACATAATATTTTTGCAACTATAGCACTTTTGAAAACATGATATTTTGTAATTATAGCACTTTTGCAAACATGACATTTTGCAAATATAGCACTTTTGAAAACATGATATTTTGCAAACATGGCATCACGTAGAACATAGTACAAAACATGTAATAGCATACTTGAAAATAGCATACTATCTTTCATACTGCAGGTGAGATTTGTACTTACCTCTTGCGCCGTGTCCTGAGTGTTGCGTCCTTAATTCGGTTGGCAACAGCAGATCACTTCCTGCTATATGAAAAATATAGGATCAGAATCCTATCATGAAGTGTTGGCGACCTAACCAACTCTCATACCTACTCTTAGTGGTATCTCCCCGATACTTGATATCTTGCTTAGTCCCAATCAGTCACCCTATTGTTTATGAATAATCAATCTTTGATTATTCCATAGGTGTAACACCCGGAATTTTCATGGACTTGTGATTTCCTTATTTATAAGAAATTAGAAGTCCGTATGATGCGCTTATAAGGTGTTTCATGAAAAATTATGAATATTAATGTGAAATTCATAATTTTATTAGCTAATGTTAGAGTTCTCATTGAATCGGCTATAAGACTCAAAATAGAATGCCGGATTAGCAAACGGCATTTTGAGTCGAAATGAATGAAAAAGGATGCAATTTTACGAAAGTCGAATGTTTGACCAAAAAGTCAAAGTTTGACCAAGGACGGGTCAAAACGTTGACTCTACAATATGATGAAATGCAGTATAAGACGAGACTGCAAAAACTTTTTATGGTCAAGTTAGCAAGAATAAGCCTTAAAACCACCATAGAAAATCAAGCACACCAAGAAAAGATTAAGGGCAAAAAGGTCTCTAAAAAATAAGAAAGAAAGTTTTTTGGTTCGATTTTACACAGAAAAATTTTGGACCGAAGTACAGTATGAAAATACTGAGCACAGTACTAGAACTAACTGTGTAACACAAAAAAAATGGACAATTTGGAGCACTAGCCAAACAAGGCCCTTGTTTTTAAGGGATGATGTCACTTGGCTCTTAAGTGATGACCTCACAAAGATGAGCTAAGCTTGGGAATTTCTAGAAGCCTCTAGGGCCATCTATTGGCTGCCACATCTCCACCATAACAGCCGGCCACATGTCCCCCTTTCCTCCTCAATTACGGCCACAACACTCCTCCCTTTCCTCTATAAATAGTCACCCCAAAAACCCATTTTAATTCACAAAATCTAGCCAACCCCTTGCCAATTTTCTTCACAAAATCCGTGGGTTTAAGGGTGAGAAGGAGAAGAGAAAAACCAAATCTTCCATGGGGTTTTTGCTTGTTGAGTGCTCGGGTTTGCTAGGGAGAAACAAGAAAAATTTTGGAAGCTTGGAGACCCAATTTTGGGCAGCCAAAACCGTGGGTTTGGGGAGAGAAAAAGGAGAAAAAAAAACTTGAAAAATTTGGGGGTAAGCCTTGTGGTAGTGCTTGGCTTTGAGTGGTTCAAGCAAGGAACCAAAAGAAAATTTTTGGGTGCCTATTTGGAGCCAAAACCGTGAGCTAGAAGGAAGCCAAGGGACCTATAACGCCCTCATCCTACGTAGGGCCGTTACCTTCATACATAACTATACTATACTTTAAAAATTCGGAATAAATTTTTTTTTTCTTTACTTTTCTTTTTTTTTTTTTTCTTACTTTTAAAACATCTTTTGAAACTTGAAAACTTACACTTCTCTTTTTTTTTTAAACTTGAGACTTCATCTTAAAATCGTGGCTTGAAACCCATGCACAAACTTGTGCATCGTACTTTAAAATATTTTATACATAACTTAACTTGTCATTTAAACATACATGAAAAACTTCATAACTTAAACATAATGCGAAAAATATTGCGTAGTGGTATCTCACACCGCCCTTTATTTGCTGCATCATCTCCAAGCCCACCAAGTAAGGTTACAGGCCTTTAGCTCTATCTGTAGTATGGAATATATCTGATGAGCTTTCGCTCAGCAAGTACAAACTTAAATCTCACAAAAGCATTTTCCATTTTAACATCTTGAAAACATACATCATCATTTAACATATGCATGAACCATTTATGTTCATTTATGCATTCCTTTTTAACTTGTACCTATCTTTCATATGGGCCCCATAGTGTACGTGTAATACCTGCTTTTCTATGTGAATATTTTTCCTTCTAGGAGGAATTGAATGTATGCCGTACCGGCATTTTAGGAAAAAGTTCGCTTTAGAACTCCATTATGTGTTACGAGCTCTTATAGTTTTATAAGACTCAAATATGCTTGTTTTGATTGATGAATGGTCTTTTCGGATGAAAAGAGATGAAATTTACATCATTATAGGAAAGTCAAAGGGTTGACCAAAAAAGTCAACTTTGACCCGGAAAAGTCAAAGTTTGACCAAAATGGTCAAAACCATAACAGTACAATTTTGTGAGATGCAGTATAGGAAAAATACTGTGAAAACCCATTTTTCGGGTAAAATAGCATAAGTAAGATCTAAAACCACTATAGAAAAATCAAGCACGCAAAATTAGAGCACAGGGCAAAAGGGTTTGAGAAAATAAAGAAAAAATTTTTCAGCCCGGTTTTTCACTGATAAAATTTTTATGACAGTATAAAATATTAATATTGTGTATTAGTACAACACAGTATTAAATTTATCTGTATTAAGTTAAAATTAGACTACTTTATTGAAAAAGGAGACAAACAAGCCTTTTTGGAATTATGACATCATAAATTTTTTATTTATGACATTATCAACTTTTGGAGAGCAAATCCACACAAGACAAGTGTCTTGTTCTAGCTTTTTCTTGCTTGTTTCCCACTCAAAACAGCCGGCCACCTCATGGGATTTTTATGCAAAATTTTAAAAATTTTGGGGGTCAAAATGTAAACTTTTTGGAGTCCCACATTGCCTATAAATAGGGCTGCCCTCCACCCATTTTAAATCAGAAAATGCAACTAATTTCTGCCCATTTTCTTCCATGAAAACCGAGAGTGAGAGTGAGAAAGAAATCAGAAAATTTTCTTGAGCCAACCTTGTGTGTGTTCGGCTTTGTGTGAGGAAACAATAGGGAAAGTGAGAAAAAATTTTTCCAGCCCATTTCCTTGGCTGTGGCCGTGGGCAGTTAGCAGGGGAAAGAGAGAAAAAAGGTTCAAAGCTTGAAGGAAAACTCTAGGGGAGAGTTCGGGTTTCAATCAAGCAAGCTTGGGGTAAGTTTTCGAACCCATTTTTCTTCCTAGAAAGCCCACGGGTTTGTACAAGAAACCAAGGGAAAAATTTTCAGATTTTTGGTGCAATTTAGGTGCTATAGTCGTGCATTAGAGGGAGACAAAGTTGAGCCCAAAAACAGCCAAGTTTGGTGTCATTTGGTGAGCCAAAACCGGTTCTAGGGAGCTTGGAGTCAAGGGTGAGAGTTGGTTCAAGTCCTAGAGCCAAACCCTATCCATTTCAAGGTAATTTTTCCAAAAAGCCTAAATCTTATTTCAATCAAGTTTTTAAGTTAAAATTTAAATGTATTTGTTCAAGTTAATGTTTGTAAGAGCATAAGCTCACTAATTTAGTTTTCATGCCCTTAGTATTAGTTTGGTGCTTGATTAGGTTGCTAGAGTGGGTTGGTTCTTTTATGCTCATTAATATGCTTATGTTGGTTTGATATGCTAGGATTTCATGCTAGAGCTTACATGAGGTTATATGTCCCTTAGATGTATGATTAATTATGTGATTGTATGTTAGGATATGCTAGAATGGAATGGTGTGTATGAATGAGAATGTATGGAATGAATGCTAGACCATGCAACCCTAGGTTAGGGTTCGGTTTCTATGGGCTGCATAGACGTGTTGGGTTGCATGTTGGGACATGCAAGATGTTCGAAACGCTGCATGATTTGTCATTAAGCTCCCGATGTGATCGGTTGAGGTAGAAACCGCAAATTAGGACGTAAACCAATTCTAGTAAGCAAGGCTGCCAGTTCGGGTTCCAAACTGGTCGGTCTCAGGAAACTGGTAATTGTAGGAATTTAGAGGCCGAACGGGTAAAAACGTAAAACACAAAAGTTGTAGAACAGGGTCTTTCCTAGGGGACAATGCAAACCGTTTCTCAAAATGAGGTTCCAAAGGCCTCCGTTTTTACGAAAAACCGAAGATGGTCCATCTAGACACAGTTTTTTTGATCAGTGAATTTCAAATTAAAACTGGTATTAAACAGTGCAGAACCAAACTTTGCTTAAAACACGGAAGTTTTAGAACTCTTCGAGAGCTAGAGTTTTTGTGAAGAAAACTTTTTCTAATTCTAAAAGGATTTTAAAATATAACTTGAAATCTGAAAACCGTGTAGGGAGCAAGAAATTCCTGCACAGGATTTTCTAGAACTGGTTAGGAAAAACAGTTTTTCCTGTCTTAAAGACTGCTTTGAACACATAAACTGTTTCAACGGCAGTTTCTAAGCTTCAAACATCTTATAAACCATGTTTTAAGATTCAAGGATTTTTAAGGGGAAGTATAGCAGTTTTTCGGCTTTTATGCCATAAACTTTTTCAAGGATAAAGGAAAGAAATTAAGATGTTCAAGTTCAAGGTTTGCAAGGTTGGTAGTTACGATGAGTAATCGGGAATTTCACCCGAGTTACAGGGCTTAGCCCCAAAGCCCGAGGTTGGCCCAAAGGAGGGTTGACTTTAGTAACCTTAGAGGTTAACTTTGGTTAACCTAGTGGGTAAGATAAATGTTAAGCCAAGGTTAGGTACTAGCCTAAACCTATATGCTCACAAGTAAGATTAGTATGGAATGTTATCCAACGTAACCTTGTAGGTTGTTGTATGAGCTCGTAAGAGCAATGTAGTAACCCGAGTGGGTAAGGTTACCTAGTGTAACCACTCATAATATATTTTACTATAGGGGGACATATAACCAAAGCCATGCATGAATGTTGGTGGAAAACCAACATATTATGGTCTTAACTTAGAATCTTACCTAGTCTTTCGGTTAAGCAGGAAGTAACCTGCAGCTAAGCCCGAGGTGGAACAGCTTCACGTCAGGAATAGACGAGGTAAGTACAACGCCGCCTACAGCATGGGCTATTAGGATATTTTTACCTAGACATGGTTGATGTGCTATGTGCTACGTGATGTGCGGTTATGCTAAGTGTTATTGATATGCTATGGGGCATATTAGAATGTGATCTGTGCTTATGTTTTGAAGCATATTATGACATGTATGAGTATATGTTAAGTTAAGAATGAAATATGAGTATGAAGTAAGAATAAGTGGCATCACGATGCATGCTCACTAATTTTAATAAGAATAAGTATGACATGACAAGATTAAGAATAGGTAAGACGGCAAGCAAGCTTGCCTGTGTCGTGCCACCCGCACCAGGTCGGGTTGGACTGTGGGTTGAGTTGGATTTGGTTTGGCCGCCCTAACCAATTCATAGTTGCGCGCCAGGTACGAATACACATGTTAAGGGCCCCTAAGTAGAATAAGGGATGCAGAAATAAGTAAGCATAAAATGAACATAATTGGTTCATGCATACTATATGTCTTGAAGTATATGCAATAAAATGATGTTATGTTATGAGATAAGTTTATGAGTCGCGGTATAGGAGTTGTACTTGCTGAGCGAAAACTCATTGTTTTAAGTTTGTGCTGTACGTAAGCAACCTGCCAGCTGATGATGACGCAAGGTGGAGTCGCGTGACCGGGCACTGTGAATAGTGGGAAATGGAAGCCGCTACGCGTTTTGATCTTTCAGAATATATTATTTGAAAATGATTTCTTCAGTTCAGTTATGTGCTAGATAGTACAATATAAAAAAAAAATTTCCGCTGTGTTTCATGTATAGATTATTCATGTATGTAAGTAAGTAAGCAAGGTAACGGCCTGTGCTAGGTGGGTCGTTACAGTACGTACCCTTAACATATAGCGCGTCTCCAGATACAGTTAAGGTTTGCAAGGTCCCTAACTCTTCTGGGAAAACATGAGTGATTACACCCTCCCGCATCAACGAGAGGGCGAATCCATAAATTGAATATGAAAAATCCTCCATTTTGGGGGAGGTTGGTACGACACTTTACTTGTGAATTTTTACCAAGTGGTTTATCATTAGTGAACATACCTTATGATGTTACAAAATCATATCTTATAATGCACATGACATATTTTAACATAATATGGCTGCTTTAAATCATGGCATCGTTAAATATGGCATTCTTTAAAAGTTAACATTCTTTAAATCATGGCTCTTTAAAACATGATATCGTTAAACATAATATCCTTGAAAACATAGCATTTAAACATAGCATTGCATATTTGAACATACATTACTATTTTTCCATACCACAGGTGAGGTTTGTACTTACCTTAGGTCCTACGCTCTTGACGTAACATTCCTCAGGATATATCAAAAGGTTTCTATTCTTGTTTCAAATGAGGTGTAAGATAAGGTTAACTTATCTTACCATAAATCATGACATATGATGTTGGTATCCTAACCAACATCCATGAGCAATCCTAGACGTATGTGCTGTATGTCCCCTCTAAAACCTCTTGTAAACTTGATTGGTCACTTACTTCCTCTTGGGCTTATGTTTACCTTTTTCTTGGTTCGTAATCCATTGGGTTATTATCTTATCAATAACCCTTAGTCTTAGCCCATTTCATTGATATCCTTTAGGGTTGTATTGGGTAACCTTTAGGGTTATATTGGGTAACCTTAAAGGTCAAACTTATGGTCAACCGAAGTCAACATGTGGTCAACTAACGTCAACCCCCTTTGGGTCTAACGTTGGGCTTTGGGCTTAGTCCTGTAACTCGGATATAATTCTGGTTACCATCCGTAGTCGGCTCGATTACCAATTTTACCTTAAAACTCATTTTCTTGATTTTTTTTGCAAAACATTATATAACTATGTTCCAAAAATCCTCTAGTCTGTTTGTAAAAACTCTTACTTTCTTAATCTTGAAAATATTTGGCTAAAAATCCCATTTTCCTTACTTCTTGGAAAAATGTAGAATTTAAATTCCGAACCCTTAAAATTCCACTTCTCTTCTTAACTTGAAAAATCTTATTTTCCCTTAACTTGAAAATTTTCATTTTTCTTCAACTTGAAAACTTTGGGTGAATAATCCCAAAACTCTTAAAATTTCATTCTCTTCTTAACATGGAAAAGTTGAGGAAATTTTCAACTTTAAAATCATTTGATTTGAATACTTTAAAATCTCATTCTTTTCTTAACTTGAAAGAGTTGAGGAATAACTCTTTAAATCCTTACTTTTACTTGTAAAAATTTACGTTTTCAAAACGGATCTTCATAAAAATCATTTAAGGCTGGAAACTACCTTTGGAACAGTTTTCATAGTTAAAACAACGGTTTAAAGACAATTTTACAGATTTTAGAAAGCATTTGTAAAACTAAGGTGCAGGAATTTTCGGATTCCCTGCGCACCCTTCGTAAAACAAACCTAGTTTAAAAATCTGTTCGTAATCTGAAAAACTTTTCTTCATGAAAGTTGTAGCTGTCGTAAAATGCTAAAACTTTTGTGTTTTGCATAAAATCCAGTTCTACTTAGATTCGTACCAGTTTTTGTTTGAAACTGGCTGACCCTGAAAAACTGAGTGAAAATTGGGTCTGGGAATCAGCCACGGGTTTTCATAAAAAACGGAGGCCATTGGAGCCTCATTTTAGAAATCTGTCCATGTTGTCCTCTAGGAAGAACCCTTCTGAACAACTTTCGTGTTTTAACTTTTATCCAGTTCGGCCTCTAAGGGCCTTAAAATTTCACTTTCCCGAAACTGGCCAGTTTCGAATCCGAAATGGCAGTTTCGGTTGCTTAGTTCGGTTTATGTCCTATTTCGTGGATTCTATCTCGACCGATCACATCGGGAGCTTATATATAAAACAAGCAACGTTTCTAACATCTCATACATTCAAGCATATCAATCCATCATACCCATGCAGCCCAAAAACCGATTATCCAAGTCTTTGGCTACATAGTGTTCTAGCCTTTGTATCCCTTAAATCAAGCATCACATTCACCCTTATCTAGTAGCCATACATCCACTGCCTTAGGGTAGATTTTTGACCAAAAATTAGAGGACATATCATCCACATCTAGCATGCATCGTAACCATTTTTCAAGCATAAAATCATGCAAGCAAACATCATTATCAAGCCAACCAAAACCCTAATCCCTAATCAAGCACATACCACCGAAACTAGGGCTGAAAAAATAAAATGGACTTATGTCCCTACAAACCAACTTGAACCACAATAAAAATGCTTAACTTGAACTTAATTTCAAGATTGGTTCAAGAATTTACCTTAACCCAAGTTAGGGTTTGAAATCCCCAAATCTGCTTGGCTTCCTCTAGCTCACGATTTTGGCTCCACCATGGCACCCAATGTCACGCCCCGACTTATCACCACCGAGCCCACACAGTGTCTGACCACGCGAACCTGGGATTGGGTTCGGTTCGTAACAATTACTTACTTGTCTTACTTGATTAAAAAAAATATAGTTACCCAATTTCTAGAGTAAATTTTTTTTCTTCTTTTCTAAAAATCGTTACTAGAAAACCTTTATTGCGGAGATCATAAAACTTTATCTCAAGTTAATTATAACTTAAAACTGTTTTTCTTTTATAAAACCTTACTGCTTCTGATGTACTCACTCGAGTACTGAGCTTTCCCCTGAGCGGAAAGCTCCATACATACATAAACTGAGTCATACATACATGCTGAAAACATAATGAAAACACATTTTCATTTAAACGCACTTCAGAAATCCCGTAGTAGTCCATACCCACGTTTCACATTCTGTTGCGCCATCTATCCACAGTTTGTACGGGAAGTGCCGGTAGGAAACTTACTTACAGCATGAACGTAAGCAATGAGCTAAAAAGCTCAGTAAGTACAACATCCTATCCGCATGCAACTAATGCACAAAAACGTGAACCAATTATGATTTATTTTAAAATCAATTATGGTTTGTCTACTGAACTGATCTTATCTTATCTTGCTACTATAACATGTGTGTATGTACTTCGGTACGTAACCATGGAGTGATTGAAGGCGGTCCGACCATACCAACTTAAACCATGAAACACAAAGTTTAACATGGAGTAGTGGAGGCAGCCCTTCCATATCAAGTCAAACCATGGAACGTGCCGTTTTAACTTACCACGGAGGCAACGTCAGTACAACACAACATGTCCTACTTAGCTTAACTCATATCTTACCATCTGACTTATTTTTAGTGGGCATGCTTCGTGATGCCACAAAATCTTACATAAACATAACATGCATCTGCATACATATTAACTTATCAATTAACGTAGATGACATACATGCATCATGACATATCATCATACATGAATATACTGCATACATACTACATGACATACTGCATAACCTACTGCATACATACATAACATACTGTATACTTAACACATAAACATATTGCATAACATAACATATTACTACATAGCATACTACATATCATCATAAATCAGACATCCTATTCATGCAACTAACATGTGTTCATGCTGTAGGCGGAATTGTACTTACCTTCCGTCCCACGTTCATGACTGAACTGTCCCATCCTAGTGCTGTTTCACTCCTGGTACAGCTGCAGGTTCTGCCTGCTTGACAAGGACATGATCTACTTAATATCGTGCAAAATGTTGGAAAACTAACCAACATGTTTACATGATCTTTGGTTGTATGTCCCCTTTGGTGCAAAAAGTTTACTTGGGTTACACTCGGTAACCTGGCGTGCTAAGCCCATACTAAACCTCTAAGGGTTGCTAATCTTAATCTGAACTATCGGTCATATCTAATAACCCTTTAGTTGAGCTATCGGTATCCGTTAGGGTTACTTTGGATAACCCGTGAGGATAAACTAACTCCATACTATTAGTCAACCAAAAGTCAACCATGGTCAACTTTGGTCAACTATGGTCAACCATCTAAGGTCAACCTCTCGGGTCTCGGACTTGAACCGGCAACTTGGGTCTAACACCCGGTTACCACACGTGAACTAATTGTACGCTAAAACATAGCTTGAAAATCACATTTCCTTTCTTGGAAAACACTTAGGGAGAAATTCCAAAATTTACATTTCGTGTAAAAATTCATAACTTGAGTCATAAAATTCAAACTCTTGGTTTTATGCTTTGTAAATTCATTTTAGGTTGAAAACCATCTTTGGAACGATTTTCATGGCCAAAACACTTGTTTAAGATAGAAAATCAATTTTTCTAAAAACTTTGTTAAACTTGTTGGTGCAGGAAATTTCGGATTCCTGAGCACCCTTCATAAAACAATTTTCGTTTCAGAATCGGTACGTTATCTGAAAAAGTTTTCTTCACGAAAGTTCTAGCCCTCAAAAATATCTAAAACTTTCATGTTTTATGAAAATCCTAATTCGGCCTAGAAACGTACAAATTTTGAGTTGAAACTGGCTGACCCTGAAACGAAACTGGGTCTGGGGGCTTAAATGCTTAGCCACGGGTTTTGGCATTTTTGAAGGCCATTGGAGCCTTATTTTGAAAAACGGCTCGCGCATCCCCCTAGAAAAAGTTGTTCCGGACAACTTTTGTGTTTTACATTTCCCCAAATTCGGCCTCTAAGGGCCTGTTATTTTTTGTTTACGAAAACTGGGTAAACTTAGTCCGAATCTGACCAGTTTTCGTGTTAATTGATTTTACGCGTCCTACTTCGCGGAATCTAACTCAACCGATCACTCGGGAGCCTAAAACATCAACATGCAATGTTAACTAACGTTCCACATGTTTTGACATGTTATCCCCACGTGGTCATGCAAACCAAACCGGAACTTAACCTAGGTTTGCATTGCATTCTAGGGTTGCATCACATGAAATAGAACCGAAATCATGCAACACCGAAATAAAATCTAACATCCTAGCACATGAGCCATACTCGGCTGCACCTAGAGCAGGGACATTACTAACCATACAACCATGCAAACTAAGAAATCATGCATCATAAAACATAACACATAAACCTAAAATCATGCATACTAAACTAGCTAGCCATACACCCTAATCAAGCATCACGTCCTTAGCTAGACATAACCAAAACTTAATGAGCTTAAGCCCTTGCATTTCATTGCTTAAATACACATTAAATTTCCAAATTTAATGCTCAAACCAAAGCTTAGGGTTAGGGTTTACCTCTTGGAGATTTTCGGAAGTTGGTTCCACCTATGGGAGCCGAACTCCCACTGCTCACTTGGCTGCCCTCCTTGCAGCCGAAATCTCCCCACCAAAAGGGGCTCCATTTTCCAGCCATGCACACATACACACATACACATAATTATCCATCAAATCTTGCATGGAATTTAACTTAAAATTCAAGGGTTTACCTTGACTTACCCTTAACTTGATTAGGGCTCATGGATCCGAAACCATGTCCCTCTTTGGCTGCCCACATGCACACGGTTTTTGGGTCCCCAATTTGCATCAAAAATTTTCACCATCTTGGTGACTCCTTGCAGCCCAAAACCGAACCCTTGGCTGTCCAAAACCCATGAAAAATCTGCTTCTTCTTGGCCGAAATCAGCCACTGTAATACCCGGAATTTTCACGGACTTAAGATTTCTCTTTTTATTAGAAATTAGAAGTCCGCATGATGTGTTTTTATGATATTTCATGAAAAATTATGAATCACATGTGAAATTCGTAATTTTATTAGCCAAGGTTAGAATTTTCTCTTAAACCGGCTATGAGACTCGGAAAAAAAATGCCGAGGTTGGTAAAACGGCATTTTGAGTCAAAAAGTACAAAAAGGAAAGAAAAAGAATGAAAAATGACGAAATTTTAAGAAAGTCAAAAGTTTGACCAAAAAGTAAACTTTGACCGAAAAAGTCAAAAGGTTGACCAAAAAGTCAAAGTTTGACCAAGAACGGGTCAAAAATGTTGACCTCGAAAAATGATGAAATGCAGTGTAAGAAGAGACTGCAAAGACTTTCTATGGTCAATAAAGTAAAAATAAGCCGTAAAAACCACCCTAAAAATCAAGCACACCGAATCAAGATAAAAAAGGCAAAAAGGTCTCCGAAAAATTGGAGAAAGAAAGTTTTCGGTCCAATTTTACAAGGAAGAATTTTGGATAAAAAATTATGGAGTACAATATTTTTAATATCTGTGTGACACAAGGAAAGGAAATGGAATTTATTTTGAAGAAGAAAAATGGCCAAACAAAGCATTGTGGGAGCTCGTGGAAAATGACATCAACACCTTGACATCACCTTCCACCAACTCAATGTTGCACATATGGACTCCCCCTCCTCCATAAAGTTCGGCAAGCTCAAAGAAAAAGAAAACAAAAGGCATGAAAGGAAGTCATAATTTAAGGAATGGTGTCTCCTTTGGAAGCTAACTAGATGGGAACTAAATGGGTAAAATGTGGTGTCCTCTCCATCACCCATTAAGTGCCAATTATCCTCCATAAAGTCAGCCAAAGATAGCCCATACTCCCCCCCCTTGATGGCCGGCTGCACAAGGAAAGAAAAGCATGAGAGAAAATAAAATCAAGGACAAAAAGCACAAGAGAAAGCCACAAAATAAGGGAAAAAGTGTGAGCTATGCAAGACAAAGGAAAGGCTTAGAAAGCTCCACATCACCCTTGTCCAACCACTCCACTTTCTCCACTTCAAAAGTTTCGGCCAACCTCCCTCAAATCTCCCAAGGATCCGGCTGGTCTAAGAGAAAAGAAAGGAAAGAAAAATCAAAAAGAAAAAGACATGGCATAAAGCCATTTTTTGAGGAAAAAGTGTGCACCCTTTGCATGCTACTTGTCCCATTGTTTCTCCAAGGATTTCGGCTGCCAACAGCCCTCCCCATGGCCAGCCATCAGCCATTTTAAATCCCCCAAAATCCAAACACAAGGCAGCCCCTAGCCTTCCTCACTTTCGGTTGCACCAAGAGAAAAGAAAGAAGGACAAGAAAGCATGAGAGAAAGCCTTAAAATAAGGAGAAAAGTTGGTCAACAAAGCAAGCTAACCTCCCACACTTTTCCCCACAAAATCTGCTGCATGTCCCCCTCTCTTTTCCCTTCACTTTCGGCAGCAAGCAACCATCCTCTCCCCTCAATATTCGGCTGCAGCTAAGAGATGAAGAAGGACTTGACATAAAGCCATCTTTTGAGGAGAAAAGCAAGCCAATCAACCCTCCCTTTCCTCATGACTTTCGGCAACTCTCCAAGCAACAAAGTGCTGCCAGTTTTCAAGAGAAAACCGTGGGAGAGAGAGAAGAAAGAGGAGGAAAAATCAAGAAAAATCTAAGGGCTTGTGCATGTGTGGTCTTTGGTTTTTCTAAGGGAGAATCAGGAGAGTTTTGTGAGCCATGGAGACCCATTTTTGGGGCACAAATCCGTGAGTTTGGAGAGTGAAAGAAAGAGAGAAAATCTGGAAAAATTTATGGGATAAGCCATGCATGAAGTTCGGCTTGGTGTGATGGAGCCAAGAGGAAAGATTTTGGTGCTTCTTGGAGCAAAAATCCGTGAGCATGGAGGAAGGAAAAAGGTGAGTAAAAACTTGGATTTCTCATCTTGTAAAGTTCGGTTTTGATGAGCTAGAAAGAACTAACAAAAAGTGTTTGGATCCCATTTTGCATGGTGAATCCGTGAGCCCCCAAACCAAGGAGGAACCAAAAGAAGTTTTGAGGATTTTTCAAACCCTAACTTGGGTTAAGGTAACCCCTTAAACTAATCTTGGATTTAAGCTCAAGATAAGCATTTTTATGATGGTTTAAGATGGATTTGTAAGGACATAAGTCCAAGTTATTTTTCAGCCCTTGATTTGGTGTATGTGCTTGATAGGGATTAGGGTTTGGTTGGCTTATTTTATGATGTTTCTTGCATGATTTTTATGCTTGAAAAATGAGTAGGATGCATGCTAGATGTGTTATTTAAGTCCCCTAAATTTTGGTCATAAATCAGCCCTAAGGCAGTGGCTGATTTGCTTGAAGGAACAAGATGTATGTGATGCTAGTTTAAAGGATGCAAGGATAAGCACACCATGCAACCAAGGACGTTTTGTGGGCTGCATGGGTGTGAAGGATGGGCAAGAATGTATGCATGGGACGTTAGATATGTTGCTTGTTTAATGTTTAAGCTCCTGATGTGATCGGTCGAGTTAGAATCCGCGAACTAGGACGTAAAACTGGATTAACAACCGAAACTGCCATTTCGGAGTCGAAACTGGCCAGTTTCGGGAAAGTGAAATTATCAGGCCCTTAGAGGCCGAACGGGTTAAAAGTTAAAACATATAAGTTGTTCGGAACAACTTTTACTAGAGAGTAGTGCAAACAGAATCTTAAAATAAGGCTCCAAAGGCCTTCATTTTTATGAAAACCCGTGGCTAACTCCTGGAGCCAGTTTCACTCCATTTTTCAGGATTAGCCACATTCAAACGAAAACTGGTACTGATCTAGCCAGAACTGGGTTTTGTGCAAAACACGAAAGTTTTAGCATTTTCGATAGCTACAACTTTCGTGAAGACAAGTTTTTCAGAAAATGAATGGATTTTTAATCTGGGTTGGTTTTACGAAGAGTGCTCAGCGAATCCGAGAATTTCTAGCACTTTGGTTTACAAAAACGTTTTTTTTTAGAAAAATGTAAAGTGTTCTAACCCGTTATTTTGACTACGAAAACCGTTCCAATGGCGATTTTCAGTCCATAATGATTTTATGAAGTCCCGTTTTAAGAAAATGAATTTTTAGAGTTTTTGGGATTATTCACCCAAAGCTCTCAAGTTAAAGAGAAAAATGAGATTTTCCATAAGTTAAAGGAAAATTAGATTTTTCAAGAAGAGAGTGGGATTTTTAAGAGTATAGAATTGAAATTCCACATTTTTCTAAGAAGTAAAGAAAGTGATGATTTTAGACAAGTATTTTAAAGAGTAATGAAGTAAGAGCTTTTTACAAGCAAATTAATGAGATTTTTGGAAGATAATTATACAATGTTTTTCCAAAAATAATGAAATGGAGTTTTAAGGTAAAAATGGGTAATCAAGCTGATTACGAACGGTAACTGGAATTATATCCGAGTTACTGAGCTAAGCCCATAGCCCAACGTTAGACCCAAAGGGGGTTGACCTTAGTTGACCATATGTTGACTTGGGTTGACCAAGAGTTGACTTTAGGGTTACCCAATATAACCCTAAAGGATACCAAGATTAATAAAATGGGCTAAGACCAAGGGTTATTGAAGAGATAATAACCCAATGGATTATGAACCAAGAAAAGTAAATTATAAGCCCAAGATGAAGGAAGTAACCAATCAGGCTTACAAGAGATATTAGAGGGGACATACAACACACACATCTAGGATTGCTCATAGATGTTGGTTAGGATACCAACATCATGTGTCGCGAGTTATGGTAAGATAAGTTAACCTTATCTTACACCTCCTTTGAAACAGGATTATGAACCTGTTGAGATATCGCGAGGAATGTACGTCAAGAGCGTAGGACCTAAGGTAAGTACAAACCTCACCTGTAGTATGGAAAAATAATATGTATGTTCAAATATGCTATGTTTCAAGATATGTTAAAATGCTTTAAAGATGTCATGTTTTAAAGATACCATGCTATGTTTTATGAACGAAATGTTAAGTATGTATGATATAGTGACATCATAAAGTATGCTCACTAATGATAAGAAACTTGGTAAAAATACACAAGTAAGGTGTCGTACCAACCTCCACCAAGGTGGAGGATTTTTATGTTAAAGTTATGGATTCGCCCTCTCGTCAAGACGGGAGGGTGTAATCACTTATGTTTTCCTGGAGCAGTTAGGGACTTGCAACCCCATCTAACTGTATCTGGCGGCGCGCTATAAGTTAAGGGTACGTACACTATGGGGCCCATAAGAAAGATAAGGAAGTTAAAGGAAATGCATAAATGGTTCATGCATATGTTTTATGATGAAGTATGTTTCAAGATGTTTAAATGAAAGTGTTTTGTAAGATCGCGTTTGTACTTGCTGAGCGTCAACTCATCAGATATATTCCTTACTGCAGGTTGAGATAAAAAGCTTGTAGCTTTACTTGGTGGGCTTGGAGATGATGCAGCGAGTGAATGGCGGTGTGGGATACCACTACGCAATAATTTCCGCAATATGTTTAAAGTTATGAAGTTTTCATGTATGTTAAAAGCCAAGTTATGTTATGTATGCATGTAATGTTTCAAGGTATAATGCACAATTTTAGTGCATGGGTTTCAAGTCGAGATTTTAAAATGAAATCCAAATTATGAAGTTCAAAAAAAGTTTTAAAACGATGCTCAAAAGAAGTAGAAAAAAAAGTAAGTCGAAAAAAAAAAAAAATTTTTATTCCGCATTTTCAAGTATAGTAAGTATGAAGTATGAAGGTGACGGTTCCGGTGTCCCGCATCCGCGCGGTCGGCCCCGCGTGGGTGTCAGGTGGATGGTTCGGGGCGTCACAGCCACCCACCAAGGCACCAAATCCTCCTTGGCTCCATGGTTGGTTTCTCCTTCCTCAAGCTCGGCTACCACCATGGTTTGGACTGAAAATTTTCTTCACTTTCTCTCCTCACTAACCCACGGCTTTTGGTCAGAAAATCTGGAAAAATTTCCAGATTTTCCTTGCTTGCATCAAACTCCAAAACCGTGCACCTCCATGGAAGATCACACAAGGAAATTCCAATTTTTCTTGCTCTTTTCTCTCCTCCTTGGGTCTCGGATTTTTCTGCAGATTTTTGGCCATAATCTGGCTGCTTTTCTCCATTTTTTCAGCACCAAAAATCTGTCCAAAAGCATGTATTTATAGGCATTTTTGAAACTTTTCAAAATTGCATTTTAACCCCTAACTTTTCCATTTCTCTTGCTTTTTCCCCAAGGTGGCCGGCTGTCACAAGCTCAGCAGCAGCTGGCTTTGCTGATGTCATGGCTGACCTCACTTGGCTTACATCATCGCTTACCTCACAATTTTCTAAAATTGCACTTTTGCCCCAAAAAATGGAAATTCTTGCAAAAATGCCCTCTAGGTGTCCGATTGTCCTAAAAATCAACACACCCATCTTATTTTATGATATTATCATTTTGATAACTTCATACGCTCATATCATCAAATTTCTAAAATTTACACTTTTGCCCCAAAAGTGAAAATTTTTACATTTATGTCCTTAAACTTCATAATTGGCCATAATGCTTGCTTTTCAAGCAAATATCATTCTTTTCATGATTTTATGTGATTTTCTCATACTTGAATCACATATTTTCTAAAATTACATTTTTGCCCCGAAAGACAAAAATCCTTTCAATTTCACCCCCAAAAGTGGCCAGTCCTTATTTCTGCTTGCAAGGCAAGTCATTGCCTCATTTTGACATCATCTAACGACGTCACTTTGCTTACTTCACATATTTTCCAAAATTTACACTTTTGCCCCAAAAGTGAAAATTTTGACATTTTTGCCCTTTGACTTTGACTAGTCCTTTTGGGTGACTTCTTGACTAAATCTGTCGTTCTTGACCTTAACTAATGCTAGGGATGCTTGATTTCTAGGGTGTTTCTACTATCTACTTGGGCTATCTTGCCCATACTGACATATTTTGCAGTATTTTCTCATACTGCATCATTTTTTTCACTATCGAGTCAACCGTTGACCACTTTTGGTCAAACTTTGACTTTTTTGGTCAAACTTTGACTTTTTCGGTCAAACTTTGACTTTTTCGGAACTGCGTCCTATTTCGTCCTTTTCGACCTGAAAGGGCGTTTTCTAACCTTAAAAATCTGTTCTGAGTCTTATTGAGCCATAAGACTTCGTAAAACGTGTGAAAAACTCTTAACTGAGTTTTTCCGTAAACATGTCACATATGCTCATAATTCCTTTAAAAGAGGAAAAATGGCAATCATGAAAATTCTAGGTATCACACCCAAAATCTTTCTTTTGGTTCCTCTCCACAAGCCGAACTCCACCACATGATTTACCCTTCAAAATTTCCAGATTTCATCTCCTTTTTCACTCCCCAAACCCACGGTTTTGGCTGCCCAAAATGAGTCTCCAAGCCTCCAAAAATTTTCTCTTCTTCCTCCCTAGTGAACCCGAATGCCTTACAAGCAAAAACCCCATGAAAATTTCTGATTTCTCTTCTCCTTCTCTCCCTCTCACCCCACGGTTTTTCTGCTGGAAAATGGGCAGAGTTTGGCTGTCTTTCATCAATAAAAGAATGGGTTTTTTTGGAGGGCTATTTATAGAGGGAGGGGTGCTTGTTGGGTGGTCACTTTTTCCCTTAATTTTTGGCTTTTTCCCATGTTTTCACATGGCTGCCGAACTTTTTGGGGGTCAAGGGGGATATGTAGTGGTTGGTTGCTTGTCCCAATTTTGTGGGTTTTTCCCCTTGCTTTCCCTTGAATTTAGGCTTGTCCTTGCCTTCCCATGTGCTGCCGAAATTGAGGGAGAAAGGGGGAGGGGTTGGTCGAACTTTTTGGGTGAAAAAAGGGGAGTGGTTGTGACCACCCCTTACTACGTAGGGCCGTCACTCCTTACCTTACCTTAGATTACTTACTTACTTGAAAATTTGGGGATATATTTTTTTTTGACTTTCTTATATATATATATATATATTTTGAAACTTACTTAGAAAACATTTGTCTTTAGTAATACATCATTACTACTTAAGTAAACGTTTACTTAAGGTATTTAGTTCCAAAATACCAGAAAACATAACTTGTCTTTACCATACATACTTATGTACAAAACTTCTTTACTTATCAAAAGATTTGCGGAAACTATGCGTAGTGGTATCCATACCGCCTTCGTCTGCCGCCACACCGCTCCAACGATGCCCAGCATTAAGCTGCAGATTTCTTACCTACAGTATGAAATATAACTGAATGAGCTTTCGCCCAGTAAGCACAAACATAATCTCACAAAACATTTAAAGCATCATGAAAAACATACATTATCATACGCATATGCATGAACCATTTATGCATTTCTTTTAACTTTCTTACCTTTTTTATGGGCCCCTTAGTGTATGTACCCTTAATTTATAGCGCGCCTCTAGATACAGTTAGATGGGATTGCAAGTCCCTAACTGCTCTAGGAAACACAAGTGATTGCACCCTCTTACATAAACGAGAGGGCGAATCTATAATTTTATCATAAAGATCCTCCACCTTGGTGGAGGTTGGTACGACACTTTACTTGTAATTTCTTACCATGTTATTTATCTTTAGTGAACATACCTTATGATGTCACTATATGATAACATACTTTTTATCTCATTTATAACATGGCATGGCATTCTTTTCATTCATAGCATTTGCAAACATGACATTTTTATAAACATGACATTTTGCAAATATAGCTCTTTTATAATCTTTTGCAAAAATAGCACTTTTTATAAACATAGCATTTTACGAAAATATCACCTTTTATAAACATGGCATTTCGTAAAAATAGCACTTTCATAAAACATGGCATTTCATAGATATAGCACACAACATATTGCAGCATATTTGAAAACCACATACTTGAACATAATTTACTAATTTTCATACTGCAGGTGAGGTTTGTACTTACCTCTAGTGCCGTATTCTTAGAATCGCGCCCCTTAAATCGTCGGCAACCGCGATTCACTTTCTTGATATACCAAAAATATAGGATCAGGATCCTTTCGTAAGGTGTTGGTGACCTACCAACACACATTTTTACTTTTGGTTGTATGTCCCCTATTCATGAAATCCATTTTGGCCATATTTATCCCCATTCTTTATTGAACTTGGATAAGTCCTTATGAGATTACATTGGGTAACCTTTTTGGTTAGAGCCTTGTTCTCTTATTGGGCTTTGCTCATATATCCTTGTTATTGGGTTATTTCCATTAACCCTTCAAGTCTTAGCCCAATACACATGTGGGTATCCCTTAGGGTTATATTGGGTAACCCTTAAGGTTAACCTTAATTAACCTTGGGTCAACCTTTTGTCAACCCTTAGTTATCCTTGGGTTTGTAACTCGGATATAATATTCGGTTACCATTCGTAATCGGCTTGTTTACCAATTTTTCTTTAAAATTTCTCTTCCTTATTTTGGAAAATCTTGTGTTATTAATTTCGAAAAATCCTTCATTTTGCTTGTAGAAATTCTAACCCCTTTAATTAGAAAATTCATTGGCTTAAATTTCATTATTTTCTTTAACTTGGAAATTTTGGTTGAAACCCTCTTTTTCTTTACTTTATGGGAAAAATGTGAATTTCAAACCCGAGCTCTTAAAATTCATGGTTTTCAAAACAAATCTTGTATAAAATCATTTGGGGTCGGAAACCGCCTTTGGAATGGTTTCCGATGCTAAAATGACCATTTTGGAACACTTCATGATTTTTCTAGAGAAGATTTTCGTGAGACTCATTTGTTAGATTTCGGGCTCTCTGCGCGTCTCTCACAAAACGCGCCCAGTTTAAAAATCGGCTCTGAATCTGAAAAAATTTTCTTCACGAAAGTTGTAGCTATCGAAAAATACTAAAACTTTCGTGTTATGCACCAAATCTATTTCGGCCTAGATCAGTACCAGTTTTTATTTGAAAACGGGTTAACTCTGAAAAACTGTGTGGAGAACGTCCCAGGGTTCAGCCACGGGTTTCGGGTAAAACGAAGGCCTTTGGAGCCTTATTTCGAGATTCTGTCCACGCTATCCTCTAGGAAAAGTTGTTCCGAACAACTTTTGTGTTTTGACTTTTACCTCATTCGGCCTCTAAGGGCATGATATTTTCATTTTCCAGAAACTGCTCAGGTTCGAAACCGAACTGGCAGTTTTGAGTGTTGTTTTCGGTTTACGTCCTACTTCGCGGAACTAACTCGACCGATCACATCGGGAGCTTAGACAACATCAAGCAGCGCTTCTAACGTCCCATTACAACCCATAAATCCATCTCATTCTACTCATGCAACCCCTAATCCGAAAATTAAAAAGGTTAGGGTTACATGGTTCTAACTCATGCATCATCACATACCATCATACAAAATCCATCCCTAAGTCTAGCAAGCTCTCTTGGCTGCCAAGGGCAGATTTTTTTGGCCTAAACTTATGGGACATACAACCTATCTTCTAGCATGAAAAATCCATCATTTTCAAGCACAAATTTTAAAGCAATCAAGCATAAAAAAATCAGCCAACCAACCCTAACCTTATCAAGCACATACACACCAAAAATAGGGCTGAAAATTAAATAGACTTATGTCCTTACAAACCACTTGAGTCAACCTTAAAAACACTTAAATAAAGCTTAGATTCAAGGTGGTTTAAGAGATTTTACCTCAACCCAAGTTAGGGTTTTTGAAATCAAAAGTTTCCCTTTGATTCTTGGCTTACTCTAGCCCACGGCTTTGACAAAGAAATGCATCCAAAATTTTATGTTTTTGTTAGCTCTAATGCTCCACAAAACCGACCCTTAATCCAAGATCACAAGAAGAAAAAACCAAGTTCTTCCTTACCTCTTTTTCCTCTTGTTTGGTTCGGCTACCACCTTGGAGAATCACCAAAAATTCTCAAGCCCTCCTTGCTCTTGGTTGCTCACGGTTTTTGGTACAAAAGATACACCAAAAATTTTTCTTTTTGGTTCCTTGCTAGACCACTCAAAACCGAACCTCTCCTCAAGATTTTTCCTTTAAAATTCCAGATTTTTCCTCTCCTCCTTCCTCTCTCAACTTCGGCTACAAATCTTGGTGGAAACCACAATTTTTCCTCACTTTTCTCTTGCAAAACCGTGCACTCCAAGATGAGCACTTCATAATTTTTTTCTTGCTCTCACACTCTCCTATTCTCTTCCTCTCTCTCCCACGGTTTGTGCTAAAAAAATCTGAAGGAGGATGTGAAGGTTGGCTGCCTTGGGAAGGGAAGTGAGAAGGGGTTTGCTTGCCTCAAAACAAGGCTTTAAGTCTTGTCTTTCTTGTCCATTGGTGCAGCCAAAATCAAGGGGAGTTGGAGGGGGTTGCAGCCGGATTTTGGGGAGGGGAAAAGGGGAGTGGATGGGCTGTTGATGGGAGTGGTTGGCAGCTGAAAATAAGGGGAAGATAAGGCATGTGCACTTGTCCTTGCTTAGTTAGATTTTGGTTGGTCATTTAGTTACCAAAACCAAACTATTTCTTTCCTTTTTCTTTGAATTGCCGACCATGATGGAGGGGGATAGAGGGCTGAAAGATTTTAAGGAGAAAATGGTATGGGTTTGGCTCATTATTTTAAGCAAAAAGTGACTAGACTTGATGGACAAAAGTTGGTGCACTTTTCTCCTTAATTTAAGGTTTTCCCATTTTTTTTTCTTTTCCTTTGTGTCTCCCATGTATGGTTGGCCATCATGCATGGTAAAATCCACATAATGCAACTTTGAGTTAGTGGGGGGTGATGTCAATGGTTGATGTCATCTTCCACTAGCTCTTTCAAGGCCTTGTTTGGCCATTTCGGTCTTTCACAGCTCTTTTAGCGCTCTACAGTTATTTCCAATACTGTGATGAGCATTCTTATTTTATATTTTGATCCAAAAATTATTCCATTAAATTTTTGGACCGAAACTCTCTTTCTCCAATTTTTCGGAGACCTTTTTGCCCTTAATTTTTTTTCGGTGTGCTTGATTTTTCTAGGGTGGATTTACGGCTTATAAAACTTCATTTTTTGAGATTCTTTTCATATTCCTTCATCATACTTGTAAAGTCGACATTGTGACCCGTTCCGGTCAAACTTTGACTTTTTGGTCAACCCTTTGACTTTTTGGTCAACACTTTGACTTTTTGATCAAAGTTGACTTTTTGGTCAAACTTTTGATTTTCGTAAAATTTCATCCTTTTTCGTTCTTTTTCCTTTAAAAACTTCATTTTTGACTCGTAAAACATTAATTGAGTCTCAAAATCATTAAATGAGGACTCGAACATCTTTTAGATAAAATTATGAATTTCTCATTATTATTCATAATTTTTCATATAACACTTCATAAATACATAAATTAGACTCTAATTCCTTATAAACAAGGAGATTACAAGTCTACAAAATTTCGGGTCTTACAGTGGTTGGCTAAGGGGGATGTGGAGGCTCTTGAGCCATTCATTTCCCATGCTTAGCTCACACTTTGTGAGGTCATCAAGTAGACATCATCACTTAAATTTTGGCTTTTCCTTCCTTTGACTCCTTGATTTTAGGCTTTTCTTTTTTTTTTTTTTTTCTTTGTCTTTCCATGGGGTTGCCGAAATTTATGGGAAGGGGAAGAGAGACATGTGGCTGGCCATTAGAGCAAGGAAAAGCTAGAAGGTTCTAGAGTCTTCTAGAATTTTCTTTCAAAGCCACCTAAGGCTTGTGATGTCACACACATGAAGTCATCCCTTAAAACAAGGGTCTTGTTTGGTTCTTGTCTCCTTCTCCAATTTAATTTATTTTTCTTGTGTCACATAGTTATTTCTAATACTGTGCTCCATATTTTCTTACTGTACTTCAGTCCAAAAATTTTTTTATATAAAATCGAACCGAAAAACTTTATGTCTCCTATCTTTAGAGACCTTTTAGCCCTTAATCTTTTATTGGTGTGCTTGATTTCTAGGGTGGTTTTTAAGGTTTAATCTTGCTTTCTTGACCATAAAAAGTGTTCGCAGTCTCTTCTTATACTGCATTTCATCATCTTGCAAGGTCAACCTTTTGACCCGTCCTTGGTCAAACTTTGACTTTCGTAAAAATTACATCCTTTTTCATTCTTTTCAACTCATAATGCCGTTGCTAACCTCAGCATTCTATTCCGAGTCTTATAGCTGGTTAAAAGAAAATTCTAACCTTGGCTAATAAAATTATGAATTTCACATGCGATTCATAATTTTTCATGAAAACATCTCATAAACACAACATGCGGACTTCTAATTTCTAATAAATAGAGAAATCTTAAGTCCATGAAAATTTTGGGTATTACAGGACCAAAGGAGAATTGGGGATTTCAAACCCTAACTTGGGTTTAAGATAAAATCTTGACCCAAATGTTTCAATTAAGTTCAAGTTGAGCATTTTTATTTGTGATTCAAGTTGGATTTGTAAGGACATAAGTCCAATTTTATTTTTAGCCCTAGATGTGGTGGTGTGTGCTTGATTAGGTGATTAGGGTTGGTTGGCTTATTTATGATGTTTGCTTGCATGATTTGAGCTTGAAAAATGGTTAGGATGCATGCTCGATGTGATTGGTATGTCCCCTGATTTTTGGTCACAAAATCTGCCCAAGGCAGTGCTTGTGTGGCTGCTTGTGTAAGGATGAAGGTGATGATGGATGCTTGATCTTGATGCTAGGCTAGAAACCATGCAACCCAAGGATAGAGCTTTCGGTTTAGGGTTGCATGGACACATGGGATTGACATGCTTGAATGTATGGGACGTTAGAAACACTGCTTGATTGATGTATAAGCTCCCGATGTGATCGGTCGAGGTAGAATCCGCGAGATAGGACGTAAACCAGACTAAGCAACCGAAACTACCAGTTCGGATTCGAAACTGGCCAGTTTCGGGAAAGTGAAATTTTAAGGCCTTTAGAGGCTGAACTGGGTAAAACTCAAAACACAAAAGTTGTTCGGAAGGGTCTTTCCTAGGGGATAACGAGGGCAGAATCTCAAAATGAGGCTCCAAAGGCCTCCGTTTTTATGAAAACCCGTGGCTGATTCCCAGACCCAGTTTTCACCCAGTTTTCCAGGGTCAGCCAGTTTCAAAAGAAAACTGGTACTAATGCAGGCAGAACTGGATTTTTTACAAAACATGAAAGTTTTAGCTTTTTTGGAGAGCTATAACTTTCATGAAGATAAGTTTTTCAGATTACGAACAGATTTTTAAACAGGGATTGTTTTACGAAGGGTGCGCAGGGAATCCAAAAATTCCTGCACCATAGTTTTACAAATGCTTTCTAAAAACTGTAAAATTGTTTTTAAACCGTTGTTTTAACTATGGAAACTGTTCCAAAAGCAGTTTCCAGCCCTAAATGATATTTATAAAGGTCTGTTTTGAAAACATGAAATTTTACAAGCTAAGTTAAGAGTTCTGGAATTTTCTTCTTAACTTGAAAAGTTGAGAAGAAAAATGAGATTTCGTAAGCCAAGTGTTTTCAAGATTTTAAGGCAAGGTAAAGCAAAATGAACATAACAGGCGATTTTCAGTCCATAAAGATTTTAAGAAGCCTGTTTTAAGAAAAGGAATGTTTATAAGTTAAGAAAAGAGTTTTGGAGCTTATTCACCCAAAACTTTCCAAGTTAAGGAAATATGAGATTTTCAAAGTTAAGATTTTCAAAAGGTATTCCTTAACTTTTTCAAGATAAGAAAAAAATAGAATTTTCAAGCTAAGGGTTAGTAAGCGAGTCGATTACGGATGGTAACCGAAAATTATATCCGAATTACTGGGCTAAGCCCAAAGCCCAACGTTTGACCCAAAGGAGGTTGACCTTAGTTGACCACATGTTGACTCGGGTTGACCAAAAGTTTGACCTTAAGGGTTACCCAATATAACCCTAAAAGATACCATGATTAATGAATTGGGCTAAGACTTGGGTTATTGATAAGATATTAACCCAATGGATTACGGACCAAGGAAAAGGTAAGACACAAGCCCAAGGATAATGAAAAGAAAGTGACCAATCAAGTTTACAAGAGGTATTAGAGGGGACATACAACACATACAACTAGAATTGTTCATGGATGTTGGTTAGGATACCAAAATCATATATCATGATTTATGGTAAGATAAGATAACCTTATCTTACACCGGGATTGAAACAGGAATAGGAACATGTTGAGATATCACGATGAACGATACGTCAAGAGCGTAGGACCTCAGGTAAGTACAAACCTCACCTGTGGTATGGAAATAGTAAATATTTTCAAATATGCTATGTTATGTGTAATGCCATCATGTTTTAAAGACACCATGTTTTCAAGTATGCTATGTTTCAATGATATCATGTGTTAATGATGTTTTAAAGATGTTTTGAAAATATTTAAGGATGTTAAGTTTTAAAGAATGCCATGTTTTCAAAGGTGCCACATTTTCAAAAAGTGACATGTTTTAAGAAAATCATGTTGCAAAAATGTCATGATTTATGTGATGTAAAGTATGCCATGTGTATGATTTTATGACATCATGAGGTATGTTCACTAAGATAAACAACATGGTAAAAAATCACAAGTAAGGTGTCGTACTAACCTCCCATCAGGTGGAGGGTTTTCATGTTCAAGTTCAAGTTATGATTATCAACCTCTCATGGATGTGAGAGGGTGTAATCAATTATGTTTCCCAGAACTGTTAGGGATCTTGCAACCCCTAACTTTATCTGGAGGCGCACTATAATTCTGGTACGTACACAAGGGGCCCACATGTTAAAGAAAGATAATAAGTTAAAGTTAAAAATGGATTGCATAAATAAACATAAATGGTTCATGCATATGTTATGTGATGAATGATATGTTTTCAAGATGTTTAAAATGAAAAAAGTTTTTGTGAGATTAAAGTTTGTATTTACTGAGCGAAAGCTTATCAGATATATACTATACTGCAAGTAGAGATAAAAGGCCTGTAGCTTTAATTGGTGGGCTTGGAGACGATGCAGCAAGTGAAGGGCGGTGTGGGATACCACTACGCATAATTTCCGCACTATATTTAAGTTATGAAGTTTTTCAAGTATGTTTAAATGTCAAGTTAAGTTATTTATGTATGTAATGTTTTCAAGTCCCGATTTCAAAACGAAGTTCAAGTTTTCAAGTTTTAAAAGCAAGTTGTAAGAAAAAAAAAATTTATTCCAAATTTTCTACAAGTTTAACTAATTAAGATCAAGGTTTAAGTCAAGCAAGTAAGGTCACGTTCCCCCGCTCGCGTGGTCGGACCTACGTGGGTGGTTCGGGGCGTGACAATAGGGGGTTACGTTGGATAACCTCTTTTGGTGTTAAGCCTTTAGTATACTAGTAGGTTTTCTTTTAGACCTTGGGCTTTACTTTTACATCATAATCCTTGGGTCATCTCCCTTAACCCTTATGTCCTAGCCCGATTATATATATGGGTATCCCTTAGGGTTATGTTGGGTAACCCTTGAAGTTAAACTTAATCCCACATTGGGTCAACTAAAGTCAACCCTTGGGCTTGATCCTGTAACTCGGATATAATATCTGGTTACCATTCATAGTCGGCTTGATTATCAGTTTTACCTTAAAACCCTATTTTCGTACTTTTGGAAAATCTTGTGTAATTATCTTTAAAATTTTTTAGTTTGCTTGTAAAAATTCTTACTTCTTTGGGTGACATTTTTATAAAACTATTTAGGACTAAAAATCGCTTGTTACGTTCATTTTGCTATATCTTGGCTTAAAACCTTGAAAACACTTGGCTTAAAACAAATCTTATTTAGGTCGATCGTGTTTTTTTTTTTTCCTTTTTGTTAGGACCGTTTATAGTACTTTGTATTCGGTTATTAGGTTGTACATATATGTAGGATGGCAAGTGGTAGCCACTTCCATCTGAAGTTCTGTCCGTATATTATGAAAATGTACAGTATTATGTATTTTGAAAACATTGTATATATGACAGTAAGTATTCTGTACAGTATGTACTTTCGTTATGATGATGTACTTTTGAGATTGTACAAAAAGGGACCGTGCGAACACGGGATATATGACAAGTTATGTTACGATGATATGTTAAGTTAAGTATGTATATGCTATGATAATGCTATTATGTTATGATATGATAAGTATGTTTATGTGATGTCATGAATGTAATATGATATGTTAAGATTGGTATGGGAAGAAAGAATATTGATAATATTTCTTTTTCCTATATTAGGAATTTAAGAATGGTTCATACACGAGGGAACACATCTACCGATGCACCGGAAGATCCGCTTCAGCCAGATATGGTGACACTGATGATGAACTTGCAACGACAGTTGCAAGAACAACAACAAGAAATGGCGAGATTTAGGGAACAGTTAGAGCGGATGAACCGAGCTCCTCAGGTTCAAGCGGCGCCACAGCCAGCACCGCCAGTACCGCCAGTGGTACCCCAAGCACCCAACGTTAATGTCCAACCAGAGGCTCAGCCAGAAGTGCCTCGACCCGCAGAAGTACCAATGGCACCAGCTGCCATCCCTGTAAATCCACCAGTGGTGCGAGAAGACATGTTCTATGAGCGTTTCAGACGCATGAAGGCGCCTGAGTTCGAAGGATCTACTGATCCGATAGCTGCAGACAACTGGCTCATTGACATTCTGGTTATCCTGAATTTCATGAGACTTACTGAACAAGAAAAGGTGTTATGTGCTTCCTTCGTGCTCAAGAAGGATGCAAGGCATTGGTGGACAACAGTTGAAGCACGTAGAGACGTGATGACTATGACTTGGCAAGACTTCGTATATGAGTTCCGTACGATGTACTACAACAGAGAAGTCCTTGTAGTACAGCAAGACGAGTTTACAAACTTCAGACAGGGATCGCTGTCAGTAATGGATGCAGTTAAGAGGTTTGAGCAGCTCGCTCGCCTATGCCCTAAGTTGGTGCCGAATGAAGAAGAGAAGGTGCGGTTGATGATGAGGATGTTTCGCACGGACATTGCGAAACTAGTCAGTACCGGGAACAATCCACCAGAGACCGTATCAGATTGTGTCAGCAGGGCTGTTAGGGCTGAATATTGGATAAACCGGGACAAAGAAGCAAGAGCTCAGATCTTTAAGTCCCGAAAAGAGGAGAAAGCTGCTGCTAAGACCAACCAACCCCGCCAGGGTACAGAAGCCAACACAAAGGGTCAAGCAAGTGGCTCTGGCCAAGGTCCCAAGCAATTTGGGAAGAACAAAAGGAAAGGAAATTTCAATGGTCAGGGACAACATAAGAACTCTCAGCAAAAGAAAAATAACCGGGGGAATGATGGTAACAATGTCACTTATCCTACTTGTGACACTTGCGGAAAGAAGCACCCGGGAGTTTGTAGAAAGGGATCAAATGCTTGCTACTTTTGTGGCAAGGAGGGACATTTTGCTAAGAACTGCCCTCAGAACAATCAAAACCCTCAACCCCAATACCAGAACCAGTAGCAACAATATCAGAACCCCAATCCCAATCAGAGGCAGATACATGCAGTACAGGCTAGGCTGGAGGGACCAGCAGTGGTACAAGGCAGAATAAAAGCACCAGAACCTCTAGCTCGGATTTATGCCTACACAAAAGGGGATGTGGAGGCAGGGACGTCACACGTGGTGACAGGTCAGATTTCTATCACCACTTATGATGTCATTGCCTTATTCGATTCTGGTGCCACGCATTCTTTCATATCCCTAGAATTTGCTCAGAAGCTAGGAGGCAGTGTTAGGAGAATAGAACAACCTTTCAATGCTTCTTTACCATCCGGTGAAATTTTGTGGTCCAATTTCTGGATCCAAAATGTTCCCATCATGATAAATGGCAGAGAATTAATTGCAGATCTCATCGCAATCAAACTCCATGATTTCGATGTGATCTTGGGGATGGATTTCTTGGGAAGGTACAACGCTAGGATCGACTCCAGAAGGCGTCGTATAACGTTTAGCCTTGACGGGAAGGAGGAGTTTAACTTCCAAGGGCAGCCCAGAAATTCCACCACCAAGTTTGTGTCAGCCATAAGGGCGTGGAAAATGTTAGCTAATGGATGTCAAGGATATTTAGCTAACATGGTGGATAAGAAGCAGGAGAAGGAGTTGATGCCAGATGATGTTCCCATCATCAGGGAATATGTGGACGTATTCCCAGAAGAATTACCAGGATTGCCTCCAGAGCGGGAAATTTCATTTGAAATCGAGCTGATACCCGGAGCTGCACCGGTATCAAAAGCTCCATACAGGATGGCACCCGCGGAACTCAGGGAACTGCAGGTACAGCTACAAGAGCTGCTGGACAAAGGGTTCATTAAGCAGAGTCACTCTCCGTGGGGAGCACCCGTCTTGTTTGTGAAGAAGAAGGACGGATCGCTGCGAATGTGCATAGACTACAGGGAGTTGAACAAGATCACCATCAAGAACAAGTATCCACTCCCAAGGATAGACGATCTGTTCGACCAGCTCAGGGGAGCGACAGTCTTTTCAAAGATTGACCTACGTTCAGGTTACCATCAGCTGCGAATCAAGGAGTCGGATGTTTCTAAGACAGCCTTTAGGACGCGTTATGGGCACTACGAGTTTTTGGTTATGCCCTTTGGAGTGACGAATGCCCCAGCTGCGTTTATGGATTTGATGAACCGAGTATTCAAGGACTATTTGGACAAATTTGTGATCGTTTTTATCGATGACATCCTGATATACTCGAGGTCCCAGGAAGATCATGAGCAGCACCTGAGACTGGTGATGGAAATGTTGAGGCAGCATCAACTGTACGCTAAATTCACGAAGTGTGAATTTTGGCTGGAGAAAGTCCACTTTTTGGGGCATGTAGTGACGAAAGAAGGAATCTCTGTAGATCCAACTAAGGTGGAAGCAGTTAGCTCATGGCCAGCACCCAGGAATGTTATGGAAGTCAGAAGTTTTCTTGGGTTGGCAGGATATTATAGAAGATTTGTATAAGGATTTTCAAAGATCGCAGCACCTCTTACTGCTCTCACTCGAAAGGAGAAGAAGTACGAGTAGACCCAGAAGTGTCAGGAGAACTTCCAAGAGCTTAAGAGAAAGCTGACAAGCGCACCTGTGCTGATTATTCCAGATGTTGAAGCAGGGAATTTTGTAATTTACAGTGACGCTTCCAAGAACGGACTCGGAGCGGTATTGATGCAAAACGGGAGGGTAGTGGCCTATGCGTCCCGACAGTTGAAGAATCATGAAAGGAACTACCCTACCCATGATCTGGAATTAGCTGCAGTAGTTTTTGCTCTCAAGATATGGAGACATTACCTGTACGGGAACAAGTGTGAGATCTACACTGACCACCAGAGCCTCAAGTATATTTTTACTCAAAAGGAGTTGAATATGAGGCAAAGAAGGTGGTTAGAGCTAGTGAAGGATTATGACTGCGAAATCCTTTACCATCCTGGGAAGGCAAACAGGGTGGCAGATGCACTAAGTCGGAAGTCAGTAGGCATGCTGATGTCTATTGGAGCACTTCCTAAGTCCTTGCAAAAGGAGATTGTGGATTTCAACCTTGAAATGATAACGGGGAAGTTGTCTTCGCTCGTCCTCAAGTCAGATCTATTGGACGTCATCAAGGCACACCAAGAAAATGACTCTTCACTGTTGAAAGCCAGACTATTTAGTGAGAAGGGTAGCGAATTCAAGACTTCTGATGACGGCATACTCCATTTTAGAGGAAGAATCTGCGTTCCTGAAGTGAAGAATTTGAAGGAACGGATAATGTCGGAGGCACACCAAACACCATATTCAGTATATCCAGGAGCATCCAAGATGTACAAGGATCTTAGAGAGACTATTGGTGGCCAAATATGAAGAATCAGGTAGCAGAATACGTGTCAAAGTGCCTAACTTGTCAGAAAGTTAAGGCCGAACACTGACTTCCAGGAGGAGAATTGCAAAAGATCGAGCTTCCGGAATGGAAATGGGAGCAAATCACGATGGACTTTGTAGTCGGACTGCCCAGAACCTCGAGCGGAAACGACACGATTTGGGTCATTGTGGATCGTTTGACCAAATCGGCGCACTTTATTGCGGTTAAAGCCACTCACTCGGTGGAGAAATTAGCAGAAATTTACGTGGCTCAAGTTGTCAGATTTCACGGAATCCCAAAATTGATCATCTCTGATCGTGATGGGCGTTTCACGTCGTGGTTTTGGATGAGTGTTCACGCTGCAATGGGGTCAAGACTGAAGTTCAGTACTGCTTTTCACCCCCAAACCGACGGACAGTCCGAGAGAACCATACAGACCTTAGAAGACATGTTGAGGTCATGCGTCCTAGATTTCAAGGGAAATTGAATTCTCCTACAACAACAGCTATCATGCCTCAATAGGGATGGCTCCGTTCGAAGCTTTGTATGGAAGGAAGTGCCGATCGCCGATTCATTGGCAAGAAGTCGGGCAGAAACAGCTGCAGACCACAGACTTCATAGAAAAGACCTCCGAAGACATCAAGAAGAGCAAGCAGAGACTTGATATAGCCTTTAGCAGACAGAAGAGCTACGCAGATAAACGCCGACGACCGCTGGAATTCCAAGTAGGGGATGTTGTTTTTATCAAGATTGCTCCGATGAAGGGAGTAATACGGTTCGGTAAGAAGGGAAAACTCAGTCCGAGGTATACAGGACCATTTAAGATTCTTGAGAGGATTGGAAAAGTCGCGTATAGGCTCGCCTTACCGCCAGAATTAGCCTCAATGCACGACGTATTCCACGTTTCAATGTTGAAGAAGTATGTTTCCGATCCTTCTCACGTGCTTAGCCAGGAACCAGTAGAGGTTCAAACAGATCTTACCTATGAAGAGAAACCTGTTAGAATCCTCGACAGGGAGAATAAAGTCTTGAGGAACAGAGTTATTCCTGTGGTTAAGGTGTTGTGGCGTAACCACAAGGTTGAAGAAGCGACATGGGAGCCAGAAGATGCGATGATGAAAGACTACCCCGAGTTGTTTTAATTTTCGAGGACGAAAATTTTTAAGGAGGGTAGATTGTGATATCTGGTTTTCATGCTACTAATTCTTGTAAAGAATTAAATATGTGCAGATTATGCAATATTATGAAAAAGTTCATTTCAGAACTTTCATGTGTGTATTATGAGCTTTTATAGCTTAAAAAGACTCAAAACGGGTGATTCGAATAAGCAAACTGCCTTTTCGGACAATAAGAAGTGAAACCTGATCGTTTTGTGAAAAGTCAAAATTTTGACCAAAAAGTCAACCGTTGACCCGAAAAGTCAACGTTTGACCAAAATGGTCTAAATTGTGAATCATGAATTTTAAGATCTGCATTTTTCGAAAAATGCTGCAGAAACTCATTTTTCTTTAATAGATAATGAAAATGAGACACCGGAACCACTATAGAAAAATTTGGCGTATTTTATGAAATCATAGGGCAGAAAGGGTTTGAGAAAACAAGAAAAATATTTTTCGACCCGATTTTCCGACGGCACGTTAAAAAAATCCAAAAACTGTAAAATGATATTTTCAGTATTGGAATTTAAATTTTTGAACTCAACGTTTCAAGATTTTCAGTCAAACCAAAACTTTGTTCAAGAAATTTTTCTAGAACACTCTTCATCCTTATCTCTTTGGTGTGGTGGCCCAACCAAAGCATGACACATGTCCATGACAACTCAACATTGGTTGTCTTCCACCCTCCCTCATGGCCGGCCACATGTCCCTCTACAAGTCCAAATTTTAAAAATTTTGGGGTCAAAAATTGGATTTTTGAAAGCTTGCTTGAGCTCTATAAATAGACAAGCTCCCTATTCATTTTTATTCAAAATCCTAGTGAAGCTCTTGCAAATTTTCAGCTCAACCAAAGCCGTGAGAGAGAAAGGGAGAGTTCATAAAATTTTGTGAGCCAACCTTCAATTCCATCTTCGGGTAGCTTAGGGAAACCGAAGGGAGAAAAAAAAAATTCTGGCAGTTTGTTCAGTCCACTGCCGTGAGCCAAAAGCAGGGGAGAACCACGGGGAGAGACCAAATTTTTGGGGAAAAAGGTGAGCCAAGGGTTCGGGAGGCTTATCTAACCAAGGGAGTGAGTTTGAGTGAACTTTGGAGGCTTGTTTGTGCCTTTAGGACAGCCTCGGGTAGGCTAGAAAGAAAGGAGAAAAAAAATTTTTAGCCTTGGGTCAAGTGACCCTTAGTGGCCGAGCAAAGAGGGGAACCAGCCAAAGGAGCCAAAAATTTGGTGCTTGGTGCACCTAGGAGCAGTAGCCGAACCATTGGAGCCAAGGGAGTGCAAGGGGGAGCACTTTGGCAATCCAAACCCTAGGCCGAACACCACACCCTAGTTGAGGTAAAATTCTAAAATTTTTCTCAAGCTTTTAAAATGGTTTTTAAGCTTTGATTTATATGTATTTTGTGCCGAAAATGTGTAAGGGCATAAGCCCATTGCATGTGTTAATTTCTGCCCTATGTGCTTGATTGGCCGTGTATGGTGGTTAGGCTAGCCGAGTGGTTGGTTTGTGTTTTGTGCATGCTTTTTAAGCTCGGTTTGTGCTTGAAATTTGTTAGAATGCATGTTTGGGTGATTGTAGGCTTTATGTCCCCATTAGGTCAGATTTGATTCATGTTTGTATGTTTAAAATTTTATGAACCATGATGCATGATTTATGTTGTATGCTTGGTTAGAGGAACCGTGCAGCCCTAGGCAATTTAGGTTCGGTTTCATGGGTTGCACGAACACGTGGGATGGCTTAGTTAGCCGAAAGGGAACGCTAGACGTGCTGCATGTTTTTGACCTAACTCCCCAAGTGGTCAGTCGAGCTAGAACCCGCGCCATAGGACGTAACAAATGAACCTAAAAACTTAAACTGCTCTCTGGTTCCCAGGAGACAGTCTCGGTAAATCGTCACAGTTGGCCGATAGAGGCCGAATAGGCAAAAACGTAAAACACGAAAGTTGTAGAATAGGGTGTTTCCTAGGGGGTAGCGTGAGCACTTTGCCAAAATAAGGCTCCAAAGGCCTACTTTTTCAAGAAAAACCGTAGGTGGGTCGGTGAGACCCAGTTTTCAAGTTAAGTCTGTTTTCGATTTAAAACTGACACCAAACGGTAAAGAATCAGAAAATGTGTAAAACATGAAAGTTTTAGAAATCTTTGAGGGCTAGAACTTTCGTGAAGGAAACTTTTACCAACTCAAAACGGATTTTTAATTACAACCTAAAATCTGAAAACTGCGCAGGATTCAACAAAATTCTGTGCATGATTTTGTAGAACCAAACTAGGAAAATTATTTTTCGGACTCAAAACGTTATTCCAAGCACAGAAACTGTCCCAAAAGCAGTTTCTGACCCTCGAACATTTTATAAAATACAGGCCAAGATCCACGAAAAATTTTAAGAAAGCAAATCATGAAAATTTAGTTTTAAGCTAAGTTTTTATGAAAAGGATTTTTAAGCTCAAGTTTTCAAAGAAAAGGATTTTAAGCTAAGTTTTTCAAAGGAAAATGTAGAACATAAGATAGCCGGGATTTAGCACCCGAGTTACCGGGCTTTGCCCCGAAGCCCAGAGTTGACCCGAAGAGGGTTGACTTTAGCACTCGAAAGGGTTGACTTTGGTTGACTTAGAAGAGAATCAAGTTTTAATACAAGCCCTAGGGTAGGTTTCGACCTAACCCAATAGTTTTTTTTATAAATGGGCTAAGTACACGGAAAGATTTTTCAACGTAACCCGCTGGGTTACAAATGGCTTCACGTTAGGGAGACACATAGCCGAAAACCCACATGAATGTTGGTTAGTACCAACATACGATAAAGATGGACTAGAAGATTGACGTACGTCCTTTAATCAAGCAGGAGGAGTTCTGCAGTGGAGCTCGGAAGAGGATCTGCAAAACAACTAAAGTACATACGGTAAGTACAACACTGTCTACAGCACAAGCTAATAGGATTATACTATTAGACTCGATGATGTGCTCTGTGTTATGTGCTAAGTACCAGGTATGCTATATGAAAAATGCTAAGTATATAGTTATATGCTAAGGCAAGATAAGAAAGAATTAAGTTAGAAAGATGACATCAGAAATGTATGTTCACACGTAAACAAGTTTAAGTAAGAAAATAAGCACCGTGTCGTACCACCCGCGCCAGGTCGGGTTGGACTGTGGATTGAACTGGAATTGGTTTGGCCGCCCCAGACAATCCATAGTCGCGCGCCGAATACGAACACGTAGACTAAGGGCCCATAATATATAAGAAAGATAATGAAGCATAATATGACCCATGCATGCTATGTGTTATACTAAGTATGTCATGTATTATATGTTATGCTAAGTATGTTATGTATTGTATGCTATATATGTTATGCTAAGTAGTATGCTATGTATATGCTATGTAATGTTATATGTTATGTTAAGTTATTATGTTTTAATCGTTATATTGTTATTATTTTGTTACGGCTTATGAGTTGTACTTACTGGGCTTTAAGCTCACCGTTTTGAGTTTGTGCTGTAGGTAAGTCGCCTGTCAGCTGATATTGATGCGGTGGGGAGTAGCGGGTCAAGCACTGTAAATCGTGGTATATGGAACCGCTACGCAATCCTTGAGTGGTATATATTTTTGAGAGATAAGAAACGTTTTATAAGTAATAGTTAATATGTTTATGCACAGAAACAATATTTTAAGTTTATGTACATAGTTTTGTGTATTATATAAAAAAAAATAATATCCGCTGTGTTTTACAAGCTAAATAAGTAAGTAAGCTTTATGTTATGAATGTATGATATCAAGTACGGTAACGGCCTGCGCCAGGTGGGTCGTTACATCAACATTCCCACCGATTTCCTACTCAAAGCATCGGCTACCTAGTTCGCTTTTCCGGGATGATAAAGGATTTCACAATCATAATCCTTCACCAGCTCCAGCCATCTACGCTGTCTCATGTTGAGCTCCTTCTGGGTGAAAATGTACTTGAGGCTTTGATGATCCGTATAGATCACAAATTTGTTTCCGTACAAATAGTGCCTCCAAATCTTAAGTGCGAACACTATAGCTGCAAGTTCCAAATCATGGGTGGGGTAATTCCTTTCATGGATCTTCAGTTGTCATGACGCATAGGCTATTACCTTCCCATTTTGCATTAGGACAGCTCCTAATCCATTTTTAGAAGCGTCGCTGTAGATCACAAAATTTCCTGCCTCTACATCCGGAATTATCAACACCGGGGCACTTGTCAGCTTCCTCTTAAGCTTTTGGAAATTATCCTCACATTTCTGAATCCATTCAAACTTTTTCTCTTTCCGGGTAAGAGCTGTGAGCGGTGCTGCTATTTTGGAAAATCCTTCGACAAATCGTCGGTAATATCCGGCTAAACCAAGAAAACTCCTTATCTCCGTGACATTCTTGGGTGTTGTCCATGCGCTAACTGCCTCGACCTTTGCAGGGTCCATGGATATTCCCTCATTTTGAACCACATGACCCAAGAAATGCACTTTCTCCAACCAAAATTCACATTTCGTGAGCTTAGCATACAGTTGGTTCCGTTTTAGCGTTTCCATTACCAGTTTTAGGTGACGCTCATGTTCTGCCTTAGACTTTGAGTAAATCAAAATATCGTCAATGGAGACAATAACGAACTTGTCCAAATACTCCTTGAACACACGGTTCATGAGGTCCATGAAAGCAGCTGGGGCATTAGTTAGTCCAAACGGCATCACCAAAAACTCATAGTGCCCATAACGTGTTCGAAAAGCTGTCTTGGCAATATCTGACTCCTTGATTCTAAGCTGATGATAACCCGATCGTAGATCGACCTTTGAGAACACCATCGCTCCCCTAAGTAGATCAAACAGGTCATCAATCCTTGGAAGTGGATACTTATTCTTAATCATGATCTTGGTCAACTCACGATAATCAATACATAATCGCAACGATCCCTCCTTCTTTTTGACGAATAAAACAGGTGCTCCCCACGGGGAATGACTCTGTCGGATGAATCCTTTGTCAAGCAGCTCCTATAATTGCACTTGAAACTTTCTAAGCTCAGCGGGTGCCATATGATAGGGTGCTTTTGATATCGGTGCAACACCAGGTAACAACTCGATTTCAAACTCGATTTCCCTTTCTGGCGGAAGTCCTGGTAAGTCTTTTGGAAAAACGTCCACATATTCTTTTATGATATGAACATCTTTAGGTGTCAGCTCCGTTTCTTTGTTCTTGTTCACTATGTTAGCTAAATATCCATGACAACCATTAGCTAACATTTTCCAAGCTTTCATTGCTGAGACAAATCTGGTTGTTGGGCTCCGAGATCGTCCGTAGAAACTGAACTCCTCTTCACCGTGTGGGTCGAACGTTACACAACGCTTTCGGCAGTCGATCTTAGCGTTATATTTGCCTAAGAAGTCCATTCCTAAGATCACATCGAAATCTTGTAGCTTGATCGCGATGAGATCTACAATTAATTCTCTGCCGCAAATGGTCACGGAAACATTTCGCAACCAAAAATTGAACCACAAAATTTCTTCGGATGGCAAAGAAGTTTTGAAAGGCTGAACTAGGTTATCCACACCTCTTCCTACTTTCTGGGCGAACTCCAAAAATACGAATGAATGAGTGGCTCCAGAATCAAACAAGGCAATAGCATCATAGGTGGCGATAGAGATCTGACCTGTCGCCACATGCGATGTCCCGGCTTCAGCATCCCCTTTTGTATAAGCATAAATTCTGGCCTGGGGTTCAGGGGCTTCTAGTCTCCCTTGGGAAATTGGAGGTCCTTCCAGTCTTGTCTGGGCTGCATGTAACTGACTGTTGACATTTCGGCTTGGGTATTGAGGGGTTTGGGTCTGAGTATTCAGAGGATAACTTCTTGCGTAATGCCCTTCCTTGCCACAAAAGTAGCAAGCGTTTGTCCCCATTCGACACACTCCAGGGTGTTTCCTTTCACATTTAGGGCACACAGGAAAGTCATTGTTGCTACCCTCCTTTCCTTTGTTAGTCTTCTTCTGAGGGTTACCCCTCTGTTGACTTTGGCTTGTAAAGTTTCCCTTCCTCTTGTTCCTCCCAAATGGTCGGGAACCTTGAGCAAGGTTACTTGTTTGACCCTTTAAGGATGTCTCCGAGCCTTGGCGAGGTTGTGTGGACTTTGCCGCAGCCTTCTCTTCTTTCTTGGCTTTGAAAATTTGAGCCTTTGCCTCCTTATCCCGGTTTATCCAGTATTCTGCTCGTAACGCCCGACTTATACAATCAGACACCAGGGTAGGTGGGTTACTCCCTACACTTACTTGCTTAGAAATGTCTGTTCTGAACATGTTCATCATTCGCCTTACCTTCACCTTCTCACTAGTTACCAATTCCGGGCACAACCGAGCTAACTGTTCGAATTTCTTAACAGCCTCTATGACGGTCATCGAGCCTTGTTTCATATTGGTGAACTCATTCTGTTGAGCTGCTAAAATTTCCGGGTTGTAATACATAGTTCGGAACTCAGCTACAAAGTCTTGCCAGCTCATAGTGGCAACGTCTCTGCGCATCTGGACCGTCATCCACCAATGCCGAGCATCTTTCTTCAGAGCGAAAGAAGCACACATAACTTTTTCTTGCTCCGTCAGTCTCATAAAGTCTAGAATGACTTGAATATCAATTAACCAGTTATCGGCCGCTATCGGGTCCGTTGGCCCTTCAAAATCAGGCGCTTTCATTCTCCTAAATCGCTCGTACAACAAATCCTCCTGTACTGGCGGAATTACTTGCCCTCCAGTAGGTGCTATTGGAACTTCAACGTTCAGAGGAATTTCTGGTGGGACCTCTGGCTGTACTTCTGGTATCGGGGGTACTCTATCATCCTGACGAGGATCTTCATTAGCTCTGGGTCCTTGGTTTATCTGAGCCAGTTGCTCTCTTAATCTATTCGTCTCTTGCTGCTGTTCTTGCAGCTGCCTTTGTAAATCGGCTACCATAGTAGCGAGGTCTGGCTCAGGTAGGTTTTCAGGTGTGGGTCTACGTCTTGGCGGCATATTCTAGTTTCCTATGAAATCATAAGAAAAGATATTATCATACCAGGGATATCCTTTCTTTCATGCCATTCTTATCGTGTTAAAACATAACACGTCGTGTCATAACATAATTTATTGCAATGTCGTCATACAACATAATCACATCAATACGTTATATTGCTTACTTATATTATTCATACACATAACATAGCTTTCATGAACATATCGTATCATAATACTTGATATGGCTTTTTGCATACATTCAAAAAGTACATCATATTTACGATACTGTAAATACATTTTTGGTACATTACACTATACATACATGCCTGTCTCATCATACTTTATATACATGGACAAAATTTCGATGGGAGTGCCTAACACCATCATACATAGTCAAAATAACGGGGATGGAAGTGGCTACCACTTTCCATCATACATAAGTACAAGCCTACTGTCCAAAAAGTACAAGCTAGTACATATCAGTCTAAAAGTCAAAATAAATACACACCCAGTCAGCCTAATCTATGTCGCTACACTAACTGCTGAATCCACGTCAGAGTCGTCGTCCCCATCTCTGTCGTCGAGAGGAATCTCCTCCGGGTCCTCCTCATCACTAGAAATATCGATGAGAGGAGGATCAACTGGTGGGTCTGTCGAAATCTCCACGACATCGTCGTCATTTGAGTCGTCCTCGGGGTCCTCCTCCTGCTCCGCTGCAGGGGCTGGTACCTCCTGCACTGGTATAGCCGGGATCGGCTCCTCGGGTGGTGCCGGACCTACCTCATGTAACAGCTCTCCTATACCCGTATCATCTACAGGTATCTGAGGGTCCTCCTCTACTGCCTCATCCTGAATCACGTCGGCGGCCAGGTCAGCCCCTAAAATATCCTCGATCATATGTCCTATGGTCATCCCTGGCATGGGGTGTGGGACATACTGACGAATACGGCCCGGTAACCCGTTCCGCTGAACTGTCAACGCCTCTAACATTGGAAGATCGATGTCCTGAGGAATATAAGGTAACATGGCCTCCTGAAATCTCGTACAGTAATGGGCCATAGGCTCAAGAGGAGTACGTAGCTATAATAACGCATGTCATACATATCCCTATAGATATCAGCATCTCTCTGAGGCGCTCCTGGCCTGTAATCTAACACCGGTCCGAATCGAGCAGTCACCAAAACGCGAAAATGTGCTCATGTCTGATCGGGCATCTGGGGCTCCCCAATCGACATCCACCATAGGCGGGCGTCGCCTATCAGACATCGACTACCCAACAAAACCTGCAGGTGGGCCGGAATATGGCTAGTACAGAAAATCAGCTCCATGTCATATAACCACTCGGCCAGGGACACCGTCCGACTAGTACCAGCGAATAATAGTGGGTGTGACTTGTGGAAGGATGTCACTGCATCTCGATCTTCATCAGCGTGTGTCGGGTCCATTGTATCGACTCTACCAGAACATAAACACATAATAAACATTTATGCATAAAAAAATATAAATTCAACTTACAATGATGGTGGCGATTGCAGGCAGACTGTAAAATGGTATAGTAGGGAACCGCTCTGATACCAACTCTGTAACGACCCGCCTAGCACAGGTCGTTACCGTAACTTACATACCTTATTGACTTAGCAAAATTACGGAAAATTTTTTTTTTCCACAAACATATGAACATACATACCTTAACTGACTTAAGATGTTTTGCGTACGCATATACCATAATTACACAACTTTGTTCTGTTTGAAATAAAATACTTAATAATGCAAAACGCGTAGCGGTCATGTTCCCACTTTTTCACAGTCGCTCCGCCACGCTCCTCCATCATTGCATCAGTCGTTGCTCATAGGTTACTTACCTACAGCGTAGACGTTAGACGTGAGCTTCCGCTCAGCAAGTACAACATTGTTAATCCGCGACACAATAAAATAACACATATGTAATACCTGACTTTTTCTATGTTATTCTTTCCTCTAGAAAGAGCTTGAATGTATGCCATAAGGGCATTTTATGAAAAAATTCAATTTCGAACTTTATTATGTGTGATGAGTTCTTATAGCTTTATAAGACTCAAAGATGATTGTTTAGAGTAGAAAATAGCCTTTTCGGATGTCAACTTTGACCCGGAAAAGTCAAAGTTTGACCAGAATAGTCAACATGATGACAGTATAGTTTTGTGATATGCAGTATGGAAGAAATACTGCGAAAACCCATTTTTATGAGTAAGATAGTATAGATAAGATCAAAAATCACCATAGAAAAATCAAGCATGCTAAGTTAAGGCACAGTGCAAAAGGGTTTGAGAAAATAAAGAAAAATTTTTCCAGATCGATTTTTACACAGATGAAATTTTTACTGCAGTATAAAATATTAATACTGTGTATTAGTACAACACAGTATTAGATTTATCTGTGTTTAGTTTAAAGTAGACTGTTTTTACAAAAAGTAGCCAAACAAGGCTTTTTATTTATGACATCATCACCATTTTAATTTATGACCTCATAAATATTTTGAGAACAAATATATGCAAGACAAGTGTCTTGATTCTAGAAATTTCTTACTTTTTCACCAAGAAAAGTTTTGGCCACCTAGGGGGCATAAATGCCAAGATTTTCATTTTTGGGACAAAAGTGCAATTTTAAAAATTTGATGATGTAAGCCATGATATAAGCAATGACATCATTTCCTTGTTCTCCAAGCTTGGCCGGCCACCTAACCCCCCCAAAAAGTGTGAGTTTTCAAAAATTTAGGGACTAAATTGCAAAATTTTTTGTGTCCCACATTGCCTATAAATATGTAATACCTAGAATTTCATGATGTCATTTTCCTTCTAAAAGAGGAATTATGAGCATATGTTGTGAAGTTTGCGGAAAAACTCAATTAAGAGTTTTTCACACGTTTTACGGAGTCTTATGGCTCAATAAGACTCAGAATAGATTTTTAAGGTTAGAAAACGCCTTTTCAGGGCGAAAAGGGCGAAAAGGAACGTTTTCCCGAAAAAGTCAAAGTTTGACCGAAAAAGTCAACTTTGACCGAAAAAGTCAAAGTTTGACCAAAAGTGATCAACGGTTGACCCGACATTGAAAAATGCTGCAGTATGCAAAAATACTGTAAAATATGTCAGTATGGGCGGTATAGCCCAAGTAGACAGAAAAATCACCCTAGAAATCAAGCATCTCTAGCATTAGTTAAGGCCAGACTGACTTTTTTAGTCAATAAATCATCAAAGGAGACCAATCCAAGTTAAAGGGCAAAAATGTCAAAATTTTCATTTTTGGGGCAAAAATGTAAATTTTGAAAAATATGTGACGTAAGCGAAGTGATGTCGTTAGATGATGTCACAATAAGGTAATAACTTGCTTTGCAAGAAGAAAATAAGAACTAGCCACTTTCGGGGAAGATTTTGTCTTTCGGGGCAAAAATGTAAATTTGGAAAATATGTGATTCAAGGATGAGAAAATCACATAAAATTATGAAAAGAATGATATTTACATGGAAAGCAAGTATTATGGCCAATTTTGAAGTTTAGGGGCCTAAATGCAAAAAAATTTTCACTTTCGGGGCAAAAGTGTAAATTTTGGGAATTTGACGATATGAGCGTATAAAGTTACCAAGATGCTTATATCATAAAATAGGATGGGTGTGTTGATTTTTAGGACAATCGGACACCTAGAGGGCATTTTTGCAAGAATTCCCATTTTCGGGGGGGCAAAAATGTAATTTTTGAAAAGTGGTGAGCTAAGCCATGACCTCAGCCCCTCCATCAGCATAACCAGCTGGAACTGAGCTGGGAGACAGCCGGCCAACCTAGGGGAGAAAAGTCAAAGAAGTGGAAAATTTTGGGGCCAATTTATAATTAAGCAAAAGTTTATTATTATCCTTTTATGACTCACCATGGGAGTCGGTGGAGAGCTGGAAATTTCCAGAAAACAGCCATAAATCTGGCCATTCTCCATCAGAAATCCGAGAGCCATGAGAGGAAAAGAGAAAGACCAAGAAAAAAATTGAAATCTCATGTGTGATCCACTTGGAGTGCTCGGCTTGGAGCTTGGAGCAAGCAAGGAGAAATCTGGAATTTTTGGAGCAATTTCCTGACCAGCTGCCGTGCATGGAAGAGAGGAGAAAGTGAAGAAATTTCAGGCCAATCCATGGAGGGTGTGCTGAGCTTGGTGAAGAGGAAGTAACCATGGAGCCAAGATGATTTTGTGCTTGGTGGTGGTGGCTGATTTCGGCCATGAGAGTGCAGAAATTTGGAGAGAAATTTTTATGGGTTTGGGGCAGCAAGATGCACAGTTTTGACTGCAGAAATTCACCAAGCATGGTACAGATTTTTGAAGCAATTTGGAGCTCAAAACCGTGAGTAAGAGCAGCCATAAGGGAGCTGAAATTTTCAGCCCATGAACCCTAGTATAAGTCATGGTAAATCTCTCAAAACCCTAAGCTTTTTCCACACAAGATTGAATGGAAATTTATGGCATGTTTGTGTGTATGTGCATGGCTGAAATTGGAGCCCCATATGGTGGGGAGAGTTCGGCTGCAAGGTGGAGCAGCCAAGAAGCAGCCAAGAGGAGCATGGAAAGTTTGGCTCCATGGGTGGAATCAACTCCGAATTTTGGTGAGGTAAACCCTAACCCTAGAAGCTTTTTGGTTCAAGCTTTAATGTGGAGATTTATGATGTATTTTCATGCTTGGATGTAAGAGCTTGAGCTCGTTTAAATTTGGTTATGTTTATGCTAGGGTGTAAGGCTTGATTAGGGTGCATGGTTAGCTAGTTAGTGTGCATGATTTTCTGTTTTCTGCTTGAGTTTTATGTGCTTGCTTGTTTGCTTGGTTTGCATGGTTAATTGGCTGATTATGTCCCTGCCTAGGTGCTGCCGTGAGTGGCTATGGTGCTAGGGTGATAGATTTAAATTTCGGTTTTGCTAGTTTGATGCAAATCCATGTGATGCAAACCCTAGAAACACATGCAAACCTAGGGTTAGTAGTTCCGGTTTGGTTTGCATGGCCACGTGGGGATAACATGTCCAAAGCATGTGAGACGTTAGTTAACGTGCATGTGATTGATTTAGGCTCCCGAGTGATCGGTTGAGTTAGCTTCCGAGGTAGGACGCGTAAAATCAAAGTAACACGAAAACTGGTCAGATTCGGCTAAGTCTACCCAGTTTTCGTAAACAAAAAATAACAGGCCTTTAGAGGCCGAATTTGGGGAAACGTAAAACACGAAAGTTGTCCATAACAACTTTTTCTAGGGGTAAGCGCGAGCCGTTTTTCAAAATAAGGCTCCAATGGCCTACAAAAAATGACAAAACCCGAGGCTAAGCATTTAAGTCTCCCAGACCCATTCCCAGGGGTCAGCCAGTTTCAACTCGAAACTGGTACTGATCTAGGCCGAATTAGGAGTTTTGTAAAACATGAAAGTTTTAGAATTTTTCGAGAGCTAGAACTTTCGTGAAGAAAACGTTTTCAGATTACGCACCGATTTTAAAGTAAAAATTGGTTTATGAAGGGTGCTTAGGAATCTGAAATTCCTGCACCACAAAACTTAACAAGTGTTTTGAGAAAAATGATTTTTCTACCTGAAATGAGTATTTTGACTACGAAAATCGTTCCAAAGACGGTTTTCGACCTAAAATGATTTTACGAAGCATAAATCCAAGAGTTTGGAATTTATGAACTAAGTTATGAATTTTTACAAGGAAAGTGAAAATTTGAGATTTTTCCTAAGTATTTTTCTAAGTAAGGAAATAAGATTTTTCAAGCAAGTTTGTAGTTCACATTAGATTACGAATGGTAACCGGGGGTTATGCCCGAGTTGCCGGGTCAAGCCCGAAACCCGAGAGGTTGACCCGAGAGGGTTGACCATAGTTGACCATGGTTGACCAAGGTTGACTTTAGTTGACTTTTGGTTAACTAATAGCTTTAAGTTAGTTTATCTTCACGGGTTATCCAAAGTGACCCTAACGGGTACCGATAGCTAAACTAAAGGGTTATCAGATATGACCCGATAGTTTCGGATTAAGTTATTTCGAACCATAGAGGTTTAGTTGGCTTAGCACGCCAGGTTACCAAGTGTAACCAAGTTATACGTTTTGCACCGAAGGGGACATACAACCAAAGAATCATGTAGACATGTTGGTTAGATTACCTGCATTTTTCATGAGATTAAGTAGAACATGTCCTTGTTAAGCAGGCAGAACCTGCAGCTGAGCCAGGAATGGAACAGCACTAGACGGGACAATTTAGCAAGAACGTCAGACGGAAGGTAAGTACAATTCCGCCTACGGCATGAACACATATTTATTTGCATATGATATGTTAAGAAAAATCATGAATGGGATTTCATGATTTATGTTGATAAGCAGTATGTTATGTGATATGTTATGTTGTATGCATGTTATGTATGTATGTATGTATGTATGCATGTTATGTATGTATGTATGTATGTATGTATGTATGTATGTAGGTATGTATGTATGTATGTATGTATGTATGTATGTAGTATGTTCATGTATGTATGTTCATGTATGTATGTCATGAGTATGTTATGCTATTTCATGTTATGTTTATTATTAAATTTTGTGGCATCACGAAGTATGTCCATTATTAATAAGTCACATGGTAAGATATGAGATAAGTTAGGTAGGACATATTGTGTTGTACTGACTTTGCCTCCGTGGTAAGTTAAAACGGCATGTTCCATGGTTTGACTTGATATGGCCGGGCTGCCTCCACTACTCCATGTTAAACTTTGTGTTTCATGGTTTGAGTCGGGTTGGACGGACCGCCTTCAATCACTCCATGGTTACATACCGAAGTACATAGACACATGTTATAATGTCAAGATAAGATAAGATCAGTTTAGTAGAGAAACCATAATTGATTTTAAAATAAATCATAATTGGTTCACGTTGTTGTGCATTAGTTGCATGCGGATAGGATGTTGTGCTTACTGAGCTTTTTAGCTCATTGCTTACGTTCATGCTGTAGGTAAGTTTCCTACCGGCACTTCCTGCTACAAGCTGTGGATAGATGGCGCAACAGAATGTGAAATGTGGATATGGACTGCTATGGGATTTCCGAAGTGCTTTTAAAAAATGAAATTGTGTTTTCATTATATTTTCAACATGTAAGTATGACTCAGTTTATGTATGTATGGAGCTTTCCGCTCAGGTGAAAGCTCAGTACTCGAGTGAGTACATAAGAAACAGTAAGCGTTTTATAAAAGAAAAACAGTTTTTAAGATTCAGTTTAACTTGTGTTAAAGTTTTATGACTTCCGCAATAAAAGCTTTCAAGTAACGATTTATAGATAAGAAAGAAAAAAAAAATTTACTCTAGAAATTCGGGTATCTTTATTTTTCATAACAAGTCAAGCAAGTAAGTTTAAGTAATGTTGCGACTCGAACCCAACCACAGGTTCGCGCGGTCGGACACCGCGTGGACCTCTGTGGCGACAAGTCGGGGCTTGACAAAATTGGGGTGTCTTCCGCCCTTTTTAAATCACAAAACCCAGCCAAGTTCTGCCCATTTTCAGCCAAGAGAAAAACTGAGAGAGAGAAAGGGAGAAGGAGGAAGAGAAAACAAAAATTTTCTTAAACCAAATCCTAGGGTGTGTTCGGTTTTGGTGTAGAAACCATTAGGGAGGGCTAGAAAATTTTTCCAGCCATTCCTATAGGCTGTTGCCATGGGTTAGAAAGCAGGAAAACCAAGAAAGAAAATCAGATTTTTGAGGGAAAATCTTAGGAGATAATTTCGGGTTTGATTCCTCCAACCGAAAACAAGTTAGAAGCATGTTTAGGGGCCAATTTCTCCCTGCAGGCAGCCATGGTTTTGTGCTGTAAAAACAGTGAGAAAAGTGAAGATTTTTGGGTGAAAAAGTGGTGAGTAGCTGAGCCTAGGGTGAGGTCAGTTTTGTGTGCAAAAATATCAAGTTTTGGAGCCATTTGGTGTGTGGAGAAACCGGTTCTAGGAGTAGGAACCAAGGGTGAGAATTGTGTTCAACCTTAAAACCAATCCTTGAAATAGTTCAAGGTAAATTTAAAAACCCTAAATCTATTTTCATTTAAGCTTTTAAAGTAAAGTTTAAATGTATTTTAAGTTATGGTTTGTAAGAGCATAAGCTCACCATTTAATTTTGTGCTCTTAGCTAGTGCATGGTGCTTGATTTGCTAGTCTAGGGGGTGGTTGGTTCCTTTATGCATGTGCTAGTGTGATAATAGGTTGTATGCTAGATTAAGGTTATATGTCCCCAATTATGTGTTTAAGAATGTGAATGCATGTTAGGATGCTAGATGTGATGATATTGATTGATATGGCATGCTATAACTTGATTGGTTGATGTATGCTAAGAAATAGAACCATGCAGCCATGGTTATGTGCAACCGGATTAGAGGGCTGCATGGGTACGTTGGGAAGGCATGTTAGAACATGCGGGACGTTAGAAATGTTGTATGTCTTGTTATTAAGCTCCCGATGTGATCGGTCGAGTTAGAACCCGCGAATTAGGACGTAAATCAATTTTAGTAAGCAAGGCTGCCAGTTCGGGTTCCAAACTGGTCAGTCTCGGAAATGTGGTAATTGCAGGCCCTTAGAGGCCGAATGGGCAAAAACGTAAAACATGAAAGTTATAGATCAGGGTTTTTCATAAGGGACGCTGTGGACCGATTCTCAAAATGAGGTTCCAAAGGCCTCCGTTTTTATGAAAAACCGAAGGTGGTCTGTTCAGACCCAGTTTTACACGACCAGCTTGTTCAAATTAAAACTGGTATTAAACTAAGTAGAATCAGATTTTCTGTAAAACATGAAAGTTTTAGATCTCTTCGAGAGCCAAAACTTTCATGAAGACAACTTTTTCCAATTCTAAAAGGATTTTAAACTACGACTTGAAATCTGAAAACCGTGCAGGGAGCAAGCAATTTCTGCACAGGATTTTCTAGAACCAGTTAGGAAAAATAGTTTTTCCTGTCTTAAAACACTGTTTTAAACACAGAAACTGTTCCAAAGGCAGTTTCTAGCCTTCAAACATTTTATGAACCATGTTTTAAAATTCAAGGATTTTTAAAGGGAAGAATAGCAGTTTTTAGGCTTTAAAGCCAAAAAATTTTTCAAGGATAAAGAAAATATTTAAGAGTTTCAAGTTCAAGGTTTGCTAGGTAGATAGTTACGACACGTAACCGGGAATTACACCCGAGTTACAGGGCTTAACCCCAAAGCCCGAGGTTGACCCGAAGAGGGTTAACTTTAGTAACCTTAAAGGTTAACAAGGGTTAACCTAGTAAGATATAGGATGAATTATCCCATGGGTTAGTGTAACCCATCAGGTTATGGGATAAGGGTGTAGTAGAAAAGGTTATCCAACGTAACCTACTAGATTATGGTATACGATTTTATGGGGTTATGAGATATAACCCAAAGTGATAAGGTTACTTAAGGTAACCACACATAGCATGTTTCATAGTTAGGGGGACATATAACCAATGCATTGCATGGATGTTGGTTGAACACCAACATACTATATTCTAGATTAGAGACCTTACCTTTGTCCTTCGGTTAAGCTGAACCCAGAGGCAGAGCAGTTTAGTATCGGACGTAGACGAGGTAAGTACAACGCCACCTACAGCATAGGATATTAGGATATTTTTATCTAGACAAAGTTGATGTGCTATATGCTATGTGATGCGCTGATATGCTAAGTGTTAATTGATATGCTACGGGGCATATCAAATCATGATTTATGTTTATGCAATGAAGTATGTTATGATATGTATGATCACATGTCAAGCTAAGAATGTCAGATGTTTATGAAGTAAGAATAAGTAGCATCATGATGCATGCTCACTAGTTCTAATAAGAATGACCAGAGTAAGTATAACATGGTTAGAAGATCAGTAGGCAGACGGCAAGCAGTACTTGCCGGTGTCGTATCCCCCGTCACAGGGCGGGTCGGGCTATGGCAAGTGTAAGTCCATGGTTGCGCACTGGGTACGATCACCTCATAAGGGGCCCATTAGCAGATTAAGTTAGAAAGACAGTAAGTAAGTTAGCAGCAGATAACAGAGCATAATATGAACATAATCGGTTCATGCATATGTTCAGTGCAGTATATGTTCAGTGCAGTAGTTGTTCAGTGCAGTAGTAGTTCAGTATAGTAGTTACCAGTATATGTTCAATGCAGTGTTGACATGTTATGATGTAGTTAAGTTATGATGTAGTCAATTTATGTGTTGCGGTATAGGAGTTGTACTTGCTGAGCGAAAGCTCATTGTTTTAAGTTTATGCTGTAGGTAAACTACCTATCAGCATTTGATGATACAAGATGGAGGAGCGTGGCCGGGCACTGTGAAATGTGGGGAATGGAAGCCGCTACGCGTTTTGATCTTCTAGATATATTATTTGAAATTGTTCCTTCAGTTTAGTTAATTGCAAGTTAGCACCGTATAAAAAAAAAAAAAAAAATTTCCGCTGTGTTTCATGTACTAAGTAAGTAAAGTTTGTATGCATTCCCTTAAGTACTTAAGTAAGTACGAGAGGAAAGATAAGTAAGGTAACGGTCTGTGCTAGGCGGGGCGTTACAACATAGTAGAACTTGGTATCTCTTAACATGTCACAACATAACTTACTTAAACATGCATGAGCTATTTATGCTTCATTATGTTTCCTTATACTTTCATAGCATACTTTCTATCTTATCTTGCTTATCTTGCTTATGGGCCCCTTACATAAGTGTACGTACCTGGTGCACAACTATGGAGTGGTTGGGGCGGCCAGACCATTTCTAACTCAAACCATAGTCCAACCCGACTTCGGACGGGTGGTACGACACCGCTAAGCTTGCTTGCCATTCTACTTGTTTTTCATGATCTCTTTCTTGATCTTGATCTTATCTTAATCATGGATGAACATGCTTCATGATGTTAGACCTACTTGATCATATTCTAACATACCTCGTATCATATCCATGATCTCAACATAAACATGCCTCAGCCTAACATATCACATAGCATAGCATGCATCTTATTAAACATTAATCACATGCTTGGCATATCACATGACAACAACATAGCATACATCGAACACTATATTAACATGCTTACGTAAGCATCACAACAAATGCCTATACTATAGGCGGAGTTGTACTTACCTTGATGGTTACGTCCTATGTGAGGCTGCTCCTGATTAGGATGCTTGTGCAGGTAATTTCCTGCTTCATTGAAGGACAAAGATATAAGTTCCTAATCTTAGGATATTGGTAACCTAACCAACGTTCATACATATAGTCCTAGTTGTATGTCCCCTTCATAACTCATAATAGCTTGTGGGGTTACTACAAGTAACCCTCGTGGTTCATTATCAACCTTGGATCTTACCTTATTAGGTTACCTAGGGTACTCTTGTAGGCTAAGTTCATACATAGATACTTAGGACTAGGTCATTATTTAATTCTTAAACTTTGTTGTAACCCATAACCTACTCGGTTATTATTGGTCACCTTAAGTATTACTATCTTGATACAATAGTGGGTTTCTTTGGGTAACCCTTGATATTATAAATTTAATACCATGTTGGGTTACATTGGGTAACCCTTAGTCTTACTAACCTTGGTATCACGTTGGGTTACATTGAGTAACCCTTAGGGTGACTTATTTTAAATTAACCCTTATTGGGTTATTAAGGTCCAACTAAGGGGTAACCTATTGAGTGACCATGGGTAACCCTGGGCTTTGGACCCAGTGCTATAGTTCAGGTGTAATACATAGTTATTGGTGGTAAACTTCTTACTTACCTTAATTTTAAGAAACCCTAGGTCTATAGTTCCCCTTATTTTCTTTAGAAAATGGGGGGTGTTCTATCACCTTTTTACAAACATCCTTATTATTCTCCTCATAAAAATTTTGGGTTTTCTTATCAAAATATTTGAAAATGTTATTAAGGGTTGGAACTGCCTTTGGAACAGTTCCTAAAGTCAAATTATCAGTTTTGATTCAAAAATACCAAATCCTCACATTTTTCTAAAAATCTTGTACAGAAATCTACTGCTTCCTATACAGTCTTTGTAAATCTAATTATACTTTAAAATCTAGGAAGACTACGAAAAAGTTGTCTTCATGAAACTTTTAGATATCGAAAAATTCTAGAACTTTTATGTTTACTGAAAAACCCAGTTCGGACTCTAACCCTTTCGTTTTCCTCTTGGAACACAACTGGACGTGCTTAAAGGTCTGGGCACGTCACTCTCGGATTTTTGTGAAAAACAGAGGCCATTAGAGCCTTATTTTGGAAAACTGTCTGAGCTGTCCTCTAGTAAAAACTGTTCTGAACAACTTTCATGTTTTGATTTTTTTTCAAATTCGGCCTCTAAAGGCCTTAAAATTTACTTTTTCAAAAACTGGTCAGAATTTATCCGAACCTGTCCGTTTTTCGGTTTAGAGTTTGTTTTACGTCCTAAACGTGAAACCTAGCTCAACCAGCCACCACGAGAGCTCTAACACACACATGCAGTGGTTTTCTAATGTAAATTTTGTTTAAACACATTTTCTAACATAGCCATGCAAGCCTATCAACATTAGATAATTTTTTTGTTGCATGACTTGGATCAGAGCAAGCATATCAAGCATTGTTACTACATTCTAGCAACCTAGCATCAAATTTTTATCCACAACCATCCTAGGGCAGATTAGGGGACATACTATAGACCATCATTTTGCATAAAATTCACAAATTTAAAGCAAGCATGTAAAGATAAAATCAAACCACCCTTAATCTAACTCAAGCACACCTAGGTTCTAACTTTGGGCTCAAATATAAATTGAGCTTATGCTCTTACAATTTCAAATTGAAATACATGTAAATTTCAAATTGAAAACTTAATTGAAAGAGTTAGAGGTTTAGAAAAATTTACCTTGATCAAAAACACAAGTGGGAGCTAAGGTTGGTTCTCCAAAAATTCTCCCTTTTTGCACCCCTCCTATGGCCGGTTTTTGTGCTCACTTTGCAGCAAGATGGTGGCTGATTTTGGGGTGGTTGTTAGCACTCAACATTAAGCCCTCTTTGACACAAAATTTGGTCACTTTTCCACCTTCTAACAGCCGGCCCTATGGCCCTAAAAACTGCACAAAAGCTGTCCAAAAAAACTGTTTTGCATACTAAAAGAAATCTCACACTCCAAACACCAAAACCCCTATGTTTCTTGAATTTTTTCTTCACTAAAGCTACCCTATGATTTTCGGATTTGTTGGGGGAAGAATTGGCAAGAGTTTGACTGCTTTTTGTTAATTTTTTTCAGCCCAAAATCTGATCACAAAGGGGGCTATTTATAAGCAAATTTTGGGGTGGTTTTGGGATTATTTTTGGTTCTCCTTTTTGATAAAACCCCATGAGTTTTCTTAATTGCATTTTGACCCCCATTATGGCCGGCCACCTCATTGTTCTAGAATGCTCTAATTATTTTTTTTAATCTTTTCTAATTTTCTAATAAAGCTTAATGATGCCATAAATCCCATAGGTGAGGTCATGCATGATGTCATTAGGACTTGTTTGGCTTTTTCTCTTAAAAGCTGTCTACTTTAAAGTCCACACAGATATTTTTGATACTGAGCTCACTAATACACAGTACTGTGGCATAGTATAGCAGTCCAAAATTTATCTGTGTGAAAATGGACAGTACGAAAAATTTTCTTTTTGCTTAAAACTTTTTGGCCCAAAAATACCTATGTATTGTGCTTGATTTTTCTATAGTAATTTGATTTCTTATCTACATTTCCTTGACCAAAATTTTGGTTTTTGCAGTATATTTTCCATACCGCTTGTCATTTATTAGTGTGGTCAACTCTTTGACTACCTTTGGTCAACCTTTGACTTCATTGACCAAACTTGACCTCCTTGGTCAACTTTGACTCTTTTGGTCAAATTTTGACTTTTGTTGACTTTCTTTGACTTTCATTGACTTTCTTTGACTCTCTTTGATTTTTTTTGACTTTCTTGGTCAAGGTTTAACTTCCTTGACCAACTTTGACCAATCATAAAATCATGGGTTTTCTTCCTCTTTTTACCCAAAAAGTCATTTACTTATCTAAATCATTAATAATTGAGTCTTATAAGGCTAATAATAACTCATAAAATAATTCAAAAACCCTAATTAGGAATTTACTCAAATACCTTCATGGGTCAGCTTGAACTTCTCTACAAGAAATTGTATTGACGAAAAATTTAGTTATTACAGTCCTAACTTGTTGCATTCCATTCAAACAACCAACAACCATACACCCTTATGTTAGCTACCCATCTAGCACTGCCTTGGCAGATTTTGTGACCAAAAATCAGGGGACATACCAATCACATCTAGCATCCATCCTAACAATTTTTCAAGCACAAATCAAGCAAGCAAATATCATAAATAAGCCAACCACACCCTAATCCCTAACCAAGCACACACTAACATATCTAGGGCTGAAAATTAATTGTGCACTTATGTCCTTACAAACCATCTTGAACCACAATTAAAATGCTAGAATTGAACTTAATTGAAGGATTGGTTCAAGAGTTTACCTTAAACCCAAGTTAGGGTTTGAAATCCCAAATCTCCTTTCTCCCCCTTGGCTTCCTCCTTGCTCACGGTTTTGACCTCACTAGAGCACCCAAATTTTTTTTCTTTTGGTTCCTCTCAAAAGCCGAACACTCCACAAGCTTTTCCCCTAAAATTTTTCAGTTTTTCCTATCCTTTTTCTCCTCCCAAACCCACGGCCACAGCAGCCAAAAATGGGTCTCCAACTTCTCAAATTTTTTTCTTGTTTCTCCCTAGCAAACCCGAGTACTCTCTGTAAGACCTGAAATTTTGTAGACTTGTAATCTCCTTGTTCATAAGGAATTAGAGTCTAATTTATGTATTTATGAAGTGTTATATGAAAAATTATGAATAATAATAAGAAATTCATAATTTTATCTAAAAGATGTTCGAGTCCTCATTTAATGATTTTGAGACTCAATTAATGATTTATGAGCCAAGAATAAGGTTTCTAAATGAAAAAGAACGAAAAATGATGAAATTTCACGAAAGTCAAAAGTTTGACCAAAAAGTCAAAGGGTTGACCAAAAAGTCAGATGGTTGACCAAAAAGTCAAAGTTTGACCGTGACGGGTCACAACGTCGACTTTACAAGTATGATGAAGGAATATGGAAAGAATCTCCGAAAATGGAGTTTTATAAGCCGTAAATCTACCCTAGAAAAATCAAGCACACCGAAAAAGAATTAAGGGCCAAAATCTCCGAAAAATTGGAGAAAGAGAGTTTTCGGTCCAAATTTACATGGAATAATTTTTGGACAAAAATATAAAATAAGAATGCTCATCACAGTGTTGGAAATGATTGTAGAGCGCAAAAGAAGCCGTGAAAGAACGAAACGGCCAAACAAGGTCTTGAAAGAGCTAGTGGAAGATGACATCAACTCTTGACATCACCCTCCACTAACTCAAAACTTCAAATGGCAGCCCCCCTACCCCCATGAAAGTCCGGCCAACTAGACAAGGAAAAGAAAAGAAATGGGTTAGTTTTGGTAACTAGATGATCCACCAAAGTCTAACCAAGTTAAGGACTCATGCCCATGCTTGTGATATCATTCTCCACTCACCAAAGATTAAATAAGTGAGCTTGTCCTCCCTCCCATCATTTTCGGCTGCCCCATGAAAGAAAGAAAGAAAAGAAAATCAAAGGAAACAAGACTAGACATAAAGCCATAAATCAAGGAAAAAGTTGAACCACTTTTGTACACCAAGTCTAGTCACTTTTTGGTTTAAAAAATGGACTAAATCTCTTGTCCAATCCACCCCAAAAAATCCGGCTGCAACCACCCCATTTCTTCCTTGGATTCGGCTGCACTATGAAGGAAGGAAAGAAAAGGAAACTAAGGACAACAAGGCATGACAAGGTGTGACATAAAGCCTTAATTTAAGGACAAGAAATCTCTCCATCTTCCACTCCACCAAGGATTGCCACATGCCTCCTTTCCCTTCCCATTTTTGGCAGCCCACACCCTTATCCCTCCATCAAGTTTCGGCTGCAAGAAAAAGGAAAGAAAGACAAGACAAAAAGCCTTGAATCAAGGGCAAGAAACCAACCACCAAGTCACATCACAAGTCATCCCTTTCCTTGTGCCTTTTGGGGGAAAAAGAGAGCCAAAAACTCTCATTCTCCCTTGGTCATTTCGGCAGCAAAGAGGAAGGAGAGAGAGAGGAGAGCTAGAGAAAATTTGAGAAAAAGTTTGGTGAGCTTTTGAGTGTGTTGGCCGAACAAGAGAGTGAGCAAGAAAGTGAGAAGATTTTTTGGTGAATCCACCAAGGGGGTAGCCGAACCAAACAAGAGGAAAAAGAGGTAAGGAAGAACTTGGTTTTTCTTCTTGTTGATCTTGGATTAAGGGTCAGTTTTGTGAAGCATTAGAGCTAACAAAAAAATAAAATTTTGGATGCATTTCTTTGTCAAAGCCGTGGGCTAGAGCAAGCCAAGAATCAAAGGGAAACTTTGGATTTCAAAAACCCTAACTTGAGTTGAGGTAAAATCTCTTAAACCACCTTGAATCTAAGCTTTATTTAAGTGTTTTTAAGGTTGATTCAAGTGGTTTGTAAGGACATAAGTCCATTTAGTTTTCAGCCCTATTTTTGGTGTGTATGTGCTTGATAGGTTAGGGTTGGTTGGCTAATTTTTTTTATGCTTGATTGCTTTAAAATTTATGCTTGAAAATGATGGATTTTTCATGCTAGAAGATAGGTTGTATGTCCCATAAGTTTAGGCCAAAAATCTGCCCTTGGCAGCCAAGAGAGCTTGCTAGACTTAGGGATGGATTTTGTGTAATGGTATGTGATGATGCATGAGTTAGAATCATGTAACCCTAATCTTTTTAATTTTCGGATTAGGGGTTGCATGAGTAGAATGAGATGGATTTATGGGTTGCAATGGGACATTAGAAGCGCTGCTTGATGTCGTCTAAGCTCCCGATGTGATCGGTCGAGATAGATTCCGCGAATAGGACGTAAACCGAAAGGGGGAACCGAAACTGCCAATTCGGATGCGAATCTGGCCAGTTTCGGGAAAGGGTAATTTCAAGGCCCTTAGAGGCCGAATGAGGTAAAACTCAAAACATGGAAGTTGTTCGGAACAACTTTTCCTAGAGGACAACATGGACAGAATCTCCAAATAAGGCTTCAAAGGCCTTTGTTTTACCCGAAACCCGTGGCTGAACCCTGGGACGTTCTCCACACAGTTTTTCAGAGTTAACCCGTTTTCAAATAAAAACTGGTACTGATCTAGGCCGAACTAGATTTTTTCTAAAACACAAAAGTTTTAGCATTTTTCGATAGCTACAACTTTCATGAAGACAAGTTTTTCAGATTCTGAGCCGATTTTTAAACTGGCCGCATTTTGTGAAAGACGCTCAAAGAGCCTGAAATCTAACAAATGAGTCTCACGAAAATCTTTTCTAGAAAAATCATGAAGTATTCCAAAATGGTCATTTTAGCATCGAAAACCATTCCAAAGGTGGTTTCCGACCCCAAATGATTTAATAAAAGATTTGTTCCGAAAACCATGAATTTTAAGGGCTCGGGTTTGAAATTCACATTTTTCTCCAAAGTAAAGAAAATAGGGTTTCAACCAAGAATTTACAAGTTAAAGAAAATAATGAATTTAAGCCAATGAATTTTCTAAGAGTTAGAATTTTTATAAGCAAAATGAAAGATTTTTGGAAGTTAATCACACAAGATTTTCCAAAAATAAGGAAAAGGAATTTTAAAGTAAAATTGGTAAACAAGCCGATTACGAACGGTAACCGGGTATTATATCCGAGTTACAAACCCAAGCATAAACAATGAGCTAAAAAGCTCAGTAAGCACAACATCCTATCCGCATGCAATCTAATGCACAACAACGTGAACCAATTATGATTTATTATTTAAAATCATTTATGGTTTCTCTACTGAATCTATCTTATCTTATCTTGCTACTAATACATGTGTGTATGTACTTCGGTACGTAACCATGGAGAGATTGAAGGAGGTCCGACCATACCAACTTAAACCATGAAGCACAAAGCTTAACATGGAGTAGTGGAGGCAGCCCTTCCATGACAATCAAACCATGGGACGTGCCGTTTTAACTTACCACAGAGGCAACGTCAGTACAACACAGCATGTCTTACTTAACTTAACTCTTATCTTACCATGTACCTTATTTTTAGTGAGCATACTTCGTGATGCCACAATAATAACATAAAACATAAACGTGCATCTGCATAAACATAAACTTATCTAAACATACATACATACTACATGACATACATAATGCATACATACTTAACACATAACACATACTGCATACTTACACATAACATACATAGCATACTTACACATAACATACATAGCATAACATAACATGGACATAGCACATAACATACTTAACATGCATACATACATGAACATACTCTACATGCATACATAGCGTGACATCCTAACATGCGTTCATGCCGTAGGCGGAGTTGTACTTACCTTTCCGTCATACGTGCTTGACTGATTGTCCTATCCCAGTGCTGTTCCACTACTGGTACAGCTGCAGGTTCTGCCTGCTTGACATGGGACAGACTCTACTTAATATCGTGAAAATGCAGGTAAACTAACCAACATGTCTACATGGCATTGGTTGTATGTCCCTTTACGTGCATAGCATCTAGTTTGGTTACCAAGGGTAACCTGGCGTGCCAAGCTAACTAAACCTCTAAGGGTTGCTTAACTTAGTCCGAAACTATCGGGTCATATCTAATAACTCTTTAGTTGAGCTATCAGTATCCGTTAGGGTCACGTTGGGTAACCCGTGAGGATATTCTAACTCTACACCAAAAGTCAACCAAAAGTCAACCATGGTCAACTTTGGTCAACTGTGGTCAACCTCCTCGGGTCAACCTCTCGGGTCTCGGGCTTGACCCTGCAACTCGGGTCTAACACCCGGTTACCACTCGTAAGCTAACGTATACTTAAAAACTTACTTGAAAAACTCCTATTTTCCATACTTAGAAATTATTTAGGGAAAAATCCCATTTTTTTCACTTTTGTATAAAAATTCATAACTTGCATCATAAAATCCGAATTATTGATTTTATGTTTTGTAAATTCATTTTAGGTCAAAAACCGTCATTGGAACGATTTTCGTGATCAAAATCACTTATTTGAGGTAGAAAATCATTTTTCTCAAAACACTTATTAACTTTGTGGTTCAGGAAATTCGGGTTCCTGAGCACCCTTGGTAAAACAATTTTTATCTTAAAATTGGTACGTTATCTGAAAAAGGTTTCTTCACAAAAGTTCTAGCTCTCGAAAAATGCTAAAACTTTCGTGTTTTGCAAATTTCCTAATTCGGCCTAGATCAGTACCAGTTTCGAGTTGAAACCGGCTGATCCTGAAGCTAACGGGTCTGGGGGACGTAAACACTTAGCCACGGGTTTCGGCAGTTTTGAAGGCCTTTGGAGCCTTATTTTTGAAAACGACTCACGGGGCCCCCTTGGAAAAGTTGTTTTGGACAACTTTCACGTTTTACACTTTCCCAAATTCGGCCTCTAAGGGCCTGTTATTTTCTGTTTACGAAAACTGGGCAGATAGATCCGAACCTACAGCCAGTTTCGTGTTACATTATTTTTACGTCTCAACCGATCACTCGGGAGCCTAAAACAAACACATGCAACGTCATCTAACGTCCCACATGCTTTGGACATGTTAACCCCAACGTGGCTATGCAAACCAAACCGGAATTACTAACCTAGGCTTGCATTGCATCTAGAGCTTGCACAAGCATGGGTTTGCATCACACAAACCAAACCGAATTAAAATCTAACAACCTAGCATGAGAGCCATACTTGGCTGCACCATAAACAGGGACTTAACCAACCAAACAATGCAAACCAAGCATCAAGCAAGCATAAAACTCAAGCACAAAAACAGTAAATCATGCAAGCTAATCTAGCTAGACATACACCCTAATCAAGCATCCATTCATAGCCCTAGCATTCACCAAAAAATCTGAACTTAAACTTATACAATCCATGGCTTAAATACATCATAAATCCACCAAATTAATGCTCAAACAAGGCTTGGGGTTAGGGTTATACTTCACATAAAAATCCGGACTTGATTCACACCAAAGGAGCCGAACTCTTGCTCCTCCTTGGCTGCCTCCTTGGCTGCTCCATCTTGCAGCCGACTCTCCACATACCAAATGGACTCCAAAACCTCAGCCATACACACACACATACACATAAACATGCCATAAATTTCCATTCAATTTCTTGCTTGAAAAAGCTTAGGGTTTGAGAGATTATACCATGTCTTACCCATGGATTTGTGAACCAAAAATCTGTCCTCCTCTTGGCTGCACACCACTCGGTTTTTGGCTCACCAAAACCCCCAAAAATTTTCACCAATTTGGTGTTCTCTTGCTGCCCAGCCGACCACTCTTGCACAGCCCAAACCCACGAATTTTTGGCTCCCTTTTTTTTTTTGCACACAAGGCAGCCGAACCACACCACACAAGGCACAAAATCAACTCATGGCTCATGGTGGTTTCTCCCTTCTTCTTGCTCGGCTCCTCCAAGCTTTGGACCCGAATTTTTTCTGCACTTTCTTCCTCTCCTTCTCTACGGATTTTGGTCAGAAAATCTGGAAAATTTCCAGATTTTCTGCTTGCTTCAAGCTTCCAAAACCCGAGCACACTCATAGTGGCTTACACACAAAGTTTTCCAACTTTTTCTTGCTCTTTCTCTTCCATTCTCTCCCACGGATTTTTCTGAGGAAGGAGGCTATGGCTGCTGTTTTTTTTTCTGGGTTTCTCAGCCCCTCACAGTCGGTTCTCTTGGCTGAATCAAAAGGATATATACACACTTTTGCTTAATTAAACTTTTGACCCCAAAACTCTTTATTTTTGGATTTTTCTCCATGGTGACTCACGGCTGGAAGCTGCTGGAAGGGGCTGGAATGGGCTGAGCTGTGCTGATGAGTCATGGCTGAGCTCATGGCTTATGTCACCATTTTTCAAAAATTCCAATTTTGCCCCCGAAACTGAAAATTTTCGCAAAAAATGCCCTCTAGGTGTCCGATTGTCCTAAAAATCGACACACCCATCCTATTTGATGATATAATCATCTTGGTAACTTTATACGTCCATTTCGTCAATTTTTCAAAATTTACACTTTTGCCCCCAAAAGTGAAAATTTTGCATTTATGCCCCAAAATTCCAAAAATGGCATAATGCTTGCTTTTCAATCCAATATCATTCTTTTCATGATTTTATGTGATTTTCTTCCATTAAAATCACATATTTTTAAAATTTACATTTTTGCCCCGAAAGACAAAATCTTTGCATTTTCGCCCCCAAAAATGACTATTCCTTAATTTCTTCTTGCAAAGCAAGTTATTTCTTTATTGTGACCTCATCTAACAACGTCACTTGGCTCCCGTCACATATTTTTCAAAATTTATATTTTTGCCCCCAAAAATGAAAATTTTGACGTTATTGCCCTTTGACTTGAATTGGTCTCCTTGAGTGATTTCTTGACCAAATATATCAGTCTGGCCTTAACTAATGCTAGAGATGCTTGATTTTACGGGTGTTTTCTTATTTTCTACTGTCTAATTGGGCTATCTCGCCCATACTGACATATTTTGCAGTATTTTCTCATACCGCAGCATTTTTCAATATCGAGTCAACTGTTGACCACTTTTGGTCAAACTTTGACTTTTTCGGTCAAAGTTGACTTTTTCGGTCAAACCTTGACTTTTTCAGTAAAACGTCCCTTATCGCCCCTTTCGACCAGAAAAGGCGTTTTCTAACCTTAAAAATCTGTTTTGAGTCTTATTGAGTCATAAGACTCCGTAAAACGTGTGAAAAACTCTTAACTGAGTTTTTCCGTAAACATCATCAATATATGCTCATTATTCCTTTAAAGAAGGAAAATGGCCATCATGAAAATCTGGTTATCACAGAATGGGCAAAAACGTAAAACACGAAAGTTGTAGAACAGGGTCTTTCCTAGGGGGCAACGCGGACCGTTTCCCAAAATGAGGCTCCAAAGGCCTCTGTTTTTACAAAAAACCGTAGGTGGTCTATCAGGACGCCGTTTTTAGGATCACCGAGATTCAAATAAAAACTGGTATTAATCGGTGCAGAATCAGAATTTTTGAAAACACAAAAGTTTTAGATCTCCTCGAGAGCTAGAACTTTCATGAAGGAAACTTTTTCTAATTCCCAAAGGGTTTTAAGCAAGACCTTGAAATCTGAAAACTGTGCAGGGAGCAAAATGTTCCTGCACAGATTTTTATAGAACCCATAGAGAAAAATCATTTTTTCAGTTTAAACACTCTGTTTTGAACACGGAAACTGTTCCAACGACAGTTTCAAACCCTCAAATGTTTTAAAAGCCATATTTTAAGATTCAAGGATTTTTAAGGGGAATTATAGCAGTTTTTCGGCTCTTATGCCAAAAGCTTTTTCAAAGATAAAGATAAGGGATCAAAAGGATCAAGTTCAAGGTTTGCTAGGTAACAAGTTAAGACAAACGGTGATCGGGAATTTATATCTGAATCACAGGGCTTAGCCCCAAAGCCCGGAGTTGACCCGAACGGAGGGTTGACTTTAGTAACCTAGAGGTTGACTTCGGTTAACCTAATTCGGATTAGGATTACGATAAGTTTAAGGTTAGGTGTTAATCTAACCTTTTTACGCTCTCACATGTGATAGATTTGAAAGGTTATCCAACGTAACTGCACATAAAATGTTTTAAGATAGGGGGACATATAACCAATGCATTGCATGAATGTTGGTGGATAACCAATATTATTATGGTCATAGGCTAGAGTATTAACTAGTCCTTCGATTAAGCAGGATATAACCTGCAGCTGAGCCCTGAGGTGGAACAGCATATCAACAGGCATAGATAAGGTAAGTACAACGCCGCCTACAGCATAGGCTAGTAGTTGTATACTTGCCTAGATTTTATTGTTGTGCTATGTGTTATGAGATGTTACGATGCTATGTGTATGTATTAAGTATATGCTATGAAATGTGTTAAGTAAGCAACATATGCTTACAATATATATTAAATGCATATGAATAATGATAAAATGTCATTGAACGGAATGTTCATGAAATAAGATTATGTATGACACGAATAAGAATGACAAGGTGAAAAGTAGGTAAAGGCGATACGTCGCCTGTGTCGTGCCACCTGCACCAGGTCGGGTTAGACTGCGGATTGAGTTGGATATGGTTTGGCCGCCCCAACCAATTCATAGTCACGCGCCGCGTACGAACACACATGTTAAGGGCCCCTAAGTAGAACAAGTAGTTACAGAAATAAGTGAGCATAATATGAACATAATTGGTTCATGCATGCTATATGTCTTGAAGTATATGCAATAGAATGATGATATGCTTAGTTATAAGTCACGAGTCGCGGTATAGGAGTTGTACTTGCTGAGCGAAAGCTCATTGTGTTAAGTTTATGCTGTAGGTAAACAACCTGCCGGCATTTGATGATGCAAGGTGGAATCGCGTGGCCGGGCACTGTGAATGGTGGAAAATGGGGACTGCTACGCGTTTTGTTAATTATGTTAAATTATGGAATGTTTAATTATAGCTACTGAGTAGTATGCACAAGAAATGCTACTGTTCATATTTTATGATTCGTATATGTTTATACGCCCTACAAAAAAAAAAAAATTTCCGCTGTGTTTCATGTAATAAATAAGTATGTTGTAAAAGCTATGTATGAATGCATGTATGTATGTACGGTAACGGCTTGTGCTAGGCGGGTCGTTACATTTTCACAAATTTACCCACCTCTATAAATCAGTGAACCCATAAATCATTTAATTCACAAAATCTAGCCAAATTCTTGCATTTTCTTTTCAGAAAATCCGTGGGTTTGAGAGGAGAGAAAGAGAAAAGAAAAACAAAAATTTCTTGAGGGGTTTTGCTAGGGAGAATCCGGATTTGAGCTAGGAACCAAGAGGAAAAAGTTTGAAATTTTGGAGACCCATTTTGGGTATAGCGGCCGAGAGTGAGGGGAGGAGAAAAAGGAGAGGAAGAGCTGAAAATTTGTTAGGGGAAAGCCTTGTAGGGTGCTTGGCTTTGGAGTGGATCAAGCAAGAAACCAACCAAAATTTTTGGTACCCAAATTAAGGTGCAAGCCGTGTGGTGGAGGACCAAGCGATAAGGGATTTTTGGGTCAAACCTTAACTTGGGTCTAAGGTAAAATCTTGACCCTAATCTTTCAATTAAGTTCAATTTTAGCATTTTATTTGTATTACAAGTTGGATTTGTAAGGACATAAGTCCAATTTAATTTCTAGTCCTAGATATGTAAGTGTGTGTGCTTGGTTAGGTGATTAGGGTGCTTGGCTTATTTATGTTGATTGCATGCTTAATTTGTGCTTGATGGATGCTAGTGTAAGACCCGAATTTTCATGGACTTATGATTTCCTTATTCATAAGAAATTAAAAGTCCATAATATGTGTTTGTAAGATGTTTCATGGAAAATTATGAATAGCAATGAGAAATTCAAATTATGAATAGCAATGAGAAATTCATAATTTTATTTCTTAATGTTTGAATTCTAATTAAATCGGCTATAAGACTCAAAATAGAATGCCAAGATTAGTAAACGGCATTTTGGGTCAACAGATTAGTAAAAAGGGTGAAAAGTATGTGATTTTATGAAAGTCAACGGGTTGACCAAAAAGTCAAAGTTTGACCAAGGATGGTCAACAGGTTAATCATATAGTATGATGAAATGCAGTATAGGCAATATACTGCAAAAACATTTTTATGGTCAAGATAGCAAGAATACGCCTTAAAACCACCATAGAAAATCAAGTACACTGGGTTAGGATTAAGGGTAAAAGAGTTCGAAGAGATAAGAAAAGAATCTTACGATCCAATTTTATATAGAAAAATTTTGGACCGAAGTACAGTATAAAAATATTGTGCATTATTGAAGCACAGTATTAGAAATATCAGTATGGCACAAAAACGGACTGTTTTTAAGGCCCTTGCTTTGGTGGGTGATGTCATCTTGGTTGAGAATTATGACATCATAATCCCTTATTTGGCTTGGAAAAAATTCTAGAGACTTCTAGAGTCCCCCATTGCCGGCCACCTAACCCCCCTCCAAGTGGGAATATTAGTTTTCATAGGGCAAATTGACAATTTCCAAAAGTTCTCCAACCTCTATAAATAGGAGACCCAAAACCCATTTTTATTCACAAAATCTAGGGAACCTCCTGCCAAATTTCTGCACAAAAATCTGTGGGTTAGAGTGAGAAAAAGAGAAGAGAAAAACCAAAATTTCCATAGGGCTTTTGCTTGCGAGAGTTGGATCTTGCTCTAGGGAAACCAAGAAAAAAATTTGAGAACTTTGGAGACCCATTTTGGCTGCTGTGGCCGTGGGTTTGGGGAGGAGAGGTAGGAGAGGAAAGCTGGAAAAATTTGAAGGGAAATCCTTGTGGTAGTGTTCAGTTGTGAGTGGATCCACCAAGGAATCAACCAAAAATTTTTAGGTCCCTATCTAGGTTGGAAGCCGTGGGTAAGGAAGCCAAGGGAAGGAAGAAATTTTGGTGTCAAACCTTAACTTGGGTCTAAGGTAAATTCTTGAACCAATCTTTCAATTAAGTTCAATTCTAGCATTTTAATTATGGTTAAAGTTGGTTTGTAAGAATATAAGTCCACATTTAATTTCTAAGCCCTAGATGTGTTAGTGTGTGCTTGGTTAGGGATTAGGGTGTGCTTGGCTTATTTATGTTGATTGCTTGTTTGATTTGTACTTGAAAATTTGTTAGGATGCATGCTAGTTGTGATTGGTATGTCTCCTGATTTTTTGTCACAAAATCTGCCCTAGGCAGTGCTTGTGTGGCTGCTAGTTTAAAGGTGAATGTGATGGTGTATGCTTGATCATGATGCTAGGCTAGAAACCATGCAGTCCAAACAATAGGGCTCTCGGATTTTAGTTTGCATGGATCCATTCTAGCTGCTCATGGGTTCATGTGGGACGTTAGAAATGCTGTGTGTTTGTTATGTAGGCTCCCGAAGTGGTCGGTCGAGATAGATTTTGCGAAATAGGACGTAAACCAGAATAAACAACCAAACTGCCAATTCGGATTCGAAACTGGCCAGTTTCGAGAAAGTGAAAATTTAAGGCCTTTAAAGGCTGAATTGGGTAAAACTCAAAACATGAAAGTTGTTCGAAAGGGTTTTTCCTAGGGCTTTACGTAAACAGAATTCCAAAATGAGGCTCCAATGGCCTCCATTTTTGCGAAAACCGGTGGCTAATCTGTCCAGACCCAGTTTACAGGATCAGCCAGTTCAAATAAAAACTGACACAAATACAAGTGGGGCTAGATTTTTTGTAAAACATAAAAGTTTTAGAACTCTTCGAGGGCTACAACTTTTATGAAGACAAGTTTTTTAAATTCGGATTAGATTTTTAAACTGACATCATTTTCCAATGGCTGTGCAGTGAACCGAAAATTCCTACACAGGATTTTCTAAAACTAGTTCAGAAAAATTGTTTTAATTTCCAAAATCAATGTTTTGACTATGGAAACTGTTTCAAAGGCAGTTTCCAGCCCTGAATGATTTTCATAAAGGTCCGTTTCGAAAACATGAATTTTTACAAGTAAAATTAAGAGTTTTGAAAATTTCCTTAACTTTTTCAAGTGAAGAAGAGAAGTGGAATTTTAAGCCAAGGTAAAGGAAAATGAACGTAACAGGCGGTTTTAGTCCTAAATAGCTTTATAAAAATGCTACCCAAAGAAGTAAGAATTTTTACAAGCAAACTAAAGAATTTTTGAAGATAATTACACAAGATTTTCCAAAAATAAGGATATAGGGTTTTAAGGTAAAACTGGTAAGCAAGCCGACTACGAACGGTAACCGAATATTATATCCGAGTTACAAACCCAAGGATGACCAAGGGTGGACTTTAGTTGACCAAATGTTGACTTTAGTTGACCCTATATTGAATTAAGGTTGACCTTAAGGGTTACCCTGTAAGACCCAAAATTTTGTAGACTTGTAATCTCCTTGTTCATAAGGAATTATAGTCTAATTTATGTAATTATGATGTGTTATATGAAAAATTATGAATAATAATGAAAAATTCATAATTTTATTTAAACGATGTTCGAGTCCTCATTTAATGATTTTGAGACTCAATTAATGTTTTACGAGCCAAGAATGAAGTTTTTAAGGAAAAAGAACGAAAAAGGATGAAATTTCACGAAAGTCAAAAATTTGACCAAAAAGTCAACTTTGACCAAAAAATCAAAGGGTTGACCAAAAAGTCAAAGGGTTGACCAAAAAGTCAAAGTTTGACCGGAATGGGTCACAACGTCGACTTTACAAGTATGATGAAGGAATATGAAAAGAATCTCCGAAAATGGAGTTTTATAAGCCGTAAATCCACCCTAAAAAAATCAAGCACACCGAAAAAGAATTAAAGGCAAAAAGGTATCCGAAAAATTAGAGAAAGAGAGTTTCGGTCCAAATTTACATGGAATAATTTTTGGACAAAAATATAAAATAAGAATGCTCATCACAGTGTTGGAAATAACTGTAGAGCGCAAAAGGAGCCGTGAAAGAACGAGACGGCCAATCAAGGCCTTGAAAGAGCTAGTGGAAGATGACATCAACTCTTGACATCACCTTCCACTAACTCAAGACTTCAAATGGCAGCCCCCTACCCCCCATAAAAGTCCAGCCAACTAGACAAGGAAAAGAAAATCAAAGGGAACAAGACATAAAGCCATGATTTAATGACCAAAAAGTTGAACAACATGGGAGAAAAATTATGAGATCTCTAGGACCAACCAAGAGAGGACACATGTCCCTCCTTACCCTTCAATTTTCGGCAACCAAGGCAGCCATCCCCTCCCTTTGGTCGGCAACAGCTGGTGGCAACAAAGAAAAGAAAAAAAAATGGGAACAAAGGCTAGACATCAAGCCTTAAATCAAGGAAAAAGTTGAACCACTTTTGTCCATCAAGTCTAGTCACTTTTTGTTTAAAAAATGGACTAAATCTCTTGTCCAATCCACCCCAAAAAATCCGACTGCAACCACCCCATTTTCTCCCTTGGATTCGGCTGCACTATGAAGGAAGAAAAGAAAAGGAAACTAAGGACAACAAGGCATGACAAGGTGTGACATAAAGCCTTACTTTAAGGACAAGAAATCTCTCCATCTTCCACTCCACCAAGGATTGCCACATGCCTCCTTTCCCTTCCCATTTTCGGCAACCCACACCCTTATTCCTCCATCAAGTTTCGGCTGCAAGAAAAAGAAAAGAAAGGACTTGACACAAAGCCTTGAATCAAGGGCAAGAAACCAACCACCAAGTCACATCACAAGTCCTCCCTTTCCTTGTGCCTTTTGGGGGAAAAAAGAGAGCCAAAAACTCTCATTCTTCCTTGGTCATTTTCGGCAGCAAAGAGGAAGGAGAGAGAGAGGAGAGCTAGAGAAAATTTGAGAAAAAGTTTGGTGAGCTTTTGAGTGTGTTGGCCGAACAAGAAAGTGAGCAAGAAAGTGAGAAGATTTTTGGTGAATCCACCAAGAGGAGGCCGAACCAAACAAGAGGAGAAAAGGTGAGAAAAAAAAAAACTTGATTTTTCTTCTTGTGATCTTGGATTAAGGGTCGGTTTTGTGGAGCCTTAGAGCTAACAAAAATAAAATTTTGGATCTCATGGTGTGGTGAAGCCGTGGGCTAAGAGCAAGCCAAAGGATCAAAGGGAAACTTTGGATTTCAAAAACCCTAACTTGGGTTGAGGTAAATCTCTTAAACCTCCTTAAATCTAAGCTTTATTTAAGGTTTTTAATGATGATTTGGAATGGTTTGTAAGGACATAAGTCCATTTAATTTTCTGCCCTTATCTATGGTGTGTGTGTGTGCTTGATAAGGTTAGGTTGGTTGGCTGATTTTTATACTTGATTGCTTTAAAAATTTGTGCTTGAAAATGATGGATTTTCATGCTAGAAGATAGGTTGTATGTCCCATAAGTTTAGGCCAAAAATCTGCCCTTGGCAGCCAAGAGAGCTTGCTAGACTAAGGATGGATTTTGTGTGATGGTATGTGATGATGCATGAGTAAGAACCATGTAACCCTAATCTTTTTAATTTCGGATTTGGGGTTGCATGAGTAGAATAAGATGGATTTATGGGTTGTAATGGGACGTTAGAAGCGCTGCTTGATGTTGTCTAAGCTCCCGATGTGATCGGTCGAGATAGATTCCGCGAATAGGATGTAAACCGAAGAGAGGAACTGAAACTGCCAGTTCGGATTCGAATCTGGCCAGTTTCGGGAAAGGGTAATTTCAAGGCCCTTAGAGGCCGAATGAGGTAAAACTCAAAACACGAAAGTTGTTCGGAACAACTTTTCCTAGAGGATAACGTGGACAGAATCTCGAAATAAGGCTCCAAAGGCCTCCGTTTTACCCGAAACCCGTGGCTGAACCCTGGGACGTTCTCCACACAATTTCCAGAGTTAACCCGTTTTCAAATAAAAACTGGTACTGATCTAGGCCGAACTAGATTTTGTACAAAACATGAAAGTTCTAGCATTTTTCAATAGCTACAACTTTTGTGAAGACAAGTTTTTCAGATTCCGAGCCGATTTTTAAACTGGGCGCGTTTTGTGAGAGACGTGCAGAGAGCCCGAAATCTAACAAATAAGTTTCACGAAAATCTTTTCTAGAAAAATCATGAAGTGTTCTTAAATGGTCATTTTAGCTTCGGAAACTGTTCCAAAGGTGGTTTCCGACCCCAAATGATTTTATAAATGATTTGTTTTGAAAACCATGAATTTTAAGGGCTCGGATTTGAAATTCACATTTTTCCCCACAAAGTAAAGAAAAGAGGGTTTCAACCAAGAATTTACAAGTTAAAGGAAATAATGAGATTTAACCAAGGTATGTTCTAAATTAAAAGAGTTAAGATTTTTATAAGAAGAATGAAGGATTTTTGGAAGATTAATTACACAAGATTTTCCAAGAATAAGGAAGAGGAATTTTATAGTAAAATTTGTAAGCAAGCCGATTACGAACGGTAACCGGATATTGTATCCGAGTTACAAACCCAAGGATAACCAAGGGTTGACAAAAGGTTTACCCAAGGTTAATTAAGGTTAACCTTAAGGGTTACCCAATATAACCCTAAGGGATACCCACATGTATATTGGGCTAAGACTTAAAGGGTTAATGGAAATAACCCAATAACAAGGATATATGAGCAAAGCCCAATAAGAGAACAAGGCTCTAACCAAAAAGGTTACCCAATGTAACCTCATAAGGACTTATCCAAGTTCAATAAAGAATGGGGATAAATATGGCCTAGATGGATATCATGAATAGGGGACATACAACCAAAAGTAAATGTGAGTGTTGGTAGGTCACCAACACCTTACGAAAGGATCCTAATCCTATATTTTTGGGTATATCAGGAAAGTGAATTGCGGTTGCCGACGATTTAAGGGATGCGATTCTAAGGATACGACACTTGAGGTAAGTACAAACCTCACCTGCAGTATGAAAACTAGTAAATTATGTTCAAGTATGTGGTTTTCAAATATGCTGTAATATGTTGTGTGCTATATCTATGAAATGCCATGTTTTATGAAAGGTGCTATTTTTGCGAAATGCCATGTTTATAAAAGGTGCTATTTTCGTAAAATGCTATGTTGATAAAAAGTGCTAAAATTTTTAAGGAGGGTAGATTGTGATACCTAAGATTTCTATGTCTCTAGTTCTCCTTAGAAGGAGTTGAATGTATGCCGTGAAGGCATTTACGAAAAAGTTCAATTTATAACTTTATTATGCGAGATGGGTCCGTATAACTTTATAGGACTCAAAAATGAATGTTTTAGACTTGAAATTGGCTTTTTCGGATGGAAAGGGACGATTTTTGCATCATTTTAAAAAAGTCAAAGTGTTGACCAGGAAAGTCAACTTTGACCAGAAAAGTCAAAGTTTGACCCAAAATGGTCAAATGTGCAGCAGTATAAATTTTTAGGATCTGCAGTATGAGAAAAATACTGTAAAACCTCAGTTTTAGATAGAACAGCATAATTAAGAGCTAAAACCACCATAGAAAAATCAAGTACGTAAAAATAGGGCACTAAGCAAAAGGATTTCAGAAAAGAAGAAAAATATTTTTTCAGTCCGATTTTTCACAGATAAAAAGTTGGACTGCAGTATAAAAATCCATACTGTTTATTAATACTCACAGTATAGAAATTTAAGTATGTTCAGTATGAAAATAAATTATTTTCACAAAAATAGTCAAAAAGGGCTTTTTAATTATGACATCATCATTTTTTATTTATGACGTCATAAATTTTTTGTGAGCCAAGCAAGATAAGACAAGTGTCTTATTCTAGAAAATTCTTGCTTGTTCACTAAGAAAAGAATTTCGACCACACAGGGGCAAAAATGCAAAGATTTTAAGTTTTGGGGCAAAAGTGTCATTTTTGAAAAATTGGTGATGTAAGCATGTGATGTCACTTAGATGATGTCACTATGATGAGTCACCATAGCCTTGCTCCCCAAGTTTAGTAGCCGGCCACCTCACATGCTAAAAGTGAAAATTTTCAAAAGTTTTGGGGTCAAAATGAGAGAAATTTTGTGTCCCACATTGCCTATAAATAGGGCTGCCTTCCACCCCATTTAAATCAGAAAATCTAAGGAAATTCTGTCCATTTTCAGCCAAGAAAAACCGAGAGAGAGATAGGAAGAAATCTGAAAATTTTTCTTGATCCAAGCTTAGTGTGTTGTTCGGTTTGTGAGAGGAAGAAATAGGGAAGAGAAAAAAAAAATTTTCCAGCCAATTCCATGGCTGTAGCCGTGGGTTAGCAGCAGGGGGAGGCAGTGAGGAACCCCAAATTTTTAAAAAACATTTTGGGTTTGAGTAAGCAAGCATGAGGGAGTGTTTCGGGTGAGATTTTTTGAGCTAAAATCTTCCTTCAGTGCCCACGGGTTTGGTGGGTTAGAGAGCAGAAAAATTTCCAGATTTTAGGTGAAAATTTTGTGTGCAGCCGTGCCATAGGAGGGGCTGATTTGAGGTCAAAATTTTGAGCCATTTTGAGTGAGCTAGAACCGGTTCTAGGAGCTAGAACCAAGGGGTGGATTTTGGGTCCAAAACCGTGAGCCAACCCTACCCTTTTCAAGAGGTAATTTTCAAAACCTAATCCTAGTTTCATTTAAACTTTTCAAAGTAAAGTTTAAATGTATTTCAAGCTATGGTTTGTAAGAGCATAAGCTCATTTTATTTTTGTGTCCATTAGTTAAAGTTTTGTACTTGATTTGCTAGCTTAAGGGGTGGTTGGTTCAATTATGCATTTATGTTTTCATACCTATATTTGATTGACTATAGGTTGCATGTTAGAAGCATGAATGAAGTTATATGTCCCCAAGTAAGTGGTTAAGAGTATGAATGCATATTAGGATGCTAGTTTGATTGATATGGCATGCTATAGCTTGGATGGTTGATGTATGCTAGAAGATAGAACCATGCAGCCATGGTTTTGTGCAACCGGATTAGAGGGCTGCATGGGTAAGTCGGGAAGGCATGTTAGAACATGCAGGACATTAGAAACATTGTATGATGTGTCATTAAGCTCCCGATGTGATCGGTTGAGGTAGAAATCACGAATTAGGACGTAAACCAGTTTAATTAGTTAAGGCTGCCAGTTCGGGTTCCCCACTGGCCAGTCGCAGAAAAGTGGTAATTGCAGGTCGTTAGAGGCCGAATGGGCAAAAACCTAAAACACAAAAGTTGTAGAACAGGGTTTTTCCTAGGGGGCAACATGGGCCGTTTCTCAAAATAAGGTTTCAAAGGCCTCTGTTTTCATGAAAAACCGAGAGTGGTCCAGTCGGACCTAGTTTTCAGGATCAACGAGTTTCAAATTAAAACTGGTATTGATTTAAGTAGAATCACATTTTTTGTAAAACATAAAAGTTTTAGAACTCTTCGAGAGCTAGAACTTTCGTGATGACAACTTTTTCGGATTCCAAAGGGATTTTTAAATACAACCTGATTTCGGAAAACTACGCAGGGATCAAAAAAATCCTTGCACAGAATTTTCTAGAACCAGTTTAGGAAAAACCGTTTTTGATTTAAAAACATTGTTTTAAACATGGAAACTGTTCCAAATACAGTTTCTAACCCTCAGACGTTTTATAAAAGCAGTTTTATCTGTCAGGAAGTTTTAGAAGAATTTTAAGAAAGTTAGGCTCTACTGCCTAACTCTTTTAGTGATTTTAAAGAAAGTAAAGTTTTTCAAGTTCAAAGTTTGCTAGTCAGTAGTCATGAAATGTAACCGGGATTTACACCCGAGTTACTAGGCTTAGCCCAAAGCCCAAGCTTGACCCGAAGAGGGTTGACCTTAGTAACCTTAGAGGTTAACGAGAGTTAACCTAGTAGAGATCAAGTTCAGTTATGAGCAGAGAGTTAGTAGAAAAGGTTATCCAACGTAACCTAGTAAGTTACGAGATACGATTACATGGGGTTATCAGATATAACCCAAAGTGATAAGGTTACTTAGTGTAACCATGCATGAGATAGTTTATAGTTTAGGGGGACATATAACAAAGCATGTATGAATGTTGGTTGGAGACCAACATATTATGGTCATAGATTAGAGACCTTACTTATGTCCTTCGGTTAAGCAGGACGTACCCAGTAGCTAGACGCAGAAGCAGAGCAGCTTAGCATCAGAGATAGAAACTGTAAGTACAACGCCGCCTACAGCATAGGCTAGTAGTTGTATACTTACTTAGAGATGAGTTCAGTGTTCAGTGTTCAGTGCTATGTGCTATATGCTATGTGCTATATGCTATATGCTATATGCTATGCTAGATGCCATGTTTAGATAACATGTTTTATAGATGCCATGCAGTATGAAAGTTCAGATTTCAGTAGCAAGTATGATTTAAGAATAGAACATCATGATGCATGTTCACTAAATCTTATAAGAACAAAAAGTCACAGATAGACTTTAAAGGCAGATCAGTAGGCAGATGGCAAGCAGCACTTGCCGGTGTCGTATCCCCCGTCACAGAGCGGGTCGGGCTATGGCAAGTGTAAGTCCATGGTTGGGCGCCGGGTACGTTCACCTCAGTAAGGGGCCCATTAGCAGATTAAATTAGAAAGACAGTAAGTAAGTTAGCAGCAGATAACAGAGCATAACATGAACATAACCGATTCATGCATATGTTTATCAGTTTATGTTCAGTGCAGTAGTTGCCAGTATATGTTCTATGCAGTGTTGACATGTTGTGATGTTAGTATTTTATATGTTGCGGTATAGGAGTTGTACTTGCTGAGCGAAAACTCATTGTTTTAAGTTTATGCTGTAGGTAAGCCACCTTTCAGCAATCTTTGATACAAGATGGAGGAGCGTGGTCGGGCAATGTGAAATCGTGGGGAATGGAAGTCGCTACGCGTTTAAATTCTTCAGACACGTTATATTGAGAAATATATTTTCAGAGCAGTTACGTGTTAATCAGCACGGTATAAAAAAAAAAAATTTTCCGATGTGTTTTCGAATACTAAGTAAGTATTATTTTCAATAGTCAGCAGCAGTAGTAAGTAGTTAGTAGCAAACAGTAGAGTAGCGTACCGGCGCCAGGTCGGGGCGTTACAGAGTTGGTATCAGAGCGGTTTCCCTACGACATGATTTCACAATTGCCTACCATCGCCGCCATCATTGTAAGTAAGTTTATAGTTTTCATGAATATGCGTAAATAGTTATTTTATGCGTATGGTAAGATAGATGCGATAGTTAAGGACCTTGATGTAACGCCCCACCTAGCGTAGACCGTTACCGTACTTAAAACTTACATTTCATATAGTCCTTTCTTATCTTATATTAGCGAAAGTGCGGAATAAATTTTTTTTTTATCAACATAGGAAGATATACTTGGTAGCTTAGTTACTTAATTACTTACATATATATATATATCCTTTGTTCCCATCCTTGAGTTTGTTGTCTCATACTTATAAAAATATTTACATACCAAATATTATGAGAAATCAAAATAAACGATACATATTCAAAACTAATGGCTCCATTCCCACAATTTCACAACGTGCCCTGCCGAGTCCATCGTCTTGCATCAAAGATTACCGATAGGTTGTTTACCTACAGCATAGATGTAAGTTATGAGCTTTTGGCTCAGCAAGTACAACATATATTCCACAAAACATTTTTCAAACCATAATGCATGAATCACTTATGCTTTTGTTATGCTTTCTTATCTTAGCTTAACTTTTAACTTTTAGGATCATTACATAAACATAAGTGTACGTACCGTGGCGCGCTGCCATGGAATGGTTGGGGCGGCCAGCCCTATCCAACTCAAACCATGAACCAAACCTGACCTAACGCAGGTCGATACGACACGAAAAACTTGTTTCATAACATACTCATAAGATTTCCTTTCTTGAAACAATTTCTTATAAAAGATAGTTTCTCTTTTAAACGTAGCCATCCCTTATCAGGTGAGATTAACTTAGTGAGCATGCTTTATGAAGCTTGAACATAAACATACATAAATGCAACATCAACGTGTATGCATGAAACTTGCAATCATAAAAATATTGAAAATATTTTCATCTATACCGTAGGTGGAGTTGTACTTACTCTTTTTCAGCTAAAATTTTAAGTATAGGTTCCGTCACAAAACCTCAACAGGATTACTTCCCTGTTCATAAAAATCACAGTATAAGTTTCCCATACTTGCCTAACAAATAGACTAACTCTTAACTGACCCCTACTAACAAGTTCGGTCCTTAATGTGTGAGGTAAAATTAACCTCTTTTCTTTTCTTACAAATCTGCTCAAGGTTAAGACTACACCCTGCACGGCTTATAGCATTCTGTGTTTACTTAAAAATTGGTTTGGAATTTCACAAAACTTTCTTCACGGAAGTTGTAGACAACATCTAGAACTACAACTTTTATTTTTAGCCATAACCCTAATTCGGTTTCTATCCCTCTGGTTTCTTACTGGAAAAGTTTGAAATCACATTTATGAACCCTAAAAGTTTGCTCTCGGGTTTTGATGAAAAAAGAGGCTCTAGCAGCCTTATTTTTAAAAACTGGCCACGCTGTCCCCTAGGATTTTCTCTTCTGAAAAACTTTGTAGTTTTAACTTTTTACAAATTCGGCCTCTAAGACCCTCAAAAACACGTTTCCAGAAAAACTGTTCTATTACTCCGAGAGTGGCAGATTTTCTTATACAATCTCTTACAAAATTTTATGTGCATTCTAAATCAAAATAGTTCAAACAGTGCTTCATACATAGCTTGCAAGGTGTCTCCTTTCCTTTTTTAAGATCCTAACTTCATTTCAAGATCATAACATTTCATACAATCAAAACAATAAACTAGACCAACTTATGTTTCTTACTAGTTTCACACCACTAAGTGTAACATAACCTTTTCTTATTTCTTATTCCTTCTTAGAACCTATTTATTAAGCATACTCATACATGCATAATCAGATCATAGGTTTTTCTCATAACCTACTACTTTTCATTTCAAAGCAAAATCATACACTTACATAGATTCAAAACTAGAGACCATACAACTTGTTACAACCGAATTTCCTACTAGCCAATCCTTGCATGCAATCTAAGAAGCATTCCTAAACTTACTCATAAACTCAAAACTTAACCTAATACCTAATAGAAAGGGTATAAAGCAGCAAAGCTTACCTTGGTTCTTGAGAAACTCAAGTAGAACTAAAGCCGAGAATCCTCTGGACACTCTAAAGATGCTACCTCCGGTTTCTCCTTCAAACTCTAAGCTCACTCTTCTCTTGGTTTTCTTCTCCTCACAAGGCTCGGTTTATATAAGTGAAATAAAGATACTACAGCTCACACACAAGCTTTTCTAAAGTCTTTCTAAGGTTCAACTTTCACCTATTTATAGGTGAAGCCATAAGCTTTAAAATGTCAAGGTGTCATAACAATAGTGCATGCATTCCATGAGGTGTCCGGTGTAAGCTTGGTTCTTTGACAAGTAATCCTTCAAAATTTTCTTGTGATTCTTAAGTCTTTGAGGTGTCTTCCTAAGAGTAAGCAATGGCTATGTGTCACCCTTGGAATACTCGGTGATTAGGGTTGAAACATGCAGCCCATTGGAGTGAGACATAAGCAAGACAACACTACCTACTAGTCTACTAGTTGGTGTAAAGATGGCAATCTTTTAAGATGACAACCGACCAAGTAGTTGCCATTACATACTAATTTTCATTCTTAGGCTCCTTGGTGTAAATGTCATGCCTTGAGTGGTTGATTAAGAGGTGCATAATGCATGCATGCTTTTGATAAGAATCTAAGCTTCATGATTGATCTTTTCAAGCTATTATGCATGGTTTGTCAACCCTTTGTGTGTGTCCAGTTATGGGTGGGGGATTGATGCATGAATTTACTAAACACATGTAAGCTTTACACTCTTGTTTTTCAGCTTTGATATGAGGTGGCTGCTCCCTAAGAAGTTCGGCCATGACTTGGCATTCATAGATCAACTTAGGTGCTAAGTATACATAGCTATGTACTTATAGCTTCTAGCTAGTGTGAGGTGTCAAGTTCTCATAGGTCCTACACTTTTCCTTTATTTGATATAAGGTTCATAGAACCGAATTTCTCACTTCCCATATCATAAAATGAAAGGCTTCTAGGTAGCCAAGTGTCTAAACCGAATCATGCACTCTAATTTAACAAGATGGTTCATTGACTTCTAACTAAACTAACTAATCCAACTAAGTATATGATTGATCTTCGGCTTGTATGAAATCTAGTTACTAAATCTGGATTTCCAATATTGGTTACACCTAAACATAGACACATACTTCTCCTAACTTACCAAAAATTCCTTAGAGATAAAATGTGTGCACCTTGGTCCACATAAACAAAGGTTGTCACATTTTTCATCCTTATATGACATTCGGCTTGTGTAAAGTCATGGAATACCTATTCCTTGCTTATTCACACACCTAATGACTTATTAAATTCCTAACTTAAAACTTTTCCTAAGTTTACATTTTGACCCAAATGGTAACATTTCTTACATATAGGCCCCTAGGAACTAGCCGACCCCTAGTGGTGACACTTGTCCTTATTCCATCTTTTGTGATTCCTTATAGAACCAATTATTATCCCAGAAAGCCAAATGTGGTATGTTATCTAATTCTAACTTACATAATGGTCTCATAGCTTTTCTACATATTATCTTAATTTTAATTTAGGTCATGTTAATTCATTCTTGACCTATATAGGTTTTCAAAGAAACCCAATCTCACCTTCCTTCTATAAAAGGCTCAAATCATACATTCATACTAAATTTTGAATCTTAGACTCTCAAAAAATTCAAGAATGTGCAATTAATCACAACATATACCATCACATAACTTATACACTTAAACTTTGAATCTCCTTAAAAAGGAAAACATATATTCATAAAATGTTGGTTATTACACTTGATCGGATCGAAGTAGATCGGGACGCGGTGCGGTCTACTTCCAGACTGCAACCTATGTTATGCAAGGATACGTGGCGGACGGTGTCATCACCGATACGGCGACAGGCAGCAGTAAGAAGCAGTATGAAGCAGTACGAAGCAGTATGAAGCAGTACGACGCGGTACGAGATGGAAAAGATATTCCATAGATGCTGCACAGAAGCTTATCGAGAAATTCGATCAGTTATCGGATGCTTAGCAGCAGACGCAAGAATTCAGAAAGGAGCTAGAATGTCACCCGTCGGGATGCATTCTATGCACGATAGTTTAGTTAAGCAGTAGTAAGGCACGCTTACCCTCACAAGTCCATGGGTCACTACTGCAAGGGATTTCAGAAGGTCAGATACCTCATATTCCGCAGGACTGGGACTGCCAAGAGGATAGGTGTAGTAAGTCAGTAGGGATTAGATGTTTCGTTCCAACAGTTACGGTTGGAATGTTAGTAGCTATTAGGCCGAACAATTGACGAGCATCGTGGACAACGTCAGAACAAGGGAACGACAGCACGAAGCAGAACCCGTATTTTCAAAGGACTCTACTCCAGCGAATTTTACGGCAGGAAATATCATATTACGAAGTAGAAGCCGACGTCGATTCTACGAACGCCCGGATACCGATTTTAACGTTTTTCCGTGATTTTGATCGAATCTTTAGATTTAGGACCGACTCCCGTTAGTTTTTCTTTTAACGATAGGACGACTCGAATATGATGGCAAAGTGGTAGACACTTCCATCACGACCTTGATTTTATAGTACGAGTTATAGGATGTGATGAGTCATGAATGAAAGAGAAGATATTAACAGTAAGATAATATATTTTCTTACGATAGGATTTAGAAGATGCTTCGTACACGGAGAGCAGCACCGCTTAACCCGCCTGAGCCGGATTTCGTGACCGTTATAGCAGACTTACGACGGCAGTTATTAGAGCAGCAGCAGGAGACAGATAGACTTCGAGCTCAGATAGCTCAGACGAACAGAGGACCCCAAGTTAATGAGGTTCCGCCCAGAGTTCAGCCAGTTCCCCCAATAGTACCTCAAGTACCGAATGTGCATCCGGAAGCTCAACCGGAGGCCCAGCCAAAAATTCCTCGGAATGCTGAGATTCCGATGGCACCAGTTAGAATACAAGTGAACCCGCCAGTAGTACGAGAGGATCTTCTATACGAGCGCTTTAAGAGAATGAAGGCGCCCAAATTTGAAGGACCCACAGACCCGATTGCAACCAATAACTGGCTCATTGTTGTCCAAGTTATTTTGGATTTCATGCAACTCACAGAGCAAGAGAAAGTACTTTGTGCTTCCTTTGCTCTAAAGAAGGATGCGAGACACTGGTGGAGGACAGTACAGATGCGCCGGGACATCATGACCATGACCTGACAAGATTTTGTGAATGAGTTTCGCGCTATGTACTACAATAGAGAAGTCCTTGCGGTGCAGCAGGACGAATTCACTAGCTTCAGACAAGGGACAATGACGGTAATGGAAGCCGTCAGAAGATTCGAGCAACTTGCTCGGTTGTGTCCAAACTCAGTACAGAATGAAGAAGAGAAGGTGCGATTGATGATGCAGATGTTCAGGACAGATATTGCCAAGCAAGTCAGTGCTGGCAGTAGCCCACCAAGGACGGTGTCGGATTGCTTAGTCGAGCCATTAGAGCAGAGTATTGGACAAACAAAGACAAGGAGGCTGTGATGTCTAGTTTTTCATGTAACTAGCTTTTGTAAAGAATTGAATGTAAATAGTACATGCAATTTCCTGAAAAAGCTTATTTCAGAGCTCTAATGTGTGTTATGAGTTTTTATAGCTTAATAAAACTCAAAAATGACTGTTCGAAGAAGCAAATAGCCTTTTTGAACAAAAAGGAGTGAAATCTACTCGATTTTGCAAAAGTCAAAATTTTGACCAAAAAAGTCAACTGTTGACCGAAAAGTCAAAGTTTGACCAAAATGGTCAAAATTGTGACGGAGGAATTTTAAGATCTGCGTTTTATGAAAAATAATGCAGAAACTAATTTTTATGACTGATAAAAACTAAAACCACCTTAGAAAAATCAAGCACGGCACATTAGGTCATGAGGCAGAAAGGATTTGAGAAAATATCTTCGATCCGATTTTTTTGACTGTAAATATGAAAAATCCAAACTGTAAAATAATAATTACAGTATTGGAATTTAAATTTTTACAATCAAAGTTTCAAGGTTTTTCATTAAATAAAGCCCTAAATTTAAGATATCACAAAAAGAAAATGTTATTTTATTCTATGAGAGGTGTGTTGGACCAATAGCAAGATGACTTGTGGACTATGCCAACTCACCATGAGTTGTCTTGCACTCCCTCTAGCTCCGGACACCTAGCATGCCAAAGGTCCAAAATTTTGAAAATTTTGGGGTCAAAATGAGATTTTTGGAAGCTTGTTCTTGGCCTATAAATAGAGGAGTCTTCTATTCATTTTAATTCAAAAATGCAACTAAGTTCTTGCAAATTTTCTGCACAAGAAACCGAGAAAGAGGGAAAGAGTGATCAGAAAAATTTTTCAAGTTCAAGCCAACCATCCTTGCTTCGGGTAGCCTAGGAACCGAGTGGAAGAAAGAAAAAAATTTTTCTACAGTCTCTAGCAGCCCTTTGCCGTGGGTTTGGTGCAGGGGAAACACAAGGGAAAAACCAAATTTTGAGGTAGAAATTAGGGTTAGAGATTCGGGTTTGTCTAGTGAGCAAAAGAGTGAGTTTTGATCAAATTTGGAGCTTGAATCAACCCTTGGAGCAGCCTCGGGTTTGTGGGAGAAAAGAGAGGAAAAAAATTCAGATTTGGGGCTAACCTTTCTTGAGTAACCGAGCAAGGTGAGGAGACCACAAGGGAGGCAAAAATTTGATTTTTGGTGCATATAGGGTGAGCAGCCGAACCCTTGGAACTCATTGGTGCAAGCAGATTTTTTTTCGGGTATCCCAAACCCTAAGCCGAAATCTACTTCTTGTGAGGTAAAAATTTTAAAAGCTTTTTTACTAAGTTTAAATGAGTTTTAAGCTTAAGATTTATGTGTATTTTATGCAAAAAATTTTGTAAGAGCATAAGCTCCTATGCATGTTTAATTTCTGCCCTCTGCCGTGTGTGCTTGGTTAGGTTAGCCATTAGGGTGGTTTGGTTGATTTCATGCTTTTAAATTATGCTATGTGATTGGTTTGCTAGATTGGCATGTTAGGGTTTTGAATTAGGTAATATGTCCCCAAATTAGGTTAGTTAGAATTATGCATGTATGTGATGTTTTTTTTATGAACCAAGTGCATGAATATGTGATGAATGCTTAGCTAGAGTATATGCAACCCTAGGGTAGTGAGTTCGGATTTTTGGGTTGCAAGATCACATGGGTTGCATGGTTAGGCTAAGGGACGTTAGATGCGCTGCATGCATGTTGACTATCTCCCGATGTGGTCGGTCGAGCTAGAACCTGCGACTTAGGACGTAAAAATAAATGTAAGAACCAAAAACTGTCTCTCGGGTTCCAGGGAGCAGTTTCGGTAAAACATGGATTACAGGCCTTTAGAGGCCGAATGGGCAAAAACTTAAAACACGAAAGTTGTAGACTAGGGTGTTTCCTAGTGGCCAGCGTGGCCAGTTTTCCAAAATAAGGCCCCAACAGCCTTCTTTTTCAAGAAAACCCGTAGGTGGTCTGTGAGACTCGGATTTCTAAGTTAACCTCATTTTCGATTAAAAACTGGTACCAATGGGTACAGAATCAGAAATTTTACAAAACACGAAAGTTTTAGAACTCTTCGAGGGCTAGAACTTTCGTGAAGGAAACTTTTTTAAATTCAAAAGGAATTTTTAATTATAAATTGAAATGTCAAAACTGCGCAGGGATCAAAGAATTTCTGTGTAAGAATTTATAGAACCATAATAGGTAAAACGTTTTCGAACCAAACACGCTATCTCAAGCATGGAAACTGTCCCAAAAGCAGTTTCCGACCCTTAAATATTTTATGAAATTATAGACCAAGATTTACGAATTTTTACGAAAGAAGTTAACAAGACTAAGTTTTAAAAGCTAAGTCTTTTATGAGAAATGAATTTTAAGTTAAAGTTTTTAAAGAAAATGGATTCTAAGTTAAGATTGCATAGAAACGTTAAGACGAAAGATAACCGGGAAAATTATACCCGAGTTATCGGGACTTAGTTCCCAAAACCCTAAGTTGTCCAAATAGGGATTCACGTTAGTAATCGTAAGGGTTAACCTTGGTTAACCTATAGGTCGATGATTAAAGCCCAAGGGTTGGTGTTGATCTAACCCGACATGTTTATATATGGGCTAAGGATATCCAACGTAACCTTTTAGGTCACGATTTATGATCAACAAGACTACTAAGGTAGTCACCCGCTATATATGCATGGTTTTGTTTTCAGGGGGACATATCACCGAAAAACCCGCACGAATGTTGGTTAGTTACCAACATATTATGAGTTAGATTAGAAATCTCACATACGTCCTTCGATCAAGCAGGAGGAATTCTGCGGTTGAAGCTTGAAGAGGAGTAGCCAAACGACACACGGATAGACGGTAAGTACAACACCGTCTACAGCATAAGCTACTAGTATATATTACTAGATTTCCATGATGTGTTCTGTGCTATGTGTTAGATAACATGTATGCAATATAAAATATGTTAAGTATATGCTTATTATGCTAAGGTAAGAAACAATAGAATTAAAAAGGTGACAACTGAATGTATGTTCACTAATAATAAGAATAAGTAAGCGTTGTGTCGTACCACCCGCGCCAGGTCGGGTTGGACTGTGGATTGAGCTGGATATGGTTTGGCCGCCCCAACCAATCCATAGTCGCGCGCCGGATACGAACACGCAAGTTAAGGGCCCATAAGGAGTAGAAATAAGAAAGCATAATGGGGTTTATGCATGCTATGTGTATGTTATGTTATATTGTTTTCTTTTACGGCATAAGAGTTGTACTTACTGAGCTTTAGCTCACTGTTTAAGTTTATGCTGTAGGTAAGGAACCAGCTATCTGAAAATGATGCAAGATGGAGTAGCGAGCCAAGGCACTGTGAATGAGTGGATAATGGGTATCGCTACGTGTTTTGTGATTTTATGTAAATTATGAAACGTTTTATAACAACTGGTAATTAATATACTAGTACACAAAAACAGTATTACTTTATGTTTATAGTGTTTTGTGAATGCTATAAAAAAAAAAAAAAATTTCCGCTGTGTTTTTCAATCAATGTAATTAAGTTTTATATTATGAATGTATGTCAACAAGTACGGTAGCGGCCTACGCTAGGTGGGTCGTTACAAGAGTTGGTATCAGAGCGGTTCCCTTGCGACACGAATTCACAGTTGCCTGACATCGCCTCCATCATTGCAAGTAAGTTTAGATTTATTTTCTTATATGCTACATGGTTTTATATGCAATAGTGTTTATAGTTATATTACGTGATATAGACGCGGTATTATGGACACGACGCAAGTGAAGAGGGATCGGATGCTGTAGTTTCTTTTTACCGATCGCAGCCTCAGTACTTCGATAGTACCAGACGATCAGTATCGATTGGCATATGGCTACATGACATGGAGCAGATCTTCATGATGTGCCACATCGAGGAGCACCTACAGGTCACCCTAGCCGGCAGATGTCTGATAGGAGATGCTAGGATATGGTGGGTTACATTAGGAGAGCCGCAGCTACCTAGCCGTACTTGGGCACACTTCCATGCAGCTGTGATGAGCCGATATGGGCCACTTCCAGCACGAGGGGCCGGAGAGCCGATTCGTGATCCTGCGATATATAGGGACATGCGACATACTCGCTATCAGAGGATGTCACAGGATTGGCATGCTTATCCAGGGGAGACTATGGTCCACTACTGTTGGAGATTCCAGGAGACGATGCTTCCATATATTCCCCAGGATATACCAGAGCCCGAGTTACAGGCATTGCTACTCCTACGGAACGGAGTACCGACACACATCCGACAGTCCGTTCCATCACCTCGCCGTGAGATGACCGTCGGCAGCTTCACTGACGACATACTAGCAGCAGAGATCATAGCCCAGACTGTACCTGCCGCTGATCATGCAGATGAGGCCCAGGATCCCGTTGCTGATGACGCTGGAGATGAGGACCCGCAGTATGAGGTAGGGCCCGAGGATCCGCAGTACGAGGTGGGACCCGAGGAGCCAGTACCGGAGATGCCTGCCCAAGGGGCAGAGGACCCGATGGACGCGGAGGACGCCTCAGATGATGATGTCATACCGATAGATCCACCGGAGCAGGAAGACCCTCCCATTGTTGATGTCTCTAATGACGATGAGGATGATATGGATGACGAGGATGATCCTGAGGAGTTTCCCCTTGATGATCTCGATGACATAGCAGACGACGATGCACCCGTACCCGTAGTAGTACTTTCTGATACAGACACGTCCGCGAGCACTCTTTACGACACTGAGTAGATTAGGGCCGATTTCGCATATTTCTTTTGTTCTTTTTTTTTAGGACTAGTATAGTATTATGTATTCGGATATTAGGCTATATATATAGGTAGGATGAGAAAGTGTTAGACACTTCCATCCGAAGTTCTGTCCGTAAATATGTAAATATGTACAGTATTATGTAAAGTATGTATTTTGGCATGATGATGTACTTTTGTTCATTGTACAAAAAGAGACCGTGTGATCACGGGATATATGGAAAGTTATGTTATGATGTTACATGTTGTGTTAAGTCTGTATGTGGTATGTGCATGATTATGTTATTATATGTATGCTGATGTGATGGTATGAATGAAATGCATGATAAGTTTATTAGCTTATGATAATATCTGTTTCCCATAGTAGGAATATAAGCATGGTTCGTACACGGGGAAACGTAGCCGCAGATCCGCCCCAGCCGGATCTAGTGACTTTGATGACAAATTTGCAACAGCAAATGCTGCAGCAACAGCAGGAAATGGCTAGATTCCGAGAACAGTTAGAACGGATGAATCCAGCACCCCCAGCCCAAGAAGCTCCACCGCCAGCTCCGCCAGTGATACCTCAGGTACTTAATGTCCAGCCAGAGGTGCAACCAGAAGCCCCTCAGTATGCTGAAGTTCCAATGGCACCAATTGCCATGCAAGCGAATCCGTCAGTGATACGCGAAGACCTGCTGTATGAACGTTTCAGACGGATGAAGGCGCCCGAGTTTGAGGGGCCTACAGATCCAATGGCCGCGGATAATTGGCTCATTGATATCCAAGTTATCTTGGATTTCATGAGGCTTACAGAACAGGAGAAGGTACTGTGCGCTTCCTTCGCTCTCAAGAAGGACGCTAGACATTGGTGGATGACGGTACAGATGCGGAGAGATGTTACAGCTATGTCCTGGCGAGACTTTGAGTATGAATTCCGCTCAATGTACTATAACAGAGAAGTCCTTGCTGTACAACAGGACTAGTTTACGAACTTCAGGCAAGGATCTATGACAGTTATGGACGCAATCAGAAGATTTGAGCAATTGGCTCGCTTATGTCCAAAACTGGTACCTAATGAAGAGGAGAAGGTGCGGCTAATGATGAGGATGTTCCGTACAGACATTGCGAAGCAAGTCAGTGCCGGAAGCAGCCCACCAGAGACAGTGTCAGACTGCGTTAGCAGAGCCGTCAGAGTAGAATACTGGATTAATCGGGACAAGGAGGCTAGAGCCCAGATTTTTAAGTCCAGAAAGGAAGAAAAGAATGCTCCTAAGTCAACACTGTTGGGATCTATAGGTGCCCTAAGGATAGAAAATCTTAGGGATTTTCTGTAAATATGACATTTTGATATTAATAAGAGGAAATTATTCATGTTTAATAAGTTGTGTCCTATTTACTTTCATTTGTTGATTGTATAATTATTTTGAGCAAACATAAAATACTCCTAGGCTGTTGGTAATATATCGAATTACCATATGTATACGGGGTATGCATAGAAGACGTGGTAATTTGATAACAGTCTAAATAAATAGTCCGCAATCAACGGAATAAGATTTGGGGATCTTATTCATGATAAGATTGTAAAGGTTGTCTACTTCCTTGGAGGGATGGTTTGTCTTGACCATCGGATAGGTTCCGAATAGAAACTTTAATGTATACCAGTATTGAGGTATGACATTGGACTGGACCTAAAGTGTTAATTGATTCGGTTTAATAATTCCGTTTATAAGAATCAATGATACTTTGATTATCATCCTGCATTAATCTTAATCCTGAAATGATTACTTGAGTTCGCATCCATGACTTATGTACTTTGATGCACTAAAGGTGAGACACTGTTAATTCATGGTCAACATACTTGTGTTTTGGGTGCATGACTTATGGATGGAGAAATCAAGATTCATAGATACGGAATCCATAGCTATCTTAATGATAGTAAATGTTATCTACTTAAAGGTATTATTCGGGGATTGAAAGATAGTATAACAAGATCTTGGCCATCGGTTTACTTTGTGTTCTCTGGTGGTTTTCCAATTGTATGGTTTTACAATTGGTGGTTCTTTCAATGGAGAATAATTGAACTTTAAGTTAAAATGATTGAAAAGGTAAAACGGAAAAAGTCTTTAATTCAATCATGGATAACATATGGGGATTAAGCAAGCGATGAATAAATCATGGAAGAAGCACTACGTGAGAGAGCTTTCGTAATACGGTATGTAAACAGGAGTTCAGCTTCAAACTTTTAGTGGAATAGTTTTGAAGTTGATAATTGATGGATAATTAATCTGGGATTAATTTTTCACAATTATAGGAGCCTCTTTACATATTTCCATCGGGTCACTCTATTAGCTCATATAGTTCCACGAAGCGTCTCGGGATTTGTTCCTAATGAGATCGGTAAATTGTAAATGGAATTTTGTAATGTCTATTAAGACATGGTACTCTCTAACATGCAATCCAGAAAGGATTGGACATGTGAAATTTGTAGACAAATGATTTGTCAACATGTGATTGGTTAATTTGAATTTTGAAAATAAGATTGTATTTGAATTTTGGAAAACAAAATTTTTCTCTCCTAATTAAAAGTGGTGCACGTTTTTTAATTGTATGGAGGGAAGAAAATTTTGTTTCAAAATTATTTAAATATATTCCTAACATTTAATTATTAATTGGTTTAAATAATGGAGATTATTTCATGAATTTTTCTTTCCTAATTAAAGAGGTGCATGGTTTTTGTGAGGAAAGAAAATTTGAAATATTTCATTAATTTAAATTAATTAATATGGATAATGTTTATGGAAAATATTTATTCAAATATGTGAATCCTATTTAAATTCGAAAAGGTTTAAAAGAAGTTTGAATCTAGATAGGACTAGGATCTTTTGACTAGTCTAGATTCTTGATTTAAAATTTAAACCACCAATCAAGATTTCTCTCACTTTGTGGCCGAATTTTAAAGGGGATTTCCTCTTGAAATTTGTTTTTAGGTTCAATGAATCTAGCCCTAAAGTTGTATGATCTTTTGGTTCAAGATTTATCCGGAAAATAATTATTAATTATTTTTCAAGTAGGAGATAAATTTTGAAAAGGATTGTAATACTATATAAAGGCTAGGAGTTCTTGAAAAACCAATTTTTGATAATTAAAAAAGGGAAAAACGTTTTTTTAATAAAAAAAAAAAAAAATTTTTTTTTCTTCCACATCAAAAATTCGGCTTTCTTGTGAGAGAGAAAAAGAAAGAAAATTCCATTGAATCAAAACTGCGAGAAAGGTTAAACCGAGTGATTATTTTCATAGGAGGTTAACCGGTTTCTGTTTTGTAGTTTTGAAGAAAGAAGTTGGATCAAATTCTCAACGAGGATCATCGGAATTGAGAAGGAGGGATCTAGACTACGGAAAGAAATACCGGTCGCTTGGATTCATAGAACGTGTGCCCACACACACTTTGAGACGTGGAACTCGAGAATAGTAGAGAAGACACGTTGGTCAAACGCTCTAGCAATTCCGGAATCCAAGAAATAAGGTACGCTTGATCATGAATTAATTTATTGTTATATGCATCATGAGCTTCTTTTCCGGAAACGGCATAAAAATTTTAAAACTTCCGCTGCGCCGTAACTCCAATACCGGATCCGATTTTTCCAACAACTGGTATCAGAGCCAACTCATGATCATGCATATAATATAAATTATTTGATCAAATAAATTTCTCTCCATGCATTAATGAAATATTTTAGAGAGTTGGCACTCTAGGTTTTATTTTGAGTATGTTAAATATATTATGAATGGATGTATGGATGAATGCTTTATATTATTTTGATAATATATGATGCTTGTTCAATTTTGCCGGTCATGATTCCATAGAGGTTAGAATTTGTATCTAGGTTTTTCAAGTGTAATAGATGCGGTCTAAAATCACCGTTAGGTCGTTCTTTCAATTCCTAGAAATTTTGTAAGCCGGAAACGGCGTAGGAATTTTTTTGTAAAATTCGGGCTACAATGGATTCAAGGAGATTGAAGATGAACGAAGGTATGGAAATTTTCAAAGGATGTGATTTTTTTTTATTTTTGGAAATTTTTTTATTAAAAATTTTTTTTTTTGTATTAAAAAAAAAAATCACAAGAATCTTTTGAAAATTTAATTTCCAATGATATGTGATTTTGATAATTTGGAAATCAAAATTGAAAATTTAAATTTAAATTTAATGGATATTATTATGAATTTTAAAATTTTGTGATTTAAATTTGAAATTTGGAAATTTCAAATTTTAAATTTGGAAATTTCAAATTTTAAATTTTAAAATTTAATAAACCGGATTTTTAATTTAAATTTTGATATTTTGTAATTTTGATTAAAATTAAAAATCACATATAATCTTTTTTGAAATTTAAATTTAATTTTAAATTTAAAAAGATGTGACATTGGAGAAGGAAGACACATTGAAGAAGGATACACGGCATGGATCTACAAATGAAGGCCGATATATGTTTCGGTTAATTTTTGTAAATTTTACAATTTTCTTTTCTCTAGGATGGAATTATGATCCACGGCTATTTACATATTTTGCAAACCATGGATGATGACTTGCTATATGAATATGTAATACTATTTCATGATGTATTGATAACATGCCATATAGACTAGGGAGTGCCACTCAATAAATATTGTTTATGCATAAAAAACAAAAACCCTAATTTAAAAGATTGAGTGGGAGAAGGTTTTACACACTAAGACCTACGGCCTCCATCGTTGGTCCAATAGTTATGCATGGTAGTGCCTACTACTCGGTTTCGATCCGAGAATTCCCTTCGGATAGGTATCTTACCTAGAGCGCACACTGATTTGGATTTCCGAAAGGATAACAATTTTGGGCATATTTTATGTTTAGATCACCCCTCGGTGGCGGATGTAAAATATGGATTCAAAATTGGAAACGATGGTTACACACTCATACTACTTTATTTATTAACCCTCCCTCGAGGCTCTGTTATGTAAATTAGTGGCCAAATAAACGATAGTTAATATATATTTAATGGAGTTTGTTCCATGGATGAATATGTATTAATCGGAAGGGATCCGTGTTCTTGGCTAGTTATTCTATGACTACCCCTCGGTAGCTTAGAAAGCGGTAGCTAGGAATTGTCGTTGTAAGGTATGTGTTTTAAGGGTTTTACACATGAACATTTAGATTGCATATAGATCTTTTTGTTTCATTACAAAATCATATTTTATAAACTGATAGGATGTTTGCTCATACTTATTACATGTTTTCTTATTATAGATCAAAATGTCAAGCCCTTTATCTGTGATACTTACGCAAAACAAATTAACTGGCGAGAATTTTAATGACTGGAAAAGGAACTTGCTAATCGTCCTAAACTTTGAGAAACACAGTTTTGTCCTAACCCAACCTCGACCACCTACGCCTACGATCGATGCTCCTGATAGGGATTTTGTAGCGCTTGAGCGCTGGGACAATTCCAACCTTAGTGCCATGTGCTATATTCGGGCGAGCATGTCTAACGTGCTCCAGAAACAGCATGAGGAACATCAAACTGCTAGGCAGATCATGGATAACCTGGAGGAAATGTTTGGTGAACAAACTATCCAGGCTAAGACCGATGCTATCAAAGGTCTCATGAACTGCAGGCAGAAGGTTGGAACTCCCATCAAGGAGCACATGATGACAGTCATGGCTTATTTGTCTGAAGCTCAGGCAAATGGGGCTGAGATCGATGCTGCAACTCAACTGGTTATGGTTTTTCAAACCTTATCCAAGGATTTCGATTTGTTTCAGGCATCCTACAACCTTAACCGGAAGGAGATGTCTTTAACGGAATTGATGAAAGAGTTGCAAGCCTTTGAGAACATTTTTAAGGGTTCTGGATCTAAGGCTGAGGCAAATTTGGCTGAACCTAGTTCGTCTGTTCCTAATCCCAAAAGGAAGAAGGAAAAAGGGAAGAACAAGGGGAATAAGCCTGCGGTGAATGCACTTGCTTCTAAGAAGTCTACCAAGACTAAGAAGCAAAAGGTGGACCCCAAAAAGGTTAAGTGCTTTCACTGTGGGAAGAAAGGACATTTCAAGAAGGATTGCCGAGATTTCCTGGCTTTGCAAAAGCAGAAAGGGGTTCAAGGTAACAAGAAGTCTGCATGAGGAGGACTTTACGTTAAGAACCGGCGATGAGACGTTGGTGCGAGCTGAAGCAGTGGGAGAAGTGCATCTTTATTTTGATGAATTTAGGTTTATTGTTTTGAGACATTGTTTTTATGTTCCTAATTTTAAGAGGAACCTAATTTCGGTAGCTTGTTTAATTAAAGATTCTTATTCAGTTTCTTTTAATAATAAAGTTGTTATTAGGAAAAACAATTCTCTTATCTGTAATGGATGGATGCATGGAAATCTTTATTTTATCAAACCTAAGATGCACTCACTGCTTGATACAGAATTGGAAAAGAACTCTAAAAGACATAAGTCTTCTCACTCTAACAAATCATATCTTTGGCATTTACGACTTGGTCACATAAGCCTTAACAGAATTCAAAGGATGGTAAAAGATGAATGCCTCGACTTGTACGAGGTTGAACCTTGGCCACAATGCGAATCCTGTTTGGAGGGCAAGATGACTAAACGGCACTTTGCTGCCAAGGATGGTCGTGCCGAGAAACTTTTAGAACTTGTGCATACAGATGTTTGTGGTCCCATGAACATAGAAGCACGTGGTGGGTATGAGTATTATATCACTTTTATTGATGATTACTCAAGGTATGGATATGTCTATTTAATGACCCGCAAAAGCGAAGCCTTTGACAAGTTCAAAGAGTTTCGGGCTGAAGCGGAGAAACAATTAGGCAAGTCCATTAAGACACTTCGATCGGATCGAGGTGGGGAATACCTATCGGATGAGTTCTTAGGATATTTGATAGAGAATGGGATACAATCCCAGTTGACTGCACCTGGTACTCCTCAACAGAATGGTGTAGCTGAGAGAAGGAATAGGACCCTATTGGATATGGTCCGGTCTATGATGAGTTATTCCACTTTACCTTTATCATTTTGGGGGCATGCCATACAAACTGCATGCTATCTTCTGGATAACGTTCCCTCCAAATCGGTTCCTAAAACTCCTTATGAGTTATGGACGAGTAGGAAACCTAATTTGAATCATATTCGAATTTGGGGTTGTCCGGCACACGTCCTGGATAAGGAAGCGAAGAAATTGGAGTCACGATCAGAAGTGTGCTTGTTTGTTGGCTATCCAAAAGGGACAAAAGGTGGTCTGTTCTATAATCCAAAGCAAAATAAAGTCTTTGTTTCAACACATGCAACATTCCTTGAGGAAAGTTACATGGAAGACTTTAAACCTCGTAGCAAAGTAGTGCTTGAGGAGATGACTTCGGGTTTGGATGTTCCTAAAGTCACAGAAAACCCTGCGGAAAAATCACTAAAGAATCAACAACCACAGGAGCTTCGTCGTAGTGGGAGGATTATCAGGGAGCCTGAAAGGTACATGTTCAGTGGTGAAGTTTATGAAGCAGAATCCATAGAACATATTGATGATCCGGCTACGTACAAGGAAGCTATGGAGGATGTTGATTCTAGTCTTTGGCAAAAGGCTATGAACGCCGAGATGGAATCTATGGATTCCAACGGAGTCTGGAAACTTGTAGACTTACCCCAAGGCATAAAACCGATTGGGTGTAAGTGGGTATACAAGAGGAAGAGAGGTGTGGATGGGAAAGTGGAAACTTTCAAGGCAAGACTTGTAGCGAAGGGCTATACGCAGAAATAAGGAATCGACTATGAAGAAACCTTCTCGCCTGTAGCAATGCTTAAGTCAATCCGCATTCTTTTATCCATTGCGGCTGCTCTCGATTATGAGATCTGGCAAATGGATGTCAAGACAGCTTTCTTAAATGGCTCTCTTGAGGAAGATATCTATATGATACAACCAGACGGATTCAAGGCAAAAGGCCAAGAAGACAAAGTATGCAAGTTGCTTAAATCCATTTATGGATTAAAGCAAGCATCTCGTTCTTGGAATATTAGGTTTGATCAAGCGATCAAAACTTATGGATTTAAACAAAACATTGATGAACCATGTGTTTATAAATGTATCAAGAACGAGAAAGTGGTGTTCCTTATACTCTATGTGGATGATATATTGCTTATTGGAAACGATGTGGCAATACTATCATCTGTCAAAGTTTGGTTAGCCAAACAGTTTGACATGAAGGACTTAGGAGAAGCTAGTTATGTTCTTGGTATTCAACTCTTTAGAGATAGAAAGAACAAAACGATAGCACTCTCCCAAGCTTTATACATTGATAAAGTACTTGAGAGGTTTTCTATGAAGGATTCCAAGAAAGGTGCTCAACCTTTCAGGATTGGAATCAAACTTTCTAAAGATGACTGTCCCAAGACATCGGAAGAAAGGGAGCGTATGAAAAATGTACCTTATGCATCAGCAGTAGGTAGTCTTATGTACGTTATGTTATGCACTAGGCCTGACATTTGTTTTGCGGTTGGTATGGTAAGTCGATATCAGTCGAATCCGGGACCGAACCATTGGGCTGCGGTCAAGCATATACTCAAGTATCTACGAAGAACGAGGGATTATATGCTAGTGTATTCCGGTCATGACCTTGTTCCTATAGGATATACTGATTCTGATTTTCAATCAGATCAGGATTCAAGGAAATCGACTTCAGGATCTGTCTTCACCCTTGGAGGTGGTGCCGTTGTGTGGAGGAGTGTTAAGCAATCTTGTATTGCTGACTCGACCATGGAAGCCGAGTATGTGGCAGCCAGTGAGGCATCACAGGAAGCGGTTTAGCTCCGCAGGTTCCTTAGTGACCTTGAGGTCGTTCCTGGTATGGATAAAGCTATGGTGCTCTACTGTGACAACAGTGCAGCAGTAGCTAATACCAAGGATCCTAGGCATCATAAGAGGAGTAAACACATTGACAGAAAATATCACATTATCAGAGGCTTTGTTGAGAATGGAAATGTGACGGTTTGCAAAATCGCATCGGAGGACAATCTTGCTGACCCGTTCACGAAGACTTTGGTGGCCAGAAGATTCGAAGAACACGTCGAAGGCATGGGGATGCGTAATATGTCACATTTACTCGCTTAGGGCAAGTGGGAGATTGTTGGGATCTATAGGTGCCCTAAGGATAGAAAATCTTAGGGATTTTCTGTAAATATGACATTTTGATATTAATAAGAGGAAATTATTCATGTTTAATAAGTTGTGTCCTATTTACTTTCATTTGTTGATTGTATAATTATTTTGAGCAAACATAAAATACTCCTAGGTTGTTGGTAATATATCGAATTACCATATGTATACGGGGTATGCATAGAAGACGTGGTAATTTGATAACAGTCTAAATAAATAGTCCGCAATCAACAGAATAAGATTTGGGGATCTTATTCATGATAAGATTGTAAAGGTTGTCTACTTCCTTAGAGGGATGGTTTGTCTTGACCATCGGATAGGTTCCGAGTAGAAACTTTAATGTATACCAGTATTGAGGTATGACATTGGACTGGACCTAAAGTGTTAATTGATTCGGTTTAATAATTCCGTTTATAAGAATTAATGATACTTTGATTATCATCCTGCATTAATCTTAATCCTGAAATGATTACTTGAGTTCGCATCCATGACTTATGTACTTTGATGCACTAAAGGTGAGACACTGTTAATTCATGGTCAACATACTTGTGTTTTGGGTGCATGACTTATGGATGGAGAAATCAAGATTCATAGATACGGAATCCATAGCTATCTTAATGATAGTAAATGTTATCTACTTAAAGGTATTATTCGGGGATTGAAAGATAGTATAACAAGATCTTGGCCATCGGTTTACTTTGTGTTCTCTGGTGGTTTTCCAATTTTATGGTTTTACAATTGGTGGTTCTTTTGGGTTGCAAGATCACATGGGTTGCATGGTTAGGCTAAGGGACATTAGATGCGCTGCATGCATGTTGACTATCTCCCGATGTGGTCGGTCGAGCTAGAACCCGCGACTTAGGACGTAAAAATAAATGTAAGAACCAAAAACTGTCTCTCGGGTTCCAGGGAGCAGTTTCGGTAAAACATGGATTACAGGCCTTTAGAGGCCGAATGGGCAAAAACTTAAAACACGAAAGTTGTAGACTAGGGTGTTTCCTAACGGCCAACGTGGCCAGTTTTCCAAAATAAGGCCCCAACAGCCTTCTTTTTCAAGAAAACCCGTAGGTGGTCTGTGAGACTCGGATTTCTAAGTTAACCTCATTTTCGATTAAAAATTGTACCAATGGGTACAGAATCAGAAATTTTACAAAACACGAAAGTTTTACAACTCTTCGAGGGCTAGAACTTTCGTGAAGGAAACTTTTTCAAATTCAAAAGGGATTTTTAATTATAAACTGAAATGTCAAAACTGCGCAGGGATCAAAGAATTTCTGTGTAAGATTTTACAGAACCATAATAGGTAAAACGTTTTCGAACCAAACACGCTATCTCAAGCATGGAAACTGTCCCAAAAGCAGTTTCCGACCCTTAAATATTTTATGAAATTATAGACCAAGATTTACGAATTTTTACGAAAGAAGTTAACAAGACTAAGTTTTAAAAGCTAAGTCTTTTATGAAAAATGAATTTTAAGTTAAAGTTTTTAAAGAAAATGGATTCTAAGTTAAGATTGCATAGAAACGTTAAGACGAAAGATAACCGGGAAAATTATACCCGAGTTATCGGGACTTAGTTCCCAAAACCCTAAGTTGTCCAAATAGGGATTCACGTTAGTAATCGTAAGGGTTAACCTTGGTTAACCTATAGGTCGATGATTAAAGCCCAAGGGTTGGTGTTGATCTAACCCGACATGTTTATATATGGGCTAAGGATATCCAACGTAACCTTTTAGGTCACGATTTATGATCAACAAGACTACTAAGGTAGTCACCCGCTATATATGCAAGGTTTTGTTTTTAGGGGGACATATCACCGAAAAACCCGCACGAATGTTGGTTAGTTACCAACATATTATGAGTTAGATTAGAAATCTCACATACGTCATTCGATCGAGCAGGAGGAATTCTGCGGTTGAAGCTTGAAGAGGAGTAGCCAAACGACACACGGATAGACGGTAAGTACAACACCGTCTACAGCATAAGCTACTAGTATATATTACTAGATTTCCATGATGTGTTCTGTGCTATGTGTTAGATAACATGTATGCAATATAAAATATGTTAAGTATATGCTTATTATGCTAAGGTAAGAAACAATAGAATTAAAAAGGTGACAACTGAATGTATGTTCACTAATAATAAGAATAAGTAAGCGTTGTGTCGTACCACCCGCGCCAGGTCGGGTTGGACTGTGGATTGAGCTGGATATGGTTTGGCCGCCCCAACCAATCCATAGTCGCGCGCCGGATACGAACACGCAAGTTAAGGGCCCATAAGGAGTAGAAATAAGAAAGCATAATGGGGTTTATGCATGCTATGTGTATGTTATGTTATATTGTTTTCTTTTACGGCATAAGAGTTGTACTTACTGAGCTTTAGCTCACTGTTTAAGTTTATGCTGTAGGTAAGGAACCAGCTATCTGAAAATGATGCAAGATGGAGTAGCGAGCCAAGGCACTGTGAATGAGTGGATAATGGGTATCGCTACGTGTTTTGTGATTTTATGTAAATTATGAAACATTTTATAACAACTGGTAATTAATATACTAGTACACAAAAACAGTATTACTTTATGTTTATAGTGTTTTGTGAATGCTATAAAAAAAAAAAAAATTTTCACTGTGTTTTTCAATCAATGTAATTAAGTTTTATATTATGAATGTATGTCAACAAGTACGGTAGCGGCCTACGCTAGGTGGGTCGTTACAGAGGCTAGGGCCCAATTTTTCAAGGCTAGGAAAGAAGAGAAAGCAGGAGCAAAGCAGAATCAGTCTTGACAAGACTCAAATTCCCAACCTAGAGGACAGTCGAACAACCCCGTGCAAGATTCCAAGCAAGCAGGGAGAAGCAAGAGAAAGGGGAATTCCTCTGGCCAGGCCCAACAAGGGAATTTTCCTCAGAAGAGGAATAGTCAAGGGAATGAGAATGGCGACAATGACTACCCGATGTGCTCAAACTGTGGGAGGAGACATCCGGGAGTATGCAAGATAGGGTCAACTGCTTGCTATCAGTGTGGCAAGGAAGGGCATTACTCAAGGAACTGTCCCCTGAATAGCCAGATCCAGAATCCCCCATATCCGAGCCGGAACAATAACCATCAGCAGTTATACGCAATCCAAGCGCAGCTTGATGGACCCTCGATTGCGCAAGGGAGATTAGAGGCTCCTGAGCCCCAGACAAGGATTTACGCCTACACCAATGGGGATACTGGAGCAGGAACTTCCTATGGGGCGACGAAATAGATTTTTATCCCCACAACGTTAGTGTAGAATATGATTCTGGTGCCACTCATTTGTGTATATTTTTGAAGGGTGCCCAGAAATTAGAAAGTAGTATGTACAGTTTAAGACAGTTTCTTTAAAGTTTCTGTGCCGTATGGAGAAATTTTGTGATCAAGTTATGAATGCAAAATATTTCCATAATTATCCATGGTAGAGAGTTGCTTGTAGATCTCATCGCAATCAGCTTTAGGATTCCGATGTGATCTTAGAAATAGATTACAACGCTATGAGAGGCTATCAAAGTGTTGTGGGACGTTAGTTAGTACGCTACGTGGAGGTTTAGCCGCTACGAATAGCTGCAGGACTCCCCAGAAGGCAGCATAGACAGTTAGAACACGCAAGGAGCAAGGAATTTGAGACTTCAGCCGAGGGCGTAGTCTACTTCAAGGAGAAGAACTACGTTCCTACCACGAAAATGAGAGCAGATTACGATAGATTTCGTATTAGGACTACAAGTGGGGACGACAAGATTTGGGCCATTTTCGAGAAATGGACCAAATCAGCCCACTTATCCGAGATTAAGGCCACTTTTCGGTAGAAAAGTTAGTAGAAGGTTAAGTAGTTCAGATCGTTAGATTACGCGAAGTGCCGAGATCGAGCATCCCAGATCGCGAAGGACGCTTCACTTCATGATTATGAACAAGAGTTCACGCAGCTAAGGGGTCGAATTTGAAGTTTAATACGACATTTCACCCAAAAACAGAAGGCCAGTCAGAAAAGCTACACTAGTTCGTTCGAATTTTCGAGGACGAAAATTTTTAAGGAGGGTAGATTGTGATACCTAAGATTTCTATGTCTCTAGTTCCTCCTTAGAAGGAGTTGAATGTATGCCGTGAAGGCATTTACGAAAAAGTTCAATTTAGAACTTTATTATGCGAGATGGGTCCGTATAGCTTTACAGGACTCAAAATGAATGTTTTAGACTTGAAATTGGCCTTTTCGGATGGAAAGGGACGATTTTTGCATCATTTTAGAAAAGTCAAAGTGTTGACCAAGAAAGTCAACTTTGACCAGAAAAGTCAAAGTTTGACCCAAAATGGTCAAATGTGCAGCAGTATAAATTTTTAGGATCTGCAGTATGAGAAAAATACTGTAGAAGCTCAATTTTAGATAGAACAGCATAATTAAGAGCTAAAACCACCATAGAAAAATCAAGCACGTAAAAATAGGGCACTAAGCAAAAGGATTTCAGAAAAGAAGAAAAATATTTTTTCAGTCCGATTTTTCACAGATAAAAAGTTGGACTGCAGTATAAAAATCCATACTGTGTATTAATACTCACAGTATAGAAATTTAAGTATGTTCAATATGAAAATAAATTATTTTCACAAAAATAGTCAAAAAGGGCTTTTTAATTATGACATCATCATTTTTGATTTATGACATCATAAATTTTTTGTGAGCCAAGCAAGATAAGACAAGTGTCTTATTCTATAAAATTCTTGCTTGTTCACCAAGAAAAGAATTTCGGCCACACAGGGGCAAAAATGCAAAGATTTTAAGTTTTGGGGCAAAAGTGTAATTTTTGAAAAATTGGTGATGTAAGCATGTGATGTCACTTGGATGATGTCACTATGATGAGTCACCATAGCCTTGCTCCCCAAGTTTAGTAGCCGGCCACCTCACATGCTAAAAGTGAAAATTTTCAAAAGTTTTGGGGTCAAAATGAGAGAAATTTTGTGTCCCACATTGCCTATAAATAGGGCTGCCTTCCACCCCATTTAAATCAGAAAATCTAAGGAAATTCTGTCCATTTTCAGCCAAGAAAAACCAAGAGAGAGATAGGAAGAAATTTGAAAATTTTTCTTGATCCAAGCTTAGTGTGTTGTTCGGTTTGTGAGAGGAAGAAATAGGGAAGAGAAAAAAAAAAATTTTCCAGCCAATTCCATGGCTGTAGCCGTGGGTTAGCAGCAGGGGGAGGCAGTGAGGAACCCCAAATTTTTAAAAAAAATTTTGGGTTTGAGTAAGCAAGCATGAGGGAGTGTTTCGGGTGAGATTTTTTGAGCTAAAATCTTCCTTTAGTGCCCACGGGTTTGGGGGGTTAGAGAGCAGAAAAATTTCCAGATTTTAGGTGAAACTTTTGTGTGCAGCCGTGCCATAGGAGGGGCTAATTTGAGGTCAAAATTTTGTGCCATTTTGAGTGAGCTAGAACCGGTTCTAGGAGCTAGAACCAAGGGGTGGATTTTGGGTCCAAAACCGTGAGCCAACCCTACCCTTTTCAAGAGGTAATTTTCAAAACCTAATCCTAGTTTCATTTAAACTTTTTAAAGTAAAGTTTAAATGTATTTCAAGCTATGGTTTGTAAGAGCATAAGCTCATTTTATTTTTGTGCCCATTAGTTAAAGTTTTGTGCTTGATTTGCTAGCTTAAGGGGTGGTTGATTCAATTATGCATTTATGTTTTCATACCTATATTTGATTGACTATAGGTTGCATGTTAGAAGCATGAATGAAGTTATATGTCCCCAAGTAAGTGGTTAAGAGTATGAATGCATATTAGGATGCTAGTTTGATTGATATGGCATGCTATAGCTTGGATGGTTGATGTATGCTAGAAGATAGAACCATGCAGCCATGGTTTTGTGCAACCGGATTAGAGGGCTGCATGGGTACGTCGGGAAGGCATGTTAGAACATGCGGGACGTTAGAAACATTGTATGATGTGTCATTAAGCTCCCGATATGATCGATTGAGGTAGAAACCACGAATTAGGACGTAAACCCGTTTAATTAGTTAAGGCTGCCAGTTCGGGTTCCCCACTGGCCAGTCGCAGAAAAGTGGTAATTGTAGGTCGTTAGAGGCCGAATGGGCAAAAACCTAAAACATGGTTTTTCCTAAGGGGTAGCGCAAACCATTTCTCAAAATAAGGTTCCAAAGGCCTCTGTTTTCACGAAAAACCGAGAGTGATCCAGTCAGACCTAGTTTTCAGGATCAACGAGTTTCAAATTAAAACTAGTATTGATCTAAGCAGAATCAGATTTTTTGTAAAACACAAAAGTTTTAGAAGTCTTCGAGAGCTAGAACTTTCGTGAAGATAACTTTTTCGGATTCCAAAGGGATTTTTAAATACAACCTGATTTCGGAAAACTGCGCAGGGATCAAGAAATCCTTGCACAGAATTTTCTAGAACCAGTTTAGGAAAAACTGTTTTTGATTTAAAAACATTGTTTTAAACATGGAAACTGTTCCAAAGACAGTTTCCGACCCTCAGACGTTTTATAAAAGCAGTTCTATCTGTCAGGAAGTTTTAGAAGAATTTTAAGAAAGTTGGGCTCTACTGCCTAACTCTTTTAGTGATTTTAAAGAAAGTAAAGTTTTTCAAGTTCAAGGTTTGCTAGTCAGTAGTCACGAAATGTAACCGGGATTTACACCCGAGTTACTAGGCTTAGTCCAAAGCCCAAGCTTAACCCGAAGAGGGTTGACCTTAGTAACCTTAGAGGTTAACGAGAGTTAACCTAGTAGAGATCAAGTTCAGTTATGAGCAGAGAGTTAGTAGAAAAGATTATCCAACGTAACCTAGTAAGTTACGAGATACGATTACATGGGGTTATCAGATATAACCCAAAGTGATAAGGTTACTTAGTGTAACCATGCATGAGATAGTTTATAGTTTAGGGGGACATATAACAAAGCATGTATGAATGTTGGTTGGAGACCAACATATTATGGTCATAGATTAGAGACCTTACTTATGTCCTTTGGTTAAGCAGGACGTACCCAGTAGCTAGACGCAGAAGCAGGGCAGCTTAGCATCAGAGATAGAAACTGTAAGTACAACGCCGCCTACAGCATAGGCTAGTAGTTGTATACTTACTTAGAGATGAGTTCAATGTTCAGTGTTCGGTGCTATGTGCTATATGCTATGTGCTATATGCTATATGCTATATGCTATATGCTATGCTAGATGCCATGTTTAGATAACATGTTTTATAAATGCCATGCAGTATGAAAGTTCAGATTTCTGTAGCAAGCATGATTTAAGAATAGAACATCATGATGCATGTTCACTAAATCTTATAAGAACAAAAAGTCACAGATAGACTTTAAAGGCAGATCATTAGACAGATGGCAAGCAGCACTTGCCGGTGTCGTATCCCCCTTCACAGGGCGGGTCGGGCTATGGCAAGTGTAAGTCCATGGTTGCGCGCCGGGTACGTTCACCTCAGTAAGGGGCCCATTAGCAGATTAAGTTAGAAAGACAGTAAGTAAGTTAGCAGCAGATAACAGAGCATAACATGAACATAACCGATTCATGCATATGTTTATCAGTTTATGTTCAGTGCAGTAGTTGCCAGTATATGTTCTATGCAGTGTTGACATGTTGTGATGTTAGTATTTTATATGTTGCGGTATAGGAGTTGTACTTGCTGAGCGAAAGCTCATTGTTTTAAGTTTATGTTATAGGTAAGTCACCTTTCAGCAATCTTTGATACAAGATGGAGGAGCGTGGTCGGGCAATGTGAAATCGTGGGAATGGAAGTCGCTACGCGTTTAAATTCTTCAGACACATTATATTGAGAAATGTATTTTCAGAGCAGTTACGTGTTAATCAGCACGGTATAAAAAAAAAAAAAATTTTCCGCTGTGTTTTCAAATACTAAGTAAGTATTATTTTCAATAGTCAGCAGCAGTAGTAAGTAGTTAGTAGCAAACAGTAGAGTAGCGCACCGGCGCCAGGTCGGGACGTTACAGAAAGAGGAGCACGAGGAGCATCTAAGGATCGCACTACGGATTTTGAAGCAATGGGTACCAAACTTTCGTTTAGTACAGTTTTTCACCCACAAACGGATGGACAATCAGAAAGGACCATTCAGACTTTGGAAGATATGTTGCGAGCGTGCGTAATGGATTTCAATGGAACTTGGGACAAGAAGCTTCCTTTAATCGAGTTCTCGTATAACAACAGTTTTCACGCTTCAATTGGAATGGCTCCTTATGAAGCTTTGTACGGAAGAAGATGCAGATCTCCAGTCCACTGGTACGAGACAAGAGAAAAAGAACTTGTGTCTACAGACTTCATTCGGAAGACCACGGAAAACGTGAAGCTCATACGACAAAGGATGGAGACTGCATTTAACCGGCAAAAGAGTTATGCCAACAAGCGCTGAAGGCCTCTAGAATTCCAAGTAGGAGACTTGGTTTTCCTCAAAGTCACTCCATTTAAGGGAGTTATGCAGTTCGGAAAGAATGGGAAGTTGAGCCCAAGGTATATAGGGCCGTTCTGTAATACCTGACTTTTTCTATGTTATTCTTTCTTCTAGAAAGAGCTTGAATGTATGCCATAAGGGCATTTTATGAAAAAGTTCGATTTAGAACTTTATTATGTGTGATGAGTTCTTATAGTCTTATAAGACTCAAAGATGATTGTTTAGAATAAAAAATAGCCTTTTCGGAAGAAAAGGGATGATATTTGCATGAGTCTAGGTCGGTCAAAGGTTTGACCGAAAAAGTCAACTTTGACCCGGGAAAGTCAAAGTTTGACCAGAATAGTCAACGTGATGACAGTATAGTTTTGTGATATGCAGTATGGAAGAAATACTGCGAAAACCCATTTTTATGAGTAAGATAGCATAGATAAGATCAAAAACCACCATAGAAAAATCAAGCACGCTAAGTTAAGGCACAGTACAAAAGGGTTTGAGAAAATAAAGAAAAATTTTTCCATACCGATTTTTACACAGATGAAATTTTTACTGCAGTATAAAATATTAATACTGTGTATTAGTACAACACAGTATTAGATTTATCTGTGTTTAGTTTAAATTATACAGTTTTTACAAAAAGTAGCCAAACAAGGCTTTTTAATTATGACATCATCACCATTTTAAATTATGACCTCATAAATATTTTGAGAACAAATTTAAGCAAGACAAGTGTCTTGTTCTAGAAAAATCCTTGCTTGATCACCAAAAAAAGTTTTGGCCACCTAGGGGGCTTAAATGCCAAGATTTTCATTTTTGGGGTAAAAGTGCAATTTTAAAAATTTGGTGATGTAAGCCATGACATCACTTCCTTGTTCTCCAAGCATGGTCGGCCACCTAACCCCCCAAAAAGTGTGAATTTCAAAAAAATTTAGGGACTAAATTGCAAACTTTTTGTGTCCCACATTGCTTATAAATAGGGGTGTCTTCCACCCTTTTTAAATCAGAAATTCCAGCCTTATTCTGCCCATTTTCAGCCAAGAAAAACCGAGAGAGAGAAAGGAAGAGTGAGGAAGAAAAATAAAAATTTTTCTTGAACCAATTTTTGGGTTTTGCTTCGGTTGGTGTAGGAAACCATTAGTGAGAGTTATAAATTTTTTTCCAGCCATTCTAGCTGCTGCCGTGGGGGCAGTGAGCAGTGGAACCAAGTGGAAAAAAATCAGATTTTGTGAGGGAAAGAGTTAGGAGAGAGTTCGGGTTTGATTTCACCAACCAAAACCAAGTTTAGAGCAAGTTTTGGAGTCAATTTCTCCCTTAGGAGCAGCCACGGGTTTGTGCAGGAAAATGGAAGAAAAATTTCAGATTTTGGGTCCAATTTTGTGGTGTGTAGCCGAGCCATAGGGGAGGTCAAATTTCAGTCCAAAACCGAGTCTTTTGAGCCACCTTGGTGTGTGGAAACCAAACCTAGGAGCAAGTGTGAGCTAGGGAGGTTTTGATCCAACCTTAAAGCCAATCCTTGAAGTAGTTCAAGGTAATTTCAAAACCCTAAATCTGTTTTCATTTAAGCTTTTAAAGTAAAGTTTAAATGTATTTTAAGTTATGGTTTGTAAGAGCATAAGCTCACCATTTAATTTTGTGCTCTTAGCTAGTGCATGGTGCTTGATTTGCTAGTCTAAGAGGTGGTTGGTTCCTTTATGCATGTGCTTATGTGATGATAGGTTGCATGTTAGATTAAGGTTATATGTCCCCAATTATGTGTTTAAGAATGTGAATGCATATTAGGATGCTAGATGTGATGATATGGAATGATATTGTATGGAATGGTTGATGTATGCTAGGAGATAGAACCATGCAGCCATGGTTTTGTGCAACCGGATTAGAGGGCTGCATGGGTACGTTGGGCTAGCATGGTTGAACATGCGGGACGTTAGAAACGTTGTATGTCTTGTTATTAAGCTCCCGATGTGATCGGTCGAGTTAGAACCCACGAATTAGGACGTTAACCGGTTTAATTAGCTAAGGCTGCCAGTTCGGGTTCCACACAGGCCAGTCGCAGGAAAGTGGTAATTTCAGGCCCTTAGAGGCCGAATGGACAAAAACGTAAAACACAAAAGTTGTAGATTAGGGTTTTTCCTAGGGGGCTACGTGGACCGATTCCCAAAATGAGGTTCCAAAGGCTTCCGTTTTTATGAAAAACCGAAGGTGGTCTGTTCAGACCCAGTTTTACACGACTAGCTTGTTCAAATAAAAACTGGTATGAAAGTAAGCAGAATCAGATTTTTTGTAAAACACAAAAGTTTTAGATCTCTTCGAAAGCTAGAACTTTTGTGAAGACAACTTTTTCCAATTCCAAAGGGATTTTAAACTACGACTTGAAATCTGAAAACCGTGCAGGAAGCAAGAGATTCTTGCACGAGATTTTCTAGAACCAGTTAGGAAAAATAGATTTTCATGTCTTAAACACTGTTTTGAATACAGAAACTGTTCCAAAGGCAGTTTCTAGCCTTCAAACATTTTATAAACCATGTTTTAAAATTCAAGGATTTTTAAGGGGAAGTATAGCAGTTTTTCGGTTTTTAAGCCAAAAACTTTTTCAAGGATAACGAAAAGATTTAAGAGTTTCAAATTCAAGGTTTACTAGGTACATAGTTACGACACGTAACCGGGAATTACACCCGAGTTACAGGGCTTAGCCCAAAGCCCGAGGTTGACCCGAAGAGGGTTAACTTTAGTAACCTTAGAGGTTAACGAGGGTTAACCTAGTAAGATGTAGGATGAATTATCCCATGGGTTAGTGTAACCCATCAGGTTATGGGATAAGGGTGTAGTAGAAAAGGTTATCCAACGTAACCTACTAGATTATAGTATACGATTTTATGGGGTTATGAGATATAACCCAAAGTGATAAGGTTACTTGAGGTAACCACACATAGCATGTTTTATAGTTAGGGGGACATATAACCAATGCATTGCATGGATGTTGGTTGAACACCAACATATTATAGTCTAGATTAGAGACCTTACCTTTGTCCTTCAGTTAAGCAGGACGTACCCTGCAGCTGAACTCAGAGACGGAGCAGTTTAGTATCGGACGTAGACGAGGTAAGTACAACGCCGCCTACAGTATAGGCTATTAGGGTATTTTACCTAGACATAGATGATGTGTTATGTGATGTGCTGTTATGCCAAGTGTTAATTGATATGCTACGGGGCATATCAAAATATGATTTATGTTTATGCAATGAAGTATGTTATGATATGTATGATTTCATGTCAAGCTAAGTCCATGGTTGCGCGCTAGGTACGTACACTCAAGTAAGGGCCCATAGTTAAAATAAGTTAAGGAAGTAAGCTCAGATGAAATAAGAAAGCATAAAATGAACATAATTGGTTCATGCACATACTATGTAAGGTTATGTTAAGTGTTGTGATGACATGTTATGATGTGGCTAAGTTATGATATAGTTAGTTCATGTGTTGCGGTATAGGAGTTGTACTTGCTGAGCGAAAGCTCATTGTTTTAAGTTTATGCTGTAGGTATCCACCTGTCAGCATTTGATGATGCAAGATAGAGGAGCGTGGCCGGGCACTGTGAAATATGGGGAATGGAATCCGCTATGCGTTTTGAACTTCTAGATATATTATAAGAAAGTTATGTAACGTTCAGTAACAGTTAGTTAGTAGTATGCTCGTATGCACAACTATACTGTAGTTCGTATTTTATATTTCGTATTTGTACATATACCGTATAGAAAAAAAAAAAATTTCCGCTGTGTTTCATGTACTAAGTAAGTAAGTTCGTATAAGTAGTTCACACATGTATGTAAGTATAGTAAGTAGAGTAACGGTCCGTGCTAGGCGGGGCGTTACACGTTCGAGATACTCGAGAGAGTTGGGAACGTAGCCTACAAGTTGGCCTTACCCCCGGAGTTAGCATATGTGCATAATATGTTTCATGTGTGGATGCTAAAGAAGTACGTTCCGGATCCCTCGCACGTAATCGAGCATGAACCAATCGAGATTCGTGAAGACCTGACTTATGAAGAAAAGCCTGTCCAAATTTTAGCACGTGAAGAAAAAGTGCTAAGAAACAAGGTCATACCGTTGGTAAAGCTATTATGGAGAAATCGCCATATTGAAGAAGCAACATGGGAACGGGAAGAAGACATGAAGAGAGACTACCCCGTTTTGTTCTAATTTTCGAGGACGAAAATCTTTTAAGGAGGGTAGGTTGTAAGACCCGAAATTTTTGTAGACTTGTAATCTCCTTGTTCATAAGGAATTAGAGTCTAATTTATGTATCTATGATGTGTTATATGAAAAATTATGAATAATAATGAGAAATTCATAATTTTATTTAAACAATGTTCGAGTCCTCATTTAATGATTATGGGACTCAATTAATGATTTATGAGCCAAGAATGAGGTTTTTAAAGGAAAAAGAACGAAAAAGGATGAAATTTTACAAAAGTCAAAGGTTTGACCAAAAAGTCAACTTTGACCAAAAAGTCAAATGGTTGACAAAAAAGTCAAAGTTTGACCAGGACGGGTCACAACATGACTTCACAAGTATGATGAAGGAATATGGAAAGAATCCCCGAAAATGAAGTTTTATAAGTCATAAATCCACCCTAAAAAAATCAAGCACACCGAAATCGAATTAAGGACAAAAAGGTCTCCGAAAAATTGGAGAAAGAGAGTTTCGGTCCAAAATTTACATGGAAGGATTTTTGAACCAAAATATAAAATAAGAATGCTCATCACAATATTGGAAATAACTGTAGAGCGTGAAAGGAGCTATGAAGAGCGAGATGGTCAAACAAGACCTTAGAAGAGCTAGTGGAAGATGACATCAACCCCTTGACATCACCCTCCACTAACTCAAGATTTCACATGGAAGCCCCACCTCTCATGTTCGGCAGCCACAAAGAAATAAAAAAGAAATGGGAACAAGACTAGACATAAAGCCATAAATCAAGGAAAAGGTGCACCAACTTTTGTCCATCATAAGTCTCCCATTCCCTAGTCACTTTTGCTTAAAATAATGAGTCAAACTCATGCTTTTTCCCCTTGAAATCCGGCAGCCATCAGCCCCCCCCCCCCCCAACTCACAATGGTCGGCAACCTCAAGGAACAAGAAAAGGAATTGGTTTGGTTTGAGGTAAATCTCTTAAAACCATCTTGAAATTAAGTTCATTTAAGCTCTTTAATGGTGATTCAAGTTGGTTGTAAGGACATAAGTCCATTTAATTTTCAGCCCTCATTTTTGTTGGTGTGTGTGTACTTGATTAAGGTTAGGGCTATGGTTGGCTTGATCTATTAATTGCTTGCTTGATTATGCTTGCTAGGTGATGGATTTTTCATGCTAGAAATTAGGTTGTATATCCCTTAAGATGAGGCCAAAAATCTGCCCTTGGCAGCCATGAAAGCATGCTAGATTTAGGGTTGGATTTTGTGATGCTTGTATGTGTTGATGCATGTGCTAGAGCCAAGCAACCCTAGGTTGTTAATTTTCGGATTTGGATTGCATGGGTTGAATGAGATGGATTAATGGGTTTCAATGGGACGTTAGAAGCGCTGCTTGTTGTGGTATAAGCTCCCGATGTGATCGGTCGAGATAGATTCCACGAAATAGGACGTAAGCTGAACTAAGGAACCGAAATTGTCAATTCGGATTCGAATCTAGCCAGTTTCAGGAAAGGGTAATTTCAAGGCCCTTAGAGGCCGAACGGGGAAAAACTCAAAACACGAAAGTTGCTCGGAACAACTTTTACTAGAGGACAACATAGACAGAATCTCGAAATAAGGCTCCAACGGCCTCCGTTTTACCCAAAACCCGTGGCTGATCCCTGGGACGGTCTTCACTCAGTTTTTCAGAGTCAACCCGTTTTCAAATAAAAACTGGTACTGATCTAGGCCAAACTGGATTTTTCTTAAAACACAAAAGTTTTAGCATTTTTTGAGGGCTACAACTTTCGTGAAGACAAGTTTTTCAAATTCCAAGCCGATTTTTTAAACTGGGCGCGTTTTGTGGGAGATGCGCAGATAGTCCGAAATCTTGCACATGAGTTTCACAAAAATATTTTCTAGAAAAATTGTGAAGTGCTCTTAAATGGTTATTTTAGCCTCGGAAACCGTCCCAAAGGCGGTTTCCGGCCCCAAATGATTTTATAAAAGATTTATTTCGAAAACCATGAATTTTAAGGGCTCGGGTTTGAAATTTCACATTTTTCTCCGAAGTAAAGAAAAAGAGGGTTCCAACCAAGAGTTTACAAGTTAAAGAAAATAATGAGATTAAGCCAAAGTATTTTCTAATTAAAGGAGTTAGAATTTTTACAAGCAAAATGAAGGATTTTTGGAAGTTAATTACACAAGATTTTCCAAAAATAAGGAAGAGGAATTTTAAAGTAAAATTGGTAAGCAAGTCGATTACGAACGGTAACCGGATAGTATGGCCAAGTTACAAACCCAAGGATAACCAAGGGTTGACTAAAGGTTGACCCAAGGTTAATTAAGGTTAACCTTAAGGGTTACCCAACATAACCCTACGGGATACCCACATGTATATCTGGGCTAAGATTTAAAGGGTTAATGGAAATAACCCAATAATAAGGATGTATGAGCAAAGCCCAATAATAGAACAAGGCTCTAACCAAAAAGGTTACCCAGCGTAACCTCTTAAGGATTTATCAAAACTCGATAAGAATGGGGATTAAAGTGGCTAAGATGGATATCATGGATAGGGGACATACAACCAAAAGTAGATGTGAGTGTTGGTAGGTCACCAACACCTTACGAAAGGATCCTCATCCTATATTTTTGGTATATCAGGAAAGTGAATTGCCGTTGCCGACAAATTTAAGGAACGCAACTGTAAGGATACGGCACTAGAGGTAAGTACAAACCTCACCTGCAGTATGAAAACTAATAAATTATGTTCAAGTATGTGGTTTTCAATTATGCTGCAATATATTATGTGCTATATCTATGAAATGCCATGTTTTATAAAAAGTACTATTTTTGCAAAATGCTATGTTTATAAGAAGTGCTATTTTTGCAAAATGCTATGTTATAAAAAGTGCTATATTTGCAAAATGTCATGTTTATAAAAATGTCATGATTTCAAATGCCATGAATGAAAAGAATGCCATGCCATGTTATGAATGAGATAAAAAGTATGTTATCATATAGTGACATCATAAGGTATGTTCACTAAGGATAAATGACATGGTAAGAAATCACAAGTAAAGTGTCGTACCGACCTCCCACAAGGTGGAGGATTTTTCATGTTCAAGTAAAGGATTCACCCTCTCGTTGATGCGGGAGGGTGTAATTACCCAATGTTCCTAGAGCAGTTAGGGACCTTGCAACCCCTATTTGTATCTGGAGGCGCGCTAAATAAATGATGGTACGTACACTATGGGGCCCATAAGAAAGATAAGTAAGTTAAAAAGAAATGCATAAATGGAACATAAATGGTTCACGCATATGCATATGATGATGTATGTTTTCCCAATGTTTTAAATGTTTTGTGAGTTTATGTTTGTGCTTACTGGGCGAAAGCTCATTCAGTTATATTTTATACTGTAGGTAAGAAACCTGCATCGTAAATGGTGGGCATTGTGAGGATGATGTGGTGGCGGACGAAGGCGGTGTGGATACCACTACGTATTAATTCCGCAATCTTTTGATAAGTAAAGAAGCTTTGTATGTATAAGTATATACATGATGACGACAAATTATGCTTTATGGTATTTTGGAACTAAATACCTTAAGTAAACTTTTACTTAAGTGGTAATGATATATTGCTAATGACAAATGCTTTTATAAGTATGTTTCAAAAAAAAAATTTCCTAATTTTCAAGTAAAGTTAAGTTAAGTAAGTAAGGTGACGGCCCTACATAGTAAGGGGGCGTCACAATTCCTAAGGAGGTTACGTTGGATAACCTCTCCTTTGTGCTAAGCCTTTAATCTTCCCATTGGGGTTTAGGTTCATCATTCATCCTTTGGGCTTTACTCTTACATCATAAACATTGGGTTATTTCCACTAATCCTTAAATCCTAGCCCAACTTTATCTTTTTGTATATCCCTTAGGGTTACATTAGGTAACCCTCAAGGTCAACCTTAATTCAATATCGGGTCAACCCTTGATCAACTATAATCACCCTTCTATGGTAAATCTTGGGCTTTGGGGCTAAGCCTTAGTAACCCGGACACTAATTCCGGTTACTCTCCGTAGTAGGCTTGATTACTTATTTTTCCTTGAAAATTCCTTTTTCTTGCCTTTGGAAAACATTGTGTAATTATTTCCCAAAAAAAAAAATCCTTTAGTTTCCTTATAAAAATTCTTACTTCTTTGATTTACATTTTATAAAACTGTTTAGAACTAAAATCTGCCTTTTACCTTCATTTTGCTTTACTTTGGCTTAAAATCTTGAGAACACTGGATTTACAAAAATCTCATTTTCTCTTCTTACTTGGAAAAAGGTTGAGGAAAAATCCCAAACTCTTAACTTTACTTGTAAAAATCCATGTTTTCGAAATAGATCTTTATAAAAATCATTTGGGGCCGGAAACTACCATTGGAACAGTTTCTATAGTCAAAATGACGGTTTAAAAACAATTTTTACAGTTTTTAGAAAGCATTTGTAAAACTAAGATGAAGGAATTTTCGGATTCCCTGCGCACCCTTCGTAAAACAATCCCAGTTTAAAAACTCCGTTCGTAATCTGAAAAACTTGTCTTCACGAAAGTTGTAGCTCTCAAAAAATGCTAAACCTTTCATGTTTTGTGAAAAATCCAGTTCTGCCTACATTAGTACCAGTTTTCATTTGAAACTGGCTGACCCTGGAAAAACTGGGTCTGAGGATCAGCCACGTTTTGCTAAAAATGGAGGCCATTGGAGCCTCATTTTGATATTATCTCTACGCTTCCCCCTAGGAAAAACCCTTACGAGAAACTTTCGTGTTTTGAGTTCTACCCAGTTCGGCCTCTAGAGGCCTTGAAATTTCACTTTTCCGTAACTGGCCAGATTCGAATCTGAACTGGTAGTTTCGGTTGCTTAGTTCGGTTTACTTCCTAACTCGCGGATTCTACCTCGATCGATCACATCGGGAGCTTATACATCAAACAAGCAGCGTTTCTAACGTCCCAAACATTCGAGCATACAATTCCCATGTGTCCATGCAGCCCTAAACCGAAAGCCCCAACCTTGGGCTGCATGGTTCCTAGTCTAGCATCATGATCACACATTCATCATCACATTAACCATTGAACTAGCAACCACTATTCCACTGCCTTGGACAGATTTTGTGACCAAAAATCAGGGGACACACCAAGCTCATCTAGCATGCATCATAACCATTTTTCAAGCACAATTAAAGCAAGCAAACAACATAATCAAACCAACCAACCCTAACCCCTAATCAAGCACACACCAACAAAATTTAGGGCTGAAAATAAAATGGACTTATTTCCTTACAAATCCAACTTGAACCACATTAAAAATGCTTAACTTGAACTTAATTTCAAGATTGGTTCAAGAGTTTACCTTAAACCCAAGTTAGGGTTTGAAATCCCAAAACTTCTTGTTCCTCCATTTGACTCCTAGCTCACGGATTTGATCCAAGTGGAGCACCCAAGATTTTTCTTTCGGTTTCTCACTAGATCCACTCAAACCTGATCCTTCCCACAAGATTTCCCTCAAAATTTCCAGATTTTCCTCACCCCAAACCCACGGTTTTGCTGCCCAAAAATGGGTCTCCAAGCCTCTAAAATTTTTCTTCTTTCTCCCTAGCAAACCCGAACACTCCAAGGAAGAAAAGCCCTAAGAAAATTTTCTGATTTCTCTTCTCTTTCTCACCCTCAACCCACGGTTTTTCTTGCTGGAAAATTGGCAGAGTTTGGCTGCTTTTTGTGAATAAAAATAATGGGTTTTATGAGGGGGTATTTATAGAGGAAGAGGGGGAGTGTGGCTGGCCAATAAGGGCTGTTGTGGCTGAAAATTTGGAGGCCATGTGGTAGCCGATGGTGGAAGGAAGGTGTGTGGTTAGCTAAGGGGAGATGTGGAGGGTTGTGAGCCTTTCCTTACTTTTCTCTTGAGGTGGCCGAATTTGTTGGGGGCAAGTGGCACTCAATTGGGTGGTGGAAGGGCTTCCACAACCTCCTAGCTTAGCTCACCCTTGTGAGGTCATCAAGGTGACATCATCCCTTAAAGACAAGGGCCTTGTTTGGTTGGTTCACCAAATTGTTCAAATTTTTTTGTGCTCCACAGTTATTTCCAATATTGTGCTCCGTATTTTCTTACAGTACTTTCGTCCAAAATTTTTCTATGTAAAATCGGACCGAAAAACTTTCTTTCTTATTTTTCGGAGACCTTTTTGCCCTTAATCCAAACTCGGTGTGCTTGATTTTCTAGGGTGGTTTTATGGCTTATTTGTGCTATCTTAATCATAAAAACGTCCTCGAAATCTCTTTTCTATACTTCTTCATCATTCTTGTAAAGTCGACGTTGTAACCCGTCTTGGTCAAACTTTGACTTCCGTAAAATCGCATCCTTTCTCGTTCTTTTTCCTTTAAAAACCTCATACATGGCTCATAAATCATTTATTGAGTCTCATAACAATTTTAATGAGAACTCGAACATTGACTAATGAAATTATGAATTTCTCATTGCGATTCATAACTTTTCATGAAACACTTTACAAACACATAATTTGGACTTTAATTCCTTATGGGCAAGGAAATCGTGAGTCGATAAAAATTCGGATCTTACAACCTACCCTCCTTAAAAGATTTTCGTCCTCGAAAATTAGAACAAATCAGGGTAGCTTTTCTTCATGTCCTCTTCCCGTTCCCATGTCGCTTCTTCAATATGACGGTTTCTCCATAATACCTTTACTAACGGTATGACCTTGTTCCTTAGCACTTTTTCTTCTCGTGCCAATATCTGGACTGGCTTATCCTCATAAGTCAAATCTTCACGACTCTCGGTTGGTTCGTGATCCAGTACATGAGATGGATCCGAAATATACTTCTTTAGCATCGACACATGAAATACATTGTGCACATATACTAATTCTTGGGGTAACGCCAACTTGTAGGCCACATTGCCAATTCTCTCGAGTATCTCGAATGGCCCTATATATCTTGGACTTAATTTCCCCTTCTTTCCGAATCTCATAACTCCCTTGAATAGAGCAACCTTGAGGAAACCAAGTCTCCTACTTGGAATTCAAGAGGCCTTTGGCGTTTGTCGGCATAACTCTTTTGTCGACTAAATGCAGTCTCCATCTTTTGACATATAATCTTTACGGCTTCCGTGGTCTTTTGAATGAAGTCCATAGACACAAGCCCTTTCTCTCTTGTCTTGTACAATGGACTGGAGATCTACATCTTCTCCCATACAAAGCTTCATAAGGAGCCATTCCAATTGTAGCTTGAAAACTGTTGTTGTACGAGAACTCAATCAAATGAAGCTTCTTATCCTATGTTCCTTTGAAATCCATTACGCATGCTTGTAACATATCCTCTAGCGTCTGAATGGTCCTTTCCGATTGTCCATCCGTCTGAGGGTGGAAAGCTATACTAAACGCAAGCTTTGTACCCATTGCTTCATGTACACTTCTCCAAAATTTGGAAGTGAAGCGACCGTCGCGATCCGAGATAATCGTTTTCGGAATTCCATGGTAGCGAACGATCTGTGCCACGTATAATTCTGCCAGTTGTTCCACTGAAAAGCTGAGCTTGATGGTCACAAAGTGTGCGGACTTTGTCAATCGGTCAACAATCACCCAAATAGCGTCGTTGCCGCTAGGAGTTCGGGGTAGTCCCACCACGAAATCCATCGTCACTTGGTCCCATTTCCATTCTGGGATGAAAATTTTCTGCAGTTCTCCTCCCGGACGTTGGTGTTCCGCCTTCACTTTTTGACAAGTAAGGCACTTACTGACAAACGTAGCAACATCATTCTTCATTTTGGGCCACCAAAAGCTTTCCTTCAGGTCTTTGTACATCTTCGTGGCTCCAGGATGAACAGAGTACGGAGTCTCATGGGCTTCTTTCATGATCCGTTCCTTTAGATCGTCCTCGTTAGGAATACACAATCTACTCTTCTAATAGAGTATGCCCGCATCAGAGATGTTGAAATCCAGCTCTTTTCTTTCTAAAACTTCATTTCTCGTCCTAAGCAGCGAGGCATCTGCTTCTTGACGTTCTTTCATACCATCCAAAATGGTAGGTTGGAAGGTTAGGGCAGCTAATCCTTCCGTGACAAGCTCAATTCCGGCTTCCACTAGCTCATTTCGAAGAGGCTCTGTCACTGACTAATCGACATTAGCGAGGAAGACTGTAAGACCCGAAATTTTGTAGACTTGTAATTCTTTGTTCATAAGGAATTAGAGTCTAATTTATGTATTTATGAAGTGTTATATGAAAAATTATGAATAATAATGAGAAATTCATAATTTTATCTAAACGATGTTCGAGTCCTCATTTAATGATTTTGAGACTCAATTAATGTTTTACGAGCCAAGAATGAAGTTTTTAAAGGAAAAAGAATGAAAAAGGATGAAATTTCACAAAAGTCAAAGGGTTGACCAAAAAGTCAAAGGGTTGACCAAAAAGTCAAAGGGTTGACCAAAAAGTCAAAGTTTGACCGTGACGGGTCACAACGTCGACTTTACAAGTATGATGAAGGAATATGAAAAGAATCTCCGAAAATGGAGTTTTATAAGCCATAAATCCACCCTAGAAAAATCTAGCACACCGAAAAAGAATTAAGGGCAAAAAGGTCTCCGAAAAATTGGAAAAGGAGAGTTTCGGTCCAAATTTACATGGAATAATTTTTAGACAAAAATATAAAATAAGAGTGCTCATCACAGTGTTGGAAATAACTGTAGAGCGCAAAAGGAGCCGTGAAAGAACGAAATGGCCAAACAAGATCTAAGAAGAGCTAGTGGAAGATGACACATACCCATTGACATCACCTTCCACTAACTCAAGATTGCACATTTGGAGCTCCAACCACTCCACTAAATTCGGCAACTAGAAAGAAAAGGAAAGGAAATTGGGTTGGTTAGAGTAACTAGTGGTCTTTCAAATCTAACCAAACAAGGACACCTTACCATGCTTCATGACCTCACCTTCCACTCATCCAAGCAAGCACATGGAAACCCCCCATCACTCCATAAATTCAGCTGCAAACACAAAGGAAAGGAAGGGAGACATAAACCATAAATCAAGGAGAAAGGACATGAGGAAGAAAGCTATGATTTAAGGACCAAAAAGTAAGTAAGTATGGGAGGATTTTCTAGAGATTTCTAGGACCAATCAAGGGCTGCCACATGCCCCTTTCCTCTCCAAAATTTTTAGCAATCCAACCCCTTTTCCCTCCCTCGGATTCGGCAACACAAGAGCACAAGGAAGGTATGGCATAAAGCCATTTTCTTAGGGAAAAAGTGTGAGCAAAATTGGTGGAGTGTAGAAGCCTTTCCACCACTCAAAGGAAGACACTTGGCACTCCCATTTTTCAGCCTCAACAACTCCCACCAACAGCCCATACTGTCCCTTTTTCCCTCATGAATTTCGGATGCAAGCAAGGGACAAGAAAGACTTGACACAAAGCCTTGAATCAAGGGCAAGAAACCAACCACCAAGTCACATCACAAGTCCTCCCTTTCCTTGTGCCTTTTGTGGGAAAAAGAGAGCCAAAAACTCTCATTCCTCCTAGTGATACTCGGCAGCAAGAGGAAGAGAGAGAGAGAGAGAGATTCAAAAAGTTTTGGGTTTCCATTCCAAAGGGTGCACGGTTTTGAGCAAGAGAGAAAGATTGGAAAAAAATTTTGGGAGTTCTACCAAGTGTTAGCCGACCAAGAGCAAGAGGAAAAAGAGGTATGTGGATCTTGAAAAATTCTTGGTTTTCTCCTTTGAGAATGCTCGGTTTTTAGAGGAGCCTTAGAGCTAACAAAAATAAAATTTTTGGATCTCATGGTGTGGTGAAGCCGTGGGCTAAGAGCAAGCCAAGGGAGGAAGGAAAACTTTGGGATTTCGAAAACCCTAACTTGGGTTGAGGTAAATCTCTTAAACCTCCTTAAATCTAAGCTTTATTTAAGGTTTTTAATGATGATTTGGAATGGTTTGTAAGGACATAAGTCCATTTAATTTTCTGCCCTTATCTATGGTGTGTGTGTGTGCTTGATAAGGTTAGGTTGGTTGGCTGATTTTTATGCTTGATTGCTTTAAAAATTTGTGCTTGAAAATGATGGATTTTCATCCTAGAAGATAGGTTGTATGTCCCATAAGTTTAGGCCAAAAATCTGCCCTTGGCAGCCAAGAGAGCTTGCTAGACTTAGGGATGGATTTTTTTGTGATGGTATGTGATGATGCATGAGTTAGAACCATGTAACCCTAATCTTTTTAATTTTTGGATTTGGGGTTGCATGAGTAGAATGAGATGGATTTATGGGTCGTAATGGGACGTTAGAAGAGCTGCTTGATGTTGTCTAAGCTCCCGATGTGATCGGTTGAGATAGATTCCGCGAATAGGACGTAAACCGAAAGGGGGAAACCGAAACTGCCAATTCGGATGTGAATCTGGCCAGTTTCGGGAAAGGGTAATTTCAAGGCCCTTAGAGGCCGAATGAGGTAAAACTCAAAACACGAAAGTTGTTCAGAACAACTTTTCCTAGAGGACCGCGGGGACAGAATCTCGAAATAAGGCTCCAAAGGCCTCCGTTTTACCCGAAACCCGTGGCTAAACCCTGGGACGTTCTCCACACAGTTTTTCAGAGTTAACCCGTTTTCAAATAAAAACTGGTACTGATCTAGGCCGAATTGGATTTTGTACAAAACACCAAAGTTCTAGAATTTTTCGATAGCTACAACTTTCATGAAGATAAGTTTTTCAGATTCTGAGCCGATTTTTAAATTAGGCGCGTTTTGTGAGAGACGCGCAGAGAGTCCGAAATCTAGCAAATGAGTCTCACGAAAATCTTTTCTAGAAAAATCATGTAGTGTTCTTAAATGATTATTTTAGCTTCGAAAACCGTTCCAAAGATGGTTTCCAACCCCAAATGATTTTATAAAATAATTATTTCGAAAACCATGAATTTTAAATGCTCGGGTTTAAAATTCACACTTTCCCATAAAGTAAAGAAAGAGAGGGTTTCAACCAAACATTTCCAAGTTAAAGAAAATAATGAAATTTAAGCCAATGAATTTTCTAATTAAAAAGGATTAGAATTTTTACAAGCAAAATGAAAGATTTTTGGAAGTTAATCACACAAGATTTTCCAAAAATAAGGAAGAGGAATTTTAAAGTAAAATTGGTAAGCAAGCCGATTACGAACGGTAACCGGATATTATATCCGAGTTACAAACCCAAGGATGACCAATGGTTGACAAAAGGTTGACCCAAGGTTAATTAAGGTTAACATTAAGGGTTACCCAATATAACCCTAAGGGATACCCACATGTATATTGGGCTAAGACTTAAAGGTTAATGGAAATAACCCAATAACAATGATATATGAGCAAAGCCCAATAAGAGAACAAGGCTCTAACCAAAAAGGTTACCCAATGTAACCTCGTAAGGACTTATCCAAGTTCAATAAAGAATGGGGATAAATATGGCCTAGATGGATATCATGAATAGGGGACATACAACCAAAAGTAAATGTGAGTGTTGGTAGGTCACCAACACCTTACGAAAGGATCCTCATCCTATATTTTTGGGTATATCAGGAAAGTGAATTGCGGTTGCCGACGATTTAAGGGACGCGATTCTAAGGATACGGCACTAGAGGTAAGTACAAACCTCACCTGCAGTATGAAAATTAGTAAATTATGTTCAAGTATGTGATTTTCAAATATGCTGCAATATGTTGTGTGCTATATCTATGAAATGCCATGTTTTATGAAAAGTGCTATTTTTGCGAAATGCCATGTTTATGAAAGGTGCTATTTTCGTAAAATGCTATGTTTATAAAAGTGCTATTTTTGCAAAAGATTATAATAGTGCTATATTTGCAAAATGTCATGTTTATGAAAATGTCATGTTTGCAAATGCTATGAATGAAAAGAATGCCATGCCATGTTATTAATGAGATACAAAGTATGTTATCATGTAGTGACATCATATGGTATGTTCACTAAAGATAAATAACATGGTAAGAAGTCACAAGTAAAGTGTCGTACCAACCTCCCCAAGGTGGAGGATTTTTATATACAAGTTATGGATTCGCCCTCTCGTTTTTGTAAGAGGGTGTAATCACTTGTGTTTTCCTGGAGCAGTTAGGGACTTGCAACCCCATCTAACTGTATCTGGAGGCGCGCTATAAGTTAAAGGTACGTACACTATGGGGCCCATAAGAAAGGTAAGAAAGTTAAAAGAAATGCATAAATGAAACCTAAATGGTTCACGCATATGCATATGATGATGAATGTTTTAATGATGTTTTAAATGTATTGTGAGATTATGTTTGTGCTTATTGGGCGAAAGCTCATCAAGTTATATTTCATACTGTAGGTAAGAAACCCGCAGCTTAATGCTGGGCATTGTTGGAGCGGTGTGGCGGCAGACGAAGGCGGTATGGATACCACTATGCATAGTTTCCGCAAATCTTTTGACAAGTAAAGAAGTTTTGTATATATAAAAATATACATGATAAAGACAAGTTATGTATCATGGTATTTTGGAACCAAAGACCTTAAGTAACGTTTACTTAAGTAGTAATGATGTATGACTCAAGACAAATGTTTTATAAGTATGTTTCAAAAAAATATATATATATATCTCAAATTTTCAAGTAAGTAAGTAAGTAAGTAAGGCGTGACGGCCCTACGTAGTAAGGGGGCGTCACAAAGACGACTTCCGACTAAGGGCATCGGCTACTTTGTTAGCCTTCCCAGGATGGTATCGGATGTCTATGTCGTAATCCTTCACCAACTCGAGCCATCTTCTTTGCCTCATGTTAAGCTCCTTCTGTGTGAAGATATACTTCAAGCTCTGATGGTCCGTATAAACTTCACACTTAGTGCCGTAAAGGTAGTGTCTCCAAATTTTCAATGCAAATACTGCCGTTGCAAGCTCCAAATCATGCGTCGGATAGTTCTTTTCGTGTTCCTTAAGCTGTCGAGAGGCATACGCGACCACTTTTCCGTCCTGCATGAGTACGGCTCCCAATCCTACCTTAGAAGCATCGCTATATATTACGAAGTTTCCCTCCTCCACAACTGGAATTGTGAGGATTGGAGCGCTTGTCAGCTTACTTTTGAGCTCTTGAAAGTGCTCTTCACACTTAGTCGTCCATTCATACACCTTTCCTTTCCTCATAAGTACGGTGAGTGGCACCGCGATCTTGGCAAATCCTTCGACGAATCGTCGGTAGTAGCCTGCTAAGCCGAGGAAACTACGTACTTCGGTGACATTCTTGGGAGCTGGCCACTTACTTACCGCTTCAATCTTGACCGGATCTACGGATATGCCTTAGAGACCACATGTCCTAAGAAATGAACCTTCTCCAACCAAAATTCACACTTAGTAAATTTGGCATAAAGCTGATTTTGCCTCAAAATCCGTAGTGCGATCCTTAAGTGCTCCTCATGCTCCTCCTTCGACCTTGAATAAATCAAGATATCGTCGATGAAAACAATGACGAACTTATCTAAGTAGTCCTTAAACACTCGATTCATCAGGTCCATAAAGGCGGCCGAAGCATTTGTCAGTCCAAACGGCATCACAAGGAACTCGTAGTGTCCATATCGTGTTCGAAATGCCATCTTTGGAACATCTCCTTCCTTGATTCGGAGCTGGTGATATCCCGATCGCAGATCAATCTTCGAAAAGACTGAAGCTCCTTTCAGTTGGTCGAACAAGTCATCGATCCTAGGCAAGGGGTATTTGTTCTTAATGGTGATCTTGTTCAATTCCCGATAGTCAATGCACATCCTAAGAGTGCCATCTTTCTTCTTAACAAAGAGCACTGGGGCTCCCCAAGACGAATAGCTCGGTCGAATGAATCTTTTATCCAGGAGCTCCTTCAACTGGACTTGCAATTCCTTGAGTTCGGCAGGCGCTATCCTATATGGTGCCTTGGACACGGGTGCTGATCCAGGAAGTAACTCAATCTCAAATGAGATTTCTCGTTCCGGTGGCAATCTTGGCAGATCTTCAGGAAAAACGTCCACAAACTCATTGACTATCGGTACATCTTCCGGCTTAGTCTTGGTCTCTTGTGTCTTATCCACCATGTTGGCTAGAAACCTAATACATCCTTCTGCCAACAACTTTCTAGCTTTTAGCGCCGAAATAAACATCTTCGGCTGTTTTGGGGTCGATCCTCTAAAGATAAACTCTTTGTCTCCAGCTGGCTTGAATGTGACCGAGCGACGTTGGCAGTCTATAACTGCATTGTACTTTCCCAGGAAATCCATACCCAGGATTACGTCGTAGTCGTATAGATCGATGATGACTAGGATGACATACATTCCCTACTGCATATAATTATTGGAACATGACGTATCCAATAATCAGATAACAAAATTTCCCCGGAGGGCAATGCAGTGCGGAAAGTTCTTCAAATTTTATCATTATCTCTACCTAGTTTCTTTGCAAATCTAGGTGATGTAAATGAATGCGTAGCTCCAGAATCAATCAACACATAAGCATCTTGTTGGGCAAAAGGAAGCTGACATGTTACCACCGTGGATGGTCCAGCTTGAACATCTTCTTTGGTATAGGCATAGATACGTCCTTATGGTTCTGGAGCCTCAGGTCGGCCTTGCGGAATTGCCAGTCCTTCAAGCTTGATCTGGGCGGCGTGCAACTGACTTCCTTGACCCCTCTGATAATTTTGCTGGTTCTGAAGGTTGGCAGTGCAATTTCTTGCATAGTGGCCTTCCTTGCCACACAGATAGCAGCGATTGGTCCCGGCTCGGCAGTCTCCCGGGTGCTTCCTCTCACATTTCTGGCAAGTGGTACTTCCGTTGTTGTCAGGAACATTCTTCTTCTGGGGAAAATTCTATTGATTCCCCTGTCCCCCAGCATTCCACTTTCTCTTTTGCTGGTTGTTGCCAGACGGCTTGTGGTTGCCGTGTTGGTCAGAAGATCCTCCTTGACCCTTCTGCTGCTGGGTTTGGCTTGGTTTGCCCTAGCCCTGCTTGACTAGGGCCTTCTCTTCATTATTCTCCTTAAAGAACTTAGCCCGTTATGCCTTGTTCTGTCCCACCCAGTATTCAGCTCGAACTGCCCGACTAACGCATTCCGCAACAGTGAGCGGTGGGTGAGGGCCACTGCTAATCACCACGGCCAAGTCCGAGCGGAACATCCTTATCATCCTTCTTACTTTGTCCCTCTCAGAATTGATGAGCTGAGGGCAAAGACGTGCCAGCTGCTCAAATTTTCTCACAGCTTCCGCTACCGACAAATTTCCTTGGCGGAAGTTGTTGAACTCATCCTGCTGAGCTTCCATCACCTCTGTGTTGAAATACTTCTCCTTAAATTCTTCGATGAAGTCCTCCCACGTCATTTGATTGACATCTCGCCGGATCTGGACTGTCTCCCACCAAAGGCGAGCGTCTTTCTTCAGCATGAAGAACGCATAGAGGACTCTTTCTCGATCGTTGAGCCCGAGGAAGTTCAGAGAAACTTGGAAGTCGATTAACCAATTATCGGCCTCAATAGGGTCTGTAGAGCCCTCGAATTCCGGTGCCTTCATGCGCCAAAATTCATGGTATAACTCTGCCGGAGTCCGTGCTCGTGGCGCTGGTGGAACCGCTACCGGCGCCATAGGTACTTCAGGGGCCGCAGGGTGTTCTGGAATTGCCGGGTCGACATTGGGAATTTCTGGCACAGCAGGCTGATCCTCATGTGCCTGTGGTACCCTGACCTCAGGAGGTCCCTGATTCTGTTGGGCTATCTGAGCCCTAAGCCCACCTATCTCTCATTGTTGGGCTAACATCATCTCCCTTAGCTCGTTCAGTTGGGCTGCAAGATCGACGTTTTGGGCCTGTGCCGCTCAACGTTTTGGTGGCATGGTTCTGTATAGAAGCAATAAAATGAGCTTCTTGTTTTCAAAACTTTCATAAAATCATATCTTTTATATAGAACCATAATCTTCTTTTCAATAAACATTTTTCATATCATAGACACATGGTCATAGCCTTTAGGAAGGTACATAACTCCTTCATCATAAATATACATTACTTTAATTGCCACCACCAAGCTAGAGCACAACCCAACATCGCCTATACACCCAACATTCTCCATCATGATCACCGACGAAAGATGCGTACGTAAGATCCTAACTAATTCTAAGCGTAAAATAATTTAACTTACTTGGGCTATTGCGGAACAATGCGGGGCGAGACGAAGTAGGCTGGCAGGATACCGCTCTGATACCAACTTTGTGACGCCCCCTTCCTACGTAGGGCCGTCACCTTACTTTTACTTAACTTCTTTACTTGAAAAATTAGGAATATATATATATTTTTTTGAACGTACTTATATATGAAAAAGTTTGCTCATATAAACTTATTTTACATACATACTGATATAGAAAGTTCATTTAAAGTCTGTAGTACCAAAATACCATATAACCTAAACTTGTCTTTGCGATATATATGTATACACAAAAACCTCTTAATTCATCATAAAATGCGGAATCTATGCGTAGTGGTATCCATACCACCCTTCATCTGCCGCCGCATCATCCACACAACGCCCACCATTCAAGCTGCGGCTTTCTTACCTACAGTATGAAATACAACTTATGAGCTTTCGCCCAGTAAGCACAAACGTAATCTCACAAAACATTTTATTTAAAGCATCTTGAAACATAACAATCATCATATGCATATGCGTTAACCATTTATGTTCATTTATGCATTCCCTTTTTAATTTGAAATTATCTTTCATATGGGCCTCATAGTGTACGTACCATCATTTATATAGCGCGCCTCCAGATACAGTTGGGGTTTGCAAGGTCCCTAACTGCTCTGAGAAACATTAAACTTTAACATGAAAATCCTCCAACCTTTGGGAGGTTTATCATCCACCTTTGGGAGGTCGGTACGACACTTTACTTGTGATTTCTTACCATGTTGTTTATCTTTAGTGAACATGCCTGATGATGTAACTATATGATAACATAACTTTCATCTCATTCATAACATGGTATGGTATCTTTACATTCATAGCATTATTTTTTTTTTGCAATTATGACACTTTTATAAACATGGCATTTTGCAAATACAGCACCTTTGTAAATATAGCAATTTGCTAATATGGCACTTTGAAAACATGACATTTTACAATTATAGCATATATAGCATTTTCGTAAAAATAACCTTTATGCACATATAGCATCTTGTAAACATAGCATTTAAACATGGCATTACGTAGACATAGCCCAAAACACATGTTGCAGCATATTTGAAGATAGCATACTTTTAAGATAGGTTAATTTCTTTCATACTGCAGGTGAGGTTTGTACTTACCTCTTGTGCCGTATCCTTAATGTTGCGTCCTTAAATTTGTCGACAACAGCAGGTCACTTCTTGCTATATGAAAAATATAGGATCAGAATCCTATCATAAAATGTTGGTGACCTAACCAACATTTATACCTTATCTTAGTGGTATGTCCCCGATACTTGATACCTTGCTTGGTCCCAATTGGTCACCCTGCTACTTTCAAACAATCAATCTTTGATTATTTTTTAGGAGGTTACGTTGGATAACCTCTCCTTGGTGCTAAGCCTTTAATCTTCCCATTGGGGTTTAGGTTCATCATTCATCCTTTGGGCTTTACTCTTACATCATAAACATTGGGTTATTTCCACAAACCCTTAAATCCTAGCCCAACTTTATCTTTTTGTGTATCCCTTAGGGTTACATTGGGTAACCCTCAAGGTCAACCTTAATTCAATATCGGGTCAACCCTTGATCAACTATGATCACCCTTTTATGGTAAATCTTGGGCTTTAGGGCTAAGTCTTAGTAACCCGGACACTAATTCCGGTTACTCTCCGTAGTAGGCTTGATTACTCATTTTTCCTTGAAAATTCCTTTTCTTGCCTTTGGAAAACATTGTGTAATTATTTCCCAAAAAAATCCTTTAGTTTCCTTATAAAAATTCTTACTTCTTTGATTTATGTTTTATAAAATTGTTTAGAACTGAAATCCGCCTTTTACCTTCATTTTGCTTTACTTTGGCTTAAAATCTTGATAACACTAGATTTACAAAAATCTCATTTTCTCTTCTTACTTGGAAAAAGGTTGAGGAAAAATCCCAAACTCTTAACTTTACTTGTAAAAATTCATGTTTTCAAAACAGATCTTTATAAAAATCATTTGGGGCCGAAAACTATCATTGGAACAGTTTCTATAGTCAAAATGACGGTTTAAAAATAATTTTTACAGTTTTTAGAAAGCATTTGTAAAACTAAGGTGCAGGAATTTTCGGATTCCCTGCGCACCTTTCGTAAAACAATCCCAGTTTAAAAATCCGTTCGTAATCTGAAAAACTTGTCTTCACGAAAGTTGTAGCTCTTGAAAAATGCTAAAACTTTTGTGTTTTGTGAAAAATCCAGTTCTGCCTATATTAGTACCAGTTTTCATTTGAAACTGGCTGACCTTGGAAAAACTGGGTCTGGGGATCAGCCACGGGTTTTCTAAAAACGGAGGCCATTGGAGCCTCATTTTGATATTTTATTTGCATTGTCCCCTAGGAAAAACCCTTCCGAGAAACTTTCATGTTTTGAGTTTTACCCAGTTCGGCCTCTAGAGGTCTTAAAATCTCACTTTTCCGAAACTGGCCAAATTCGAATCCGAACTGGCAGTTTCGGTTGCTTAATTCGGTTTACATCCTAACTCACGGATTCTACCTCAATCGATCACATCGGGAGCTTATACATCAAACAAGCAGCATTTCTAACGTCCCAAACATTCGAGCATACAATTCCCACGTGTCCATGCAGCCCTAAACCGAAAGCCCCAACCTTGGGCTGCATGGTTCCTAGTCTAGCATCATGATCACACATTGATCATCACATTAACCATTGAACTAGCAGCCACTCTTCCACTGCCTTTGTAAGACCTGACTTTTTCTATGTTATTATTTCCTTTTAAAAGGAATTAAATGCATGCCGTATCGGCATTTATGAAAAAGTTCGCTTCAGAACTTTATTATGTGTTACGAGTTCTTATAGCTTTATAAGACTCGAGTATGCTTGTTTTGAATGATAAATGGTCTATTCGGAAGAAAAGAGATGAAATTTACATCATTTTAGGAAAGTCAAAGGGTTGACCAAAAAAGTCAACTTTGACCCGAAAAAGTCAAAGTTTGACCAAAATGGTCAAAACCCTCACTGTACAATTTTGTGAGATGCAGTATAGGAAAAATACTGTGAAAACCCATTTTTTCGGATAAGATGACATAATTGAGAACTAAAACCACTATAGAAAAATCAAGCACGTAAAATTAAGGTACATGGCAAAAGGGTTCGAAAAAATAAAGAAAAAATTTTTCAGCCCGATTTTTCACAAATAAAATTTTTATGACAGTATAAAATATTAATACTGTGTATTAGTACAACACAGTATTAGATTTATCTATGTTAAGTTTAAATTATACTGTTTATTGGAAAAGGAGACAAACAAGCCCTTTATGATTTATGACATCATAAATTTTTTGAATTATGACATCACCCACTTTTTGGAGAGCAAATCCATGCAAGACATGTGTCCCCTTCTAGCTTTTTCTTACTTGCTTTCCACTCAATGACAGCCGGCCACTTTAAGGGTTTTTTGTGCAAAATTTCGGAAATTTTGGGGGCCAAATTGCAAAGAATTTTGTGTCCCACATTGCCTATAAATAGGGCTGCCTCCACCCCTTTTTAAATCAGAAAATGTAATCTTATTATGCCCAAATTTCAGCAAGAAAACCGAGAGCAAAGTGAGGAAGAAAATCTGAAAAAAATTTTGAACCAAGTTTGTGTGTGTTGTTCGGTTTGTGTGGGAGAGCAAGAGAAAGAGAGGAAAAATTTTTCCAGCCCTTGTTCTTGGCTGTAACCGTGTCCAGCAAGCAGGGAAAAGTGAGAAAAAAATCAGAATTTTTAGGGGAGAGCTTGAGGGAGAGTTCGGGTTTCAATCAAACAAGTTAGGGGTAAGTTTTCGGAACCTTTTTCTCTTCCTAGCAGCCCACGGTTTGTGCAGGAAAATATGAGAAAAATTTTCAGATTTTTGGTGTATTTTAGGTGTTCTAGCCGTGCATTAGAGGAAGGCACTTTTGAGCCAAAAATCAGCCAAGTTTGGTGCATTTTGGTGATCCAAAACCGGGTCTAGGGAGCTAGAGTCAAGTGTGTGAGATTTGGTTCAAGTCCTAGAGCCAATCCCTATCCACTTCAAGGTAAATTTTTCACAAAGCTTAAATCCTTTTCCAATCAAGTTTTTAAGTTGAAATTTAAATGTATTTGTTCAAGCTAATGGTTGTAAGAGCATAAGCTCACTAATTTAGTTTATGCCCTTAAAAGTGCTTGATTAGGTTGCTAGATGTGGTTTGGTTCCTTTATGTTCATTAATATGTTTATGCTTGTTTGGAATGCTAGGATTGCATGTTAGAAATCTTACATGAGGTTGTATGTCCCCTAGAAGTATGTTTGAGCATGTGATAGTATACTAGGAATTTATTTGGTATGATGTTGAATGAATGAATGTTGTATGGAATGAATGGTTGAACATGCTAGCCATGCAACCCTAGGATAGGATTCGGTTCTATGGGCGGCATGAACGGGTTAGGGTTGCATGTTGGGACATGCAAGACATTAGGAACGCTGCATGATGTGTCTTTAAGCTCCCGATGTGATCGGTTGAGGTAGAAACCGAAAATTAGGACGTAAACCAAATCTAGTAAGCAAGGCTGCCAGTTCGGGTTCCAAACTGATCAGTCGCAGGAAATGGGTAATTGCAGGCCTTTAGAGGCCAAATGGGTAAAAACGTAAAACATGAAAGTTGTAGAACAGGATCTTTCCTAGGGGGCAACATGGACCGTTTCCCAAATTGAGGTTCCAAAGGCCTCCGTTTTTACGAAACCCGAGGATGGTCCATCAGGATGCAGTTTTTAGGATCAACGAGATTCAAATAAAAACTGGTATTAAACGGTGTAGAACCAGATTTTGCTTAAAACACAAAAGTTTTAGAACTCTTCGAGGGCTAGGACTTTCATGAAGGAAACTTTTTCTAATTCCCAAAGGGTTTTAAGCTAGACCTTGAAATCTAAAAACTGTGCAGGGAGCAAAATGTTCCTCACAGATTTTTATAGAACCCATAGAGAAAAATTGTTTTTCTGTTTAAACACTCTGTTTTGAACACAGAAACTGTTCCAAAAGCAGTTTCAAACCCTCAAATGTTTTAAAAGCCATGTTTTAAGACTCAAGGAATTTTAAGGGGAATTATAGCAGTTTTTCGGCTCTTATGCCAAAAGCTTTTTCAAAGATAAAGATAAGAGATTAAAGAGTTCAAGTTCAAGGTTTGCAAGGTAAAGAGGTAAGACGAACGGTGATCGGGAATTTATACTCGACTCACAGGGCTTAGCCCCAAAGCCCGAAGTTGGCCCAAAGGAGGGTTGACTTTAGTAATCAAGAGGTTGACTTCGGTTAACCTATTTTGGATAGAATAATGATAAGTTTAAGGTTAGGAGTTAGCCTAACCTTTTTATGCTCTCACACGTGATAGATAAGAAAGGTTATCCAACGTAACCACACATACAATGTTTTAAGATAGGGGGGACATATAGCCAATGCATGCATGAATATTGGTGGATAACCAACATTATTATGGTCATAGGCTAGAGTATTAACTAGTCCTTCGATTAAGCAGGATTTAACCTGCAGCTGAGCCCCGAGGTGGAACAGCATATCACTAGGCATAGACAAGGTAAGTACAATGCTGCCTACAGCATAGGCTAGTAGTTGTATACTTGCCTAGATATTATTGTTGTGCTATGTGTTATGATGTGACACTATGTTATATGTATGTAATAAGTTTATGCTATGAAATGTGTTAAGTAAGCAACGTATGCTTACGATATATGTTAAATGCATATGAATAATGATAGAATGTCATTGAACGGAATGTTCATGAAATGGAATTATGTATGACACGATTAAGAATGATAAGGTGAAAAGTAGGTAAAGGCGATACGTCGCCTGTGTCGTGCCACCCGCACCAGGTCGGGTTGGACTGTGGGTTGAGTTGGACATGATTTGGCCGCCCCAACCAATTCATAGTCGCGCGCCAGGTACGAACACACATGTTAAGGGCCTCTAAGTAGATTAAGAGATGCAGAAATAAGTGAGCATAATATGAACGTAATTGGTTCATGCATGCTAAATGTCTTAAAGTATATGCAGTAAATGATGATATGTTGTGATATAAGTTACGAGTCGCGGTATAGGAGTTGTACTTGCTGAGCGAAAGCTCATTGTGTTAAGTTTATGCTGTAGGTAAACAACCTGTTGGCAATTGATGAGGCACGGTGGAATCGCGTGGCCGGGCGCTGTGAATGGTGGAAAATGGGGACTGCTACGCGTTTTGTTATTTATGTTAAATTATGGAATGTTTAATTATGGCTACTGAGTAGTATGCACAAGAAATGCTACTGTTCATGTTTTATGTTCGTATATGTATTTACGCCCTATAAAAAAAAAATTTCCGCTGTGTTTCATGTAATAATTAAGTAAGTTGTATAAGCTATGTATGATAAGCCATGTATGTATGTACGGTAACGGCCTGTGCTAGGCGGGTCGTTACAGCCTTGGGCAGATTTTGTGACCAAAAATCAGGGGACACACCAAGCTCATCTAGCATGCATCCTAACCATTTTTCAAGCACAATTAAAGCAAGCAAACAACATAATCAAACTAACTAACCCTAACCCCTAATCAAACACACACCAACAAAATTTAGGGTTGAAAATAAAATGGACTTATGTCCTTACAAATCCAACTTGAACCACATTAAAAATGCTTAACTTGAACTTAATTTCAAGATTGGTTCAAGAGTTTACCTTAAACCCAAGTTAGGGTTTGAAATCCCAAAACTTCTTGTTCCTCCCTTTGACTCGTAGCTCACGGATTTGATCCAAGTGGAGCACCCAAGATTTTTCTTTCGGTTTCTCACTAGATCCACTCAAACCCGATCCTTCCCACAAGATTTCCCTCAAAATTTCCAGATTTTCCTCACCCCAAACCCACGGTTTTGCTGCCCAAAAATGGGTCTCCAAGCCTCCAAAATTTTTCTTCTTTCTCCCTAGCAAACCCGAACACTCCAAGGAAGAAAAGCCCTAAGAAAATTTTCTGATTTCTTTTCTCTTTCTCACCCTTAACCCACGGTTTTTCTTGCTGGAAAATTGGTAGAGTTTGACTGCTTTTTGTGAATAAAAAGAATGGGTTTTATGAGGGGGTATTTATAGAGGAAAGAGGGGAGTGTGGCCGGCCAATGGGGGCTGTTGTGGCTGAAAATTTGGAGGCCATTTGGCAGCCAATGGTGGAAGGAAGGTATGTGGTTAGCTAAGGGGAGATGTGGAGGGTTGTGAGCCTTTCCTTACTTTTCTCTTGAGGTGGCCGAATTTGATGGGGGCAAGTGGCACTCAATTGGGTGGTGGAAGGGCTTCCACATCCTCCTAGCTTAGCTCACCCTTTTGAGGTCATCAAGGTGACATCATCCCTTAAAGACAAGGGCCTTGTTTGGTTGGTTCACCAAATTGTCAAATTTTTTTGTGCTCCACAGTTATTTCTAATATTGTGCTCCGTATTTTCTTACGGTACTTTCGTCCAAAATTTTTCTATGTAAAATCGGACCGAAAAACTTTCTTTCTTATTTTTTGGAGACCTTTTTACCCTTAATCCAAACTTGGTTTGCTTGATTTTCTAGGGTGGTTTTATGGCTTATTTGTGCTATCTTAATCATAAAAACGTCCTCGAAATCTCTTTTCTATACTTCTTCATCATTCTTGTAAAGTCGACGTTGTAACCCGTCTTGGTCAAACTTTGACTTCCGTAAAATCACATCCTTTCTCGTTCTTTTTCCTTTAAAAACCTCATACATGGCTCATAAATCATTTATTGAGTCTCATAACAATTTTAATGAGAACTCGAACATTGACTAATGAAATTATGAATTTCTCATTGCGATTCATAACTTTTCATGAAACACTTTACAAACACATAATTTGGACTTTAATTCCGTATGGGCAAGGAAATCGTGAGTCCATAAAAATTTGGATCTTACAGAAGCAACCACCAAGTGATTAACACAATTTTGGTGGCCTAACAAGCTAGGCAAAACCGGTTTTGGAGAAGACTAGGGGGGAGAAAATTGGAAGCCAAACCCTAGCCAAAATCTTGAGTTAAATCAAGGTAATTCTCCCTTGACCTCAAACTCTTTAAATTGAGCTTCAATTTAAAATTTAGGTGCATTTCAAGTTGAATTTGTAAGAGTATAAGCTCAATTTAATTTATTGCTCAAGTTTAGAATTTTAGGGTTTTGTTCTTGATTAGGTTAAGGGTGGTTTGATTTATAAGCTTTGCATAATTATGCTTGCTTGATTTTTTATGGTTTGCACACTAGATGTTTGATAAGTTGTATGTTCCCAAATATGTTCAAGCATGATGAAGAAGATGGCATGTTAGGTTGCTATAATAGAACTAGAATGCTTGGTATAAAATTGTGCAACTTAGAACCATGCAAACTTTGGTTGATCCAAAGTCAATAAGGGTTTGTATGGAGATGATGTAAAATGTGTTTAAAGAAACCTTAAATTAGAAAATTGCTGCATGTGTAATCTTAGGCTCCCGTGGTAGCTGGTTGAGTTAGATTACGCAATTAGGACATAAAATGAACTTAATTAAGAAAACTGCCAGATTCGAGTGAAAACTGACCAGTTTTCTGGAAAGCTGGTTTTGAGGCCCTTAGAGGCCGAATTTGAGAAAACTTAAAATATGAAAGTTGTTGGGAATGGTTTTTCCTACGGGGCAATGTGAGCGGTTTCCCAAAATGAGACTCCAACGGGCTCGGTTTTTATGAAAATCCAAGACTAACCATGCCCAGACTTCATGCACGGCCAGTTGAGTTCAACGAGGTAAACGAAGGGGTTAGAGGCAGAACTGGGTTTATTGTAAAACATGAAAGTTATAAGATTTTTGGAGATCTAAAACTTTCATGAAGACAACTTTTTCAAATTCTGCCCAACTTTTTAAATAAAACTAGATTTCCACAAATTGTGCAGGAAACAGTAAATTCCGGTATAGGATTTTCTAAAACAGTGCAGAAAAATGGTATTCTTGCACAAAAACTGATAATTTGACTGTGGGAACTGTTCCAATGGCCGTTCCAACACTTAATGACTTTTTCAATTACCTTACTAAGAAACCTAAGTTTTTATAAGTTGAACAAAAAAGGATTTTTGTAAAAAGAGACACAAAAGGCTAAGTTTTTCCAAAGAAAAACAAAGGGAATTATAGACCTAAGTTATCTTAAAACTGGGTAGACTAGATAATGACCAACAGTAATCGGGAAGGATACCCGGAGTACTGGACTGGGTCCAAAGCCCAAGGTTACCCTATATAACCTAATAGGATATGACCCATGATTGGTAATATTAAACATTAGGGATTACTTGTTGTAACCCGGTAAGCTATCATGTGTTTTGTAGGGAACATATAACTAAGATTTTGTATGAATGTTGGTTAGGCTACCAACATCCTATGATGACCAAGAACTCTTACCTATGTCCTTTAATATAACAGGAGGTAACCTACAACGGCATCCTAGTCAGGAGCAGCCCTACATAGGACACAGCAATCAAGGTAAGTACAACTCCGCTTACAGCATAGGCTTTTATTGTGATACTTACCCAAGTATGTTTGATAGGGTTTGATGTTTGTTATGATGTGTGATATGTTCGATACATGTTATGATATGTGGTATGCAAAGTCTAAGGTATGATTATGTCATATTATATGTTGTGGCTATGTCATGATATATGATATGTCAAGTCCATGATTATGATATGAGGTATGTCATGTTGAGATATGATTATGATCTATGTATGTGTGATATCATGAGGCATGTTCACCAATTCTTAAGATAAGAACAAGATCAAATAAGAAATGAGGAAAAGCAAGTATGATAGCAAGCGAGCTTGCCTGTGTCGTACCGACAAGCGTTAGGTCGGGTTGGACTATGGTTTCAGTTGGAAATAGACTGGCCGCCCCTACCACTCCATAATTGCGCGTCTGGTACGAACACTTATGTAAGGGGCCCATAAGCAAGATAAGTTAAGATAATATATGAATCATGTTGTGAAAGTATAAGAAAGCATAAGAAGCATAAATGGCTCATGCATGATTAAGTACATTATGTTATTATGTTATGATATGTCATGTTATGTTATGTGTTATACTTGTGTGTCGCGGATGTATATGTTGTACTTGCTGAGCGAAAGCTCATGTCTTACGTCTATGCTGTAGGTAAGCAACCCACGGGCAACCTCTGATACAAGATGGGGGGGAGCGTGGCAGAGCAAACTATGAAATGTGGGAATGTCGACCGCTACGCGTTTTGTCTTTATGAATATTTTATTTGATCTTAGAACATCGATATCTAATTATTGTTTATATGATTATCGAACATCACTACTTAATTATCTCGCATATATGTTTATACGCTTGTAAAAGGAAAAAAATATTTCCGTTATTTACGCTAAGTAAGTACGTTATTTATGCATGTATGTATGGTAATAGCCTATGCTAGGCGGGTCCTTATACCCTTAGCCCTAAACTTTTTAACTGAGCTTCAATTTGAAATTTAAGTGTATTTCAAGTTGAAATTTGTAAGAGCATAAGTTCAATTTATTTTCTTGCCCTAGATTAGATTTTAGGTTCTGTACTTGATTTGGATTTAGGGTGGTTTGATTTATGAGCTTTGCATAGTTATATGCTTATGCTTGTTTGATTATTGGGATTTGCATGCTAGATGTTTGATAAGTTGTATGTCCCCAAGTATGTGAATGATGTTGTATGAGAATGCTAGGTTGATAGAATGAATGGTATGGTTTGTTTGAACATAGAACCTATGCAAACCCTAGGTGATGCAATTTCGTTAATGGTTTGCATGGATATGATCGGGTCACATGAATGTTGAATTGGGACGTTCGAAAATGCTGCATGTCTACTTTCTAGGTTCTCGTGTGTTCGATTGAGTTAGATTGCGCGAAATAGGAACATAAACTAATTTAAGAACGAAAACTGCCAGTTAGGGTACAAACTGGCCAGTTTTCTGAAAAGTGAAATTTGAGGTATTTAAAGGCCGAATTGGGAAAAATATAAAACATAAAAGTTGTAAAGAAGGGTTTGTCCTAGAGGGCTACATGAATAGTTTTCCAAAATAAGACTCCAATGGCCTCGATTTTTATGAAAATCCGAGCCTGACCGTGTGTAGACTTCATGCACAGCCAGGTGGGTTCAACAGGGAATAAGAACATGTTAGAGTCCAAACTGGATTTTCTGTAAAACACGAAAGTTGTAGGGTTTTTTGAAAGTTAAAACTTTTATGAAGATAACTTTTTCTAATTTAACCCATATTTTTAAATAGAAATGGATTTCTAAAAACTGTGCAGGAAACAGGAAATTCCTACATGGGATTTTATAAAAATAATGCAGGAAAACTGTATTTTTGCACCAAGACTAAAGTTTTGACTGTGAAAACTATTTCAATGGCAGTTTTCAGCCCTTAAAAATTTTTATAAAGCCCCACTTCAAGAACCACGAATTTTTTTAAGTTAAACAAAGAGTTTTTGGATTTAATTTACCAAAATTTCCAAGATAACAGAAATTGGATTTTCTAAAGCCAAAGTTTGGTAATAAGATGATAATGGATGGTAATCAGGAAGGATACCCGAGTTATTGGGCTTGACCCAAAGCCTAAGTTTGACCCATAGAACGTTGACTCTAGTTGACCAAGATGTTGACTTTGGTTGACCAAGGTTGACTACCTCAGGGGTTACCCAATATAATCCAATGGATTATGGATTAAGAATGTTAAGACATAGGCCCAAGGTTAGGGTGGTAACCTAACCCTATTTATGTATGCATGGGCTTAGTAACCAAGGTTACCCTATGTAACCTAATAAGTTATCATGTGTATAATTGGGGGACATATAACTAAGATTGTGTATGAATATTGGTTACATCACCAGCATTTTTATGATTATGATTTATAGGATCCTTATCTTATGATCTTTTAAATAGCAAGAAGTAGCCTGCAGTTGCGACCTGAATTGGAGCAACGAAACCTAAGACATAGCATATCAGGTAAGTACAAACCTCACCTACAGTATGAAAATAGTAAATACTATTTTCTAGTATACTATGTTATGCTATGCTACGTATGCCATGTTTTCAAGTATGTCATGTTTTCAAGAATGTCATGTTTACAAGAATGCCATGTTTTCAAGAATGCCATGTCTATGTATCACATGCATCATAATTAATAAGATTGCATGTAAAGAGTCTTAGTCCTATAACAAGAATAAGACTAAACCAAGACAAGTAAGGTATCGTACCAACTTCCCGTCAGATCGTGGAGGATTACAAGTTTCAAGTTTCAAGTTACCAACACCTTTCGCCAGATCGTGAAGGTATACATGATTTCCAGAATTGTTAAGAGCCTTACAAACCCTAACTTTCTGAGGCTTGCGCGCTTTTGGTACGTACACAAGGGGCTCACATGTTAAAGCAAGATAATAAGTTCAAGTTAATAATTAATCATAAAAGATTCATAATTGTACATAATTGGTTCATGCATAAGTTGCTCGACATTTGTTATGTTTTGTGAGATTATGTTTGTGCTTACTAGGCGGAAGCTCATTAGTATATTTCATACTGTAGGTAAAAAGCCTGCAGCTTAATCGGTGGGCCATGTGGACGATGCGGCGAGTGAAGGGCGGTGTGGAATACTACAACGCAAATTTTCCACAAGCTCTTTTGAGTTGATATGTATATATGTATATATCTCAAAAACAAGTTATGTTATATAGTATACATGGTTTAGAAAACTTGGATATGTCTTTTTATTTCAGTATGGTATGTATGCATGGCAAGCTTGCTATGTGAATTAATCTATTTACATATGTTATAAAAAAATTATTCTTAAATTTCCAAGTAAGTCTAAGTTATTAAAACAAAGAAGTAGTACAAGTATGTATGGTAACGGCCCTACGTAGGTCGGGACATTACAAGATATGTGGCAGAATGATTCTTACGTTTCATTTGAAAACAAGAATACAACCTATTACTTCGTTTTTTCATACGTTAGGACAAGAGCTTAGGACAACTTGCAAGTAAAAACCTCATCTACAGCATGAAATGTAGTAAATAATTTTCAAGCATGACATGTTAACATGTATACCATGATATGCCATGTTTATGTATATGTCAAGTTTTTACGAATATGCCATGATCATGTATATACTACACTTTATGATTATGATACACTTTTTTATTATGCTCTGTTTTACAATAATGCCACGTTTACAATAATATCATGTTTTTAACTATGCCACACTTTACTATTATGCTATGTTTTATAAACATGCCACAAGTTATTTTATGACATTGATCTTTATGTCATGTCATATTTATGTATCACATGCATCATGACTAATAAAATCATAAGTTAAGAATCTTAGTCTTGAAACTAGTATTTGTTAAAGACTTCATGTGGAAGTATGATTTTAAGTATCCTCATCAATAATTAAATAATATGACTAAGACTAAACTAAAACAAGTAAAGTGTCGTACCAGTCTCTCTAGATCGTGGAGGATTATGACCTTCCGTATATCGTTAAGGGTTATGTATGTTTTAATATTCTTAGAGTTGTTAGGACCTTGCAAACCTTAACTTTCTGTGGATTGCACGCATCTGGTATGTACACAAAGGACCCATATGTTAAGCAAGATAATAAGTCCATAATGAAACATAAGAGATTCATAATTGACCATAAATGGTTCATGCATAAGTTACATGATACTTGTTTTGTTTTGTGAGATTAAGTTTGTACTTGTTGAGTGTAAGCTCATTAGTATATTTTATACTGTAGGTAAAAAGTTTGCAGTTAATTGGTGGGCCATAAGGATAATGCGGCAAGTGAAGGGCAGTGCGGGATACCACTACGTAGATTTTTTTGCAAACTCTTTTGAACTATAAGTATATACGTATATATTTAAATAAATTGTGTTATACTATGTATATGATGTTTGAAGACTTGGGTTAAATGTAAGGATTATTTATGACTTTATATTTTGGTAAAAAAGTAATGTGTATGTATAGAAAGTTTACTTATATAGACTAGTCTATTTATATGGTGTTAAAAAAAAATATTTGTTATTCTGAAATTTTTAATAAATTCAATCATTTAAATTTAAGATTTAATTTAAGTCAGCATGGTAATGGCCTACGTAGTCCGGTCATTACATAAACATAATTAAATTTAAATGTAAACTTACTCTTATTTTTTTGAAAAATTACAGAAATGTATATTTTTTTCTTTTAAACTCAAATTTAAAAACCTAACTTAATCTCACACTTATATATATACATACTTAATTAAGTACTGAATTGTCAAACTATCTTAACATATTTTACAAACCATGCCAACTACCGTAGTAGTAATCACAGTTTACAGCACTAAGAACCTCTAAGACAATCATAAACTCGAGCTTAAGCCTAGCACGTTTGGTTTGAGGTTGGTCGGTTAATTTTGCAGACGGTTCAATTGGTTATTTCGGTTAGAAATGGCCTAGAAAGAGAAAAGGGTGGCAAAATTTTCATGGATAGGAAGAAAAGGGGTGGCTGGTACTTTCTCAAAAGCTTTTTATTTATTTTATTTATATATTCTTTTTACAATTTTCTTTTTTTTTTTTGCGTCTATAATTTTATGAATTGCAATTTTGTGGGGGTTTTTTTTTTAATTTCTATTATCCCCTAATTTTGAGGTTTTAGTATACTCATGCTTCAAAATTTTTCTTTGAAAATAATTTGCTTACTCCCTAAATGTTAATTTTAAGTACAAACTTAGTCTCAAATCACGTAAAAATCAACTACACTAGCTCTTATTTAAGTTCATAATTTTGTAGACAAACTTCAAAATGTGAATTAAACTCTTCCGGACATTGTTTTTTTTTTTTTCCTTTTCTTTCTTTCTTTATTTCTTTTCTTTTCTTTTTTTTTTCTTCTTTGGGAAGAAGATAAACAAGATGCAAATGGATAAGTAAAGAAAAAGATCAGAAGAGTGTCAAAAAATAATGATTATAATATTTTTTTACTTCAAGTTGTAATTATATATATATTACTTTTATATTTAAGATAGTATAATGATATTTTACAACATATACAATTTTAAATATTAAATTTGACATATGAAAAATTGAATACTATGGTTTTGATTTATTATAACTTAAGTTTTACATAGACGTCTTTTGATTTTTATTTTTTTATATGGTGAAAAATTGGTAATCGGGTAAATGGGACAGTTTGCGAATACTCCGAACCCGTCATTGGGAAAACCCACCTTGTTCCCACTAACTTAAATGGGTTACGGGGGGCGGGTATGTGGAGTGTTTCAATTCACTAGGCAGGTTGTCGAGAAGACACCCTACCCCGAATCTGCCCCATTGCCATCCAACTGGACTCCCACCTAATATTTTTGTCCACAAGCTTGTAAAGATGAGGTTGAGATTGTGTTTAGGATGGTGTGGTAGTGATTCCAGGCACATGTGCCGAATCTAAAAAGGAATGGAGTTGGCGTATTGGCTGGTTTTTGACAGTGTTTAAAATGTGTCACTTCTCCAGATCCCTGCTCACTTTAGGTCACATCCTACGTGGTGGGGCGCATTTGATGGTGTTGGAAATGTCGTGGCTTCATGTTTGGTGCATATGTGTTGGTTCGGCGGTGTGTCAACAAGGTTTTTATACCTCATTGCGTATTCGACCTTTCCATTTTGTTTGAGGTGTTAATGGTCGTCTGTTTGCTAGAAGCTTTGTCATTGTTGTTTGCGGTATATATGCCGGATTTTTTTTTTCTTTTATGTTTTTGTTTGCTATGTGGTTTGCAATAAAGCTGGGTTTTTTTCTTTTCTTTTTTTTTTTTTTCCAACTTATTAGTATTTGATTGTGTTTTCCGCCTGTTAGATTTGTTTTCCATCTGTTATGTGGCCTTGGTACATGAGATACTTGACATTGATTGTGTTTCCTTACTAATTTATAGGAGACTCTTACTCTATTAGGACATAAACAGGCATTTGTATTACCTTTTCATGGTATGGAAGATCTTGTGAGCAAAATATATGTTAATCCCTGCTAAATAACAAAAGTGTAAATCACTTAAAAAAGATGCCGTAAGCCGATATCATTGGTGAGTTGATTCTAAAGCGACGTCGTAAATGCATTTCTAAATGCTCAAAACTACTTTGATCCGTAACTACATTTGAAGCTGTTAGGTTTTAGGACATAAATTAATTTTTGGGCTTTGTTTTATTTTATTTGGTTGGATTCTATATGCCTTTATTCATTGACACTCTTTGTATTGTTAACGAAAGGTTTTCCAATAAAAAAAGAAAAAAGGAAAAACAAAGAAAAAAGAAAAAAGAGAAGTAGCCTAGTATGGGCAAGGAATGACAAGTTGATACATGCTATATTGTGTGATTATTTGTTATTATAACTTTTTTATTTTAATTTAATTTGAACTATATAATAATAAAGTCAGATGTAAAATTATCATTATATTATAATATTTGTAATAATGATGTAATTGTGTGTTCTTCCTCTTTATAAAAATTTATAAATATTATTACTAACTAATTGAAAGCATACGGCCAGCAACCAAAATATGATTTCTACTTAAAGTTTACTTTATTTAAAAAAAAGAAAAAGAAAAAAAAAGGCGACAAATAAAGTAAGTCTGCAAGATTTTACGAAAACGGGTATAGCAGTTGGCGTGGGCGTTATCTATAACACAAGGAAATGTCAACCCAAGAAACGAAACTTCGAATATTAAGCTAACTTTTAGGAATAAAACTGATTCCATTTGAGGAAACCTCTAAGAAACCTACAACGCATGTCCAAACCTTTATGCCTTGTGTGCGTAAGAGACCAAAGATAAGCCTCATCAACTCTTCATTCTTCAATTTGCAATATATAAACACACAAACACACACACACACACACACACATATATATATATATATTATATGTATACCTATTTCTCCTATCTCTACAGAAACGTGATAGGAAATTGAAAAACAAATTAAGCACCCAGTAATTAATGGCAGCTTGCCTCAAGAGCTCTTACGAGGATTTTGAACCCTTTTGCCAGTGGCAAAGAGGGCAAGAACGTGACGTTCTCGAGGTTCATCTCCAAGGTACATATGGATTATCTTTAATTATTTTCTTCTTTTTTCTGTTCTTCTTGATTCTCAGTTTGATCCTTAACATAACTTTTTGATTTCATAAGACTATCTTCAATTCAAACGTCAATATCAATACTATATTGACAGATAGAAATATGAAAATGTCACATTTGATCATATATATTCTGTATATGCTTTTTGTGCGTAATCGCTATTTTATCTAGATTATATATTTTTTGTGATAATTATTAAGCATGGAAGATAGAACTTGTAAAAGCAAACATTTTAATTTTAATATGATTTGAAAATGCCAGCTTTGTGATAATTCTTAAGTTTTACCTCAAAATATTTTGTAGAACTTTTTATAACGGCCAAATAGGTAGTGTTGATGATAAGGTACTCCCAACCATATTTAAGCTCAACCCATTCAAATTTTATATTGTTTTCACTTACCGATTGAGATGGAAAGAAGAAATAAATAAATAAATAAAAGAAAAGAAAAGAGTAGTTGGCAAGCAATTATAGTATCAGCGTAAATTGTAATGTCTACTGTAAGAAAAATTAGCATCTAACACCATGTATATACAGGCAATGAAATTTGCACATACATTTACAAATATACACACATATATTTCGTCTCACAACCAACATTTGTACGTATTCATAGGATTCAAAAGAGAATATTTGAGGGTCCAAATCAACAACTATGGCATCCTAACGATTAGCGGAGAGCAAGCTCTTCAGGACTCCAAAATAAGCCGATTCCGAAAAGAGATCAAAGTTGCCAAAGAGTACGGTGCTGACCAAATCCGTGCAAAGTTTTCCAGCGGCATTCTCTACATAATTCTGCCTAAGGTTTCAATCCAATCATCATCAGCTCCTCATGATCATTCTACGAAATCAGCTCAGATCAGAGCAGAAAATACTACTAGTGCCACATCGTGCGGTCCCAAGTCAGTACGACAAAGTACAAGTCGTTTAAGAGATGGCATGTTGAGGATAGAGATAAGCACAAAGATGGCTGTGAGTATTGCCATTGTGTTTGCTGTGGGAATCGCTGTTGGGGGTTATCTTATATGGCGATGATGATGAAGTTCTAATAATATATTAAATATTGCAGTACTCCTTGGAATCATTGCTAGAGATTATTTGTTATTGCGAATGCAATGTCAGACTTGTTGTCAACCCCTTGGGAGAATAAAAACCCCACAAAAATATCACCATGTATTTAAACCAATGGAAAGAGTTCTAAATGATCAATGAATTTCCTTCAAATCCCAAAAGTATGATCTGCTCTATTGTTCTAGATCATGTTCTAATTATTTCTCAATTTGATCAATCACCTACTTAATTGTAGCAATTCTCTTGTTTTAGGAGTAGGATTACAGAATAAAAGAAATAAATACAGCTTAAAAGTCCATATCGTTTTTTTTTTTTTTTTAATTTTACACCAATTCACATGACTGGTGAGTTGTCATGTTTCTAATATGGTATATGTAATTTTTCACTTCCAATTAACGTGATAATTATTAAATGTCTAATAGGGGTTAATTATATATTTATTTGCCATGCATTTTGAACCTTTACAATTATATACCATCAAGTTTTGCTTAATATACAAATTTATACCCCTTCGTAGTCAATTCTTAATTTTGACCTTAAAAATGCCCTAATTACCATTAAAAAGAAAGACTACACTTATGTATTTTTTATATTTTTATACCATGATTTTTTTTTTTAATTTTGATGTATACAATGTATTTTAAAATTTTACATTTTTATATTATTAGATTACATTTTGTAAGACCCGAAATTTTGAAGACTTGTAATCTCCTTGTTTATAAGGAATTAAAATCTAATTTATGTGTTTATGATATGTTATATGAAAAATTATGAATAATAATGAGAAATTCATAATTTTATTTAAACAATGTTCGAGTCCTCATTTAATTGATTTTGAGACTCCAAGAATGATTTATGAGTCAAGAATGAGGTTTTTAAAGGAAAAAAAACGAAAAAGGATGAAATTTTACGAAAGTCAACTTTGACCAAAAAGTCATATATTTGACCAAAAAGTCAAAAGTTTGACCAAGACGGGTCACAACATTGACTTCACAAGCATGATGAAGGAATATGGAAAGAATCCCCGAAAATGAAGTTTTATAAGCCATAAATCCACCCTAGAAAAATCAAGCACACCGAAACTAGAATGAAGGGCAAAAAGGTCTCCAAAAGAAAAGAGAAGAATTTTCAAAGTCCGAGTTTACACGGAAAGAACTTTGGACCAAAATATAAAGTGAAAATGCTAAGCACAGTATTGGAAATAACTGTGGAGCACGAAAGGAGCAGTGGAAGAGCGAAAGGGCCAAACAAGACCTTGGAAGAAGCTAGTGGAAGATGACATCAACCCCTTGACATCACTCTCCACCAACCCAAGGCTACACATGTGGACTCCCCCATTCCCTCACAAAATTCGGCAACTAGAAAAGAAAAAGGAAGGAAATTGGTTAGTTGGAAACCAACGGGGACTTGAAAGCCAACCAAGAGCCTAACCAAGCAAGTACACATTGCCATACCTATGATCTCATTCTCCACTAGCCAAAGCTAGCCATGTGGGGCTGCTTTCCTCTCCATCAAATCCGGCAGCACAAGGGGACAAGAAGGAATGGCAAAAAGCCAATTTTTAAGGATCAAAAAGTGAGCAAACATGGGGAGATTTTTCTAGAAATTTCTAGAGCCAATCATGGGCTGCCACTTGTCTCATTTGGCCCCATATTTTCAGCAGCTCAACCCCATCTCCTCTCCCTTGGATTCGGCTGCAGCTAAGGAAGAGAAAGGCAAGACATAAAGCCTTGAATTAAGGGCAAGAAACCAACCACTAGTCATTTAAGACATCCCTTCTATTTTCCCTTCTCATTTCCATGTCAAAGACAGCCAAGACTCTTGCTTTGGCTTCAGAAAACCGGCAGCAAGAGAGAAGGAGAAAGAGAGAGAGTTTCCAAGAGAAATTTTTGGGTTTCCATCTCAAGGGTGCACGGTTTGTGCAATAAGAGAGAGAGCTAGAGAAAGCTTGAGGTTTTCTTGTGGATTTGGAGCTTGTGGCCGACCAAGAGGGCAAGAGAAAAAGGTGAGTGACTCTTGGCAAAATTTTTGGTTTCCTTCTTGAAAGTGCTCGGCTTGGAAGGTGTGAAAAAGCTAACAAAAATCTCTTGGATTCCACTTTTCTTGAACCAAGCCGTGAGCAACCAAGCAAGGAGAGCTTGAGAAAAATTTTGTGGGTTCCTCCAAGTGGTGGCCGAGCAAAGAAGAGAAGGAGAAGGTAAGGAAAACTTGGATCCTTTTTCTTGTTAAGGTTCGGTTTTGGTTAGAGCAAGAAAGAGCTAACAAAAAAATTTTTGGATCCCATTTGTGTGGTGAAGCCGTGGGCTAGAGCAAGGAAGTAAGAGTTGGGATTTTCAAAACCTTAACTTGGGTTTGAGGTAAATCTCTTAAACCACCTTGAAATCAAGTCTTATTTAAGTGTTTTTGATGTTAATTCAAGTGGTTTGTAAGGACATAAGTCCACTTTAAATTTCTGCCCTCATTGTTGGTGTGTGTGCTTGATTAGGGTAGGATTTGGTTGGCTGATTTTGGATGCTTGTTTGCTTTAAAATTTGTGCTTGAAAATGTGGTAGGAAGCATGCTAGATGTGGTTGATATGTCCCTTAAGTTTTGGTAAAAAATCTGCCCTTGGCAGCTATGAGAGCATGTTAAATCTAGGGTTGGATTTTGTGATGCTTGTGTGTGTTGATGCATGAATTAGAACCAAGCAACCCTAGTCTTTTTAATTTTCGGATTTGGGTTACATGGGTTGAATGAGATGGATTTATGGATTTCAATGGGACGTTAGAAGCGCTGCTTGTTATGGTATAAGCTCCCGATGTGATCGGTCGAGATAGATTCCGCGAAATAGGACGTAAGCCAAACTAAGGAACCGAAACTGCCAATTCGGATTCGAATCTGGCCAGTTTCGGGAAAGGGTAATTTCAAGGCCCTTAGAGGCCGAATGGGGAAAAACTCAAAACACAAAAGCTGCTCGGAACAACTTTTACTAGAGGACAGCGCAAACAGAATCTCGAAATAAGGCTCCAACGACCTCCGTTTTACCCAAAACCCGTGGCTGATCCCTGGGACGGTCTTCACTCAGTTTTTCAAAGTCAACCCGTTTTCAAATAAAAACTGGTACTGATCTAGGCCGAACTGGATTTTTCTTAAAACACAAAAGTTTTAGCATTTTTTGAGGGCTACAACTTTCATGCAGACAAGTTTTTCAAATTCCAAGTCGATTTTAAATTGGGCGCGTTTTGTGGGAGATGCGCAGGGAGTCCGAAATCTTGCACATGAGTTTCACGAAAATATTTTCTAGAAAAATTGTGAAGTGCTCTTAAATGGTTATTTTAGCTTCGGAAACCATTCCAAAGGCGGTTTCCGGCCCCAAATGATTTTATAAAAGATTTATTTTGAAAACCATGAATTTTAAGGGCTCGGGTTTGAAATTTCACATTTTTCTCCGAAGTAAAGAAAAAGAGGGTTTCAACCAAGAGTTTACAAGTTAAAGAAAATAATGAGATTAAGCCAAAATATTTTCTAATTAAAGGAGTTATAATTTTTACAAGAAAATAAGGACTTTTGGAAGTTAATTACATAAGTTTTTCCAAAAATAAGGAAGAGGAATTTTAAAGTAAAATTGGTAAGCAAACCGATTACAAATGGTAACCGGATATTATATCCAAGTTACAAACCCAAGGATAACTAAGGGTTGACTAAAGGTTGACCCAAAGTTAATTAAGGTTAACCTTAAGGGTTACCCAACATAACCCTAAGGGATACCCATATGTATATCTGGGCTAAGATCTAAAGGGATTAATGGAAATAACCCAATAACAAGGATGTATGAGCAAAGCCCAATAATAGAACAAGGCTCTAACTAAAAAGGTTACCCAACATAACCTCTTAAGGATTTATCAAAGTTCGATTAAAGTGGCCAAGATGGATATCAAATATAAGGGACATACAACCAAAAGTAGGTATGAGTGTTGGTAGATCACCAACACCTTACGAAAGGATACTGATCCTATATTTTTGGTATATCAGGAAAGTGAATTGCCGTTGCCGACAAAGTTAAGGAACACAACTTTAAGGATACGGCACTAGAGGTAAGTACAAACCTCACCTGTAGTATTAAAACTAATAAATTATGTTCAAGTATGTGGTTTTCAATTATGCTGCAATATGTTGTATGCTATATCTATGAAATGCCATGTTTTATAAAAAGTGCTATTTTTGCAAAATGTTATGTTATAAAAAGTGCTATATTTGTAAAATGTCATATTTATAAAAATGTCATGATTGCAAATGCCATGAATGAAAAGAATGTCATGCCATGTTATGAAGGAGATAAAAAGTATGTTATCATATAGTGACATCATAAGGTATGTTCACTAAGGATAAATGACATGGTAAGAAATCACAAGTAAAGTGTCGTACCGACCTCCCATAAGGTGGAGGATTTTTTATATTCAAGTAAAGGATTCACCCTCTCGCTGATGCGGGAGGGTGTAATCACCCAATGTTCCCAGAGTAGTTAGGGACCTTACAACCCCTATTTGTATCTGGAGGCGCGCTAAATAAATGATGGTACGTACACTATGTAGCCCATAAGAAAGATAAGTAAGTTAAAAGAAATGCATAAATGGAACATAAATGGTTCACGCATATGCATATGATGAAGTATGTTTTCCAGATGTTTTAAATGTTTTGTGAGATTATGTTTGTGCTTACTGGGCGAAAGCTCATTCGGTTATATTTTATATTGTAGGTAAGAAACTTGCAGCCTAAATGATGGGCATTGTGAGGACGATGTGGTGGCGGATGAAGGCGGTATGGATTCCACTACGCATTAATTCCGCAAATCTTTTGATAAGTTAAGAAGTTTTGTATATAAGTACATACATGATGAAGACAAGTTTTGTATCATGGTATTTTGGAACCACATACCTTAAGTAAACTTCTAATTTAGTAGTAATGATCTACTGCTAATGACAAATGCTTTTTATAAGTATGTTTCAAAAAAAATATATTCCTAATTTTTAAGTAAAGTTAAGTAAGTAAGTAAGGTATGACGGCCCTACGTAGTAACGGGGGCGTCACACATTTAAGGCTATGTTTGCTACGAAAGATGGAGATGAGGAAGAATGGAGAGACTTGGAAGGATGGATAATATTAAGGATGGAAAGGATTATATAAATCCTTTATATTGTTTGGTAAGAGGGAGAGAGAGTTGAAAGTATGGATACTAATTTTTTTTTTAATGTAATTACTATATTGTCCTTTTATAATATTTATTAATAATTTTTTGGGGGCATAAAATTGTCTTTTCAAGCTCAAATAGAGGAAGAGCTTGCATCCTTCCATTTATGGAAGGATGTAAATTGTTGGGCCCGGGTGGATGAAGTCTTCCTCCACAACTCCTCTCCCACTTGTCTTGTAATAGCCAACCTTTTACGGACACATGATTTTCTTAAAAGGAAATCTAAGTATGTACTATGTATGTCTATGTGAAATGCATGATCTAATTTATCAGAATATGTTTGAGTTCTTATAGTATTATAATACTCAATGATAGTTTACTTAGTCATGTATGAGGCCTTATGATGAAAAAGGCAAAATAAGGATTTATGATTTTATTCCGGTTAAGGTATTACCATGATAATTTATGACATGATTAAGATGATACTGCAGTATAATAAGCAGTAGTATAGAAATTATACTACGGCCGACTGTCATTACGGATGAAGAAGTAAGAATAAGGTATGAGACCACTTTAGAAAAATCAGGAATAAAATTTAGAGCAATAAGGACTAAGTAGTTTCAAGTTTTAAGAAAAACCTATACGCAATCTAGCATAACTATATTGTTGTTAATTAAAATAGTATAACCACTATCTGGATTGTGATATCTGGTTTTTCATGCTATCAATTCTTGTAAATAATTAAACATGTGCAGCTTATGCAATTTTATGAAAAGGTTCAGTTCAGAACTTTCATATGTGTATTATGGATTTTTATAGCTTAAAAAGACTCAAAACTGATATTTCGGACGATAAGAAGTGAAAACTGATCATTTTACGAAAAGTCAAAATTTTGACCGAAAAGTCAACTGTTGACCCGAAAAGTCAACGTTTGACCAAAATGGTCAAAATTGAGAATCATGAATTTTAAGATCAGTTTTTCATGAGAAATATCGCAGAAACTCATTTTTATTAACAGATAATGAAAATGAGACTCCGGAAATCCTATTTAAGAATCTGGCGATTTTATTGAGTTCATAGGGCAGAAAGGGTTTGAGAAAACAAGAAAAATATTTTTCGACCCGATTTTCCGACGGCACGTCAAAAATCCAAAAACTGTAAAATAATATTTACAGTATTGGAATTTAAAAACATGAGTTTTGTTCAAGAAATTTTCTAGAACAAAGTTTGTTCTTATCCTCTTGGTGTGGTGGCCCAATGGTTGTGTGACACATGTCCAAGACAACTCATCCTTAGGTGTCTTCCACTCTCCCTCATGGCCGGCCACTACCCCCTCCACAAGGCTAAACTTTTAAAAATTTTGGGGAGGAAAATCATATTTTCCAAAGCTCTCTCAAGAGCTCTATAAATAGCTCACTCCTTCTATTCATTTTATTCAAGAAACACAAGCCAACTATTGCCATTTTTCTTCAAGAAAATCTGAGAGAGAGAGAGAGCAAGGGAGTTCGGAAATTTTGTGAGCCCAACCTCCATCTTTATCCTTCGGGTGGTCTAGGAAACCGAGAGGGAGAGAAAGAAAATTCTGACAGCCCTTGTGAGCAGCCTTGCCGCGAGCTTGGTGCAGGGGAACCGAGGGAGAGAGACCAAATTTCAAGGGAAAAATTTGGGGCTAAGCTTCGGGTGGCCTAGCCGAACCTTAGGAGAGAGTTTGGGTGAGTTTGAGTGAAGTTTTGGAGCTCAAATTTTGCTCCAAGCAAGCCTCGGGTTGTGAGGAAGAAAGAAAAAAATTTTTTTTTCAGTTTTGGTCCAAGAGACCCCTAGTGGCCGAGCAAGCCAAGGAACCAGCCAAAGGAGCCAAAAATCTGCTACTTGGTGCACCTAGGAGCAGCAGCTGAACCATAGGACCAAAAGAGGGGGGAGCTAGGACCATTTCGGCAACACCAAACCCCAAGGGCCGAAACACCCACCTTTGAGGTAAAACCCTAAAACGTTTTCTCAAGTTTTAAATTGATTTTAAAGCTTTGATTTATGTGTATTTGTGCCAAAAATTTGTAAGGGCATAAGCCCATACTTGGTTCAAATTGCTGCCCTATGTGCTTGTGTGTGTGTGCCGTGTGTGTGCATGTGTGAGGCCGAGTGGCTTGTGTAGTGTGTGCATGGATTTTTGAGCTCGGTTTTGTGCTTAGAAATTGTTAGAATGTATGCTAGGGAGAAGTAGGCTTATTGTCCCCAATAGGTCAGAATTTTTGGTGCATGAATGGCTCGGTTTTTATGATGCTAGGTTGCTAGAAGAGTTTGTTGAATGCATGCTAGTAGACCGTGCAACCCTAGGCAATCTAGTCTCGGTTTGACGGGTTGCATGAGCTCGTGGGTTGGCTTAGTTGGCCGTAAGGGTACGCTAGACGCGCTGCATGCCATGAACCTAACTCCCGCAGTGGGCGGTCGAGCTAGAACCAACGTCTTAGGCCGTAACAAGTAATGTAAAAACCGAAACTGTCTCTCGGGTTCCTAGGAGACAGCCTCGGTAAAACATCCCAGTTGGCTGATGGAGGCCGAATTGGCCAAAACGTAAAACACGAAAGTTGTAGACTAGGCTGTTTCCTAGGGGGTAACGCGGGCATTTTGCCAAAATAAGGCTCCAAAGGCCTACTTTTGCAAGAAAAACCGTAGGCGGGTCAGGAGACCCAGTTTTTATGTTAAGCTCGGTTTTGATTTAAAACCGACACCAAATGGTAAGGAATCAGAAAATGTGTAAAACATGAAAGTTTTAGAAATCTTCGAGGGCTAGAACTTTCATGAAGGAAAATTTTTCCAACTCGGAACAGATTTTTAACTATAACCTAAAATCTGAAAACGGTGCAGGGTTCAACAAAATCCTGTACATGATTTTTGTAGAACCAACTTCGAAAAATTGATTTCGGACATAACACGTTATTTTAAGCACGGAAACTGTCCCAAAAGCAGTTTCCGACCCTCGACCATTTTATGAAAATATAGGCCAAGATTCACAAATTTTTTAGAAAGCAAGTATGAACCCTAAGTTTTAAGCTAAGTTTTATGCAAAGATTTTTAAGCTAAGCTTTCAAAGAAAGAGTTTTTAAGCCAAGTTTTGAAAGAAAATTTTAGAATGCATGGTAGCAGGGATTCAGCACCCGAGTTACCAGGCCTCGCCCCAAGGCCCAGAGTTGACCCGAACAGGGTTGACTTTAGCTCACAAAAAGGTTGACCTCGGAAGACCGATAAGATAAAGAGTTCTTATACAAGCCCAAGGGTAGGTGTTCGACCTAACCCGATATTTTCTAAATGGGCCAAGTATACTGAATGCTTTTCCAACAAAACCCTATGGGTTACAAGAGGCTCTACGTTAGGGGGACATATAGCCGAAAACCCGCATAAATGTTGGTTAGAACCAACATGCAATAGAGATGGACTTGAAGACTGACGTACGTCCTTTAATCAAGCAGGAGGAGTCCTGCAGTGGAGCTCGGACGAGGATCTGCATAACAACTAAAGTATAGACGGTAAGTACAACACCGTCTACAGCACAAGCTAATAGAATTAGACTCGTTGAAGCGCTATTTGCTATATGCTATGTATCATGTATGTAACATGAAAAATGACTAAGTGTGTAGACATATGCTAAGACAAGATAAGCAAGAAGCTAAGTTAGAAAGTTGACATCAGAAGTGTATGTTCACACGTAAACAAGGTTAAGTAAGAAAATAAGAGCCGTGTCGTTCCACACGCATCAGGTCGGGCCGGACTGTGAATTGAACTGGAATTGGTTTGGCCGCCCCAGACAATTCATAGTCGCGCGCCGGATACGAACACGTAGACTAAGGGCCCATAAGATATAATGAAAGATAATGAAGCATAAGATGACCTATGCATGTTAAGTGTTATATGTATGCTGTGTATGTTATGTATGTTATGTATGCTATGTATGTTATGTATGCTATGTATGCTATGTATGTTATGTATGCTATGTATGCTATGTATGCTATGTATGCCATGTTAAGTAGTATGCCATGTATATGCTATGTTATGTTACATGTTATGTTATGTTAATTGTGTGTTAGATGTTATACTGTTGTTATTTGTTTTACGGCCTAGGAGTTGTACTTACTGGGCCTCAAGCTCATTGTTTTAAGTTTGTGCTATAGGTAAGTCGCCTGTCAGCTGATGATGATGCGGTGGGGAGTAGTGGGTCAAGCAATGTAAAATCGTGGTATATGGAGCCGCTACGCATTTTTGTGTGGTATATAATTATAAGCGACCATAAACATTTTATAAGTAATGGTCAATATAAATTATGCACAGAAACAATGTTTTAAGTTATGTACATAGTTTTGTATATATAAAAAAAAAATCCGCTGTGTTTTCCAAGCTAAGTAAGTAAGTAAGTAATATGTATGAATGTATGTTACAAGCACGGGTAACGGCCTACGCTAGGTGGGGCGTTACAAGAGTTGGTATCAGAGCGGTTTCCTCGCGACACGATTTACAATTGCCTGACATCGCCTCCACCATTGCAAGTAAGTTTAGACTTAATTGCTTATGTATTGTTTTATTTATGTGTTTTATGATTTATATGCTATGATATGGAGTAGACGCGGCACCATGGATCCACAGCAAGTCAAGAGGGATCGAGACGCGGCGGTGGCCTTCTATCGATCGCAGCCGGCGTATTTTGATAGCACCCGACGCTCGATGTCCGTTGAGACATGGTTACACGATATGAAGCAGATCTTTACGATGTGCCATATAGAGGAGCACCTACAGGTTACGCTCGCCAGCAGATGTTTGAGCGGCGACGCCAGGATTTGGTGGGCTACGCTAGGAGAGCCACAGCTGCCCAGTCGCACATGGGCACACTTCTACGCAGTGGTAATGATCCGGTATGGACCACTGCCAGCCAGGGGACCGGGAGAGCTAGTCCGCGACCCCGCCATCTATAGGGACATGAGACAGGCTCGATACCAGAGACTGTCTCAGGATTGGCACGCGTATCCGGGGGAGACGATGAGCCACTATTGTTGGAGGTTTCAGGAGATGATGCTTCCCCACATTCCTCAGGATTTGGCCGATCATGAGCTCCAGGCGTTGTTCCTCCTCAGGAACGGTATACCACAGCATGTTCGGCAGTTTGTTCCGACACCGACCAGCCAGATGGTCCTCGGTAGTTTTTATGACGACATCCTGGAGGCAGAGACGAAGGCCCAGGCAGCGCCTGCAGCCGAGCATGTGGCCGAAGGCCAGGCTCCTGGCACTGATGATGAGGACCCCCAGTATGAGGTAGGGCCGGTGGATGAGGATGAGGACCCTCAGTACGAGGTAGGGCCTTTGGAAGAGGACCCGATACCTGAGGCACCTGCTCCAGCTGATGTAGACGCGATGGATGCCGATGATGACTCGGATGACGATTGCGTACCTATAGAGCCGCCAGAGCACGGGATCCACCAGTCATCGTTCTGTCTAGCGATGACGAGGCCGATATGGATGACGAGGACGCATACGACGAGTGGGAGGATCCCGAGGAGATTCCCTTTGACGATCCCGACGAGGATGCACCTGATCCGGTGATAGTACTTTCCGATTCAGATACCTCAGTCAGCACCGTTGACGACACCGACTAGGTTAGGTCGATTTTGTATTTTCTTTTGTTAGGACCGTTTAGATAGTTCTTTTGTATTCGGTAATTAGGCTGTATATATATGTAGGATGGCAAGTGGTAGCCACTTCCATCCGAAACTCTGTCCGTTTTAATGTAAAAATATGTACATTATGTTATATATATGACAATAAGTATTTTGTACAGTATGTACTCTTGTTATGATTATGTACCCTTATTTTGTACTCAAAGGGACCGTGCGTATCACGGGATATATGATAAGATATGTTATGATATGTTATGATGTCATGATATGTTAAGTATGTACGTTATGCTGTGTTAAGTATGTATATGTTATGCTATGATATGTATGTTTATGTGATGTCATGAATGCATGATAAGATGATATGTGAAGATTGTTATAGGAAGAAAGAATATTGTTAATATTTCTTTTTCCTATATTAGGATTATAAAGATGGTTCGTACAAGAGGTAACACCTCTGCTGATGCACCAGAAGATCCGCCCTAGCCGAATATGATAACACTGATGATGGATTCACAACGACAGCTGCAAGAGCAGCAACAAGAGATTGTAAGATTCAGAGAACAGTTAGAGCGGATGAACCAAGCTCCGCATGTTCAAGCGGCACCACAGCCGGTTCCGCCAGTACCGCCAGTGGTACCTCCGGTACCAGATGTTAATGTGCAGCCAGAGGCCCCGCCCGCAGTGCCTCAACCTGCAGAAGTACCCGTGGCACCAGTTGCCATGCCAGCAAATCCACCAGCAGTTCGGGAAGACATGTTATACGAGCGCTTCAGACGCATGAAGGCTCCGGAGTTCGAGGGATCCATCGACCCGATTGCTGCAGACAATTGGCTGATTGATATTCAAGTCATTCTGAATTTCATGAGGCTTACTGAGCAGGAGAAAGTCTTATGTGCCTCCTTGCGCTGAAGAAGGATGCAAGGCACTGGTGGACAACAGTAGAGGCACGGAGAGATGTGATGGCCATGACCTGGCAGGACTTTGTCCATGAGTTCCGCACTATGTACTACAACAGAGAAGTCCTTGCAGTGCAGCAGGATGAATTTACGAACTTTAGACAGGGATCACTATCAGTCATGGACGCAGTAAAGAGATTTGAGCAGTTGGCCCGTTTATTCCCTAAGTTGGTACCGAATGAGGAAGAAAAAGTACGGTTGATGATGAAAATGTTTCGCACTGATATTGCGAAACTAGTCAGCACCGACAACAGTCCGCCAGAGACTGTATCTGAATGTGTGAGCAGAGCAGTTAGGGCTGAATACTGGATAAACCGGGACAAAGAAGCAAGGGCCCAGATCTTCAAGTCCCGAAAGGAGGAAAAAGCTGCTGCCAAGACAAACTAGCCAAGACAAGGTGGAGAAGCCAACACAAAGGGTCAAGCAAGTGGCTCTGGCCAAAGTCCCAAACAGTCTGGGAAGAATAAAAGGAAAGGAAACTTTAATGGCCAGGGACAACAGAAGAACTTTCCGCAGAAGAAGAACAACCGAGGGAATGACGGTAACAATGTCACATACCCTACTTGTGACACTTGCGGAAAGAAGCACCCTGGAGTATGTAGAAAAGGGTCAAATGCTTGCTACTTTTGTGGCAAAGAGGGACATTTTGCCAAGAATTGCCCTCAAAACAATCAGAACCCTCAACCTCAACAACAGAATCAGCAGCAGCAATACCAGAACCGCAACTCCAACCAGAGACAGATTCATGCGGTACAGGCTAGGCTGGAGGGACCAGCAGTGATTCAAGGCAGAATAGAAGCGCCAGAACCTCTAGCCCGGATCTATGCCTATACAAAAGGAGATGCGGAGGCAGGGACGTCACACGTGGTGACAGGTCAGATCTCTATCACCAACTATGATGTCATTGCCTTATTTGATTCCGGCGCAACGCACTCGTTTATATCCCTAAAATTTGCCTAGAAGCTAGGAAGCAGTGTTAAGAAAGTAAAACAACCTTTCAATGCTTCTTTACCATCCGGTGAAATTTTGTGGTCCAACTTCTGGATCCAAAATGTTCCCATCAGAATAAATGGCAGAGAATTAATTGCAGATCTCATCGCAATCAAACTTCATGATTTCGATGTGATCTTGGGGATGGACTTTTTGGGGAGGTATAACGCTAGGATCGATTGCCGGAGACGCCGCATTTCGTTCAGCCTCGATGGGAAGGATGAGTTTAATTTCCAGGGGCAACCTAGAAATTCCACCACTAAGTTGGTGTCAGCCATAAGGGCCTGGAAAATGTTAGCTAATGGGTGTCAAGGATATTTAGCTAACATGGTGGATAGGAATCAAGAGAAATAGTTGATGCCGGGAGATGTTCCTATTATCAGGGAATATGTGGACGTATTCCCAGAAGAGTTACCAGGATTGCCTCCAGAGCGGGAGATTTCTTTCGAAATCGAGTTGATACCCGGAGCTGCACCGGTATCAAAAGCTCCATATAGGATGGCACCTGCAGAGCTCAGGGAGCTTCAAGTGCAACTACAAGAGTTATTGGACAAGGGATTCATCAAGCAGAGTCATTCCCCATGGGGAGCACCTGTCCTATTTGTGAAGAAAAAGGATGGATCGTTGCGGATGTGCATAGACTACAGGGAGTTGAACAAGATCACCATCAAGAACAAATATCCTCTCCCAAGGATAGACGATCTGTTCGACCAACTCAGAGGAGCGACAGTCTTTTCAAAGATCGACCTACGTTCAGGTTACCATCAGCTGCGAATTAAGGAGTCAGATGTCTCGAAGACGACTTTCAGGACTCGTTATGGGCACTATGAGTTTTTAGTGATGCCCTTTGGACTGACGAATGCCCCAGCTGCATTTATGGATCTGATGAACCGAGTATTCAGGGATTACTTGGATAAGTTTGTGATCGTTTTCATCGATGACATCCTGATATACTCGAGGTCCCAGGAAGAACATGAGCAGCACTTGAGGATGGTGATGGAGATGTTGAGACAGCATCAATTGTATGCCAAATTCACGAACTGTGAATTCTGGCTGAAGAAAGTCCACTTTTTGGGACACGTGGTAACGAAAGAAGGAATCTCTGTAGATCCAACTAAGGTGGAAGCAGTTAGCTCATGGCCAGCACCCAGGAATGTCACGGAGATCAGAAGTTTCCTTGGATTGGCAGGATACTACAGGAGATTCGTAGAAGGTTTTTCAAAGATTGCAGCACCTCTTACAACTCTCACTCGGAAGGAGAAGAAGTACGAGTGGACCCAGAAATGTGAAGAAAATTTCCAAGAGCTTAAGAGGAAATTAACGAGCGCACCAGTATTGATTATTCCTGATGTGGAAGCAGGAAATTTTGTGATATACAGTGACGCTTCCAAGAACGGACATGGAGCGGTGTTGATGCAGAACGGGAGGGTAGTGGCCTATGCATCCCGACAGCTGAAGAACCATGAGAGGAACTACCCTACCCATGACTTGGAATTAGCTGCAGTAGTCTTCGCTCTCAAGATTTGGAGACATTATTTGTACAGAAACAAGTGTGAGATCTACACTGACCACCAGAGTCTCAAATATATTTTTACTCAGAATGAGTTAAATATGAGGCAAAGACGGTGGTTAGAACTGGTCAAGGACTACGACTGTGAAATCCTATACCATCCTGGTAAGGCAAACAGGGTGGCAGACGCACTAAGTCGGAAGTCAGTAGGCATGCTGATGTCTATTAGAGCACTTCCTAAGCCCTTGCAAAAGGAGATTGTGGATTTCAACCTTGAAATGATAACGGGGAGATTGTCTTCGCTTGTTCTCAAGTCTGATCTGCTAGACGTCATCAAGGCACACCAAGAAAATGACTCTTCACTGCTGAAAGCCAGACTTTTTAGTGAGAAGGGTAACGAATTCAAGACTTCTGATGACGGCATACTCCATTTTAGAGGAAGAATTTGCGTTCCTGACGTGAAGAATTTGAAGGAACGGATAATGTCAGAGGCACACCAAACACCGTATTCAGTACATCCAGGAGCTTCCAAGATGTACAAGGATCTTAAGGAGACCTACTGGTGGCCAAACATGAAGAATCAGGTAGCAGAATATGTGTCAAAGTGCCTAACTTGTCAGAAAGTTAAGGCCGAACACCGACTTCCAGGAGGAGAATTGCAGAAGATCGAGCTTCCGGAATGGAAATGGGAGCAAATCACGATGGACTTTGTAGTCGGACTGCCCAGAACCTCGAGCGGAAACGACACGATTTGGGTCATTGTCAATCGTTTGACCAAATCGGCGCACTTTATTGCGATTAAAGCCACTTACTCAGTAGAGAAATTAGCAGGAATTTACGTGGCTCAAGTTGTCAGATTTCATGGAGTCCCAAAATCGATCATTTCTGATCGTGATGGGCGTTTCACGTCGCGGTTTTGGATGAGTGTTCACGCTGCAATGGGGTCAAGACTGAAGTTCAGTACTGCTTTTCACCCCCAAACCGACGGACAGTCCGAGAGAACCATACAGACCCTAGAAGACATGTTGAGGTCATGCGTCCTAGATTTCAAGGGAAATTGGGATGAAAAGCTACCATTGATAGAATTCTCCTACAACAACAGCTATCATGCCTCGATAGGGATGGCTCCGTTCGAAGTTTTGTATGGAAGGAAGTGCCGATCGCCGATTCATTGACAAGAAGTCGGGCAGAAACAGCTGCAGACCACAGACTTCATAGAAAAGACCTCCGAAGATATCAAGAAGATCAAGCAGAGACTTGATATAGCCTTTAGCAGACAGAAGAGTTATGCAGATAAACGCCGACGACCGCTAGAATTCCAAGTAGGGGATGCTGTTTTCATCAAGATTGCTCCAATGAAAGGAGTAATGCGGTTCGGTAAGAAGGGAAAACTCAGTCCAAGGTATACAGGACCATTTAGGATTCTTGAGAGGATTGGAAAAGTCGCGTATAGGCTCGCTTTACCGCCAGAATTAGCCTCAATGCACGACGTATTCCATGTTTCGATGCTGAAGAAGTATGTTCCCGATCCTTCTCACGTACTTAGCCAGGAACCAGTGGAGGTTCAGACAGATCTGACGTATGAGGAAAAGCCTGTCAGAATTCTCGATAGAGAAAATAAGGTCTTGAGGAATAGGGTTATACCTATGGTTAAAGTTTTGTGGCGAAACCATAAGGTCGAAGAGTCCACATGGGAGCCAGAAGATGCGATGAAGAAAGACTACCCCGAGTTGTTTTAATTTTCAAGGACGAAAATTTTTAATGAGGGTAGATTGTGATATCTGGTTTTTTATGCTATCAATTCTTGTAAAGAATTAAACATGTGCAGCTTATGCAATTTTATGAAAAGGTTCAGTTCAGAACTTTCATATGTGTATTATGGGTTTTTATAGCTTAAAAAGACTCAAAACTGATATTTCGGACTATAAGAAGTGAAAACTGATCATTTTACGAAAAGTCAAAATTTTGACCGAAAAGTCAACCGTTGACCCGAAAAGTCAACGTTTGACCAAAATGGTCGAAATTGAGAATCATGAATTTTAAGATCAGTTTTTCACGAGAAATATCGCAGAAACTCATTTTTATTAACAGATAATGAAAATGAGACTCCGGAAATCCTATTTAAGAATCCGGCGATTTTATTGAGTTCATAGGGCAGAAAGGGTTTGAGAAAACAAGAAAAATATTTTTCGACCCGATTTTCCGACGGCACGTCAAAAATCCAAAAACTGTAAAATAATATTTACAGTATTGGAATTTAAATTTTTGAACTCGACGTTTCAAGATTTTCAGTCAAAAACATGAGTTTTGTTCAAGAAATTTTCTAGAACAAAGTTTGTTCTTATCCTCTTGGTGTGGTGGCCCAATGGTTGGGTGACACATGTCCAAGACAACTCATCCTTAGGTGTCTTCCACTCCCCCTCATGGCCGGCCACTACCCCCTCCACAAGGCTAAACTTTTAAAAATTTTGGGGAGGAAAATCATATTTTCCAAAGCTCTCTCAACAGCTCTATAAATAACTCACTCCTTCTATTCATTTTATTCAAGAAACACAAGCCAACTCTTGCCATTTTTCTTCAAGAAAATCCGAGAGAGAGAGAGAGCAAGGGAGTTCGGAAATTTTGTGAGCCCAACCTCCATCTTCATCCTTCGGGTGGTCTAGGAAACCGAGAGGGAGAGAAAGAAAATTCTGGCAGCCTTGTGAGCAGCCTTGCCGTGAGCTTGGTGCAGGGGAACCGAGGGAGAGAGACCAAATTTCAAGGGAAAAATTTGGGGCTAAGCTTCGGGTGGCCTAGCCGAACCTTAGGAGAGAGTTTGGGTGAGTTTGAGTGAAGTTTTGGAGCTCAAATTTTGCTCCAAGCAAGCCTCGGGTTGTGAGGAAGAAAGAAAAAAAAAAATTTTCAGTTTTGGTCCAAGAGACCCCTAGTGGCCGAGCAAGCCAAGGAACCAGCCAAAGGAGCCAAAAATCTGGTGCTTGGTGCACCTAGGAGCAGCAGCCGAACCATAGGACCAAAGGGGGGGGGGAGCTAGGACCATTTCGGCAACACCAAACCCCAAGGGCTGAAACACCCACCTTTGAGGTAAAACCCTAAAACGTTTTCTCAAGTTTTAAATTGATTTTAAAGCTTTGATTTATGTGTATTTGTGCCAAAAATTTGTAAGGGCATAAGCCCATGCTTGGTTCAAATTGCTGCCCTATGTGCTTGTGTGTGTGTGCCGTGTGTGTGCATGTGTGAGGCCGAGTGGCTTGTGTAGTGTGTGCATGGATTTTTGAGCTCGGTTTTGTGCTTAGAAATTGTTAGAATGTATGCTAGGGTGAAGTAGGCTTATTGTCCCCAATAGGTCAGAATTTTTGGTGCATGAATGGCTCGGTTTTTATGATGCTAGGTTGCTAGAAGAGTTTGTTGAATGCATGCTAGTAGACCGTGCAACCCTAGGCAATCTAGTCTCGGTTTGACGGGTTGCACGAGCTCGTGGGTTGGCTTAGTTGGCCGTAAGGGTACGCTAGACGCGCTGCATGCCATGAACCTAACTCCCGCAGTGGGCGGTCGAGCTAGAACCAACGTCTTAGGCCGTAATAAGTAATGTAAAAACCGAAACTGTCTCTCGGGTTCCCAGGAGACAGCCTCGGTAAAACGTCCCAGTTGGCTGATGGAGGCCGAATTGGCCAAAACATAAAACACGAAAGTTGTAGACTAGGCTGTTTCCTAGGGGGTAGCACGGGCACTTTGCCAAAATAAGGCTCCAAAGGCCTACTTTTGCAAGAAAAACCGTAGGCGGGTCAGGAGACCCAGTTTTTATGTTAAGCTCGGTTTTGATTTAAAACTGACACCAAATGGTAAGGAATCAGAAAATGTGTAAAACACAAAAGTTTTAGAACTCTTCGAGGGCTAGAACTTTCGTGAAGGAAAATTTTTCCAACTCGGAACGGATTTTTAACTATAACCTAAAATCTGAAAATGGTGCAGGGTTCAACAAAATCCTGTACACGATTTTTGTAGAACCAACTTCGAAAAATTGATTTCGGACATAACACGTTATTTTAAGCACGGAAACTGTCCCAAAAGCAGTTTTCGACCCTCGACCATTTTATGAAAATATAGGCCAAGATTCACGAAATTTTTTAGAAAGCAAGTATGAACCCTAAGTTTTAAGCTAAGTTTTATGCAAAGATTTTTAAGCTAAGCTTTCAAAGAAAGAGTTTTTAAGCCAAGTTTTGAAAGAAAATTTTAGAACGCATGGTAGCAGGGATTCAGCACCCGAGTTACCAGGCCTCGCCCCAAGGCCCAGAGTTGACCCGAACAGGATTGACTTTAGCTCACAAAAAGGTTGACCTCGGAAGACCGACAAGATAAAGAGTTCTTATACAAGCCCAAGGGTAGGTGTTCGACCTAACCCGATATTTTCTAAATGGGCCAAGTATACTGAACGCTTTTCCAACAAAACCCTATGGGTTACAAGAGGCTCTACGTTAGGGGGACATATAGCCGAAAACCCGCATAAATGTTGGTTAGAACCAACATGCAATAGAGATGGACTTGAAGACTGACGTACGTCCTTTAATCAAGCAGGAGGAGTCCTGCAGTGGAGCTCGGACGAGGATCTGTATAACAACTAAAGTATAGACGGTAAGTACAACACCGTCTACAGCACAAGCTAATAGGATTAGACTCGTTAAGGTGCTATTTGCTATATGCTATGTATCATGTATGTAACATGAAAAATGACTAAGTGTGTAGACATATGCTAAGACAAGATAAGCAAGAAGCTAAGTTAGAAAGTTGATATCAGAAGTGTATGTTCACATGTAAACAAGGTTAAGTAAGAAAATAAGAGCCGTGTCGTTCCACCTGCATCAGGTCGGGTCGGACTGTGAATTGAACTGGAATTGGTTTGGCCGCCCCAGACAATTCATAGTCGCGCGCCGGATACGAACACGTAGACTAAGGGCCCATAAGATATAATGAAAGATAATGAAGCATAAGATGACCTATGCATGTTAAGTGTTATATGTATGCTGTGTATGTTATGTATGTTATGTATGCTATGTATGTTATGTATGTTATGTATGCTATGTATGTTATGTATACTATGTATGCTATGTATGCTATGTATGCCATGTTAAGTAGTATGTCATGTATATGCTATGTTATGTTACATGTTATGTTATGTTAATTGTGTGTTAGATGTTATACTGTTGTTATTTGTTTTACGGCCTAGGAGTTGTACTTACTAGGCCTCAAACTCATTGTTTTAAGTTTGTGCTGTAGGTAAGTCGCCTGTCAGCTGATGATGATGCGGTGGGGAGTAGCGGGTCAAGCAATGTAAAATCGTGGTATATGGGGCCGCTACGCATTTTTGTGTGGTATATAATTATAAGCGACCATAAACATTTTATAAGTAATGGTCAATATAAATTATGCACAGAAACAATGTTTTAAGTTATGTACATAGTTTTGTATATATAAAAAAAAAAAATCCGTTGTGTTTTCCAAGCTAAGTAAGTAAGTAAGTAATATGTATGAATGTATGTTACAAGCACGGGTAACGGCCTACGCTAGGTGGGGCGTTACATGGATTATTAAGAAAATAGACTGCATATTAAAGGAAGTGCCAAACATGGCCCTACTTGGTGGACACCTCATCATAGATAATTATATAATTTTGGGAATTTTTAATTAAGTGGATAATTGTGAAAGAATTTTTAGCTAGAATGGCTCCACATGGCCAGCCAACTAAGGGACATGGAAGACAAAATTTTTGTATTTAAGGCCAAATTCAAGGAGAATTTTAGCAATAAAAATAATTGTGGAAAACTTAGAATTTTCACCTATAAATAGGGGTGGTGAGGTAGAGCTTGAGCCATTAGTTAGTCTCCCAAACTTTTAGTTCACTTCTAACTTTTTCCTTTCTAGCCTTGGAAGGGAAAAAAAAAAGAAAGAAAGAAAGAAAGAAAGAGAGCAAGAGTGAATGGCCGGTTGTAGAGGTTGGGTTTGTGGAGGTGGTAGAATAAATTTCTCTCATCTCAAGGTCTAGAATCAAACCTATCCAAGTTATAGAGGTATTACTGTTGACCCTCTTATTAAGAATTTCCTTAGGTTTTGGTTAAAGATTTATGTGTATTTCAAGCTATGAGTTGTAAGAGCATAAGCTCATGCTTCTTATCTTTCCATGTTATGGTTTTTATATGCTTAGTCTATGCTTGATTTAAATTTAGATTATCTTGTTTAATAAGTTTTAAGCATGGATTTGATTTTATGCTCTAGGATAAGTATGAAGGTTATGTATGCACACCATGTGTTTATGAAAATGCTTTCACATGTTTAAGTAGGGAGATTTTATGAATGATGATGATGATGATGATGATTGTGAATGTTAAGTGTACGATGGTTAAGAAATTAACCTAAAAACCCAACTTGGTAAGCTAGTAAGGCTATCAACTTTGTGTTTTCCAAGTAAAAAGATATAACGACCCGCCTAGCACAGGCCGTTATCATACATACATATATACATATGGGGCTCATCGTAGTAACTTACTTACATGAAAAACAGCAGAAATTTTTTTTTTATACAGTGCTAACGAGCACATAACTGTAATTAAAGAACGATGTTCAAATAACAAATAATATACTTAGAAAGAACAAAACGCGTAGCGGCATATTTTCATACATTTCACAGTTCGCCTTGCCACGCTTCTCCATCTTGTATCAACAATTGCTAGCAGGTTGCTTACCTACAGCATAGATGTAAGACAGTGAGCTTTCGCTCAGTAAGTACAACTAACTATACCGCAACAAGTATAAAACATAACCGAACATAACATTTCTTAACGTACATAACATATCTTAACTTTTATCTCATAACGTGTCTTAACTTTTCATAACATAACATGCCTTACATACATAATATAGCACATCATAACATATCATGTCACATACAGAAGCATAATGTATGCATGAACCAACTATGCTCGTATTATGCTCTCTTATTATTTCTTGATCTATTTCACAACTTATCTTACTTACGGGCCCTTACTTGAGTGTATGTACCAGGCGCGCGACTATGGAGTGGTTGGGGTAGCCAGTCCATTTCCAACTCAAACCATAGTCTAACCTGACCTACGAGTGGGTCGGTACGACACAGGCGACTTGCTCGCCATCTTACTTTCTTTTCATCTTGTCATGTCATTCTTGATCTTATCATTCTTATAAGATTTCGTGAACATGCTTCGTGATATCATACTTACACGCTTCATGTCTTAATCATCATAACATAACTTAAACATAACATACATCATGAACTCATCTTGACTTATCATAAACCATATCATGAACACATCACTTCACATAACATATCACAACACATAACTCAGAACAAGTTGATCATACAATCCTAGCGTACATCTATCATACTTAACAGCAAATATCACATACTTAGGCAAGTACCAAAACAAAGCCTATGCTGTAGGCGGAGTTGTACTTACCTCTCTTGCTATGTCCCACGTAATGCTGCTCCTCTTCCGGGTACAGCTGTAGGTTTCCTCCTGCTTGATGAAGGACATAGGTAATGGTCTAACCAACATGCCTACATAATCTTAGTTGTATGTCCTTTTGTGCATAACATCTTACTTGGTTACAATTGGTAACCCTATTGTTCAAGATAAATATGAAATATCACTTAAGAGGTTACATTAGGTAACCTTATGTGTTAAGCCCACAACATACCATTAGGGTTAGGTTATCTTCCAACCTTGGGCTTTATCCTTAATCTATGAACTATTGGGTTATTTCCATTAACCCTATATCTTAGCCCAATTATAGTTCTTGGTATCCTTTAGGGTTATATTGAGTAACCCTTAAGGTCAAACTTAGTCAAACTTTTGGTCAACCAAAGTCAACATTTAGTCAACTAAAGTCAACCCTCTTTGGGTCAAACTTTGGGCTTTGAGCTTAGTCTAGCAACGCAGATATAACTTCCGGTTATCATCTGTAATCGATTCGCTTATTAAACCTTAACTTGAAATTTTCCATTTTTCCTTAACTTGGAAAATTTTGGGGAAATTACTCCCAAAAACTCTTTACCTAACTTGTAAAAATTCATATTATTGTAAAAATTCATATTCTTGAAATGGGCTTTATAAAATCACTTGAGGCTGAAAACTGTCATTGGGATAGTCTCTATAGTCAAAACAATGGTTTTGGGGAAAAATACAGTTTTTCTGAACTGTTTTTAGAAAATCATGTGCAGGAATTTCCTATTCCCTGCACAGTCTTTATAAAACCGTGTTAGTTTAAAAATCCATTTTGAATTTAAAAAAGTTGTCTTCATAAATGTTCTAGCTCTCGAAAAATCCTAAAAATTTTGTGTTTTATGAAAAATTTAATTCGGACTCTAACAGGTTCATATTCTTGGTTGAATCCACCTGACAGTGCATAAAACCTAAGCACGGTTAGGCTCGGGTTTTCACTAAAACCGAGGCCATTGGAGCCTCATTTTGAAAATCCGTTCATGTTGCCCCTTAGGAAAAATCGTTCTCTACAACTTTAATGTTTTACATTTTTCCCAATTCGGCCTCTAAAGGCCTTAAATTCCACTTCCCTGAAAACTGGGCAGTTCCTACCCGAAGTGGCAGTTTCTATCCTTAATTTCTTTTTTACGTCCTATGTCGCGCAAACTATCTCAACCGAACAGGCGGGAGCCTAAATAGCATACATGCAGCATTTTCTAGCGTCCCACATTGTAACGACCCGCCTAGCACAGGCCGTTACCGTACATACATACATGACTTATCATACATAGCTTATACAACTTACTTACTTATTACATGAAACACAGCGGAAAAATTTTTTTTTTTTTATAGAGCGTATATACATATACGAAGCATAAAATATTATCAGTAATATTTCTGGTGCATACCACTTAGTAGCTATAATTAAACATTCCATAATTTAACATAAATAACAAAACGCGTAACGGTCCCCATTTTCCACCATTCACAGCGCCCGCCACGCGATTCCACCTTGCATCATCAAATGCCAGCAGGTTGTTTACCTACAGCATAAACTTATCACAATGAGCTTTCGCTCAGCAAGTACAACTCCTATACCGCGACTCGTAAACTTATATCACAACATATCATCAATTACTGCATATACTTCAAGACATATAGCATGCATGAACCAATTATGTTCATATATCATCAACTACTTGTTCTACTTAGGGGCCCTTAACATGTGTGTTCGTACCCGGCGCGCGACTATGAATTGGTTGGGGCGGCCAAACCATATCCAACTTAACCCACAGTCCAACCCGTCCTGGTGCGGGTGGCACGACACAGGCGACGTATCGCCTTTACCTACTTTTCACCTTATCATTCTTAATCGTGACATACATGGTCTTATTTCATGAACATCCCGTTCAATGACATTTTATCATCATTCGTATGCATTTAATATATATCGTAAGCATACGTTGCTTACTTATCACATTTCATAGCATAAACTTAATATTTACATATAACATCGTAACATTTCATAACACATATTACATCAATAAAAATCTAGGCAAGTATACAACTACTAGCCTATGCTGTAGGCGGCGTTGTACTTACCTTGTCTTGCCTGTTGATATGCTGTTCCACCTCGGGGCTCAGCTGCAGGTTATATCCTGCTTAATCGAAGGACTAGTTAATACTCTAGCCTATGACCATAATAATATTGGTTATCCACCAACATTCATGCAATGCATTGGCTATATGTCCCCCCTATCTTAAAACATTTTATGTGCGGTTACGTTGGATAACCTTTTAAATTTATCACATGTGAGAGCGTATAAAGGTTAGGCTAACACCTAACCTTAAACTTATCATTATCCTAATTAGGTTAACCGAAGTCAACCTCTTGATTACTAAAGTCAACCCTCCGTTGGGCCAACTTCGGGCTTTGGGGCTAAGCCCTGTGGGTCGAGTATAAATTCCCGATCACCGTTCGTCTTACCTCTTTACCTTGCAAACCTTGAACTTGAACCTTTTAATCCCTTATCTTTATCTTTGAAAAAAGCTTTTGGCATTAGAGCCAAAAAACTGCTATAATTCCCCTTAAAAACCCTTGAATCTTAAAACTGGGTTTATAAAACACTTGAGGGTTTTAAACTGTCTTTGGAACAGTTTCCGTGTTCAAAACAGAGTGTTTAAACAGAAAAACGATTTTTTTCTATGGGTTCTATAAAAATCTGTGCAGTAACATTTTGCTCCCTGCACAGTTTTCAGATTTCAAGGTCTAGCTTAAAATCATTTGGGAATTAGAAAAAGTTTCCTTCACGAAAGTTATAGCCCTTGAAGAGTTCTAAAACTTTCGTGTTTTAAGCAAAATCTGGTTCTGCACCGTTTAGTACCAGTTTTTATTTGAATCTCGGTGATCCTAAAAACTGCGTCCTGATGGACCACCTTCGGTTTTTCATGAGAACGGAGGCCTTTGGAATCTCATTTTGGGAAACGGTCCACGGTGCCCCCTAAGAAAGACCCTGTTCTACAACTTTGGTGTTTTACGTTTTTGCCCATTTGGCCTTTAAAGGCCTGTAATTACCCATTTCCTGCGACTGACCAGTTTAGAACCCGAACTGGCAGCCCTGCTTACTAGATTTGGTTTACGTCCTATTTTTCGATTTCTACCTCAACCGATCACATCGGGAGCTTAATGTCAATTCATGCAGCGTTTCTAACGTCTTGCATGTCCTAACATGCAACCCTAACCCGTCTATGCAACCCTCCAAAACCGATCCCTAACCTAGAGTTGCATGTTCTAGCATTGCATAAACCATTCATTCATACATTCCATCACATACCAAATAAATCCAAACCATTCATACACATGCTCATTCATATCCTAAGGGACATATAACCTCATGTAATACTTCTAGCATGCAATTCTAGCATACCAAACAAACATAAACATATTAATGGACATAAAGAAACCAAACCACATCTAGCAACCTAATCAAGCACATTTAAGGGCATAAAACTAAATTAGTGAGCTTATGCTCTTACAACCAATAACTTGAACAAATACATTTAAATTTGAGCTTAAAAACTTGATTGGAAAAGGATTAAAACTTTTGAAAATTTTTACCTTGAAGTAGATAGGGTTTGGCTCTAGGACTTGAACCAACTCTCACACCCTTGACTCTAAACTTGCAAACCGGTTTTGACTCACCAATGGGACACCAAATTTGGCTGATTTGGACCTCAAATTTTGGCTCCTCCCTATGCTCGGCTACAGCCCTATAATAGACCCAAAACTGAAAAATTTTTCTTGGTTTCTTGCACAAAACCCGTGGGCTATCTAGGAGGAAGAAATGGTTTCGAAAACTTACCCCAACCTTGCTCGAATGAAACCCGACTCTACCCTAGAGTTTTCCTTCAAATTTTTGAACTTTTTTCCTCTCTTTCTCTGCTTGCTGCCCACGGTTACAGCCACCAAAATGGGCTGGAAAAATTTTTTCCTCACTTCCCTTTTGTTATCCCACACAAACCGAGCAACACTAACTAGTTGGCTCAAGAAAATTTTTCAGATTTTCTTCTCACTTTGCTCTCGGTTTTCATGAAGGAAAATGGCCAAAATTTCCCTAAATTTTCTGATTTAAATGGGGTGGAGGGCAGCCCTATTTATAGGCAATGTGGGACACAAGATCCTTTGCAATTTGGCCCCCAAAATTTTTGAAATCTTGCACAAAAGTCCCTCCCTTTGGCCGGCTGTTTTGGAGTGGAAGACAACCAAGAAATAGCTAGTACAAGACACTTGTCATGTGGAGATTTGTTCTTGAAAAAGTTGGTGATGTCATAATTCAAAAATTTATGATGTCATAAATAGAAAATGGCTTGTTTGGCTCCTTTTTCCAATAAAACTGTATAATTTAAATTTAACATAGATAAATTTAATACTGTGTTGTACTAATACACAGTATTAATATTTTATACTGTCATAAAAATTTGATCTGTGAAAAATCGGGCTGAAAAATTTTTTCTTTATTTTTCCGAACCCTTTAGCTCTGTACCCTATTTTTGCATACTTGATTTTTCTATAGTGGTTTTAGTTCTCAATTATGTCATCTTTTCCGAAAAATGAGTTTTTCACAGTATTTTTCCTATACTGTATGTCATAAAATTGTACAGTGAGGGTTTTGACCATTTTGGTCAAACTTTGACTTTTTCGGGTCAAAGTTGACTTTTTTGGTCAACCATTTGACTTTCCTAAAATGATGTAAATTTCATCTCATTTCTTCCGAAAAGACCATTTATCATACAAAACAAACATACTCGAGTCTTATAGAGCTATAAGAACTCGTAACACATAATAAAGTTCTGAAGCGAACTTATTCATAAATGCCGATACGGCATGCATTCAATTCTTTTAACAAGGAAATAATAATCACAGAAAAAGTAGGTATTACACACATGAACAATCATGCAACTCAAACGCATCCATGCAAACCAAAATCCGAACTGCCCTAGCCTAGGGTTTGCATGATTCTAGGTTGTCTCACCAATCCATTCATACATTCACATACCACTCAATCAACCTAACATGCAATTCTAGAACCGGCTTGCACAAAATCAGGGGACATACAATCCATCACCCATCTAGCATGCAATCCTAACATTCAAACAAGCACAATCAAATAATTAAGCCAAACCACCCTTAGCCCTAAATCAAGCACCACACCAAACTGACTAGGGCAAGAAATTAACTTGAGCTTATGTTCTTACATTTTCAACTTGAAATACAAATAAATTTCAAATTGAAAGCTTAATTGAAAAGGTTAGGGCTATGGAGATTACCTTGATTCAAAGCAAGTGATTGGTTAGGGTTTGGGACACAAAACTTCTTCCTTCCTCCTAGGTCATCACAACCGGCCTCCACCCTAGTTAGGAGCACCAAAAATTTTATTTGGTCTCTTGATTGGTTTTCCACAAATCCGACCACACCACAAAGCTTTTCCCTAAAAAAAATTTCAGTTTTTCTCCTCCTTTTCTCCTTCCCCCACACCCGGCCACTTAGGCCAAAATGGCTCCAAAAATTTTTCAAACTTTTTTCCTTGGCTTCCTAGATGGAATCCGACCATCCCCTAAGCAAATCCCCACTTGAATTTTAAATTTTTCTTGCTTCCCTCTTCTCTTCCTCACACTCGGTTTTTGAGAGTAAAAATGGCAAGAGTTTGGCTATAATTTTCAATAAAATGAACACCACCCTCACCTATTTATAGTGGTGAGGAAACTTTGCCAAAATTACATAATAACCCATGAAGAATCACAAATTACACAAAGAGGGGGTGGGGTGGCCGGCCAACCCCTTGTAGAGTAAGCAAATAATACTTTCCATCCTTAATTAAATAATTATGATGTCATAATTAGAGGATGAGGTGATGTCATCCACCTTAAGCCTTGTTTGGCTCTTTTCTTCAATAAGTAGTCCATTTTTGAGCTACACAGATATTTCCAATATTGTATTCACTAATACACAGTATTTTTATACTGCACTACAGTTCAAAATTTATCTGTGTAAAAATGGATAGTATAAAATTTTTCTTATTTTTCCGAGCCCTTTTTGCCTTTGATTCCTACTTGGTGTACTTGATTTTCTAAGGTGGTTTTAAAGCCTATTCATTCTATATTACTCGTAAAGACGGGTTTCACAGTATCTTTTCCATACTGCATCTCGTAATACTGCAAAGTCAACCATTTGACCGCTATTGGTCAAACTTTGACTTTCTTGGTCAATTTTGACTTTTTTGGTCAAACTTTGACCGACATGAAATCATGTACTTTTTCATTCCTTTCGACTTAAAAGGTCGTTTGCTAATCTAAGCAATCAATTTTGAGTCTTAATGAACCATAAAAACTCATAAAATGTACAAAAAACTCTTAACCAAGCTTTTTCATAAATACATTCACGGTATATATCAAATTCCTTTAAGAGGAAATAGTAACATAGAAAAACTAGGTACTACAAAAGATATGTGTATGATTGAATGTTAAGAACGAATCTGATGGGTTGCATGTTGGCGGAGGCTCACGGCTTTGACCGTTTTATGTAGTGTGTGCAAATATTTAAACGAAAACCAACAAAATACAAACTGCCGGTTTTCAAAAATAAATTAGACAGTTTTTTGGAAACCCAATTTTCAGCCCCTTAGAGGCCGAATTTGGAAAAAGTTATAACAGCAAAGTTGTAGAAAAGAGAAAATTCTAAAGGGAGACGCAAACAATTTTTGAAAAATAGGCTCCAAAGGCCACTGTTTATATGAGTTTCAAACCTAGCTGGTTCAAGCACTATGCATGGCCAGTATGTTTCAAAAGGAAAAACGAGTAAGTTAAAGGTAGAATTAAGTTTCGGGTAAAGAACAAAAGTTGTAGGTTCAATGAGGTCTACAACTATCGTAAAGATAACTTTTCAAATTTTAAACCAATTTAAAGGTAAAACTAGATTTTTAAAACTATGCATAATATACGAAATTCCTGCACATGTACTGATAACCAAATTAAAAAAAGAAAAACTATTTTCAGGTTTTTTACAATTTTATGATTTTTGTTCGAAAGGAACTATGGTTTACAAAAAATGGTTTTAAAAGGTTTTAAAAGCATTTAAAACTTCACAAATGACTTTTAAAGGCAATTTCAAGTATTTATGAAACCAAGGTGTTTTCTAAGAAAGCAAGGTATTTTTGAGAAAAAGGGAAATAAAAATGAAATAGTCCCAAGGTACTTGAAAATATGGTAACAATTATATGACGAATAGTAATCGGATAGTATACCGATTTATTATGTTGGGCATTGTATTTATAGTTACCAATGGTAGTCGGATAGGATACTGATTTATTATGATAAGGTTTGTATCCATGATTACCAATGATAATCAGATTGGATACCAACATTGTATGTTATGGTTTGTTGAGTTATGTGGTAGAATGATTCTTATGCCTAGTTTGAAAACAGGAGTATAACCTGTTGTCGTACCTTGTTGGTACGATAGACCGAGATCGTAGGACAACTTGTAAGTACAACTTTGTCTACAGCATAAGTAAAATGTTTTGCTGCTTTGCATGTTTTTCAAAGCTCATGTATTAATGTATGTGATACATTTGTTTTATGTTCTATGTTGTGGCATCATGAAAGCATGATCACTAATGATAAATCACATGGTGAGAATAAGATAAAGTTTCAAGTAAGAAACGGTTTTCAAATAAGAAACTATTTTTAAGTAAGAAACTATTTTCAAGTAAGAAACTATTTTCAAAAAAGAAACTGTTTTCAAGAAAGAAACTATTTTCAAGTAAGGAACTATTTTCAAGGAATTGTTTTCAAGTAGGAAACTGTTTTTAAGTATGATGGTAAGTAAGTTTCTTCATGTCGTGCTGACCTGCCACGAGGGTAGGTTTGGTCCATGATTTGAGTTGGATTGGACTGGCCACCCCAACCACTCCATGGCTACGTGCTATGGTACATACACTCATCTTATGTAAGGGGCCCAAAAAGAGCTGCTAATCTAAGAAAGCATAAATGGTTTATGCATTCTTTTACTAGAAATGTTTTGCAGAAGAGAAGTTTACAAGCTAGGCGAAAGCTTATAACTTATGTTTATGTTGTAGATAAGCAACCTACCGGTGATGTCTAATACAAGACTGTGGAGGATGGCACGGAAAACTATGAAACTTTGGGTGGGACACTGCCACGTATTTTGGAAAAATGTTTGTATTAGGTTATGTTAATTTAACAATAGGGGTATCAAGTATTTAGTATAATTTGTAAATGTGCTAAGATGTTTTGAAACTTGAATACTTGATAAAACATGTATACCTACATATAAGGATGAGGTTAGAATGGGTTTTTAAAAAAATTTAGTATTTTATAAGGTTAAGTTAGTTAAATAATTAAGCAGAGTAAGTATGGTAACGGTCTACGTACGGTGGGTCGTTATAGAGTGGTATTAGAATGGATTTCCTACCATCCGGTTTCACAGTTCTACTGCCAGCGCCACAGTTTTTGTAAGTAGGTATTTTTCTTTATTGTATGTATACTTATTATGTGAAGTATAATATGATAGATTACATGGACCTGAGGTGGATAAAAGAGGATCACGATGCTTCCTTGTTGTTTTTCAAAATGGAACCACCACTACAAGAATTTTCACTTTCGGAGACCAAAAAATTGGTCCCAGTAGGTCTATTTTTTGGTCGTCGTTGCCTTCCACGACCAAAAATTTTTGGTCCCCATTTGGTCCCCGAAAGCTGGTCGCACTAGGTATCGGCGACCAAAAAAAATTTGGTCTCCGTAGGTCAAAATCCGCGACCAAGAAAATTTGGTCTCGGTTGGTCATAGAAGAATCCGAGACCAAAAAAATTCGGTCTCCGTTGGTCAAAAACCGCGACCAAGAAAATTTGGTCTCGGTTGGTCATAGAAGAATTCGAGACCAAAAAAATTTGGTCTCCGTTGGTCACAGAAGAATCCGAGACCAAAAAATTTTTGGTCTCCATTGGTCTAAAAAAAAATCCGAGACCAAAAAAATTTGGTCTCCGTTGCTCTCTGAAAAAATTTAAATTTATTTGTTAGCAAAACGTATTTTGGAAAATTTTTTAGCTGTCAAATATTTTTGTTACCGAAAGTTTGAGCGACCAAAATTTTTTGATAACAGTAATATTTACAGCCTGTTGAGAATAGTTACATATTCTCAACAGTAATAGTCACAGTAATCATTTACAGCCTGTTTATCCGAGATTTTTTAACTATCAAATGTTTAACTATAATAGGTATCAAACGAAAGTAAAGTATAATCAAAACAAAAACTAACTTAGGCTGCATAAGTTGGGCGAGGCAGGTGGTCCATTAACCAATATCCACTTTCCAGCCCGATAGTTTAAGTTCTGGAAACAACAAATTCTGATGCACTTCATAAATAGAAGGATTGTTACATGTAATATCCTGCTGTTATAGGAACCTTAAATTAAAATTTTCTTCTGCTGTACTTGATCTGCCAAATCTCCACGTCATTTCCTCTGTCATACTCGCTCACATATTGAGGAATCTGTGCGACATCAATGCACTTGCCCACAAAGCAGCGCATTGAGCAGACTTTGGCATCTTCACACTCTGCAACCAACCATTCCAAAGCCAAATTAAAAGCCAAAAGGTTAAAGATGATAAATACTCATGAAGGAAACAACCATACAAGGACATGGTTACCTTCGTCATCTTGCAGATAGCTTCGGAAATGAGAATAACCGTTTGCAACAACATCAAGATCGTGAAGGCTGAAGTTGTATCGCTTTTCTAATGCCAAGTATAACACCTGATTAACATAATGATAACCATTATAGGCCCAACATGGGAAAGTATGTCCTACTCTCATGCACAAAACTATCCATGTTCAAACTCTATTTCAAACAACAATTTGCTGATTGGCTATTTGGCTATTTAAGTCTTGTGTTTGAGGCCAGACATAATACTCGCAACCATTACTGTATGAGCTGTTCTAATGCATTGGTATATACCTTTTCTGACCCACGGGACATTAATCTTTCTACGATACTGAAAAATGTATCTGTGAGGTCATCACTGTAAATTACATCTGCAGCTACAAGCAAAGAAGTTTCCTTTGCTTCTTCAACTTCCAAGGAGGTCCAAGAGTACCTAAGCAATACCGGCAAATCAAGCAACTTATGTTTTTCCAATGAAAAATATGAAAACAATGTGATTCTCAAAACATTACATGTTAACTCATGACCGATTGAAGGTAGGAGGGGAAAAAAAAGTAGATTACAAATAAAATATTACCTATTGCAATTAGTGGAGTCTTCAATGCAAATCCTAGGAGGCCATGAACTCATCCAATCAAGTTCATGAACATGAATAGTCGCTTGACAATTGAGTAGTTCAGAATTAAAGTCAACATTCTTGGCACAGTTGCTGAGTATCTCATCACAATGGTCTATTGGCATTAACAGAAATAATGTTTCACAATCACATAGGCTAGATGAATGAAGCAAACAAGTATCCAACAGACTATACAGCCCAGGAGCCTCTCTTTTAATTACTTGAGAATACTTCAATCCTCTCGATAAAATGACATTCTAATCCTGATATTCTCTATTGTCTTCTGATTTTCCTTTTCTTTTGGGTAAAAACTCAGGAAAACCTGAAGATTTTTAATGACAAAATGAAGGCAAAAGCAAAAGGCAACAGATCACTTTGAAAGAAAGTTGAAGCTGTTAAAAATGAAAGATCAAAAGAAGTAAAGTACTGTACCTGTTAAAAACACTATTTTAGTAACTCATGCAAGTAATATACCGGCTAACCCTGATAAATAGATTAACTGAATTTTTGTTATTTAAGACAAACTTTTCTAATTGACTCATTTTTTTTTTTTTCATTTCAAAATTCGCATTGAATGGTGTACACAATCAAGAAATTTTATCTACACAAACACAAAACACTAGTAGAAAGTCGACTCAACAGTGCCAGCACCAAGTTCTAATGAAACGATCCCGTTGAATTCAGACGAGGTAGACATTTCTTTTCTAGTTTCAATATGATTGATCATTTCTTTTATATGATTCCCTAGTCTATAGTATTTACTGCTAGTAAAAATATAAGTTGAATATCTTCTAATGATTGATAGCTATACAAACTTGTTATCGCAGTATGTGTATGCCATTTGGTATGTCTTCTAATTTCAGGAACTTTGGAGGTTTTAGAAGTTGGAGTACATGCTGAATTTTTGTCAAGCTGGTCATGACGAGTTTTCTACATTTTTCTAACCTTGCCCTTTCCTACTTAGGTTCAAACATTTGGTGGTTTTTCAATTGGGTTTAGATATCATTATTGGAAAACTGTGTAAAGAGATTATAGTTGGTTTTGTTTCTTGTACCACTGAATTAATGTAATAGACTTTGTAAATGTTGATCATATAATGAAATTTCAGAACATGACTTTTGTTTATTTGTCTGAGTGAGATGCCATCCGTAGGTCCCCCCTTGATTTGTAGTGGTTCTATTTCTCTATCCCAATTCTATATCTACCATCTTTACATCATTAACACTAGAGGAAGCTTATAAAAAGAAACTAACTAGAACAAGCATAATAGTTATCAACGATGGAAGAACATAATTAACCGTAGATCTTACTTTAAGTCACGTGGTGAGCTTTAGGTAGGGGTGGAGGAAAGCACGTGCGGCGGCGGCTTCAGGCGTGGACGGAGGAATTCGAAAGGGGGGCGACGGGATGGGTGTGAGAGATTTGGGGAAAGTGAGAAAGTGAGAGAAAAGTGAAGAGCAAGCAAGCGCGGAGAAAAGTGAGAAACTGATGGGATTTGGGGCATCAGAGGAAAGGGCGGAGAGAAAGCAAGCGCGGCGGCGGCAACGGCGACGGCGGCTGCTTCAGGCGTGGGTAGAGGAATTCGAGAGGGGGGCGACGGGATGGGCCTTCAGATTTGGGGAAAGTGAGAGAATGAGAGATAGGCAGATGATGAAGAGATTTGGGGATATATCTAAGGAAAGTAAGAGAGAGGAAAGTGAGAGAAATTTTGTGCGGAAAGACTTAGAGAAAGTGAGATTTGGGTATCTAAGATTTGGGCGAAAGAAATTGGGGGAATGTAATGTTTCTGAGATAAACGCACGGGTTCAAATTTTCATTAAAATTTTGATTTTCTCTTGCCATCAAAATTGTTCAGGCAAGATCCTCTCCAATGTAATGGACATGGAGAACCTACGACATAACAAATAAAAGAGATTTTTTAAACAGAGAACGATAAAGCGGTTTAGAATGAGTAACATTTTTTTTTTTTTTTTTCAAATAAGAGTAGCTACTGAGACCAAAATTTTGGTCCCCGAAAGCCCTTTTCAGGGACCAAATAAAATTTGGTCACACATTTGTGTATAAGAAGGCCATTTTCGGAGACCAAATAATTTTGGTCCCGGAAGGTGCTCTACCGGAACCAAAATTTTGGTCCCCGAAAGCCCTTTTCAAGGACCAAATAAAATTTGGTCGTGCTTTTGTGTATCCGAGGCCATTTTCGGGGACTAAATTAATTTGGTCCCGGAAGGTGACCTACCGAGACCAAAATTTTGGTCCCCGAAAGCCCTTTTCAGGGACCAAATAAATTTTGGTCGTGCTTTTGTATCTCTGAGGCCATTTTCGGGGACCAAATTAGTTTGGTCTCGAAAGTGACCTACAGGGACCAAAAGTTTGGTCCCTGAAAGCCTTTTTTGGCCACCAAATAAATTTTGGTCGCGCTTTTGTATATGAGAAGGCTATTTTCGGGGACCAAATTAATTTGGTCCCGGAAGGTGACCTACCAGGACCAAAATTTGGTCCCTGAAAACCCTTTTCCGCCACCAAATGATTTTTTGTCATGCTTTTGTGTATCCGGACGTCATTTTCGGAGACCAAATTAATTTGGTCCCGGAAGGTGGCCTACCAGGACCAAATTTTGGTCGCTGAAGCTTCTTACCTTCTGGGACCAAATTTTTGGTCGCCGAAAATGCTCTTTAGGACCAAATTTTTTTTTGTCGCGGAAAATCTGGTTGCTGTAAGTTTAATTTCTTGTAGTGGACGTACCTTTGACGGGACCCAAAGAACAGTGACATTAGTGGAATGGTTACATGATATGGTGACCATATTTAGATTATGTCACATAGAAGTGCATCTTCAAGTTATGTTAGCTAGTCGATGCTTGATCGGAGAAGTTCATATATGGTGGCTTAGTTTACGAGACCCAGAGATTCCAAGGGAAGTATGGATGAACTTTTGTGCCCTAATCATTTCGCGATATTGGCCATTGCGGGAGAGGAATTCAACATGCCTTACCGTGACCCTGAGATATATCACGATATGTGCATGAGGCGATATACTAGCTACATTGCAGCCTAGCGTGCATACCCAACTAAATCCATGGGTCACTATTGCCAAAGGTTTCAAGATGCCATGTTACCCTATATTCCACGAAATATAGATAGACCTATGATGCAGGCATTGCACATTCTCAGGGATGTGTTGGGATCTATAGGTGCCCTAAGGATAGAAAATCTTAGGGATTTTCTGTAATACCTGACTTTTGTTATGTTATTCTTTCTTCTTGAAAGAGCTTGAATGTATGCCATAAGGGCATTTTATGAAAAAGTTTGATTTAGAACTTTATTCTACGTGATGAGTTATTATAGCTTTATAAGACTCAAAGATGATTGTTTAGAGTAGAAAATAGCCTTTTCGAAAGAAAAGGGACGATAATTGCATGATTCTAGGTCGGTCAAAGGTTTGACCGAAAAAGTCAACTGTGAACTGGGAAAGTCAAAGTTTGACCAGAATAGTCAACGTGATGACAGTGTAGTTTTGTGATATGCAGTATGGAAGAAATACTGCGAAAACACATTTTTATGAGTAAGATAGCATAGATAAGATCAAAAACCACCATAGAAAAATCAAGCAAGCTAAGTTAAGGCACAGTGCAAAAGGGTTTGAGAAAATAAAGAAAAATTTTTCCAGACCAATTTTTACACAGATGAAATTTTTACTGCAGTATAAAATATTAATACTGTGTATTAGTACAACACAGTATTAGATTTATCTGTGTTTAGTTTAAAGTAGACTGTTTTTACAAAAAATAGCCAAACAAGGCTTTTTATTTATGACATCATCACCATTTTAAATTATGACCTCATAAATATTTTGAGAACAAATATATGCAAGACAAGTGTCTTGATTCTAGAAATTTCTTACTTTTTCATCAAGTAAAGTTTCGGCCACCTAGGGGGCTTAAATGCCAAGATTTTCATTTTTGGGGCAAAAGTGTAATTTTAAAAATTTGATGATGTAAGCCATGATGTAAGCCATGACATCATTTCCTTGTTCTCCAAGCTTGGCCGGCCACCTAACCCCCCAAAAAGTGTGAATTTCCAAAAATTTAGGGACTAAATTGCAAACTTTTTTGTGTCCCACATTGCCTATAAATAGGGGTCTCTTCCACCCTTTTTAAATTAGAAATTCCAGCCTTATTCTGTCCATTTTCAGCCAAGAAAAACCGAGAGAGAGAAAGGGAGAGTGAGGAAGAAAAACAAAAATTTTTCTTGAACCAATTTTTGGGTTTTGCTTTGGTTGGTGTAGGAAACCATTAGTGAGAGTTAGAAATTTTTTTCCAGCCATTCTAGCTGCTGCCGTGGGGGCTGTGAGCAGTGGAACCAAGTGGAAAAAAATCAGATTTTGTGAGGGAAAGAGTTAGGAGAGAATTCGGGTTTGATTTCACCAACCAAAACCAAGTTTAGAGCAAGTTTTGGAGTCAATTTCTCCCTTAGGAGCAGCCACGGGTTTGTGCAGGAAAATGGAAGAAAAATTTCAGATTTTGGGTCCAATTTTGTGGTGTGTAGCCGAGCCATAGGGGAGGTCAAATTTCAGTCCAAAACCGAGTCTTTGGAGCCACCTTGGTGTGTCGAAACCGAACCTAGGAGCAAGTGTGAGTTAGGGAGGTTTTGATCCAACCTTAAAGCCAATCCTTGAAGTAGTTCAAGGTAATTTTTCAAAACCCTAAACCTATTTTCATTTAAGCTTTTAAATTAAAGTTTAAATATATTTCAAGTTATGGTTTGTAAGAGCATAAGCTCACCATTTAATTTTGTGCTCTTAGCTAGTGTATGGTGCTTGATTTGCTAGTTTAAGGGGTGGTTGGTTCCTTTATGCATGTGCTTGTGTGATAATAGGTTGCATGCTAGATTAAGGTTATATGTCCCCAATTATGTGTTTAAGAATGTGAATGCATGATAGGATGCTAGATGTGATGATATGGAATGATATTGTATGGAATGGTTGATGTATGCTAGGAGATAGGACCATGCAGCCAAGATTTTGTGCAACCGGATTAGAGGGTTGCATGGGTACGTTGGGAAGGCATGTTAGAACATGCGGGATGTTAGAAACATTGTATGTCTTGTTATTAAGCTCCCGATGTGATCGGTTGAGGTAGAAACCGCAAATTAGGACGTTAACCAGTTTAATTAGCTAAGGCTGCTAGTTCGGGTTCCACACTGGCCAGTCGCAGGAAAGTGGTAATTGCAGGCCCTTAGAGGCCGAATGGGCAAAAACGTAAAACATTAAAGTTGTAGATCAGGGTTTTTCCTAGGGGCCATCACAAACCGTTTGTCAAAATGAGGTTCCAAAGGCCTCCGTTTTCACGAAAAACCGAAGGTGGTCTGTTTAGACCCAGTTTTACACGACCAGCTTGTTCAAATAAAAACTGGTATTAAACTAAGCAGAATCAGATTTTTTGTAAAACACAAAAGTTTTAGATCTCTTCGAGAGCTAGAACTTTCATGAAGACAACTTTTTCCAATTCCAAAGGGATTTTAAACTACGACTTGAAATCTGAAAACCGTGCAGGAAGCAAGAGATTCTTGCACGAGATTTTCTAGAACCAGTTAGGAAAAATAGATTTTCATGTCTTAAACACTGTTTTGAATACAGAAACTGTTCCAAAGGCAGTTTCTAGCCTTCAAACATTTTATAAACCATGTTTTAAAATTCAAGGATTTTTAAGGGGAAGTATAGCAGTTTTTCGGTTTTTAAGCTAAAAACTTTTTCAAGGATAAATAAAAGATTTAAGAGTTTCAATGTGACGCCCCCTTACTACATGGGGCAGCCACCTTACTGTAATATCTAGAAATTCCTGTTGCCATTTTCCTTCTAAAAAGGAATTATGAGCATATGTTGTGATATTTACGGAAAAACTCAGTTAAGGGTTTTTCACACGATTTACGGAGTCTTATGGTTCAATAAGACTCAGAATAGATTTTTAAGGTTAGAAAACGCCTTTTCAGGGCGAAAGGGGCGAATAGGGACGTTTTTCCGAAAAAGTCAAAGTTTGACCAAAAAGTCAACTTTGACCAAGAAAGTCAAAGTTTGACTTGAAAAGTCAACTTTTACCAAGAAAGTCAAAGGTTGACCAAGAAAGTCAACTTTGACCGAAAAAGTCAAAGTTTGACCAAAAAGTCAACTTTGACCGAAAAAGTCAAAGTTTGACCAAAAGTGGTCAACAGTTGACCCGACATTGGAAAATGCTGCGGTATGTGAAAATACTGCAAAATATGTCAGTATGGGCGGTATAGCCCAAGTAGACAGTAGAATCACCCGTAAATCAAGCATCCCTAGCAGTATTTAAGGCTAGACTGATATATTCAGTCAAGATATCATCCAAGGAGACCAATTTAGGCAAAGGGCAAAAACGTCAAAATTTTCATTTTTGGGGGGGCAAAAATGTAAATTTTGAAAAATATGTGACGGAAGCCAAGTGACGTTATTAGATGAGGTCACAAGAAGGAAATAATAGGTTTTGCAAAAAGAAATCAAGAAATAGCCACTTCGAGGGCGAAAATGTAAGAATTTTTGTCTTTCGGGGCAAAAATGTAAATTTTGGAAATATGTGATTTTAATGGAAGAAAATCACATAAAATCATGAAAAGAATGATATTGGATGGAAAAGTAAGCATTAAAGCCAATTTTGGAATTTTGGGGCATAAATGCAAAATTTTCACTTTTGGGGGCAAAAGTGTAAATTTTGTAAAATTGTCGAAATAAGTGTATAAAGTTACTAAGATGTTAATATCATCAAATAGGAGGGGTGTGTCGATTTTTAGGACAATCGGACACCTAAAGGGGTATTTTTGTAAGAATTTTCAGTTTCAGGGGCAAAAATGAAATTTTTGAAAAAATTGGTGACATAAGCCCTTACCTCAGCCCACCATCAGCCATGACTCAGCAATTTCCAGCAGCTTCTACTCAGGTCCAGCCGTGAGCCTTGGAGAGAAAGCTAGAGAAAAGTCAAAGAAAATAATATATTTGGGGTCAAAAGTTTAATAAAGCAAAAAGTTGATCTTATCTCTTTAATACTCCATGTGGGAGTCGGTGGGAGTGCAGAAAAAACTCATAAAACAGCCAAACCCACAGCCTATTTCCATCAGAAAAATCCGTGAGCAAGAGGGAGAGCAAGGGAGCAAGAAAAAGCTTGGGAAAAAAATTATTGTGTGATCACCATGGGAGGTTCGGTTTGAGCATGGAGCAAACAAGGAGCCAAGCTGGATTTTTCTCCAGATTTGCTGACCTGAAACCGTGGAAAAGATGAAGGGAAATGAAGAAAATTTTCAGCCCCAACCATGGAGGGAGGCCGAACAAGAGAAAGGAAGAGAAACCATGCACCAAGGAGGATTTTTGGTGCATGGTGGTGACTGATTTTCAGCCATGAGTGTGCAGATTTTTGGAGAGCAAAATTCGTGGGTTTGGGCTGTAGGAAGGTACGGCCATGGCAGCTAAGATTCACCTAAGTTGGTGAAAATTTTTGATGTGTTTGGTGAGCCAAAACCGAGTAGGATTGCAGCCAAAGGGAGATGCAAAAATTCGGCTCCAAGAACCCATGGGTAAGACATGGTAAACCTCTCAAACCCTAAGTAATTTTCATGCAAAATTTGAATGGAAATTTATGCTATGTTGTGTGTTGTGCATGGCTGAATTTGGAGCCCCAATTGATGGGGGAAGTTCGGCTGCAAGGAGAGGGCAGCCAAGGTGGACAGCCATGAGCAGTGGGAGGTTCGGCTCCTATGAGTGAACCCAAGTCCGAAATTTCATGGAAGGTATAAACCCTAACCCTAAGCCTTGTTGAGCATCAAAATTGGTGGATTTAATGTGTATTTCCAGCAGTGATTGTATGGTTAAAGTTCAGATTTTTTTTTATGTGGTGCTTGCTAGGGTGTAAGGCTTGATAGGGTGCATGGTTAGCTTGCTTGTGTGCTTGATTTTCTGATTTGTGTGCCATGTGTTGTGCTTGCTTGTTTCTTGGTTTGCATGATAAAATGGTCAGCTATGTCCCTATTATGGTGCTGCCGAGTGTGGCCATGATGCTAGGGCGTTAGATGCAATTTTCCGTTTGGCTTGGTTGAAGCCGATCCATGTATGTGCAACCCTAGAGCAATGCAAACCTAGGTTAGGTTTCGGTTTTGGTTTGCATAACCACGTGGGGATTACATGTCCAAAGCATGTGGGACGTTAGACAACGTTGCATGTGATTGATTTAGGCTCCCGAGTGTTCGGTTGAGACGTAAAAATAATGTAACACGAAACTGGCAGTAGGTTCGGACCTAGACTGCCCAGTTTTCGTAAACCAAAAATAACGAGCCCTTAGAGGCCGAATTTGGGAAAACGTAAAACATGAAAGTTGTCCAAAACAACTTTTCCAAGGGGGCAACGCGGGTCGTTTTCAAAAATAAGGCTCCAAAGGCCTTCAAAAACACCAAAACCCGTGCCTTAACCATTTACGTCCCCAGACCCAGTTTTTATGGGTCAGTCAGTTTCGAGTTAAATCTGGGACGAATCTAGGCCGAATTAGGAAATTTGCAAAACACGAAAGTTTTAGAATTTTTCGAGAGCTAGAACTTTCGTGAAGAAAACTTTTTAAGATCACGCACCGATTTTAGATAAAAATTGTTTTATCAAGGGTGCTCAGGGAATCCGAAATCCCTGCACCACGAATTTAATAAGTGAGTTTAGAAAAATTGATTTTCTATCTTAAACAAGTCTTTTGGTCACGAAAATCGTTCCAAAGACGGTTTTTGACCTAAAATGAATTTACAAAGCATAAAACCAAGAATTCGGATTTTATGAAGTAAGTTATGAATTTTTACACAAAAGTGAAAAATTGGGATTTTTCCTAAGTATTTTCCTAAGTGTGGAAAGGTAACTTTTTCAAGTAAAAGTTTGTAACCCACGATTAGTTCACGTATGGTAATTGGGTGTTAGACTCGAGTTACCGGGTCAAGCCCGAGACCCGAGAGGTTGACCCGAGGGGGTTGACCATAGTTGACCAAGAGTTGACCAAGGTTGACTTTTGTTGACTTTTGGTTAACTCGTAGCTTTAAGTTAGTTTATCCTCATGGGTTATCCAAAGTGACCCTAACGGATACCGATAGCTAAACTAAAGGGTTATTAGATATAACCCGATAGTTACGGATTTAGATTAGAAACCCTTAGAGGTTAGTTGGGCTTAGCACGCCAGGTTACCGTTGGTAACCAAATTAGATGCTTTGCACGTAAGGGACATACAACCAAAAATCATGTAAACATGATTGGTTTGTTTACCTGCATTTTCACGAATAGAATATGTCCTTGTTAAGCAGGTTGAACCTGCAGCTGTGCCAGGAATGGAACAGCATTAGGAAAGGACAATCAGTCAAGAACGTATGACGGAAAGGTAAGTACAATTCCGCCTACGGCATGAACATGTTTGTTTGCATATGATATGTATGTATGTATGCATGTTATGTATGTATGTATGTAGGTATGTATGCATGTTAAGTATGTATGTGTTATGTCAAGTATGGTATGTAGTATGTATGCATGTTAAGTATGTAGTATGTTTATGTGTTATGTATGTTATGTGTTATATTCATGTATGCATGTTATGTATGTTCATGTTATGCAATGCATGTAGTATGTTTTATGTTATATTTTTATGGCATCATGAAGTATGTCCACTAAAAATAAGTAAGAAGGTAAGATATGAGATAGGTTAAATAGGACATGATGTGCTGTACTGACTTTGCCTTTGTGGTAAGTTAAAACGGCATGTCCCATGGTTTGAATTGATAGGGTAGGATGGCCACCACTACTCCATGTTAAACTGTGTGTTTCATGGTTTAAGTTGGTTTGGTCGGACCACCTTCAACCTCTCCATGGTTACACACCGCAGTACATACACACATGTTAAAATAGCAAGATAGGATCAAATTAGATCTAACCATTAGAGACACCATAATTAATTTTAAAATAAATTATAATTGGTTCATGCTTTTCGTGCATTAGTTTGCATGCGGATAGGACATTGTGCTTACTGAGCTTTTTAGCTCATAGTTACTTTCATGCTGTAGGTAAATTCCTACCGGCACTGTCTGATACAACTGTGGAGAAATGGCGCAGCGGAATGTGAAACGTGGGTATGGACTGCTACGCAGTTTCCAAAATATGTTTAAAAATGAAAATGTGTTTTCATTTTGTTTCAGCATGCATGTATGATCAGTTTTAAGTTTAAGTATGTATGTATGTATGTATGCATGTATGTATGTCTAGAGCTTTCCTCATAGGTGAAAGCTCAGTACTCGAGTGAGTACATTTTTAGTTAGAATTTTATAAAAGAAAAATAAGTTTGAATTATGCTTTAATAGAATTTAAAGTTTTATGATTTCCGCAATCAACGTTTTTGGTAACGATTTATAAAAGAAAAAGAAAAAAAAATTTACTCTAGAAATTGGGTAACTATATTTTTAATCAAGCAAGATAAGCAAGTAAGTTTAATGTCACGGTCCGAACCAAGAACCCCAGGTTCGCGTGGTCCGGCGCCGCGCGGGATCTGGTGGCGATTGGGTAGGTCGGGTCGTGACACTTACCTTAGATTACTTACTTACTTGAAAATTTGGGGATATATTTTTTTTTTGACTTTCTTATATATATATTTTTTGAAACTTACTTAGAAAACATTTGTCTTTAGTAATACGTTATTACTACTTAGGTAAACGTTTACTTAGGGTATTTAGTTCCAAAATACCATAAAGCATAACTTGTCTTTATCATACATACTTATGTACAAAACTTCTTTACTTATCAAAAGATTTGCGGAAACTATGCGTAGTGGTATCCATACCGCCTTCATCTGCCGCCACACCGCTCCAACAATGCCCAGCATTAAGCTGCGGGTTTCTTACCTACAGTATGAAATATAACTGAATGAGCTTTCGCCCAGTAAGCACAAACATAATATCACAAAACATTTAAAACATCATGAAAAACATACATCATCATATGCATATGCATGAACCATTTATGTTCCATTTATGCATTTCTTTTTAACTTTCTTACCTTTCTTATGGGCCCCTTAGTGTACGTACCCTCAATTTATAGCGCGCCGCTGAACACAGTTAGATGGGGTTGTAAGTCCCTAATTGCTCCAGGAAACACAAGTGATTACACCCTCTTACATCAGCGCGAGGGTGAATCCATAACTTGTATATAAAAATCCTCCACCTTGGGGAGGTTGGTACGACACTTTACTTGTGACTTCTTACCATGTTATTTATCTTTAGTGAACATACCATATGATGTTACTACATGATAACATACTTTGTATCTCATTAATAACATGGCATGGCATTCTTTTCATTCATGGCATTTGCAAACATGATATTTTCATAAACATGACATTTTGCAAATATAGCACTATTATAATCTTTTACAAAAATAGCACTTTTTATCAACATAGCATTTTACGAAAATAGCACCTTTTATAAACATGGCATTTCGCAAAAATAGCACCTTTCATAAAACATGGCATTTCATAGATATAGTACACAACATATTGCAGCATATTTGAAAACCACATACTTGAACATAATTTACTAGTTTTCATACTGCAGGTGAGGTTTGTACTTACCTCTAGTGCCGTATTCCTTAGAATCGCGTTCCTTAAATTGTCGGCAACGGCAATTCACTTTCCTGATATACCAAAAATATAGGATCAGGATCCTTTCGTAAGGTGTTGGTGACCTACCAACACTCATATTTGCTTTTGGTTGTATGTCCCCTATTCATGACATCCATCTAGGCCATATTTATCCCCATTCTTTATTGAACTTGGATAAGTCCTTATGAGGTTACATTGGGTAACCTTTTTGGTTAGAGCCTTGTTCTCTTATTGGGCTTTGCTCATATATCCTTGTTATTGGGTTATTTCCATTAACCCCTTAAGTCTTAGCCCAATACACATGTGGGTATCCCTTAGGGTTATATTGGGTAACCCTTAAGGTTAACCTTAATTAACCTTGGGTCAACCTTTTGTCAACCCTTGGTTATCCTTGGGTTTGCAACTCGGATATAATATCCGGTTACCGTTCGTAATTGGCTTGTTTACCAATTTTACTTTAAAATTCCTCTTCCTTATTTTTGGAAAATCTTGTGTGATTAACTTCCAAAAATCTTTCATTTTGCTTGTAAAAATTCTAACTCTTAGAAAATTCATTGGCTTAAATTCATTATTTTCTTTAACTTGTAAATTCTTGGTTGAAACCCTCTTTTCTTTACTTTGGAGAAAAATGTGAATTTCAAACCCGAGCCCTTAAAATTCATGGTTTTCGGAACAAATCGTTTATAAAATTATTTGGGGTCGGAAACCGCCTTTGGAATGGTTTTCGATGCTAAAATGACCATTTTGGAACACTTCATGATTTTTCTAGAAAAGATTTTCGTGAGACTCATTTGTTAGATTTCGGGCTCTTTGCGCGTCTTTCACAAAACGCACCCAGTTTAAAAATCGGCTCGGAATCTGAAAAACTTGTCTTCATGAAAGTTATAGCTATCGAAAAATGCTAAAACTTTCATGTTTTGGACAAAATCTAGTTCGGCCTAGATCAGTACCAGTTTTTATTTGAAAACGGGTTAACTCTGGAAAACTGTGTGGAGAACGTCCCAGGGTTCAGCCACGGGGTTTCGGGTAAAACGAAGGCCTTTGGAGCCTTATTTCTAGATTCTGTCCGCGTTGTCCTCTAGGAAAAGTTGTTCCGAACAACTTTTGTGTTTTGAGTTTTACCTTATTCGGCCTCTAAGGGCCTTGAAATTACCCTTTCCCGAAACTGGCCAGATTCGCATCCGAATTGGCAGTTTCGGTTCCCCCTTTCGGTTTACGTCCTATTCGCGGAATCTATCTCGACCGATCACATCGGGAGCTTAGACAACATCAAGTAGCGCTTCTAACGTCCCATTACAACCCATAAATCCATCTCATTCCACTCATGCAACCCCTAATCCGAAAATTAAAAAGATTAGGGTTACATGGTTCTAACTCATGCATCATCACATACCATCACACAAAATCCATCCCTAAGTCTAGCAAGCTCTCTTGGCTGCCAAGGGCAGATTTTTGGCCTAAACTTATGGGACATACAACCTATCTTCTAGCATGAAAAATCCATCATTTTCAAGCACAAATTTTAAAGCAATCAAGCATAAAAAAAATCAGCCAACCAACCCTAACCTATCAAGCACATACACACCAAAAATAGGGCTGAAAACTAAATGGACTTATGTCCTTACAAACCACTTGAATCAACCTTAAAAATACTTAAATAAAGCTTAGATTCAAGGTGGTTTAAGAGATTTTACCTTAACCCAAGTTAGGGTTTTTGAAATCCAAAGTTTCCCTTTGATTCTTGGCTTGCTCTAGCCCACGGCTTTGACAAAGAAATGCATCCAAAATTTTATTTTTTTGTTAGCTCTAATGCTCCACAAAACCGACCCTTAATCCAAGATCAACAAGAAGAAAAACCAAGTTCTTCCTTACCTCTTTTTCCTCTTGTTTGGTTCGGCTACCCCCTTGGTGGATTCACCAAAAAATCTTCTCACTTTCTTGCTCACTCTCTTGTTCGGCCAACACACTCAAAAGCTCACCAAACTTTTTCTCAAATTTTCTCTAGCTCTCCTCTCTCTCTCCTTCCTCTTTGCTGCCGAAATGACCAAGGGAGAATGAGAGTTTTTGGCTCTCTTTTTCCCCCAAAAGGCATGAGGAAAGGGAGGACTTGTGATGTGACTTGGTGGTTGGTTTCTTGCCCTTGATTCAAGGCTTTTTGTCTTGTCTTTCTTTCCTTTTTCTTGCAGCTGAAACTTGATGGAGGGATAAGGGTGTGGGCTGCCGAAAATGGGAAGGGAAAGGAGGCATGTGGCAATCCTTGGTGGAGTGGAAGATGGAGAGATTTCGTGTCCTTAAATTAAGGCTTTATGTCACACCTTGTCATGCCTTGTTGTCCTTAGTTTCCTTTTCTTTCCTTCCTTCATAGTGTAGCCGAATCCAAGGAAGAAATGGGGTGGTTGCAGCCGGATTTTTTGGGGTGGATTGGACAAGAGATTTAGTCCATTTTTTAAACCAAAAAGTGACTAGACTTGATGTACAAAAGTGGTTCAACTTTTTCCTTGATTTATGGCTTTATGTGTAGTCTTGTTTCCTTTGATTTTCTTTTCTTTCTTTCTTTCATGGGGCAGCCGAAAATGATGGGAGGGAGGACAAGCTCACTTATTTAATCTTTGGTGAGTGGAGAATGATATCACAAGCATGGGCATGAGTCCTTGACTTGGTTAGACTTTGGTGGATCATCTAGTTACCAAAACTAACCCATTTCTTTTCTTTTCCTTGTCTAGTTGGCCGGACTTTCATGGGGGTAGGGGGGCTGCCATTTGAAGTCTTGAGTTAGTGGAGGGTGATGTCAAGAGTTGATGTCATCTTCCACTAGCTCTTTCTAGGCCTTGTTTGGCCGTCTCGTTCTTTCACGGCTCCTTTTGCGCTTTACAGTTATTTCCAACACTGTGATGATCATTCTTATTTTATATTTTTGTCCAAAAATTATTCCATGTAAATTTGGACCGAAAACTTTCTTTCTCCAATTTTTCGGAGACCTTTTTGGCCCTTAATTCTTTTTCGGTGTGCTTGATTTTTCTAGGGTGGATTTACGGCTTATAAAACTCCATTTTCGGAGATTCTTTTCATATTCCTTCATCATACTTGTAAAGTCGACGTTGTGACCCGTCACGGTCAAACTGTGACTTTTTGGTCAATCCTTTGACTTTTTGGTCAAGCTTTTGACTTTCGTGAAATTTCATCCTTTTTCGTTATTTTTCCTTTAGAAACCTTATTCTTGGCTCGTAAATCATTAATTGCGTCTCAAAATCATTAAATAAGGACCCGAACATCGTTTAAATAAAATTATGAATTTCTCATTATTATTCATAATTTTTCATATAACACTTCATAAATACATAAATTAGACTCTAATTCCTTATAAACAAGGAGATTACAAGTCTACAAAATTTCGGGTCTTACAACCTACCCTCCTTAAAAGATTTTCGTCCTCGAAAATTAGAACAAATCGGGGTAGTCTCTCTTCATATCTTATTCTCGTTCCCACGTCGCTTCTTCGATGTGGCGGTTTCTCCATAGTACCTTGACTAGAGGGATAACCTTATTCCTTAGCACTTTTTCTTCTCGTGCCAAAATCTGGACTGGCTTCTCCTCATAAGTCAGATCTTCTCGAACCTCGATCGGTTCATGCTCGATTACGTGTGAGGGATCCGGAACATACTTCTTTAGCATTGATACATGAAACACATTGTGCACATATGCTAATTCTTGGGGTAGAGCCAACTTGTAGGCTACGTTCCCAACTCTTTCGAGTATCTCGAACGGTCCTATATACTTCGGGCTTAATTTCCCCTTATTTCCGAATCACATAACTCCCTTAAATGGAGCGACTTTGAGGAAAACCAAGTCTCCTACTTGAAATTCGATAGGTCTTCGGCGTTTGTCGGCGTAACTCTTTTGCCGGCTAAATGCAGTCTCCATCCTATGTCGTATGAGCTTCACGTTTTCTGTGGTCTTCCGGATGAAGTCCGTAGATACAAGCTCTTTTTCTCTTGTCTCGTACCAGTGGACTGGAGATCTGCATTTTCTTCCATATAATGCTTCATAAGGAGCCATTCCAATTGAAGCGTGAAAACTGTTGTTGTACGAGAAGTCAATCAAAGGAAGCTTCTTATCCCAAGTTCCCTTGAAATCCATCACGCAAGCTCGCAACATGTCTTCTAAGGTTTGAATGGTCCTTTCTGATTGTCCATCTGTTTGTAGGTGAAAAGCTGTACTAAACGAAAGCTTGGTACCCATTGCCTCATGTACGCTCTTCCAAAATTTCGAAGTGAAACGACCATCGCGATCCGAGATTATCATCTTCGGAATTCCATGATAGCGAACGATCTGAGCCACGTACAATTCTGCCAATTGTTCCACAGAGAAGCTGAGCTTGATGGCTATAAAGTGTGCCGACTTTGTCAATCGGTCAACGACCACCCAAATAGCGTCGTTGCCGCTAGGAGTTCGAGGCAGACCAACCACGAAGTCCATCGTCACTTGGTCCCATTTCCATTCTGGGATGGAGATTTTCTGCAGTTCTCCTCCTGGACGTTGGTGTTCCGCCTTTACTTTTTGACAAGTAAGGCACTTACTGACAAAAGTAGCAACGTCGTTCTTCATTTTGGGCCACCAAAAGTTCTCCTTTAAGTCTTTATAGATTTTTGTGGCTCCGGGATGGACGGAATACGGAGTCTTGTGAGCTTCCTTCATGATCTTTTCCTTCAATTTTTCCTCATTAGGAATACATAATCTATTCTTTTGATAGAGTATGCCCTCATCGGATATGTGGAAATCGGACTCCTTTCCTTCTAAAACCTCATTTTTCATCATAAGCAGCGAGGCATCGGCTTCTTGACGTTCCTTCATGCCATCCAAAATGGTAGGCTGAAAGGTTAGAGCAACTAAGCTTCCCGTAATAAGCTCGATTCTGGCTTCCATTAGCTCCTTTTGAAGAGGCTCGGTCAATGACCTGATTGACATCATTGAGGAAGAGGATTTCCGACTAAGGGCATCGGCCACCTTGTTAGCCTTTTCCGGATGGTATCGGATATCTATGTCGTAGTCCTTTACCAATTCGAGCCATCTTCTTTGCCTCATGTTAAGCTCCTTTTGTGTGAAGATGTACTTCAAACTCTGTTGGTCCTGTACACTTCGCAATTAGTGCCATAAAGGTAGTGCCTCCAAATTTTTTACGCAAGCTCCAAATCATGCGTTGAATAGTTCTTCTCGTGTTCCTTGAGCTGTCGCGAGGCATAAGCGATTACTTTTCCATTCTGCATAAGCACGGCTCCCAATCCTATCTTGGAACCATCGCTATAAATCACGAAGTTTTCTTCCTCCACGACCGGAATTGTGAGGATTGGAGCGCTCGTCAACTTGCTTTTGAGCTCTTGGAAGTGTTCTTCACACTTATTAGTCCATTCGTAGGTCTTCCCTTTTCTTGTGAGTGCGGTAAGTGGCGCCGCGATCTTAGCAAATCCTTCGACGAATCGTCGGTAATAGCCCGCTAATCCGAGGAAGCTGCGCACTTCGGTGACATTTTTGGGGGCTGGCCACTTACTTACCGCCTCAATCTTAGCCGGGTCTACAGATATGCTTTTTTTTGAGACTACATGTCAAAGGAAATGGACCTTTTCCAACCAAAACTCGCACTTGGAGAACTTGGCGTAAAGCTGATTTTGCTTTAAAATCCGTAGTGCAATCCTTAGATGCTCTTCGTGCTCCTCTTTCGACCTTGAATAGATCAGAATGTCGTCTATGAAGACAATGACAAACTTGTCTAGGTAGTCCTTAAATACTCGATTCATCAGATCCATGAAGGCGGCTGGTGCATTTGTCAGTCCGAACGGCATCATAAGGAACTCGTAGTGTCCATATCGGGTGCGAAACGCCGTCTTCGGAACATCTCCTTCCTTGATTCGGAGCTGGTGATATCCCGATCGTAGATCAATCTTCGAAAAGACTGAGGCTCCTTTCAGTTGGTCAAACAGATCGTCGATCCTGGGCAACGGATACTTGTTCTTGATGGTGATCTTGTTCGACTCCCAATAGTCGATGCACATTCTTAGAGTGCCGTCCTTCTTCTTAACAAACAACACCGGGGCTCCCCATGGTGAATAGTTTTGCCTGATGAATCCTTTATCTAGGAGCTCCTTCAACTGGACTTGCAATTCCTTGAGTTCAGCAGGCGCCATCCTATAAGGTGCCTTGGATACGGGTGCCGATCCTAGAAGTAGCTCAATCTCAAAAGAGATTTCTCGTTCTGGTGACAATCCTGGCAAATCTTCAGGAAAAACGTCCACAAATTCCTTGACTATCAGTACATCTTCCGGCTTACCTTCGGTCTCTAGCGTCTTATCTACCATGTTGGCTAGAAATCTCATACATCCTTCCGCCAACAACTTTCTAGCCTTTAACGCCGAAATAAACATCTTCGGCTGCTTCGGGGTCGATCCTCGAAAGATGAATTCCTTATCCCCAACTGGCTTGAACGTAACGGCACGATGCTGGCAGTCGATAACCGTGTTGTATTTTCCCAGGAAGTCCATACCCAGGATGACGTCGTAGTCGTATAAGTCAATGACGATTAGGTTGACGTACATCTCTTTACCGCATATGATTATTGGAACATGGCGTATCCAATAATCAGACAACAAGATTTCCCCGGAGGGTAATGCAGTACGAAAGGTTCTTCCAATTTTCTCATTATCTCTACCTAGTTTCTTAGCAAACCTAGGTGATGTGAATGAATGCGTGGCTCCAGAATCAATCAACACATAAGCATCTTGTTGGGCAATAGGAAGCTGACCTGTCACCACCGTGGACGGTCCAGCCTGAGCATCCTCCTTTGTGTAGGCATAGATGCGTCCTTGCGGTTCTGGAGCTTCAGCTCGGCCTTGAGGAGCTGCAGGTCCTTCGAGCTTTATCTGTACAGCATGTAACTGACTTCCCTGACCCCGCTGGTAATTCTGTTGGTGTTGGACATTGGTATTACAATTCTTAGCAAAGTGGCCTTCCTTGCCACACAGGTAACAGCGGTTTGTCCCGGCACGGCAGTCTCCCGGGTGCTTTCTCCCACATTTCTGGCAAGGGGGAGTTCCACTGTTGTCAGGGGCGTTCTTCTTCTGAGGAGGATTCTGTTGGCTCCCTTGCCCTCCAGCATTCCACTTTCTTTTCTACTGGGGGTTGCCATACGGCTTGTTGCCGCCGCGTTGGCCAGAAGGTCCTCCTTGACCTTTCTGCTGTAATGGTTGGCCGGGCTTGGTCTGACCTTGTCTGGCTAGGGCCTTCTCCTCATTCCTTTCTTTAAAGAACTGGGCCCGTTGCGTCTTGTTCTGGCAGACCCAATATTCGGCTCGAACTGCTCGACTGACGCATTCGGCAACAGTGAGCGGTGGTTGAGGGCCACTGCTAATAAGCACGGGTAATTCTGGCCGGAACATTTTCATTGTAACGACCCGCCTAGCACAGGCCGTTACCGTACATACATACATGCATTCGTACATAGCTTTTACAACTTACTTAATTATTACATGAAACACAGCGGAAATTTTTTTTTTTTTAATACAAAGCGTATATACATATACGAAACATAAAACATAATTAACGAAACGCGTAGCAGTCCCCATTTTCCACCATTCACAGTGCCCGGCCTCGCGATTCCACCTTGCATCATCAAATGCCAGCAGGTTGTTTACCTACAGCATAAACTTAACACAATGAGCTTTCGCTCAGCAAGTACAACTCCTATACCGCGACTCGTAACTTATATCATAACAAAACATCACTTCATTGCATATACTTCAAGACATATAGCATGCATGAACCAATTATGTTCATATTATTCTTATTTATTTTTGTATCTACTTGTTCTACATAGGGGCCCTTAACATGTGTGTTCGTACCTGGCGCGTGACCATGAATTGGTTGGGGCGGCCAAACCAAATCCAACACAATCCACAGTCCAACCCGACCTGGTGCGGGTGGCACGACACAGGCGACGTATCGCCTTTACCTACTTTTTACCTTGTCATTCTTATTCGTGTCATACATAATCTTATTTTATGAACATCCCGTTCAATGACATTTTATCATTATTCATATGCATTTAATATATATTGTAAGCATACGTTGCTTACTTAACACATTACCTAACATATACTTAATACATACACATAGCATCGTAACATCTCATAACACATAACACAACAATAAAATCTAGGCAAGTATACAACTACTAGCCTATGCTGTAGGCGGCGTTGTACTTACCTTGTCTATGCCTGTTGATATGCTGTTCCACCTCGGGGCTCAGCTGCAGGTTATATACTACTTAACCGAAGGACTAGTTAATAATCTAGCCTATGACCATAATAATGTTGGTTATCCACCAACATTCATGCAATGCATTGGCTATATGTCCCTCCTATCTTAAAACATTTTGATGTGCGGTTACGTTGGATAACCTTTCAAATCTATCATATATGAGAACGTATAAAGGTTAGATTAATACCTAACCTTAAACTTATCGTAATCCTAATCCGAATTGGGTTAACCGAAGTCAACCTCTTGATTACTAAAGTCAACCCTCCATTGGGCCAACTTTTGGGCTTTGGGCTAAGCCCTGTGATTCGGGTATAAATTCCCGATCACCGTTCGTCTTAACTTGTTACCTAGCAAATCTTGAACTTGTACATTTTATTTCTTTTCTTTGTCTTTGAAAAAGTTTTTGGCATAAAAGCCAAAAAACTGCTATAATTCCCCTTAAAAATCCTTGAATCTTAAAACTGGGTTTTTAAAACATTTGAGGGTTTGAAACTGCCCTTGGAACAGTTTCCATGTTCAAAACAGAGTGTTTAAACTGAAAAACAATTTTTCTCTATGGGTTCTATAAAAATCTGTGCAGGAACATTTTGCTCCCTGCACAGTTTTCATATTTCAAGGTCTAGCTTAAAACTCTTTGGGAATTAGAAAAAGTTTCCTGCACGAAAGTTCTAGCTCTCAAAGAGATCTAAAACTTTCGTGTTTTACAAAAATTCTGATTCTATACCGATTAATACCAGTTTTTATTTGAATCTCGGTGTTCCTGAAAACGGCGTCCTGATGGACCACCTACGGTTTTTCGTGAAAACGGAGGCCTTTGGAACCTCATTTTGCAAAACGGTCCATGTAGCCCCCGAGGAAAGACCCTGTTCTACAACTTTCATGTTTTACGTTTTTGCCCATTCAGCCTCTAAAGGCCTGCAATTACCCATTTCCTGCGACTGACCAGTGGGGAACCCGAACTGGCAGCCCTACTTACTAGGTTTGGTTTACGTCCTAATTTTCGGTTTCTACCTCAACCGATCACATCGGGAGCTTAATGTCAATTCATACAGCGTTTCTAACGTCTTGCATGTCCCAACATGCAACCCTAACACGTCCATGCAACCCTTCGAAAACGATCCCTAACCTAGTGTTGCATGTTCTAGCATAGCACAAACCATTCATTCATACATTCCATCACATACCAAATAATTTCAAACCATTCATGCACATGCTAATTCATACCTTAAGGGACATATAACCTCATGAAGTATTTCTAGCATGCAATCCTAGCATACCAAACAACCATAAACATATTAATGAGCAATAAGAAACCAAACCACACCTAGCACCCTAATCAAGCACATTTAAGGGCATAAACTAAATTTAGTGAGCTTATGCTCTTACAACCAATAACTTGAACAAATACATTTAAATTTGAGCTTAAAAACTTGATTGGAAAAGGATTTAAGCTTTTAGAAAATTTTACCTTGAAATGGTTTGGATTTGGCTCTAGGACTTGAACCAATCTCACACCCCTTGACCTTAGCTCCCTAGAACCGGTTTGGCTCACCAATTTGACACCAAATTGGCTGATTTGGGACCTCAATTTTTGGCTCCTCCCTATGCTCGGCTACAGCCCTATAACAAACCCAAAACTGAAAATTTTTTTCTTGGTTTCATACACAAACCCGTGGGCTATCTTGGAGGGAAAAATGGTTCCGAAACTTACCCCTAAGCTTGGCTCAATGAACCCGAACTCTCCCTAGAGTTCTCCTTCAAATTTTTTTGCACTTTTTCCTCTCTTTTACTGCTTGCTGCCCACTGTTACAGCCAAGAACAAGGCTGGAAAATTTTTTTCCTCTCTTTCTCTTGCTCTCCCACACAAACCGAACAACACACACAAACTTGGTTCAAAATTTTTTCAGATTTTCTCTCCCTCTTTGCTCTCGGTTTTGGCTGAAGAATTTTGGGCATAATAGAGTTGCATTTTCTGATTTAAATGGGGGAGGAGGCAGCCCTATTTATAGGCAATGTGGGACAAAAGTTTCTCTCATTTTGACCCCCAAAATTTTTGAAAAATTGCACAAAAAACCCATGAGGTGGCCGGCTTTCTTGGAGTGGAGAACAAGTAAGAAAAAGCTAGAAGGGGACACATGTCATGTGGAGATTTGTTCTTGAAAAAGTTGATGATGTCATAATTCAAAACTTTATGATGTCATAAATCATAAAGGGCTTGTTTGTCACCTTTTCCAATAAACAGTATAATTTAAACTTAACATAGATAAATCTAATACTGTGTTGTACTAATATACAGTATTAATATTTTATACTGTCATAAAAATTTTATCTGCGAAAAATCGGGCTGAAAAATTTTTTCTTTATTTTTCCGAACCCTTTTGCTTTATAGCCTATTTTTGCGTGCTTGATTTTTCTATAGTGGTTTTGGTTCTTAAATATGTCATCTTATTTGAAAAATGAGTTTTTCGCAGTATTTTTCCTATACTGCATCTCATAAAATTGTACAGTGAGGGTTTTGACCGTTTTGGTCAAACTTTGACTTTCCCGGGTCAAAGTTGACTTTTTTGGTCAACCCTTTGACTTTCCTAGAATGATGCAAAATTCATCTCTTTTCATCCGAAAAGATCATTTATCAATCAAAACAAGCACATTTGAGTCTTACAAAGCTGTAAGAGCTCGTAACACATAATAGAGTCCTGAAACGAACTCTTTCATAAATGCCGATACGGCATGCATTCAATCCCTTTTAAAAGGAAATAATAACATAGAAAAAGTCAGGTATTACATTCATCATCTTCTTCACTTTGTCCTTCTCAGAACTGATGAGTTAAGGGCAGAGACGGGCGAGCTGTTCAAACCTTCTCACAGCTTCAGCCACTGACAAATTTCCTTGACGGAAATTGGTGAATTCATTCTGTTGAGTTTCCATTACTTCCGTGTTGAAGTACTTCTCACGGAACTCTTCCACAAAGTCATCCCATGTCATCTGGGTGACGTCCCGTCTGATCTGGACCGTTTCCCACCATAGCCGGGCGTCTTTCTTCAACATGAAGGATGCGCAGAGGACTCTCTCTCTGTCGTCGAGCCCTAAGAAGTTTAGGGAAACTTGAAGATCGATGAGCCAGTTGTCGGCCTCGATCGGGTCCGTTGATCCCTCGAATTCTGGCGCCTTCATGCGCCGAAATTCATGGTACAGCTCTGCCGGGGTTCGAACATGAGGTGCTGGCGGAGCAGCTACCGGCGCCATTGGTGCTTCTTGGGCCTCAGGGTGTTCCGGAATTACTGGTTCCTCTTCGGGGAATTCCGGTACCGCTGGTTGCTCTTCAGGTGTCGGTGGTACCCTGGCTTCAGGCGGTCCTTGGTTCTGTTGGGCTATTTGAGCCCTAAGCCCACCTATTTCTCGTTGTTGGGCGAGCATCATCTCTCTCAGCTCGTTCAGTTGAGTTGCAAGATCGACGTTTGGGGCTTGTGACGCTCGACGTCTTGGTGGCATGGTTCTGTATAGAAGCAACAAAATAAGCTTCTTATTTTTAAAAATTTCATAAAATCATATCTTTTATACAGAACCATAATCTTCTTTTCATAATCATAGTTTTTAGGAAAATACATAATTTCCTCATCATGGGCATACATTACTTGTTTACCACTACCGAGTTAGGGCACACCCCAACGTCATTCTCACAACCAACCTTTCCATTGCGAACCATCGATATGCGTTGAATACAAAAATCTAATTCTAAGCATAAGAAAATAAATTAACTTACTTGGGCTATTGCAGAACGATGTGGAGCGAGACGAAGTAGGCTGGCAGGATACCTCTCTGATACCAACTCTGTGACGCCCCCTTACCACGTAGGGCCGTCACGCCTTACTTACTTACTTACTTACTAAAAAAATTAGGGATATATATATGTATATTTTTGAAACATACTTATAAAACATTTGTCTTTAGTAATACATCATTACTACTTAGGTAAACGTTACTTAAGATCTTTGGTTCCAAAATACCATAAAGCATAATTTGTCTTTATCATACATGCTTATATACAAACTTCTTTACTTATCAAAAGATTTGCGGAAACCATGCGTAGTTGTATCCATACCGCCTTCGTCTGCCGCCACACCGCTCCAACAATGCCCAGCATTAAGCTGCGGTTTCTTACCTACAGTATGAAATATAACTTGATGAGCTTTCGCCCAGTAAGCACAAACATAATCTCACAAAACATTTAAAACATCATGAAAACATTCATCATCATATGCATATGCGTGAATCATTTATGTTCCATTGATGCATTTCTTTAACTTTCTTATCTTTCTTATGGGCCCCTCAGTGTACGTACCCTTAACATATAGCGCGCCTCTAGATACAGTTAGATGGGATTGCAAGTCCCTAACTGTTCCAGGAAAACATAAGTGATTACACCCTCTTACATAAACGAGAGGGCGAATCCATAATTTTATCATAAAAATCCTCCACCTTGGTGGAGGTTGGTACGACACTTTACTTGTGATTTCTTACCATGTTATTTATCTTTAGTGAATATACCTTATGATGTCACTATACGATAACATACTTTGTATCTCACTAATAACATAGCATGGCATTATTTTCATTTATGGCATTTGCAAACATGACATTTTCATAAACATGACGTTTTGCAAATATAGCACTTTTATAATCTTTTGCAAAAATAGAACTTTTTATCAACATAGCATTTTACGAAAATAGCACCTTTTATAAACATGGCATTTCGTAAAAAATAGCACTTTTCATAAAACATGGCATCTCATAGATATAGCACACAATATATTGCAACATATTTGAAAACCACATACTTGAACATAATTTACTAGTTTTCATACTGCAGGTGAGGTTTGTACTTACCTCTAGTGCCGTATCCTTAGAATCGCGTCCCTTAAATCGTCGGCAACCGCAATTCACTTTCCTGATATACCCAAAAATATAGGATCAGGATCCTTTCGTAAGGTGTTGGTGACCTACTAACACTCACATTTACTTTTGGTTGTATGTCCCCTATTCATGATATCCATCTAGGCCATATTTATCCCCATTCTTTATTGAACTTGGATAAGTCCTTATGAGGTTACATTGGGTAACTTTTTTGGTTAGAGCCTTGTTCTCTTATTGGGCTTTGCTCATATAACCTTGTTATTGGGTTATTTCCATTAACCCTTTAAGTCTTAGCTCAATATACATGTGGGTATCCCTTAGGGTTATATTGGGTAACCCTTAAGGTTAACCTTAATTAACCTTGGGTCAACCTTTTGTCAACCCTTGGTTATCCTTGGGTTTGTAACTCGGATATAATATCCGGTTACCGTTCGTAATCGGCTTGCTTACCAATTTTACTTTAAAATTCCTCTTCCTTATTTTTGGAAAATCTTGTGTGATTAACTTCCAAAAATCTTTCATTTTGCTTGTAAAAAATTCTAACCCTTTTTAATTAGAAAATTCATTGGCTTAAATTTCATTATTTTCTTTAACTTGGAAATGTTTGGTTGAAACCCTCTTTTTCTTTACTTTATGGGAAAATGTGAATTTCAAACCCGAGCCCTTAAAATTCATGGTTTTCGAAATAATTATTTTATAAAATCATTTGGGGTCGGAAACCATCTTTGGAACGGTTTTCGAAGCTAAAATAATCATTTAAGAACACTTCATGATCTTTCTAGAAAAGATTTTCGTGAGACTCATTTGCAAGATTTCGGGCTCTCTGCGCATCTCCCACAAAACGCACCCAGTTTAAAAATCGGCTTGGAGTCTGAAAAACTTGTCTTCATGAAAGTTGTAGCTATCGAAAAATGCTAGAACTTTCATGTTTTGCACAAAATCCAGTTCGGCCTAGATCAGTACCAGTTTTTATTTGAAAACGGGTTAACTCTGAAAAACTGGGTAGAGATCGTCCCAGGGTTCAGCCACGGGTTTCGGGTAAAACGGAGGCCTTTGGAGCCTTATTTTGATATTCCGTTCACGTTATCCTCTAGAAAAAGTTGTTCCGAACAACTTTTGTGTTTTAACTTTTACCTCATTCGGCCTCTAAGGGCATGATATTTCCATTTTCCATAAACTGCTCAGGTTCGAAACCGAACTGGCAGTTTTGAGTGTTGTTTTCGGTTTACGTCCTACTTCGCGGAACTAACTCGACTGATCACATCGGGAGCTTAGACAACATCAAGCAGCGCTTCTAACGTCCCATTACAATCCATAAATCCATCTCATTCTACTCATGCAACCCCAAATCTGAAAATTAAAAAGATTAGGGTTACATGGTTCTAGCTCATGCATCATCACATACCATCACACAAAATCCATCCCTAAGTCTAGCAAGCTCTCTTGGCTGCCAAGGGCAGATTTTTGGCCTAAACTTATGGGACATACAACCTATCTTCTAGCATGAAAATCCATCATTTTCAAGCACAAATTTTAAAGCAATCGAGCATAAAAAAATCAACCAACCAACCTAACCTTATCAAGCACACACACACACCATAGATAAGGGCAGAAAATTAAATGGACTTATGTCCTTACAAACCATTCCAAATCATCATTAAAAACTTAAATAAAGCTTAGATTTAAGGAGGTTTAAGAGATTTACCTCAACCCAAGTTAGGGTTTTCGAAATCCCAAAGTTTTCCTTCCTCCCTTGGCTTGCTCTTAGCCCACGGCTTCACCACACAATGAGATCCAAAAATTTTATTTTTGTTAGCTCTAAGGCTCTTCTAAAAACCGAGCATTCTCAAAGGAGAAAACCAAGAATTTTTCAAGATCCACATACCTCTTTTTCCTCTTGCTCTTGGTTGGCTAACACTTGGTAGAACTCCCAAAATTTTTTTTTTCCAATCTTTCTCTCTTGCTCAAAACCGTGCACCCTTTGGAATGGAAACCCAAAACTTTTTGAATCTCTCTCTCTCTCTCTCTTCCTCTTGCTGCCGAGTTTCACAAGGAAGAATGAGAGTTTTTTGGCTCTCTTTTTCCCACAAAAGGCACAAGGAAAGGGAGGACTTGTGATGTGACTTAGTGGTTGGTTTCTTGCCCTTGATTCAAGGCTTTGTGTCAAGTCCTTTCTTGTCCATTGTGCAGCCGAAATTAAGGGAGTGGGAGAGGGTTGAGCAGCCGGATTTCCAAGGGAGATAAGCATGGGTTTGACTCATTTTTGTCCAACCAAAAATGACTAGAGAGTGAGGGAACTTGATGGACAAGAGTTGTTCAATCTTTTTCCTTGATTTTGGGCTTTGAGTCTTGTCTCTTTTCCTTCCTCTTTGCAGCCGAATCCAAGGGGGATATTGGGGGGTTGAGTGGCCGGATTTAGTGGAGAGAAAATGGGTAGGTGGCAGCCCATGGTTGGCTCTAGAAAGCTTCTAGAAAAATCTAATACTTAACCCACCTTTTGGGTCCTTATTTTATGGCTTTATGCCATACCTTCTTGTCCCCCTTGATTTTCTTTTCTTTCTTTCTTTCATGGGGCAGCCGAATATGGGGAGAGGGAGGACAAGCTCAATCTTTGGTTAGTGGAGAATGAGGTCACAAGCATGGGCATGTGTCCTTGACTTGGTTGGCTTTCAAGTCCCTATTGGTTTCCAACTAACCAATTTCTTTTTCTTTCTTTTCTTCTAGTTGCCGAATTTTTTTATAAGAAAATGGGGGAGTCCACATGTGTAGCCTTGAGTTGGTGGAGGGTGATGTCAAGAGGTTGATGTCACCTTCCACTAGCTCTCTTAATGCCTTGTTTGGCCGTCTCGTTCTTTCACGGCTCCTTTTGCGCCTTACAGTTATTTCCAACACTGTAATGAGCATTCTTATTTTATATTTTTGTCCAAAAATTATTCCATGTAAATTTGGACCGAAACTCTCTTTCTCCAATTTTTCGGAGACCTTTTTGCCTTTCATTCTTTTTCGGTGTGCTAGATTTTTCTATGGTGGATTTACGGCTTATAAAACTCCATTTTCGGAGATTCTTTTCATATTCCTTCATCATACTTGTAAAGTCGACGTTGTGACCCATCACGGTCAAACTTTGACTTTTTGGTCAACCATTTGACTTTTTGGTCAAACTTTTGACTTTCGTGAAATTTCATCCTTTTTCGTTATTTTTCCTTTAGAAACCTTATTCTTGGCTCGTAAATCATTAATTGCGTCTCAAAATCATTAAATGAGGACCCGAACATCGTTTAAATAAAATTATGAATTTCTCATTATTATTCATAATTTTTCATATAACACTTCATAAATACATAAATTAGACTCTAATTTCTTATAAACAAGAAGATTACAAGTCTACAAAATTTCGGGTCTTACACATTCGGCCTCTAAGGGCCTTGAAATTACCCTTTCCCGAAACTGGCCAGATTCGAATCCGAATTGGCAGTTTCGGTTCCTCCTTTCGGTTTACGTCCTATTCGCGGAATCTATCTCGACCAATCACATCGGGAGCTTAAACAACATCAAGCAGCGCTTCTAACGTCCCATTAAAACCCATACATCCATCTCATCTACTCATGCAACCCCAAATCCGAAAATTAAAAGACTAGGGTTACATGGTTCTAACTCATGCATCATCACATACCATCAACACAAAATCCAACCCTAAGTCTAGCATGCTCTCATGGCTGCCAAGGGCAGATTTTTGGCCTAATCTTATGGGACATACAACCTAATTTTTAGCATGAATAATCCATTATTTTCAAGCACAAATTTTAAAGCAATCAAGCATTAAAATCAGCCAACCAACCCTAATCTTATCAAGCATACACACACACACCATAAATGAGGGCAGAAATTAAGGTGGACTTATGTCCTTACAAACCACTTGAATCAACATCAAAAACACTTAAATAAAGCTTAGATTCAAGGTGGTTTAAGAGATTTTACCTCTACCTAAGTTAGGGTTTTGAAAATCCAAAGATTTCCTTCCTTCCTTGGCTTGCTCTTAGCCCACGGTTTCTTCCAAGAAAAATGCATCCAAAAATTTTTTTGTTAGCTCTTCTTGCTTCTAACCAAAAACTGAAAATCACAAGGAGAATAACCAAGTTTTTCTTACATTTTTCTTCTCTTCCTTGTTCGGCCAAGTCTTGGAGAAATCCACAAAATTTTCTCAAGTTCTCTTTGCTCTTGGTTGCTCACGGTTTTGGTACAAAAAGATGCACCAAAATTTTTCTTCTTGGTTCCTTGCTAGACCACTCCAATCCGAACCTCTTGACCCAAAAGTTTTCCAAGTTTCACTCACCCCTTGTTCCTCTTTCTCTTGTTCGGCCAACACACTCAAGCTCACAAGAAATTTTTCTCACTTTTCTTAGCTCTTTCTCTCTAGAAACCGAACTCACCAAGGAGATGGAAAACTCCAAAAATCTCTTTGATTCACTCTCTCTCTCTCCTTCCTCCTTGCCGCCGAAAATGACCAAGAAAGTGAGAGCTTTTGGCTCACTTTTTCCCACAAAAGGCACAAGGAATGGGAGGGCTTGTTGATGTGACTTAGTGGTTGGTTTGCTTGCCTTGAAACAAGGCTTTAGTCTTGTCATCTCCTTTCCTCTAGCTGGCCGAATCCAAGGGCTGAAAAGGGGTGGTTGCAGCCGGATTTTTGGGTGGAAAAGGCATGGGTTTGACTCATTTTTGTTCAACAAAAATGATTAGAGAGTGAGGGGACTTGATGGACAAGAGTTGTTCAATCTTTTTCCTTGATTTTGGGCTTTAAGTCTTGTCTCTTTTCCTTCCTTCATTGTAGCCGAATCCAAGGGGGAGTTGGAGGGATGAGCTGCCGGATTTGGTGGGAGAAAATGGGTAGGTGGCAGCCCATGGTTGGCTCTAAAAGCTTCTAGAAAAATCTAATACTTAACCCACCTTTTGGGCCCTTATTTTATGGCTTTATGCCATACCTTCTTGTCCCCTTTGATTTTCTTTTCTTTCTTTCTTTACAGCCGGATTTTGGGGAAGGGAGGACAATCCATTTGCTCAAGTTTGGTTAGTGGAGAATGAGGTCACAAGCATGGGCATGTGTCCTTGATTTGGTTGGCTTTCAAGTCCCTATTGGTTTCCAACTAACCAATTTCTTTTTCTTTCTTTTCTTCTAGTTGCCGAATTTTTTTATAAGGAAATGGGGGAGTCCATATGTGTAGCCATGGGTTGATGGAGGATGATGTCAAGAGGTTGATGTCACCTTCCACTAGCTCTCTTAATGCCTTGTTTGGCCATTTCGGTCTTTCACGGCTCCTTTCGCGCTTTACAGTTATTTCCAACACTGTGATGAGCATTCTTATTTTATATTTTGATCCAAAAATTCTTCCATGTAAATTTTGGACCAAAACTCTCTTTCTCCAATTTTTCGGAGATCTTTTTGCCCTTAATTCTTTTTTCGGTGTGCTTGATTTTTTTAGGGTGGATTTACGGCTTATAAAACTCCATTTTCGAAGATTCTTTCCATATTCCTTCATCATACTTGTAAAGTCGACGTTGTGACCCGTCACGGTCAAACTTTGACTTTTTGGTCAACCTTTTGACTTTTTTGGTCAAAGTTGACTTTTTTGTCAAACTTTGGACTTTCGTCAAATTTCATCCTTTTTCGTTCTTTTTCCCTTAAAAACTTCATTCTTGGCTCGTAAAACATTAATTGAGTCTCAAAATCATTAAATGAGGACCCGAACATCGTTTGAATAAAATTATAAATTTCTCATTATTATTCATAATTTTTCATATAACACATCATAAATACATAAATTAGACTCTAATTCCTTATGAACAAGGAGATTACAAGTCTTCAAAATTTCGGGTCTTACACTAAGGCTGAGGCAAATTTGGCTGAACCTAGTTCGTCTGTTCCTAATCCCAAAAGGAAGAAGGAAAAAGGGAAGAACAAGGGGAATAAGCTTGCGGTGAATGCACCTGCTTCTAAGAAGTCTACCAAGACTAAGAAGCGAAAGGTAGACCCCAAAAAGGTTAAGTGCTTTCATTGTGGGAAGAAAGGACATTTCAAGAAGGATTGCCGATATTTCCTGGCTTTGCAAAAACATAAAGGTAATTTCAATGTCCTGTATCTTGAGGGTTGTTTAGTGGAAGAATTTAAAGACAATTGGGTTATAGATTCTGGAGTTACTAACCATGTTTGTATTTCTCTACAGGGGTTCAAGGTAACGAGAAGTCTGCATGAGGAGGACTTTACGTTAAGAACCGGCGATGGGACGTTAGTGCGAGCTGAAACAGTGGGAGAAGTGCATCTTTATTTTGATGAATTTAGGTTTATTGTTTTGAGACATTGTTTTTATGTTCCTAATTTTAAGAGGAACCTAATTTCGGTAGCTTGTTTAATTAAAGATTCTTATTCAGTTTCTTTTAATAATAAAGTTGTTATTAGGAAAAACAATTCTCTTATCTGTAATGGATGGATGCATGGAAATCTTTATTTTATCAAACCTAAGATGCACTCACTGCTTGATACAGAATTAGAAAAGAACTCTAAAAGACATAAGTCCTCTCACTCTAACAAATCATATCTTTGGCATTTACGACTTGGTCACATAAGCCTTAACAGAATTCAAATGATGGTAAAAGATGAATGCCTCGACTTGTACGAGGTTGAACCTTGGCCACAATGCAAATCCTGTTTGGAGGGCAAGATGACTAAACGGCACTTTGCTGCCAAGGATGGTCGTGCCGAGAAACTTTTAGAACTTGTGCATACAGATGTTTGTGGTCCCATGAACATAGAAGCACGCGGTGGGTATGAGTATTATATCACTTTTATTGATGATTACTCAAGGTATGGATATGTCTATTTGATGACCCGCAAAAGCGAAGCCTTTGACAAGTTCAAAGAGTTTCGGGCTGAAGCGGAGAAACAATTAGGCAAGTCTATTAAGACACTTCGATCGGACCTATCGGATGAGTTCTTAGGATATTTGATAGAGAATGTGATACAATCCTAGTTGACTGCACCTGGTACTCCTCAACAGAATGGTGTAGCTGAGAGAAGGAATAGAACCCAATTGGATATGGTCCGGTCTATGATGAGTTATTCCACTTTACCTTTATCATTTTGGGGGCACGCCATACAAACTGCATGCTATCTTCTGAATAATATTCCCTCCAAATCGGTTCCTAAAACTCCTTATAAGTTATGGACAAGTAGGAAACCTAATTTGAATCATATTCGAATTTGGGGTTGTCCGGCACACGTCCTGGATAAGGAAGCGAAGAAATTGGAGTCATGATCAGAAGTGTGCTTGTTTGTTGGCTATCCAAAAGGGATAAAAGGTGGTTTGTTCTATAATCCAAAGCAAAATAAAGTCTTTGTTTCAACACATGCAACATTCCTGCAGGAAAGTTACATGGAAGACTTTAAACCTCGTAGCAAAGTAGTGCTTGAGGAGATGACTTCGGGTTTGGATGTTCCTAAAGTCACAGAAAACCCTACGGAAAAATCACTAAAGAATCAACAACCACAGGAGCTTCGTCATAGTGGGAGGATTATCAGGGAACCTGAAAGGTATATGATCAGTGGTGAAGCTTATGAAGCAGAATCCATAGAACATATTGATGATTCGGCTACATACAAGGAAGCTATGGAGGATGTTGATTCTAGTCTTTGGCAAAAGGCTATGAACGCCGAGATGGAATCTATGGATTCCAACGGAGTCTGGAAACTTGTAGACTTACCCCAAAGCATAAAACCGATTGGGTGTAAGTGGGTATACAAGAGGAAGAGAGGTGTGGATGAGAAAGTGGAAACTTTCAAGGCAAGACTTGTAGCGAAGGGCTATATGCAGAAAGAAGGAATCGACTATGAAAAAACCTTCTCGCCTGTAGTAATGCTTAAGTCAATCCGCATTCTTTTATCCATTGTGGCTGCTCTCGATTATGAGATCTGGCAAATGGATGTCAAGACAGCTTTCTTGAATGGCTCTCTTGAGGAAGATATCTATATGATACAACCAGACGGGTTCAAGGCAAAAGGCCAAGAAGACAAAGTATGCAAGTTACTTAAATCCATTTATGGATTAAAGCAAGCATCTCGTTCTTGGAATATTAGGTTTGATCAAGCGATCAAAACTTATGGATTCGAACAAAACATTGATGAACCATGTGTTTATAAATGAATCAAGAACGAGAAAGTGGTGTTCCTTGTACTTTATGTGGATGATATATTGCTTATTGGAAACGATGTGGCACTACTATCATTTGTCAAGGTTGGTTAGCCAAACAGTTTGACATGAAGGACTTAGGAGAAGCTAGTTATGTTCTTGGTATTCAACTCTTTAGAGATAGAAAGAACAAAACGATAGCACTCTCCCAAGCTTTATACATTGATAAAGTACTTGAGAGGTTTTTTTTTTTTTTTGAACGATTTTTTTTTCAATATCAGAACGAATTAGAAGAAAAGAAAAGAAAAGAAAAGAAAAAAAAAATTCTGCTGCAGTAAAAAAAATATATGTATATCCGTTTTTTTTCTTTTCTTATATAAGTGATATTATTGTTTGATTCAGAGTTGGATTACTTGCTTTGAGATTGAGTCCTTTTGGGATTTAGAAACCTTAATCCAATTCCTACAAGGTTTAGAAATCCTAGAAACTTGAAATAGGATCTGGTGGTTATAAAATTTGACGTTCTTGTTTCCTTTTTTTTTTTTTTTCTGTTTGTTTGTGTAAAAATCAAAGAGAATAAGCAAATTTAAAAAAAAATCCGAAAAAAAAAAGATATTGCATTTAATGCTGTTTTTTACGCTCTAGACCCCTTATCTTACACCAAAACTAACATCTGAGCATAAAAAAAAAAAAAAGAATTAAACAAAAAACCGTGACAAATTTGATCTATTTGATTCGCTTGTCATTTTGATTTGCTGCTGGAATTCTTGTTATTCGTGTTCGATTAGTTTTGAAAGAACTAAAAGAAGAATACGAGTGGAAAAAGGCAGAGTGTGTGAGTCTATTAGAGGGTAAGAGCCAATTAATTTGAGTGAAACACGAGTGGATTTGAGTGAATTAATTCTTCGAGCGAAACACGTGAGGGAATGTGGTGAGGTCCTTTTCATTATACTATTCTAACCATGTTTGCAAATTTCAATCATGTCACAAGATCAAGAGAAGAACACAAACGAAGAGCTATCACCAACCAATCTTCCAAACCTGCAAATGCAAGCGTTATTAGGGGAGATGAGACGGATGATGAGGGTGGAGTTGGAGCATATACATCACAGGTTGGACAGGGTAGAAGAACGAACACAACGAGGACAGCCACCGTTTGCTCCAAACGCTCCAAGAAGGCACCGAATGCGCCAACGGGAAGTTGAGGATTTGGGCGAATTCGAAGGGGACGATTTGGAGGAGGAATTTGATAGGATGTCAACGGGCAGCCGTAGGAGATACGGTAGGGATAGTGAAGCTAGGAATTTGGTAGACAATAACTTAGGAAGTATCAAGATGAAAATTCTGGCGTTTCAAGGAAAAAGTGATCACGAAGCATATCTCGAGTGGGAAAAAAAGATAGAGCTGGTTTTCGATTGCCACAATTACTCCGAACTAAAGAAGGTAAAACTTGCCGCAATTCAATTTACTGATTATGCTATTGTGTGGTGGGATCAGTAGTGCATCAATAGGAGACGGAGTGGAGAACGTCCTATAGAAACTTGGGATGAGATGAAGAGAGTGATGAGACGACGATTTGTGCCGAGTCACTACTACCGGGATCTCTACTTGAAGTTGCAAGGTCTCCACCAAGGCAATAAGAGTGTTGATGAATATTATAACGAGATGGAGATGGCGATGATTAAAGCCAACGTTGAAGAGGATCGGGAGGCGACAATGGCCAGATTTTTGAATGGTTTAAATCGAGAGATTGCGAATACCATCGAGCTGCACCATTATGTGGAATTAGAGGATTTGGTGCATATGGCAATCAAGGTTGAGAAGCAACTCAAGAGAGGTGGCACACGAGCAAGACCATTCGCACAAAATTTGGGCACAACACCTTGGAGGTCAAACTACCCAAAGAAAGAAGAAAACCAGTCCACGTCCAAGGCCAAACTTGAGCCCAAACCAGCCACCATTACTACTGCCTCTCAAGATAAATCAGCCCCTACTTCGACTCGTAATAGTGAAATTAAGTGTTTCAAATGTTAGGGGAGAGGGCACATCACAAGCCAATGTCCGAACAAGCGAGTTATGGTGATACGGGAAAATGGTGAAATTGAATCCGAGGATGAAGCTACTCTTGAGGATATGCCACCATTGGAGGACGCCCCAATTGGGGATGAGGAGTTTGAGGTAGATCAGGGTGAGATGCTTGGACTAGTCGCACGACGAGCCTTGAGTTTGCAAGCCAAAGAAGAGGAAGAAGAATTACAGCGGGAGAATATCTTTCACACTCGATGTCACGTGAAAGAAAAGGTATGTAGTGTTATTATCGATGGTGGTAGTTGCACTAATGTTGCTAGTAGTTCTATGGTAGAAAAGCTAGGGCTCACAACACTTAAGCACCCTCGTCCATATAAGCTACAATGGATGAATGATAGTGGTGAAGCGAGGGTTACAAAGCAAGTTCTTGTACCGTTTCATATTGGAAAGTATGAGGATGAGGTATTGTGCGATGTGGTACCAATGCAAGCTGGACATCTTCTCTTAGGAAGACCGTGGCAATTCGACAGACGTGTGCAACATGATGGCTTTACCAACAAATACTCATTCACGCACAATCAACGGACAGTCATACTAGTTCCGATGACACCAAAACAAGTTTATGATGATCAAGTGAGGTTGCAAAAATTGTGATCAAAAGAACTTGAGTGAGCAAAAGAATGAGAGTGAAAAGAGGTGTGAGTCTGAGCATAGTGAAAGTGAGGGAAAAGAGAGAGAACAAAGAAATTTGTATACAAAAACAAGTGAAGTTAAGCGAGCGTTTGTTTCAAAACGGCCGATGATTGTACTCATGTACAAGGAGGCTCTTTTAAACACTAACCAACTTGACACTTCGTTGCAAATATGGAAAAGCCATATTATATTATATGGCTTTTCCATACTTGAATAATATATCGTATTTTTATATTTACGATATTTTTCTTTAACTTTAATTTAGGGCTCAGCAAATATTGAAAATATTTTTCCTTCAATTTTGTTAAGACTGAGGACCCTCTTGGTACAGTATTAATCTTATGCTATTAGAACCCTTTTCTTTCATGGTGGTCCCTCTCTTGGAATTTCTTCCTCAATGATTCGGCCATCTTTCATAACATAGTGGCCCATTTCTTGGAATTTATTCCTCAAGGATTTGGCCAAAGACCCATTTCTTGGAAAAATTTTACTCCTCAAGGATTTGGTCCTTTACATTACATGACATGATTTGGTTCTAATATCGCATAAGACCAAGCACCATACATAAAAATAACTTCTTTAAATCTTTTCCATATTATTCATGGAAGATAATAATAAATAAAATTATTGAAAATATTTTTCTGTTCGAGTGATGCAATCGAAAACATACTTGATTCAACCAGCTCTTACATTTATTAGCCAGCAGAAACTTCTCTTTTGCCTTTAGCATTCCTTTTAAAGCATATAGGCATAATCTTAGTTCTAGTGAATATCTAAACTTCCCATCATCACATAACTTTCATTACTTAGAAGGTTGTTGTCAATCTCAACCTCATAAATTTTATCATCATTCTTAAAGCCATCATCAAGATATACCAAATTCCTATTGGCAATATCTAACTCATATTGGCATATGCCTAATTGCTATTCCCAAATTAAGGCATTATCCACTCTTTTTCAATCATAACTTAGCTTCTATAATTGCAAGATTAGACTCTTGCAAACTTTGGTTCGTTCATATGCACGGCGAACCATCTTCTATTTCTAACTTCTAATCCTTCACATCATCATCATCATCATCATTAACATCATCATTACCATCATCATCATCATTATCATCATCATCATTAACTTGCCCTCTCACATACCCATTATGGTAGTTCCTAGGGTCAGGGAAAATACATATGTATATCATATGTGATCCCATGAGATCAAAAACACTATGGGTATCACTTAAAATAATTTAACTTACTTGGGCTGTTGCGGAGACGATGTGAAGTGAAGTGAAGTAGGCTGGCAGGATACCACTCTGATACCATCTCTGTGATGCCCCGACCTACCCACGTGGGACTGACCACGCGAGCGGGGGACCATCAGCTTCATATATAACTTACTTTACTTTGAAAATTCGGAATAAAATTTTTTTTTCTTACTTTTAAAACTTCCTTTTTGAAACTTGAAAACTTAAACTTCTCTTTCTTTTAAAAGTTGAGACTTCACCTTAAAATCTTGACTTGAAATCCATGCACAAACTTGTGCATCATACTTTGAAACATTTCATACATACATAACTTAACTTGACATTTAAACATACATGAAAAACTTCATAACTTAAACATAACATAATGCGGAAAATTATGCGTAGTGGTATCCCACACCGCCCTTCACTTGCTGCATCATCTCCAAGCCCACCAAGTAAGGCTACAAGCCTTTTATCTCTACCTGCAGTATGAAATATATCTGATGAGCTTGCGCTCAGCAAGTACAAACGCTGTGATACCCAGATTTTCATGATGGCCCTTTTCCTTCTTTAGAAGAATTATGAGCATATATTGATATGTTTTCGGAAAAACTCAGTTAAGAGTTTTTCACACGTTTTACGGAGTCTTATGACTCAATAAGATTCAGAATAGATTTTTAAAGTTAGAAAACGCCTTTTCTGGTCGAAAGGGGCGATAAGGGACGTTTTTCCGAAAAAGTCAAAGTTTGACCGAAAAAGTCAACTTTGACCAAGAAAGTCAAAGTTTGACCAAAAGTGGTCAACAGTTGACTCGACAATGAAAAATGATGCAGTATGAGAAAATACTGCAAAATATGTCAGTATGGGCGGGTTAGCCCAAGTAGACAGTAGAAAATAAGAAACACCCTAGAAATCAAGCATCCCTATCATTAGTTAAGGTCAAGAACAACATATGTAGTCAAGAAATCACCCAAAAGGACTAATCAAAGTCAAAGGGTAAAAATGTCAAAATTTTCACTTTTGGGGCAAAAGTGTAAATTTTGGAAAATATGTGAAGTAAGCAAAGTGACGTCGTTAGATGATGTCAATATGAGGTAATAATTTGCCTTGCAAGAAAAGAATAAGGACCGACCACTTTTGGGGGTAAAAATGCAAAGATTTTGTCTTTCAGGGCAAAAATGCAAATTTGGAAAATATGTGATTCGAGTATGAGAAAATCACATAAACTCATGAAAAGATTGATATTTACATGAAAAGTAAGCATTATGGCCATTTTAAAGTTTAGGGGCCTAAATGCAAAAATTTTCACTTTTGGGGCAAAAGTGTAAATTTTAGAAATTTGACGATATGAGCGTATAAAGTCACCGAGATGCTTATATCATAAAATAGGATGGGTGTGTTGATTTTTAGGACAATCGGATACCTAGAGGGCATTTTTGCAAGAATTTTCATTTTCTAGGGGCAAAAGTGTAATTTTAGAAAAGTTGTGAGGTAAGCCATGACATCAGCCATGACCTTAGCCATGACAGCTCACCAATCCAGCTGCTGCTGACCTGCTTCCAGCCGTCCACCATGGGGGAGAAAAACAAGAAAAATTGCAAATTTTGGAGTCAAAATGGAATTCCAAAAGTTTGAAAAAATGGTCTATAAATAGACCCATTTGTGGTGTAGAAAAAAAAGAGGAAACACAGCCATATTATGGCCATTTTTCTGCAGAAAACCCGTGAGCAAGAGGGAGAGCAAAAACCAAGAAAAAAATTGGAAAAACCTAAGGTGGGTTAGCTTAGGTGTGCTCGGTTTTGAGCATGGAGCAAGATGAAGAAATCTGGAAAATTTTCCAGATTTTTCTGGGCAGCAGCCGAGGGAAGGAAGGAGAGGAAGAGAGGAAAAAATTTCGGGTCCAATCTTGGAGTGTAGCCGAGCAAGGAGAAGAAGAACCAACCATGGAGCCAAGGAGAATTTTTGGTGCATGGTGGGTGCTTGGATTCGGCCATGAGTGTGCAGCAAGATGGAGCCAAAATTTCATGGGTTTTAGGGGCTGCAAGGGTTCGGCCATGGCTGCAAGGGAACACCAAAGTTGGTGAAAAAATGTTGGAGCCAAAACCGAGCATGGGGTCAGCCAACAAAAGGGAATGATTTTCGGGTTCATAAACCCAAACCAAGCCAAGGGTAAGTTGAGGTAAAGTCCCTCAATTTTAAGTGAATTTTCCTTGCAAGATGATGGATTAATTATGTGCATGTTTGTGTGTTTCATGGCTGAAAAATGGAGCCCCTTTGGTGGGTGAATTCGGCAGCCAAGAGGAAGGCAGCCAAGACAAGGGAGTTCGGCTCCCATAGGTGGAACCAATTTCCGAAATTGATGAAGTGAGAAACCCTAACCCTAAGTTATGATTCAAGCATTAAATTTGGGAATTTAATGTGTATTTATGCAAGAAAATGTAAGAGCTTGAGCTCATTTAAGTTTGGTTATGTCTAGCTAAGGAAATGATGCTTGATTAGGGTGTATGGTTAGTTAGTTAGTATGCTGATCTTTGTGCTTTATATGCTATGTTTTATGATTGCTTGATTGCTTAGTTTGCATGACAATTTGATTAGTTATGTCCCTGCCCTAGGTGCAGCCATGTGTGACATGTATGCTAGGGTGTTAGATTTTATTTCGGTTTGGTTTGTTGATGCCGAATCCATGTGATGCAAGCCCTAGAATGCAATGCAAACCTAGGGTTAGTAGTCCGGATTTGGTTTGCATAGCCACGTTGGGGTAACATGTCAAAACATGTGGGACGTTAGTTAACGTTGCATATGATTGATTTAGGCTCCCGATTGATCGGTTGAGTTAGCTCGCGACTTAGGACGTGTAAAATAAAAGTAAACCGAAAATGGCAGGTTCGGTTTCAAGACTGCCCAGTTTTCGTAAACGAAAAATAACAGGCCTTTAGAGGCCGAATTTGGAGAAATGTAAAACATGAAAGTTGTCCGGAACAACATTTTCTAGGGGATTACGCGAGCCGTTTTTCAAAATAAGGCTCCAATGGCCTTCAAAAATGCCAAAACCCGTGGCTAAACATTTAAGCTCCCAGACCCAGCTCGTTCTAGGAGTCAGCCAGTTTCAACTCAAAACTGGTACATTTCTAGGCCGAATTAGGATTTTCATAAAACACGAAAGTTTTAGCATTTTTTGAGGGCTAGAACTTTCGTGAAGAAAAGTTTTTCAGATAACGTACCAATTTTAAAACAAAATTTGTTTTACGAAGGGTGCTCAGGGAATCCGAAATCCCTGCACCACAAGTTTTATCAAGTGATTCTAGAAAATGGTTTTTCAATCTTAAACAAGTGTTTTGGCTATGAAAATTGTTCCAAAGACGGTTTTCAACCTGAAATGATTTTACGAAACATAAATCCATGAGTATGGATTTTTATGAATCAAGTTATGAATTTTTACACGAAATGTGAATTTTGGGATTTTTCCTAAGTGTTTTTCCAAGATTGGAAAAAGTGATTTTCAAGATAAGTTATAGTGTACGATTAGTTCACGTGTGGTAACCGAGTGTTAGACCCAAGTTGCCGGGTCAAGCCCGAGATCCGAGAGGTTGACCTTAGAGGGTTGACCATAGTTGACCATGGTTGACCAATGTTGACTTTTGTTGACTTTTGGTTAACTAATAGCTTTAAGTTAGTTTATCCTCACGGGTTATCCAAAGTAACCCTAACGGATACCGATAGCTAAACTAAAGGGTTATCAGATATGACCCGATAGTTCAGATTAAGTTGAGTAACCCTTAGAGGTTTAGTTTTGGCTTAGCACGCCAGGTTACCGTTGGTAACCAAGTTATAAGTTTTGCACTTAAGGGGACATACAACCAATACCATGTAGACATGTTGGTTAGTTTTCCAACATTTTTCACGATATTAAGTAGATCATGTCCTATGTCAAACAGGCAGAACCTGCAGCTGTACCAGGAGTGAAACAGCACTAGGAGGGGACAGTTAAGCAAGAATGTCAGACGGAAAAGTAAGTACAATTCCGCCTACGGCATGAACACATGTTAGTTGCATGAATAGGATGTCATGATTTATGATGATACGTAGTATGTCATGTAGTAATATGTTCATGTTATGTATGCATGTTATGTATGTTCATGTTATGTATGCATGTTATGTATGTTCATATTATGTCAATGCATGTTTATGTTTTATGTTAGATATTGTGGCATCACGAAGCATGTCCACTAAAAATAAGTTAAATGGTAAGATATGAGTTAAGCTAAGCAAGACATGTTGTGTTGTACTGACGTTGCCTCTGTGGTAAGTTAAAACGGCACGTTCCACGGTTTGACTTGATATGGAAGGGCTGCCTCCACTACTCCATGTTAAGCTTTGTGCTTCATGGTTTAAGTTGGTATGGCCGGACCGCCTTCAATCACTCCATGGTTACGTACCGAAGTACATACACACATGTTATAGTAGCAAGATAAGATAAGATCAGTTCAGTAGAGAAACCATAATTGATTTTAAAATAAATCATAATTGGTTCACGTTGTTGTGCATTAGTTGCATGCGGATAGGATGTTGTGCTTACTGAGCTTTTTAGCTCATTGCTTACGTTCATGCTGTAGGTAAGTTTCCTACCGGCACTTCCTGCTACAAGCTGTGGATAGATGGCGCAACAGAATGTGAAATGTGGGTATGGACTGCTACGGGGTTTCCGAAATGCGTTTAAAAGAAAATGTGTTATCATTTTGTTTTCAGTATGTATGTATGTTTAGTTTTCAGTTTCAGTAAGTTATGGCACGAGTTGCCTCTTTCAGATTATGTATGTATGCTAGCTTTCCTCATAGGTGAAGGCTAGGTACTCGAGTGAGTACACTTTAAGCAGTAAGGTTTTATGAAAGAAAAGTAGTTTTCAGTTATGTTTAACTTGTGTTAAAGTTTTATGTTTTCCGCAATAGAAGTTTTCTAGTCATGATTTAGAAAAAGAAAGAAAAAAAAATTTACTCTAAAAATTCGGGTATCTTTATTTTCTTCAAGTCAAGTAAGTAAGTAAGTAAGTAATTGTCGCGACTCGAACCTAACCACAGATTCGCGCGGTCGGACACCGCGTGGATCTGGGAGGTGGTAAGTCGGGTCGTGACAGGTTAGGTCACCAACATTTCATGAGTTTGAATTAGAGCCTGTCCTTTATCGAGTAGGTAGAACCTGCAGCTGTACCCGGAAGAGGAACAGCGTTAGTTGGGACAATAAATCAAGAGCGTAGGACGGAAGGTAAGTACAACTCCGCCTACAGCATGAACACATGTTTGTTTGCCCAGGATGTTTTTAAGAAATCATGAATGGCATTTCATGATTTATGATGTTATAAAGTAGTTGTAAGACCCGAAATTTGGTAGACTCGTAATTCCCTTGTTCATAAGGAATTAAAGTCTAATTTATGTATTTATGATGTGTTATATGAAAAATTATGAATAATAATGAGGAATTCATAATTTTATTTAAACAATGTTCGAGTCCTCATCTAATTGTTATGAGACTCAATTAATGATTTACGAGCCAAGTATGAGGTTTTTAAAGGAAAAAGAACGAAAAAGGATGGAATTTTACAAAAGTCAAAGGTTTGACCAAAAAGTCAAAGGTTTGACCGAGAAAGTCAAAGTTTGACAAAGACGGGTCACAACGTTGACTTCACAAGTACGATGAAAGAATACGGAAAGAATCTCCGAAATGAAGTTTTATGATCAATATAGCACAAATAAACCATAAATCTACCCTTGAAAAATCAAGCACACCGAATTAGAATTAAGGGCAATAAGGTCTCCGAAAAATTGGAGAAAGAAAGTTTTTGGTCCGATTTTACACAGAAAAATTTTTGGACCAAGATACAAAATAAGAATGCCAAGCACAGTATTGTAAATAACTGTGGAGCACAAAACGAGCTGTAAAGAACGAAATGGCCAAACAATACCTTGGTAGAGCTAGTGGAAGATGACCTCACCTCAATGACATCACCTTCCGCTAACTCAAGTTGCATCATGTGGAACTTTCCCATACATGATGGCCGGCCACCCATGGGAGACAAAGGGAAAAGAAAAAAAAATGGGAAAACCTAGATTTAAGGAGGAAAAGTACAACCACTTTTGTCCATCAAAAGTCCCCCTATCCTCTAGTCACTTTTGTTTAAAAAAATGAACCAAAACCCTTATCTTCCCTCCCCAAATTTTCGGCTGCAACACCATAAGAAAAGACATGGCCAATAAGCCATTTTTTAAAGGGAAAAAGCATGACAAAAAGCCATAATTCAAGAGCCAAAAGGGTGAGCTAAGTAGGGGAAATCTTCTAGAGACTTTAAGGACCAACCAAGGGCTGCCACATGTGATACCTAGAATTTCATGTTGCCATTTTCCTTCTAAAAAGGAATTATGAGCATATGTTGAGATGTTTACGGAGAAACTCAGTTAAGAGTTTTTCACACGTTTTACGAAGTCTTATGGCTCAATAAGACTCAGAATATATTTTTAAGGTTAGAAAATGCTCTTTCAAGTTGAAAAGGACAAATTAGGACGCAGTTCCGAAAAAGTCAAAGTTTGACCGAAAAAGTCAACTTTGACCAAGAAAGTCAAAGTTTGACCAAGAGTGGTCAACGGTTGACTCGACAGTGGAAAATGATGCAGTATGAGAAAATATTGCAAAATATGTTAGTATGGGCGAGATAGCCCAAGTAGACAGTAGAAACACCCTAGAAATCAAGCATCCCTAGCATTAGTTAAGGTCAAGAATGACATTTTCAGTCAAGAAGTCACCCAAAAGGACCAGTCAAAGTCAAAGGGCAAAAATATCAAAATTTTCACTTTTGGGGCAAAAGTGTAAATTTTGGAAAATACGTGAAGTAAGCAAAGTGACGTCGTTAGAAGATGTCACAATAAGGTAATAACTTGCCTTGCAAGCAGAAATAAGGACCGGCCACTTTTGGGGGTGAAATTGAAAGGATTTTTATCTTTCGGGGCAAAAACGTAAATTTAGGAAATATGTGATTCAAGTATGAGAAAATCACATAAAATCATGAAAATAATGATATTTGCTTGAAAAGCAAGCATTATGGCCAATTATGAAGTTTAAGGACATAAATGCAAAAATTTTCACTTTTGGGGCAAAAGTATAAATTTTAGAAATTTGACAATATGAGCATATGAAGTCACCAAGATGATGACATCGTAAAATAAGATGGGTGTGTTGATTTTTAGGACAATCAGACACCTAGAGGGCATTTTTGCAAGAATTTCTATTTTTTAGGGGTAAAAGTGCAATTTTAGAAAATTGTGAGGTAAGCGATGATGTAAGCAAGTGACATCAGCCATGACGTCAGCAAAGCCAGTTGTTGATGAGCTGAAGACAGCCGGCGACCCTTGGGTCACAAGTCAAAGAAATGGAAACTTTAGGGGTCAAAGTGCAATTTTCAAAAGTTTGAAAAATGCTTATAAATAGGACCCATTGTGGACTGATTTTGCTGCTGGAAATTCCAGAAAACAGCCAAAACTCTGGCCAAAAATCTCCAAAAAATCCGAGTGCCAAGAGGAAGAGAAAGAGCAAGAGAAAAAGTTGGAAAATCTCATGAGTGATCCACATAGGAGTGCTCGGTTTTGAGCATGGAACAAGAGCATGAAATCTGGAAAATTTTTCCAGATTTCATGGACAGCAGCCGTGGGTTAGTGAGGAAGAAATGAGAGAAAAATTTTCAGTCCAAACCATGGTGTGTGGCCGAGCAAGGAGAAGGAGAAACCAACCATGAAAGCCAAGGGATTTGGTGCTTGGTGGGTGGCTGTTTCGGCCAAGAAGGGAGCAGAAAATTGGAGGAAAATTCATGGGTTTGGACAGCCAAGAGGGCTCGACTTTGGCTGCAAGGATTCACCAAGGATGGTGAAAATTTTTGGTGCAAGTTGGGAGCCCAAAACCGTGTGCAAGTGGCAGCCAAAGGAGGAAGGATTTTCGGTTCATAGACACTAGCCTAAACCAAGGGTAAGTCAAGGTAAACCCTTGAATTCTTTTAAGAAATTTCCATGCAAGATTTCATGGATATTTATGGTATGTTTGTATGTGTGCATGATTGAAATTGAAGCCCCTTTGGTGGGGGAGAGTTGGCTGCAAGGGGATAGCCAAGCAAGCAGTGGGAGTTCGGCTCCAAGGAAGGGAACCAACTTCCGAAAATGTGAGGTAAAGCCCTAAACCCTAAAGCTTTTGGTTCAAGCTTTAAATTGGGTATTTATGGTGTATTTTCAAGCAAGAATGTAAGGGCATAAGTTCATTTAATTTTGGTTAATGCTTAGCTAGAGATGTGATGCTTGATTAGGGTGTATGGTTAGTAGTTAGCTATGCATGGTTTATGTTTGTTGTGCTATGTTTTATGCCTGCATGAGTGCATGGTTTATTGGTTGATTAAGTCCCTGCCCTAGGTGCAGCCGAGTAAGGCATGAATGCTAGGAGGTTAGACCTAGCTTCGGTTTGGTTGTGTGATGCCATTCCATGTTTATGCAAACCCTAGAATACATGCAAACCTAGGTTTAAGTAGTTCCGGATTGGTTTGCATGGCCACGAGGGGATGACATGTCAAAACATGTGGGACATTAGTTAACGTTGCATGTTGTTCATTTAGGCTCCCGAGTGATCGGTTGAGTTAGATTCCACGAAGTAGGACGCGTAAAATCAAGTAAGCGCGAAACTGGTAGGTTCGGATTAATCTATCCAGTTTTTGTAAACGAAAAATAATAGGCCTTTAGAGGCCGAATTTGGGGAAATGTAAAACACGAAAGTTGTCCGGAACAACTTTTTCTAGGGGGTTGCGCGAGTCATTTTCCAAAATAAGGCTCCAATGGCCTTGAAAAATGCCAAAACCCGTGGCTAAGCATTTAAGCTTCTAGACCCAGTTCGTTCCAGGAGTCAGCCAGTTTCAACTCAAAACTGATACGAAACTAGGCCGAATTAGGAGTTTTGTAAAACACGAAAGTTTTAGCATTTTTCGAGAGCTAGAACTTTCGTGAAGAAAACTTTTTCAGATTACATACCAATTTTAAAACGAAAATTGTTTTATGAAGGGTGCTCAGGGAATCCGAAATCCCTGCACCACAAGTTTTACAAGTGTTGTTAGAAAAATGGTTTTTCAACCTTAAACGAGTATTTTGACTCAGAAAATCGTTCCAAAGACGGTTTTCAACCTAAAATGATTTTACGAAGCATAAATCCATAAGTTTGGATTTTATGATTTAAGTTAAGAATTTTTACACGAAAAGTGATAATTTGGGATTTTATCCCTAAGTGTTTTCCAAGAAAGGAAATAAGAGTTTTCAAGCAAAGTTATAGCAAGCGTTTAGTTCACGAATGGTAATCAGGAGTTATGCCTGAGTTACCGGGTCAAGCCCGAGACCCAAGAAGTTGACCATAGAGGGTTGACCATAGTTGACTATAGTTGACCAAAGTTGACCATAGATGACTTTTGGTTGACTAATAGTATGGAGTTAGTTTATCCTTACGGGTTATCCAAAGTACCCCTAAGAGATACCGTTAAGCTCAACTAAAGGGTTATCGGATATGACCCGATAGTTACGGATTAAGATAAGCAACCCTTAGAGGTTTAGTTTGGCTTAGCATGCCAGGTTGCTAAGAGTAACCAAGTTAGATGCTTTGCACATAAGGGACATACAACCAAGATCATGTAAACATGTTGGTTAGTTTACCAGCATTTTCACGAGTTTAAGTAGAGCATGTCCTATGTCAAGCAGGCAGAACCTGCAGCTGTACCAGGAGTGGAACAGCACTAGATGGGATAATCAGTCAAGAACGTAGGACGGAAAGGTAAGTACAATTCCGCCTACAGCATGAACATGTTTGTTTGCATATGATGTGTTTAAGAAATCATGAATGGGATTTCATGATGTAGTATGTTTCATGTTAGGCTACGCAGTATGTATGTTCATGTTATGCAGTATGTTATGCAGTATGTGTTATGATGATATGCAGTATGTCCATGCATGTTAAGTATGCAGTACGTTTCATGTTAGGATAAGCAGTATGTTCATGTTATGTACATGTTATGCAGTATGTTTATGTTATGTCAAGCATGTAGTATGTTTCAAGTTAAATTTTGTGACATCACGAAGCATGTCCACCAAAAATAAGTCACATGGTAAGCAAGAGTTAAGTCAAGTAGGACATGTTGTGTTGTACTAGCTTGCCTTTGTGGTAAGTTTAAACGGCATGTTCCATGGTTTGACTTGATATGGAAGGGCTGCCTCCACTATTCCATGTTAAACTGTGTGTTTCATGGTTTAAGTTGGTTTGGTCGGACCGCCTTCAATCACTCCATGGTTACATACCTAAGTACATACACACATGTTATAATAGCAAGATAAGATCAGTAGAAAGACCATAATTGATTTTATAATAAATCATAATTGGTTCACGTTTTCGTGCATTTAGTTGCATGCGGATAGGACGTTGTGCATACTGAGCTTTTTAGCTCATTACTTACGTTCATGCTGTAGGTGAGTTACCTACTGGCGATTCCTGATACAAACTGTAGAAAGATGACGCAACAGAATGTGAAACGTGGGTATGGACTGCTACGGGGTTTCCGAAATGCGTTTAAAATGAAAATGTATTTTCATTATATTTTAGCATGTATGGTTCAGTTTTCAGTTTTAGCAGTATGGCAAGCCAGTTGCCACGTGTTGTACTGGTCCACTGTAGGTCGGATCTGGTCCACGATTTAGATTATGTATGTATGTATGTATGGAGCTTTCCTCATAGGTGAAAGCTCAGTACTCGAGTGAGTACATCAGATAAAGTTTATAAAAGAAAAGCAGTTTTAAGTTGTATTTTACTTGAGTTAAAGTTCTATGATTTCCGCAAAAGATGTTTTCTAGTAACGATTTTAGAAAAGAAAGAAAAAAAAAATTTACTCTAGAAATTGGATAACTTTATTTTTCAATTAAGTAAGTAAGTAAGTAAGTAATGTCACGAACCGAACCGAGCGCTCCAGGTTCGCGTGGTCAGACACCGCGTGGGCTTGGTGGCGATAAGTCGGGTCGTGACACCACGTGTCCTCTTTGGCCCCAAAAATTTTTCAGCAGCCCAACCCCTTTTCCTTCCCTTGAATTCGGCAACACAAGGAGCACAAGGAAGACATGGCAAAAGCCATATTTTAAGGGCTAAAGTGTGAACCAAACAAGGACACTTGCCATGCCTAGGATGTCACATTTCACTAGCCCAAAGCTAGCTATGTGGAGCTTTCTTTTCCACCCCCAAAACCGGCTGCACAAGGAAAAGAAAAGCATGAGACAAAAGCCACAAAATAAGGCAAGTCATCA